>JAOANR010000008.1:31043077-31643077 GCA_030278955.1 Hygrophila difformis | reverse complement strand
ACATTATGGTAATTATATATAATTTTTTCTTTTAAATTGTATATATATTTATTTAGTTATTTATTTACCCTAACCCTAGGGTTAGGGTTAGGGTTCACAGTTGTGGTAAGTAGTTGAACAATATTGTAGTAATCTATTATATAATAATGGTATACCATGTAGTGTAAATATGGTAAACCACATTATTGAACGTGGTAAATTTAATCATTCGCGGGTTTTGCTTTCTTCAATGAGGATGATGGTTTGTCTATATTAATTATTCATTATTCTTTGTCTCAAATAATTAAAATAGTGACCTTAAGTATGTTTATCATGAACCAAAACAAATGTAAACACATGATTGAAGCTTGCACATTAACATGTCCCATTGTATTGTATATTGTATGAGAATCCTATATATTGTCATACTAAAGTTCCAAATGTGTATTTAATTATTAACATGTTTGTGAAATCATATCAAGATATTGTATTGATGATTATGGCTCCTAAATTATATATTCCATCTTAGGTGCAGCTTGAATAATGTTCGAATTGCGTCGTATTTCTGAATCCCGTTACACGTTTCACTAAATTGGCTAGAGGATACACAACGTACGTAACTTTGATATTTTTACCAAGATCTATTGACTCGTGGTCGCATTTGAGTGGATTATTTGGTGTGGTTTTATTGATATCCCTATAACAAGTCTCGAATATACATTTGATTCCTCTCTCGCCGTCACGCATATACATTTGATTTGGAGGATGTGTGTTGAAGCAGGTGTGGTAGTCGAAAGAACCGAGGAAAGGTTGCCCCCTTTGGGGGCATTCAAAATGCACAAGTTTTCTGAAAGGCGAGCCGATATTCAGAGTGGAAGGGCTACTCCTTCTACAATAAATGAGAACGATGACAGGGGGTTTAATTATAAATGTCCCACAAGCAAGAGACCCAACACCACTACCACCGGCTGCAGAAGGACAGAATGAACAACCAGCTGACATGGACACGGATCAACCCGCCCTCATGCCCCCTCCGATGCCGCACGTGCAACAAGGAGGGTTTGATTACTCCGAGCTTGGTAGGATGTTCGAGGATCTACGTGTACACATGGATGGACGCTTCACCAGCATGCAGGATCACTTTGAAAGTCGCTTGAATGAGATGGATTCACAATGGGGCGACCAGATCAATGAAGCACGTAGAGATGTCCGAGACATAGGTCGCGCGATGTATCGTTTGGACCCAACTGCTCCTGATCTTGCCCGATTCCGTCCAGAGGAGTAGGCTGTGGCCTATCTGAATTTGTAGTGGATGATGTTGTGAACTTGTTTGTCTTTTCATGTTGCAGTATTTGGATTGTTTGATATTATCTTTATGAACCCAATTGTCTTTTGACGTGCATGGGGTGATATCATGACTGAACCAATGTATCTGGTACTGTTCTAACTGCTTTGTGGTTTGGTTTATCCATGCATGTGGTAATATCATGGATGGCAACGTATGCATGTGCTTATATCATGGACCAAAATGACTGAAATAATTTTTTTTGATGTTCTGCATTGAGGACAGTCAGAGGACGGCCCTGCAGACCGTCCGTTCAACCGTCCCTTTCAAATTCGACATCAGTTTCTTAAGGACGGTTCGCAGATGGTCCCTAGGACCGTCCTTTTAACCGTACAGAAACTCTTCGCAAATCAGGGCTACACGGACGGTTCGCGGATGGACCGTCCGATTAACTCCAGGACCGTTCCACTATTGTCTCCCTTCGGGTGTCTTTTACAAAAAAAAAAAAAAAAAAAAACATATATGACATGGTTTACCACACACCATTTGGTTGCTTTACCAAAGATGACCCTATTTTTACCAAGTTCTACGAATAGATTTTACTACGATTGACTAAATTTTTACCACACAAAACAAATTCTTCATACCACTACTCACTACATTTTTACTAGATTGATTTTCGTTGTTTACCATATTTCATATTCTTTATGCTTTACCTCAGATATCATCCGGTTTTACCATTACCTATATGTATGGTCCCTCCACATATTTACTAAAATATTTTTTAGGGTTTACCACATTTAATAAATGCTTTACCATGTTAAGTGCATGATTTCACCATACATGTTTATGATATGTTGGTAGGGACGGTGGGAGGACGGACTTTGGACCGTCCACATGAGCGTCCGTTTTTAATTTTTGCATAGGGACGTTCCTGGAAGTCGACGGACGGTTCCTATAGACCGTCCGTCAACCGTTCTGACTACCCTGAAGTATGCAGAATCATTTGGCACGGTCCATGGACGGTTTTGGTACCGTCCATGTAACCGTCCCTTACCCTGTATTGTGCCCGCACGGTCCTGGGAGAATTTGGACGGTCTACAAGGACTGTCCTCTACCCGTATCAAGCATCCTGGAATTGGAACTCAATCTGGGACTTCCATAGGACGGTTTTCATACCGTCCATTGCACCGCCCGCTCAAGAATTTTCCAATTTCATCATATAGGACGGTTTTATTAACTGTCCTATTAGCCGTCCGTGCAACAATTGTGTAATATTTTAAATTTATACCACATCTACTACCAGTGTTACCACGATAATGGAACAGTTCTTTACCACATATCACAATATCCATAGGCTAACATGTATTGAAATCAAATTCAAATATGATAATTCCATATCAAATTCAATTTCATACACAGAATCATCTCCACATGCCAAATAATCCAAATAAAATTCATCCAAAAACTTCCAAATGTACTATACAAGCACTTCAATAGACAAGGAATTCAACTGATCAAATTAACATCAAGCCACACCCGTCCATTAGAATTGTGTATGCATAATACGCTCTCATTCGTTGCATGGACATGTCTTTAACTTCATTCCAAAAGTCAGGGTTGTCTCGTGCATAGGCCTCGCTCCATAGGACTATATGCACACCACAATCTATGGAACCCTCCCTTTGTTCCCTACAAACTCTGTCTATGATGTTCGGGGACATTCTTATGCCCCACATATTGCAACACGCTGTTAAAAAATTTACCTACAAAAAAATGCACAACACAATACAATTAATTAAACTTTGGATCAAACGAATCTATACACTATTTTACGATTGAAGTGAACTTACAATATTCTTTCTCCTCGTCTTCATTCGGGCATCAGTCCAATTTAATGAATTCAGTCCATAGACCACGCCAACCTCTACATCCAAGACAACCATGTACCAATGATAAAGTGCTTGCGTCATTTATCGGGCACACGATGTACTTTATTTGGCGCGAAGCCTTCAAACCCTTAATCTTGCGTATCTGCTCCCAACAAAACCCCACCATACGCTTTATGAAATTTTCGCACTCAGGCTCGGTCCAATTCATCTTCTCTATTGGGTAGTGTGTGTGCATCACATTCTCAATATTTTGCTGACGCAAATTAACTTACCCAATTAATAAACACTTAGTAAACAATCAACTACAGTATATAATAAATACACTCACAGTGGTCAACGTGCTCAAGAAGACCGCACGACAAGGGAACTCGTACAACGTTTGGTAAAAGCCCTACTCAAATATTTGTAGGCAGGCATCGATGATAGCACCAGATAGGGGCTGGTTCGTAAGCAACTTAACTGCATCTGATACATGTACAGAAATGCTCGACCCCTCCCACACAATCTTTCTACATAATCAAGATATAGAACACAATCAACGCCACAGAAAGGTAATGAGTTTTATTGGAAACCAATAATACCAGACATATTATTATTACTTACCCTTTCAACTCGCCGTCAATGAACCTATCGAGTAGTTGCCTCCTTGCTTCATCAACTTCATCACGCCCGGACCAATCCCGTCTCCCCTTGTGGGGCGCAAAGCTAGATGATGTGTCCAAGTCATCCACTTCAAACTGTGAAATTCAATAATACCATATTAGCCTATTCAATTAATTAATTACATTTTGAATAATTAATCATAATGTAGTAGACGTCGTACCGGTAATTGTGATGTCCCTCTTCCCGGTTCTTGTAATGTCCCGCCTCGCCTTCTTTTTCTACCCGGTCTCGGGGATGTCTTCTGTGTAGTGTAACCCGGGTCCAACTTTTTCGGTCTCCGATCCCTCCTATTTTGCACATTTTTCACCAATGATGAGACAATCTTCTTCTTCGCCTCTAGATCGACCTCCTCTTGCCTTTCATCCCCCGCCTTCTCCTCGACTTCCTCCTGCATTTCATCCCCCGCCTTCTCCTCGACTTCCTCTTGCATTTCATCCCCCGCCTCGTCCTCGACTTCCTCCCGCCTTTCATCCCCGCCTACACTTGGATCCTCAACCGTCACCTCCCCAATAATCCTCTCATCATCAACTTCATCATCATAATCTACAGTGACACCCGTCCGGACCCCATCGTCCATCCCTTGAGTAACAATGCATCTTTGTCCAGAGTCCCCCTCAATTGTCACAGACCCAACATTTCCAAGTATAGTCACCCTGGCATCCAATCCATATATGTATGGAACACAAGTTACCCATATGAATATGAACAAAGTACGTAAATAAAAAACTATATAGTTCCACGTACCAGTGGTAACACCCTTGCCGGCTCATATTGTAACATCCCGAATAATTAATTCATGATTGAATTAATTTAAACATGATTAATTAATTAAGTGCAGTTAATTAATTAAATTGGTGTTTGATAAATTATTATATATAGCCAATGAGACTAATTAGGAGCCCAATCCATAAAATGAGTTATGGAAACTAAAGCCCAATCCAACATCATTGACCCAAGCCCACAACCCCAAAAAACCCACTAATGAGAGAGATCGGGCATTTACAGATGGGGAAATTTCTTCATTCCCACAAACTCAATTATGTCGAGAGAGGAGAGGAAAAACTAGGGATTTTCATGGGAGAGCCCACGGCATGGAGGAAAAGGAGGAAGGAGCCACCGTTTTCGAGCTTGAGGAAAAGGATGAGTGAACAAGGTAATTGTATTTTCTTCTCCATTCTTTTCTTTTCCGTTTTTTGTTGGGATTTTTGGGGGTTCTTCCATTCTGGGGAAATGTCCGGCGAGTCGCCGGAGGGGCGAAGGAGACGCCGGTACGGGGAGGAGATGACGACGGTGTGGCCTTGGGGTGGTGGCGCCGTGGTGGCGCGGCGCCAGAGGAGCAGCAGCTGTGCTGCTGTGCAGCGGAGAAATCGCCGCTGCTGCTGGGAAAGCGTAAGGCGGATCCCCCACTTTACACACCCGAGACGCGAAGTAAGAAAGAGTGTGTTAACAGAAAGTTGGAACTCGATGCCCCTCCTCCTCTTCCCAAAAAATATGTTGTGCGAAGGGACTTGGAGGAGGAAACATGCTATCGGTATTCGGGCCGAGGGGATACGCCAGCGTGGATAGTCTCCCCGCAAAAGAAAAAAAAAATACTAGAACAGTTCATCGACGCACCAGGCGGGAGGTATTTACTTTCTGTCCTCTGGTATACTTAGGTAGTCTAAATCTTGCATTTTCTGTACTACCTTAATGGTATTGTTTTGTATGTTGACTAGTATTATTTTGTTCCTAGATTTTTGTTTTGGCTGTGGTCACGTATGTCGCGAGGCATCTTCGCGGTTCTACCGTCGAGTATTCTGCTACTTCTGTTTAACGAAGCGGTTTGCAACGACCTTGTATCCGCATACATTGCCCTGTTATGCAGTGAACGATTTTGCAAAGCCAATAATATTCACACGAATGTGGGGTTCATCAGTGCGTATACCACGGTAAGCATTAATAATTTTATACAGTCAACGGTTTGCATATTTGTAGATTTAATTCTGAAAATTCATTTACTGAACAGACGAGCATACTGGAGATGTATCCGAAAATGATAAAGGGCGATTCCGAACTAACGGATGCAGAATCCGAGAAACTGTATAAATTAAATGTTTGGACAACGGGTCATGATGAGTTTGAGCGGCTTAGCAGTTTGATGGAGGAAGGGGTCGACTATATTCTGGTGCCCGTGAATACCCGTTTCCACTGGTTCTTGGTCGTTATGGACCCTAAGGTATTGAAAATTGTAGTTTACCACTCCCAATGGCATCCAGATTACGTACCTACGTAAAAAAAAAAAAATTGTAAGTAACCGTGTTCCTTTATCTGGTACTCAGACATTAATGTTTTGTGTTATTCTTTTCAGTCCTTGGTATTACGTTGTTCCGATGATTTGTATTTATCTTTTAATACATTTGTATTGAAACAGGCAAATTTCTTACGATGGTACATGAACCGGACCCACGGAATGGAATTTCAAGATCGTGTTGGGTACATGTCGGCAGCAGGGAGACAAGTCTATGGACTGCGGGGTCCACGTCATGTGGTGGGCAGAGGTGTTCATGCAAAATGATGATGAATACTGGGGCATGGAAAAAAAGTTGATATAAAGGCATACCCGGCTAGTATGGCGCTTCTACTCCTAAATGATGCTAAATCGGCCGACCGCATTGTTCAGACTGATGAGGGGCGTACAACAGAGCCCACAAGCATTGATGAGGGACGCACAATGGATCCCAATGTTGAGGAGCAGGATCAGGCAATAGAGGTCGAGCCCACTGGCATCGATGAGGGGTGGATGACGGAGCCCAATGTTGAGGAGCCCACTGGCATAGAGGAGGCTCATACGACGAAGGAGGAGCCCACTGGCATGGAGCAGAGGACGAAGCCCACTATTGAGGAGCAGACTAAAATGATAGAGAATGAGTCGATTGATGAGGAGCAGGCTATGACGATGGAGGAGCCCGCTGGCTTAGGGAAGGCTCGGACGGAGCCCATAGATGAGGAGCAAGCTCGGATGATGGAGGAGGAGCCAGCTGATGAGATGCATGCACAGACGATGGAGGAGGAGCCTGCTGGCATCATACAGGATCGGACAATGGAGGAGGAGCCAAGAGTTCAGGTGTCGCCTAGGACGACAGGTGCAGATTCCAGTATTGATGCTAGGCCTGATCGTGAGCGTGCTCTTTCTCCGGTTCCACTAGCTGTATACACTCCAATTGTCCTAGCCTTGACCGTACCGTCTAAAATCCTTGCAACTGCCCATCCCAAGCGAAAAGTTGTCGCTTCCCCTCCGGCCCCGTCTAAAATCCTCCGGCTATTCCTGCGCCACGACTGATCCCTATGTTGTTCCCGCGCCCACGACTGATGCTTCCGAGTCGAATGATGATGCTGCATCTTCTTCTCATGATCTCAATTGGTTGATCGATTATGATCACTATTTTGATTATTTGTTGAGTATTGATACAGGTTTTTGGGTGGATGGATTGATAGTACTTTTTTATTTGTTGAATATTTGGGTTAATGGTGTTCTGATGAATTGTTGGTATTTTGCCTTTTGATGAATGGTCCACGGTTGTATATGGACAATTGTGCTGTTCTTGTTCATTGTTCTTACTGTGCATGGTGATGAATGGTATTTTATGTAGAACATTCGTATTCGCCTCTAAAGAAACCACTGTTGGTATTTATTTTTACGATGATTGCAAACTTTGTTCAGTATTAGTGTCAGACCTGGCAATGAATTAATGGTTTTCGATGGAATCATACCATAAACACAGATTTCCTTCAAGTATCATTAATTGGTTCATAAAAAAGTAGTTAATAGTACCAAACTAAGTGATGTGGATAATCTTGTAACATAATGTTTGGTGTTGAGCTAAGTGATATGTATAATCTTGAAACTAAAGTAATGTGTTGGACTAAGTAATCTTGATAATCTTGAAACACAATTCACTATGTTGAACTAAGTGATGTTCCGACAATGGTTCATACAAGTGTAATATATTGCACAAATCAATTTGGCTAATGGTTGGGAGTGTTGTTCCTACAATGGTTGAAAATTGTTAAAAGGAAGCCAATACAGTAAATTCGCAACAATAAGCTACTACAACACCCTTAACAACAATAAACATTATAACAGTATGAATCGGGAAAGTCAATGATATAGATGGGGAATGACAATGGTACTCATATGGCAACGATAATGGTATAATTCGCTAACATAATTGGTATTCTAAATGATCCAAAGAGTTTATCTCATAAAATAGCAACTTGGAACCGTTTTCGGTTCCAAATTGCAAACGGTTCCAAATTGCATCTTGATGTGACCCAACGTTGAAGTGTAATTCCCCTTCAATGATAATAGCCATTTAATGGAATCAAATAAAGAAAGATATCATGTGTGAGTGAGTAAGAATCCATAATGTGACCCTTCCATTCACATACCTAAGTACCCATCCATTCAAAACATCAATGTAATAAACATTATTACTTTGTTTGCCATGAGTGATGCAATATTCTTTGAAATACAATTTTATGTGATCACTTATAACCATACGTGTATAGATAAAACTTGATTATTTTTTACTTTTTAATGTGTTGAACAATAACCGTATTTTCCCACTCTTGAAGGTATTATGTGTGTTTTCGTTACCAGTTGATTTGTATTTTTTTTTTTTGTTTCTGTCTTGTATAAAGTGTGTAAGGTGTAAATATGATGTGCGCATCTTTTGTTCGTGAAATACGTCATCAGAAACTGATCATTTCATTGCATTCAAAATGGTATCATATATTGAAACCATCCTCATACAGGATAGATTCAAGTACTGAAACCATGCAAACCACAAAACAATACACCAAGTCAACAAAAGTATGCAGCAACAACAAGACACCACTTCGCATAAAAAATAACACCAGTCTTGGCTTAATGGAATGACGCAGTTGTATCACTCGGCATATCTGTGTGCTTCCTTGCAGGTGCGTTTGTTATGACCTAGTTTTCCGCACATGTGGCAGGTGTTCTTGCCCGATTGAACCTGCGATGGGATTCAACATTTCCTTCTCCGGCCAGGCTGCACCCGAACGTCCGGTGGGAGTATAAAGTCATCGTCATTCTCATCTGCGACGTTATTGATAATGGCCAGAAATGACCATTATCTTCAATCCATTTCCGTGTCTTAAACGGGCATTTGATCGCATTCCGGTCTTACATTAAGTAAGAAAGCAGTCGAATTGGACTGGTTTATGCATAATTGTAAAAATAATAAGCTGGTGTGAAAAATGCATAAATATGTAATTTTATTACATATTTATGTTAGAAAAATCCAAAAACATGAGAAAAAGAAAAGAAAAGAAAAAGGAATGAAAAGATGGGCAAAAGAATAAAGCAAGCCCACAAAATACAAAAAGATGGGAAAAGAGAGAAAAGCCCACAAAAAGAACATTTTCGGCCCATCTGGCCCAATCCAGCAAGCCCAGGAAAACCTTTGTCGCGGAAGCCCTTTGTCGCGATGACATGTTCCGCGACAAAGGAGGGTTCCGCGACCAAGCAGCTCAGGTGAAGAAGGAAACCAACCAAGCCCTTTGTCGCGATGGCATGCTCCGCGACAAAAGGCATGTTCCGCGACCAAGACACCCAATTAGAGACACAAGACCCAGTCGAGAAGCTTTGCCACATGCAGTATGTTCCGCGACCAAACTTGATGCTCCGAGACAAAGCTGTGATGTGTGTGATGTCTTAAGACACAATGGGCTAGAATCAAGGCCCATGGGCTTAGGGTTACACTTCTATAAATATGAGGTGTTTCCCATGAGCTAAGGGTTGAACGGTTGGGAATTTTTGTTAGAGCTCTCTTGAAGGCAAGCAGTAGGAGTTCTCCCTTAGGTAGTGTAGTTTAGGTTTATTTTCATGTATTATTTAATTCTTGCTCTTAGTTTAGTTTAGTTTAGTGTTTTTACTGTTCACAGTTATCTAGATAGCCACTTTTATACCATGTTTTGGTTTCTAAACTCTTGTTTTAGGATTTGTAATACCCAAATCATGGGTATTAAAAACACCCCTTCAATAATATGGGAAAACATTCATCATTTGTGTCCCAAATCATGAGATGGGTCTCACACCACATGGATTTGTGCTTTCTTTTTCATTTTGGGGTCACTTGACCCCCATTATGCTATTTTTATGTTTACTGTTTGCATTTTATGGATGATGCTGTGTATTTGAGTGTGGTCAAACCCTAGATTAGGACTCTTGCTTTATTTTTAAAATTCTGTCCAGTTTTGTTTAAGCGGAACCACGTTTCGCGACAAAATCTCATTCTGAGACAGAAAAATTATGCCATGTTCCTTTCTCTTTGAACACTCTGTCGCGGAACCACTTTGTCGCGGAACCACGTTCCGCGACAAAATTTTCCATGCATAGCGACAGAGGTTCAAATGCTTTAAGAATTTTATGAAAATCCCTTGTCGCGAAACACTCTTGTCGCGGAACCACGTTCCGCGACAAAATCTTGCTTAGCGACAAAGAGGCGTTATGCTGCCAAAAATTCTAAAAACATGTCGGGATACCCATGTCGCGAACCTCGGTCCGCGATAAAATTTATGATATCGCGATAAAGATTCCCTTCTCTCTATTTAACCTCAAACAACCTTCATTCTCTTCCCATATTATATTGCAACACTCACATCATAACCCCACGGGTTAAGGTGTAACATTCTGGAATTGCAATATAGGGTGTTATGCTGCCCAAATTTTGATTCTCCATTTCATCACTTAACTAATTGAACCCTTGACTCATTAATGATTAAAGATTGAGATTAGCAATAATCAAACATCACTGATCATCATGATTGAAGGACCTTTGTTCAATTGCCAGTAAAATACTCCTCTATAAACAAAATCGTGATGACTTAAACATATAATCCGGACTGTAATTAATTATGGTAGGAAGGATTATTTAAGACCATCAATTGTGGAACCAATCCATAACCTTGCATGAGAAACCAATGTCTCTCATACAAGGAATCTTCACTTATTGCTTGTTGATTTTGTCTTTGCGTGTTGTGTGGAACAATTAGTAAAGAATACATCAGACTAATGTTGGCGGGTATTCCCTCATGGATAACTAGCTCGTATTCTGGGTATTAATTACTAAGTGTTATTTTGCATGGTCTGGATGACTGTCAGTGGAAGCCTTGGCGGTTCGCCCATTCAGGGTTATAATAGCTGCTCGGCTGACTTCCATCCAGATACAGTTTTACTTTTCTTATCTTAATTTCCAAACCCAAATTCCAATCCGTAATGGGATTCAGTTGGCATCAGTCAATGCTAATTGACGATCATTAGAGAAGGGAAGCATGTAGGTTTTTATCCGAATTCACAGACAGTGGAGACCCAACTGGTATTGACACTACCATTATAGGGTCTAAGCTGTCTAAATTCGCTCCATCCGAGTAATTGGGAAATTGGACAGTAGATGTTTACAGTCCACCTGATTATTCTGCCATTACTTTGGTCTCTTGACCACTTCATATCTGTGTTTCACCTTCTGTCTAGACCCGCATCTATATTTTGGGTCAATTAATTTTACACTTCCCTATATCTTTATGCATGATAATATTATGTATTGTTGTGGTCTGTAATTATTTTGGGATCCTTCCCTTGGACAATAGAAGTCTAGATCTTAAATAGATATTGCTTAATAAATTTCCAACAAAAATCTCTTTATAAAATCCGGATCTGAGTAAGGGATAAATTCCTCAGTTATGACTAATTCATATTCTATCAAGGGTTGTATTTTGGGAAATTAGAAGCAGAATCAGCGATTAGGTCTCTTCTAGACTGAAAGGGTCTGTGTTTTAACTGAGAGTCTAGTACCTGTCTAGGGAATGATTTTCAAATCCATTATTTTCCAAAATTGCTGTTTGTTGGAAATCTAAGACTGAATACTACACCGAGATGGGGTCCACTTGGACTCAAATACAGTGTAGTAAATAATCTTAGAGGAACATCATCCAGGCCTTGGTTATTTTCTAAGATAGGGTTGAGTTTTCTTTCAACTGCTATCCGCTTCTGCCAAAGCCTATTTTTGAGTCCTGAGTGAGTGCATCCGGAACGAACTAAATCATTAGTTTGTTTCATTAGTTTGTATCTCATAATCACCTGGAAGGAAGTGAACACACTAGTGGTTCACCAAGAGCCGGGAATTCTTGATCCATACTCCTTCATCCTGATGGGGAGCTGTCTTTTACTACCAGGGTCAGATTTTCAAAACCTCCGAGTGATAGGTTTTAAATGCTTTCTTTACTGCTTTCTTTTAACCGCTTTCATTAGAGGTCACTCGGTTGTATTGAGAGTTGCGTAACTACTACTAGGATTGACAGTTAAGGGATAGTTTAGGACTTAATTCGAATCTTTGGGTGTGACATGGGAGAATGATAGTAGTACTTGGCATTTCAATAAATGATATGTCGGGTGTTGCTTTTCCACCATAGATGAAGTAACACACCCAGGCCAGGGCAGTTACGAATCTGTGGTATCTTAGAATTTGTGGTCTTAAGAACATGTAAACTCATATTGTAAGTACCTGTCTGTTAAAGGGAAAGCATAATTGAGAGCATGAGAATTAGCTATTTGATAGAATTATCCCAAACAAAGATCTGTGTATAAAAATGGAAGTTTAATACTGCTATATCTAAATCTTGTCCAATTTTCATTCTTTTCTTCCTGTCCCTTCTGTCTACATTGTGATTCAGCTTCACGGTTGGCACAATGTAATTTTTCCTGCTTTCATAGATAATGTTTATCGCATTCTTAGAATAATCTTTACCCGCTTTCTAGAATAGATTTATTCGCTTTGTAGGGTAATTTGAATGCTTTTGTAGTCTAGTTTAAATTCATGTCAGTAGTTGTTAGACGTGGGCCCTGCTTCTATCGCACATCCTCCAGTGAACGATCCGGTCTTACTATAAATTACTGCAATTTTTGACACCGTGCGCTTTCGGGCCACAGTTTCTTAAACACGAGCAATAAAAACATGACTACTTATAAATATATCCCTAATCACAACCCCGCATTCATAAATTGGTTTCATTAAATAAAACCTAAACCAGGATTATGATTTTTCAGAAAATACTCAGGGAGTGGAAATCTGTCAAAAGTTTCATGGCAGGGAATCTCATGTCAAGAATTGATGAGAGATATCATGGCACATATGCCGGGGACCCTCAGTGTGACAGGCTGAAGGTCAACCTATCCCGGCTGTACCATGAGATTTGTCAACAGTTTCATGACAGAGAGGACCACAGCGCCATTTGAAATTAAAGCACCACACCTGAGTAATAAAAAGACTAATAATCTTGATGTATCCCTAAACCCATTCTCGTGAATCATAACTCTTTTCATTTAATAAATCTAACCTGGTATAATATTTTGGAAAACGCTCGTGTGGGGAAATTGTCAAAAGTTTCATGGCGCCGTTGCCGGGGAGGATGCAGCGCCGTTCTACTAAGAGAAATACTTTCCTCATTGCTCCTAGATTAGCTTATACATATAATTATAAATATTTACCTTCAGAACAAATTCTAACCTGGGGATTGTACAGGTACTATCATCATTGAAGCCGTTGTTCTATGCAAAGGAGGAAGCAGACGCCAGCCGAGATCCCGTTTAATTCAGAGATAGAAAAGACAGCTCGACGTCTTAGGGCGGAGACTAAACGAAGAAGGGAACGGGAACGACAGGCATTACTTTCGCCAAGCACCAGCAGCGATATTTCTGAGATGGCAAACCCGGACATCCCACCAATCATTCAACCCAATCCCCCACTTCACAACATTGAGGAAGACCCCGAAGATGCTGATAACGATGATTTGGATGATCCCCCTCCCCAGATCATACAAGGAGGTGGGAACCCACCAAACATGGAGCAGCAGCACTTCGAGGCACCCCTTCCCAATCCGAACCATCAAAACCCACCAAACAAACAGAACCAACCAAATCAGCAAAATTTCCAAAACCAGCAGAATCAGCAATACCATAACCCCCATCAGAATCCCCCGAATCCGAATGATTTCAATGATCCGAGGAACTATTTCATGCCTCAGAACTACTACCCACAGCAGTACCAAGGCGGGCCTGAGAACAATCATCAAGCAGCAGCTGCTGCTGATTACATGCAGCCGATTTTAGAGCCATATCTGAATATTCCTGGACAAGCTCCATTCTTGGCCAGGAACTTCGAATTGAAACCGGCCCTAATCAATCTAGTCCAGAGCAACCAGTTGCCGGAGCAAGCCATGAAGACCCCCATGATCACCTGCAAACCTTCCTAGAATTGTGTGACACGATCAAAAATCGTGATGTATCTGCAAACACTATTCGACTAAGGCTATTTCCCTTCTCTCTGACAAGCGGAGCACGAACATGGTACAAGTCACTGCCCGTAAATCAGAAGTCTACATGGGAAGATGTGATCAGAAACTTCTTAGCAAAATACTTCCCGGAGTCCAAGGTGGATGAATGCCGCTCCAAAATTGCGGAATTCAAAATGAAACCAGACGAGTCCTTGTATGATGCGAAGGAAAGATTCTTCAACCTGCTCAGAAAGTGTCCTCAACATGGTTTCCATGACTGGGAGAGATTGAGAAAGTTCTACAGTGGTCTGACCCCAGCATGGAAATCCATGCTCGATGCTGCTGGTGGTCAACATTTGCTTTACATACCGATGGACCAAGCCTGGGCAAAGATTGAAGCCATGAGTGTCAACCGTTCTGTTCTGACTGATGATGGTAATCTCACTCCCCCTCGTGGTTTATGTGCTGTAGGTACAGTAGAAAAGTCAGACATTGAAAAACTTCAAGAGCAAGTGGCAGCATTGTCTGTAAATCAAGGAGCTGGAAGTTCTGCTCAGGGACAGCAAACTGATGTGATCTGTGGTCTGTGTCAAGGTGCTCATGCAACTGACACATGTGAGCAAATCACAGCTGAGAGCTGTAACTATGCAGGAGCTTTTCCAAATAGACACCCGAATTTGTCTTACTCAAACAACAACGCCTTGAATTCACATCTCTTGAACAAGCCACAGCAACAACAGTTCAACCCTCAGCAGAATCAGGGATTCGTTCAGAACAGGGGCCAACATTTTCAGAATCCAGGTTTCCAACCTCAAATCCAGCAGAGGCCGCCTCAGAATTTCCAGCAGCCCAATCAGAGCTTCCAGAACTTTCAGCCCAATCAGAGTTTCCAGCCTCAGTTTGTCCCAAACCAAGGCCAGTGGAATCAGAATCAAAATCAGAATCAGAATCAAAAGCCTCCTTCAAGGCTTGAGAATTTGATGACTGATTTCATCACTAGTCAGAAAGAGATCAACAATCAACCTGCAGGCCTCCATCAGAAATGTGGAGACCCAAGTTACACAGATGGCTAATGAGATGCAGAAAAGGGACAAAGGTACATTGCCAAGCACTGCGGAAAAGAACCCGCAATGCAAGGCAATAACCTTGAAATCTGGAAGAGTACTAGCTGGACCAAAAGGAGCAGATACTGGAGCGGAATATGAAGAAGATGACATTGTTGACAATGCTGGTAAGGAAGCTGAGAATGAGAACGAAGCGGAAAAAGAGACAGCCGAATTGTAGACTGAAGCTGCGCCTGAAACGGCTGAAACAGATAAGGGTACAGGTGAAGGTACAACTTCCTTCCCTTCACCACCAAAAATTGCTAATAACAAGTACATGCCCAGGATTCCTTATCCTGCGCGTCTTAAAAATAAAGAACATGATCTTAAATTCAAGAAATTTCTGCAACGATTAAAGTCTGTAGAGATAACCATTCCTCTCACAGAAATGATTTCCGAAATGCCCATCTATGCTAAGTTCTTGAAAGAATTGATTTCAGGAAAAAGGCAGGTTGAGCAGGAAGAGGTAATTATTCTCAACAGCACATGCAGTGCCATCGTTCAGAGGAGAATGCCCGAAAAGAAAGAGGACCCCGGATGTTGCACACTTCCAGTACAATTCGGAAAGGCCAAAGTGAGTATGGGGCTTTGTGATCTAGGATCAAGCATCAATGTGATGCCACTAGCTATGGCTATTCGCCTTAAGCTTGGAGAAATTCAACCGATCAAGATGAGACTGCAGCTCGCAGATAGATCAATCACTCAGCCCGTAGGAATCCTTAAGGATGTTCTGGTCAAAACTGGGCAGGTTCTTTTCCCGGTCGACTTCATCGTCCTCGATATTGAAGAGGATTCTGAAATGCCGCTTATCCTTGGACGCCCTATTTCTAGCCACTGGGGGTGCACCTGATTGACGCTAAATCCGGAAAAGTCACCTTAAGGGTCGATGGCGAGGAAATCATCTTTGATATGGAGAAATTGCAGAAATTTCCGAATGACAGTTCTTGTTTTTCATTTGAAAATGTAATAGTTAGGGAAGAGCCAGACTCTGAACTTGATTGTGAAATGATGCTGGATGAGCTATCAAAGCAGGTACTGAAGCCTGCTGGCGTGGAGCACAAAGGTTGCAAAGCCGTTCACTTTGCCGATCCCGAAACAGGGGATCTGGAGGAGTTTGACGGCATCGAATTCCATGATGACGCCAACCAAGAGGAAGAAGAGGATCCTGTACTGATGCAGGATCCCGAAGGTAAATCTGTTCTCCCACTACCCATTTCTCGCAAACTACTCCCTTCCGTTGAATGTCCACCAGAGCTTGAACTTAAAACATTACCCGACCATCTCAAGTATGCGTTTCTCGCAGAACATAAAAAGTTACCCGTGATTGTTTCGGCTAAGCTCTCCCAAGAGCAAGAAAATGCTCTGGTGGTCATTCTTAAGAAACATGTACATGCAATAGGTTGGACCATTTCTGATATAAAAGGAATAAGCCCTTCTATTTGCATGCACATGATTCTAATGGAAGAAGAGTTTAAACCCTCCCGTCAACCTCAGAGGCGATTGAATCCCCTTATGCAAGAAGTGGTAAGGAAAGAAGTTATCAAGCTCTTAGATGCTGGTATAATCTATCCTATCTCTGATAGCAAATGGGTTAGCCCAGTGCAGGTCGTACCCAAACGAGGAGGGATGTGCATAACCAGGAATGAGCAAGGAGAAGAGGTTGCAACCAGGCCAGTGACCGGATGGAGAGTTTGTATCGACTACCGGAAGCTGAACGAGGCCACACGCAAGGACCATTTTCCATTGCCATTCATTGATCAAATGCTTGAGAGGTTGGCAGGGAGAGAGTTTTATTGCTTTTTGGATGGTTATTCTGGTTATAATCATATTGTTATTTCTAGTGAAGACCATGATAAAACCACTTTTACTTGCCCGTACGGCACTTTTGCCTATCGACGGATGCCTTTTGGTTTGTGCAATGCACCTGCTACTTTTCAAAGATGCATGATGTCTATTTTCTCCGAATTTATCGAAAAATGCATTGAAGTTTTCATGGATGACTTCTCTGTGTATGGAGATACGTTCGAAGATTGTTTGACCAATCTTGCAAAGATTTTAAAGAGATGTGAGGATACCAATCTTGTTTTAAATTGGGAAAAGTGCCATTTTATGGTCACTGAGGGCATAGTGTTAGGTCATCGCATTTCTCGTGCAGGCATTGAAGTTGATCCAGCCAAAGTTTCCATCATTTCCAATCTCCCTCTCCCCAATTCTATCAAATCAGTTAGGAGCTTCTTAGGGCATGCCGGTTTTTACCGGCGATTCATTAAGGATTTCTCTAAAATTGCCAAGCCGCTCACCAATCTGCTTTGTAAAGAAAATCCTTTCTTAATAAATGAAGCGTGTGTCCAAGCCTTTGACACGCTCAAGAAGATGTTGGTTTCTGCACCGATAGTGCAACCACCCGATTGGTCACTGCCTTTCGAGGTAATGTGCGATGCTAGTGGTCTCGCCGTGGGCGCAGTTCTTGGACAACATAAGGATGGGAGACATTGCGTAATTCATTACGCGAGTCATGCCCTGAATGAAGCCCAAATTAACTACACCACAACGGAGAAAGAGATGTATGCTGTAGTCTTCGCGTTTGACAAGTTCAGACAGTATCTGATAGGTACGAAGACCATAGTATACACCGATCATACAACATTGAGATACTTGTTTAGCAAACAAGATGCCAAACCTCGATTAATCAGGTGGGTACTTCTGTTGCAAGAATTCGACATCATAATAAAAGATAGGCGAGGTCGAGATAATGGTGCTGCTGACCACTTATCTCGATTAGATAATGATAAAAAGGAAAAAGCCGTCAATGAAGAATTTCCGGACGAACAGTTGTTCGCGCTGCATCTGCATAATCAAGCTTGTCCATGGTTTTCCGACATCGCTAACTTCTTGGCATGCGGAATAACCCCACAGTTTTCGAACTATCATCAGAGGAATAAGTTCAAACGAGATGTATTAAGTTACTTCTGGGAAGAACCTTATCTCTTCAAACACTGCGCCGATTCAATAATCAGACGATGTGTGACCGAGCATGAAGCCTATCAAATTGTCAGAAAATGTCATGAATCAGAGTATGGAGGTCACCATGGTCCCGCTCGAACGGCCCACAAGGTCCTCGAATGTGGATTTTATTGGCCTCACATCTATGAGGATTGCAGGACATTTGTGAAAGGTTGCGACAGATGCCAAAGATTAGGAAACATCTCCAAGAGGGATGAGATGCCCCAAAAGGGGATTCTCACACTTGAGATCTTTGATGTATGGGGCATTGACTTCATGGGACCGTTTCCACCATCTGGTGGAAACTACTATATCTTGGTAGCTGTCGATTACGTGTCCAAATGGGTCGAGGCTGTCGCATTACCGACCAATGATGGTAGCCAAGTCATCAAGTTCCTCAAGAACAACATTTTCAGTCGATTTGGCGTACCTAGGGTGGTGATATCTGATGGAGGAACACACTTTATTAATAAAGGTTTTGAAACTTTAATGAGTAAAAATGGGATCCTCCATAAGATAGGCACGCCTTACCATCCTCAGACTAGTGGCCAAGTCGAAGTATCCAATCGCGAAATCAAACATATACTCGAAGCCACTGTCGGGATAACCCGTAAGGATTGGGCACGTAAGCTCAATGACGCTCTATGGGCATACCGCACAGCATATAAGACTCCCATTGGGATGTATCCATATAGGCTGGTCTTCGGAAAAGCCTGTCATTTACCTGTAGAGCTAGAGCATAAAGCTTACTGGGTCGTTAAAACGCTTAACTTCGATCCGAAAGTTGCTCAGAGCAAACGTAAGTTGGACCTCAATGAAATTGAGGAAATACGAGCGCAAGCTTATGAAAGCTCTCGAATTTACAAGGAGCGGACCCAGAAGTTGCACGATCGCCGGATTAAACCTAAGTATTTCTATGTTGGTCAACATGTATTACTGTTCAATACTAGGTTGAAGCTGTTCCCCGGAAAGCTCAAATCTAGATGGGAAGGACCACATGAAGTACTAGAGGTGTTCAAAAATGGAGCTGTCAGGATCCGAACTGATAGGGGCGATATAGTGGTGAATGGGCAACGATTAAAAGAGTACCTCGGACAGTTCGATCCGGAGAAAGAAAGCCAAGCAGTGGCAGACCCGGCTTACACTCAATAAGAAACAGCATTAAAAACACAAAAATTTCATTTTATATATATATATATATATATATATATAGCACTTACTTTATAACAAGAAGTACCCAAAGATCAATTAAACATTTAGAGTACTAAGACTCTAAATGTGAGGATGTTGATATTTGGAGAAAATCTAATGCGCTTTATGTATCTATCTTGCAGAAGTTCGGAACCACGAAAAAGAGGAGCAGAAAAGAGTAACATGGAAAAACCAGGTTCTCGGTTGGATCAATTCCATGAGTCTAAGAAAATATTCCCGGAATTTGAAGAAATTCAAAATCCAGAATAAATTTCACAGATAAGTGGAACTGATCCAACCTAATTTATGGGCAATCCTCCCATTCCAGATCCTGCACCAGAAGGAACCCAGTTGCTGGACTTGCCACTCGAACTCCTTGGTGAAATTCTCTCCCGAATAGGAGAGGATGAAATCAGGGAGGTGTTTGCTGCACAACGGGTATGCAAGAAGTTCAGGGATGCTGGAAACCTTGCCATCGTGTACAGGCGATGCGAGGTTAACTCCTCCACTGTGAAGAGATGGCAAGGAAGGATCCGTCGGCAGAAGGAGAGATTCCTGCGAATATACACAGCGGCAGGAAACTTCAATCTTCAGATCATTCCAGCACTCAGGGTATTTGCAGAAGGGAATGAGGAGTAGGCCTGTGAGCTGCTGCGCCCAGGACTTGAGGACAACCATAAGGCGCCAATCTTCACCCGCGGATGCTTATGAGTAAGACGGATGAAGGCCAAGTCGAGCAAGGGATCAGAATGATCGACAGGATGGTGACAGATCGATCAGTTCTTCAGTATACGTCCACCAACGTCCTCGCTTGGATAACAGACAACCCAGACACCCCACACCTGTGGGCTGATCAAGGAGTCAGAGTCTACTGCCCAAGGTGGCATGCACCTCTGAGAAACCGCGATTGGTGCCTGCGTTGTGAGCTTTCCAGCTGCGTCCTCTGGCTCCGATACATGCTCTGAAGAAAGAAGGAAGAATCCTAGTCCCATTTTACCCTGCTTTATTTCATTTCCGTTTTAGTAGTAGTAATCTGCAAGGGATTCCCCCTTTTGTGTGTGCAGGTTCGTACCAACTGCACGAGAATCTCTTGCCTCGGATGTATTTAATTGCTTTCACCCAAAATGGAACTCAGCTTTTGAGACCACTGAACAATTCTTTATTGCTTTCCTTTAAAAAAAAAAGATGTCTGTACAGTCCGAGATGAATAAGTGACTGTCAGGCCAAAAATATGTTGTTGACATACCTAGTATGTCAGCAGTGCCTTTTTACTGCTTTCAATTGAATAACCAGCAAAAATATGCATAAACCTGCTCTAAATTCACATGTTGAATTCAAGCTTGTGATTAAATTTTCAAACTTTTAAATTGGGATAATATAATTGAAGACATGCATGAAATGAATTCCTAAGGTTTTGAGCTATAAAAATTTAATGATGCGATCAGCTTATTGGGTAATAAATCTGCATGTTAGAAATTTTGATTGAATAAATTGTTAGAACTAAGCTTTGATTAAATTTGAGAATATTGTATGACACGAATCAACCCAACCTGGTGAGATTTGAGCCATGAGTCACTTTTACTCATTCTTTTCTTTGATGTGTGAATCATTTTGATTAAAGGAAACTAGAACTTGCAATTGGGACCGATTCAAGACCATGCCATATTCCAAAAATCGAGCATATAATCGAGGCACCTAGAAAACCCAAACTTTGGCCTTCGTTTGAATTCCAAACCAAAAATATTTCTCCCTTTAGGATTAACCAATTTGAGCCTTAAGCCTAATTTTTCTTTGAAGCCCTCTATATTATTCCTATCCTTACAAAAAGACCGAAAAATTCGAACCCAAGTGTGCAAGAATAAATCCTATCAAAGGCATTTAATTTTTGATCATCAACAAAAATTTCAATCGGCATTCAAGAATCCGAAAAAAAAAAATAATAATAATAATAATAATAATAAAAATAAAAAATATATAAATAGAGTTGAATTCCATTCAACACAAATAAATTGCAAATGACAAAGCAAATTAGACAATAGTCTAATGTCATGCAATAGTAAAGAGAAAAGCAAAAGAAAGAGAGAAAAATATTGATGATCATAAACTTTTAAATAAATATGCCAAGTTATGGTAGAATTAATTCTTGCCACTTTTAGCCCAATTATTCCCCTTTCCTGCCCAATGTTACAACCGTATGCCCCGTTATAACCCTTAAATAAGACCTCGTGATCTCGATTTGAAGAAATAAGCCGGTGGCGAGTTGGTCTGATTGCAAGCTTATGGGATAATTTAATTAAATTTGATTTTGAGCGTTCATGATTAAACCCCAATTGAGAATGAGTGATCTTTCCGATTCTCTTATAAGTGAGGCTCTGTTTCATTTAAAATGTTCATGTCATCCCTTAATTCTCATTTTTTATCTTTGCATCTTTCAAACATGATATTCATGAAGGGTTGATAATAATGTTTGATTTGTAGGCCCGATGTAGTGAGCAAGTATCATTTCATTAAACACTGCAATCAAGGGAATTTAATACTTGAAGTTTTTGATTGTCTTATCTCAATCCAAAGAGGATGTGATTTATGAAGCCACGAAAATGAATTGAATATGAAGAGTCCGTGTTCTTACGAACATTGACTCTGACTGCTCGGGGACGATCAGTATTAAATGTGAGGATGTTGATAATGGCCAGAAATGACCATTATCTTCAATCCATTTCCGTGTCTTAAACGGGCATTTGATCGCATTCCGGTCTTACATTAAGTAAGAAAGCAGTCGAATTGGACTGATTTATGCATAATTGTAAAAATAATAAGCTGGTGTGAAAAATGCATAAATATGTAATTTTATTACATATTTATGTTAGAAAAATCCAAAAACATAAGAAAAAGAAAAGAAAAGAAAAAGGAATGAAAAGATGGGCAAAAGAATAAAGCAAGCCCACAAAATACAAAAAGATGGGAAAAGAGAGAAAAGCCCACAAAAAGAACATTTTCGGCCCATCTGGCCCAATCCAGCAAGCCCAGGAAAACCTTTGTCGCGGAAGCCCTTTGTCGCGATGACATGTTCCGCGACAAAGGAGGGTTCCGCGACCAAGCAGCTCAGGTGAAGAAGGAAACCAGCCAAGCCCTTTGTCGCGATGACCTTTTTCGCGATGGCATGCTCCGCGACAAAAGGCATGTTCCGCGACCAAGACACCCAATTAGAGACACAAGACCCAGTCGAGAAGCTTTGCCACATGCAGTATGTTCCGCGACCAAACTTGATGCTCCGAGACAAAGCTGTGATGTGTGTGATGTCTTAAGACACAATGGGCTAGAATCAAGGCCCATGGGCTTAGGGTTACACTTCTATAAATATGAGGTGTTTCCCATGAGCTAAGGGTTGAACGGTTGGGAATTTTTGTTAGAGCTCTCTTGAAGGCAAGCAGTAGGAGTTCTCCCTTAGGTAGTGTAGTTTAGGTTTATTTTCATGTATTATTTAATTCTTGCTCTTAGTTTAGTTTAGTTTAGTGTTTTTACTGTTCACAGTTATCTAGATAGCCACTTTTATACCATGTTTTGGTTTCTAAACTCTTGTTTTAGGGTTTGTAATACCCAAATCATGGGTATTAACAACACCCCTTCAATAATATGGGAAAACATTCATCATTTGTGTCCCAAATCATGAGATGGGTCTCACACCCCATGGATTTGTGCTTTCTTTTTCATTTTGGGGTCACTTGACCCCCATTATGCTATTTTTATGTTTACTGTTTGCATTTTATGGATGATGCTGTGTATTTGAGTGTGGTCAAACCCTAGATTAGGACTCTTGCTTTATTTTTAAAATTCTGTCCAGTTTTGTTTAAGCATGCTCTTCCTTATTTTGAATGGTTCTTGTTTGTTTTTAGCTTAGAATAGCTTTTTGATCTGAAATAGGGTGAGATCACGCTGTTTGCATGCCACTGTTCATTTATGCTTTTTCTGACTTTTGTCCTGAACCACCTTGGTCGCCAACCGCCTTTTGTCGCGGAACCACGTTCCGCGACAAAGTGGTTGTTCCGCGACAAAGGTGTTTAAAGACACTTGTCTTCATAATTTAAAACCCTTTGTCGCGGAGCACCTTGTCGCGGAACCACGTTCCGCGACAAAACTCTCCATGCATAGCGACAAAGGAGCCAAACTCTTGCATTTTGTCTGCATGGCTTTTTGTCGCGGAATAATCTTGTCGCGGAACCACGTTTCGCGACAAAATCTCATTCTGAGACAGAAAAATTATGCCATGTTCCTTTCTCTTTGAACACTCTGTCGCGGAACCACTTTGTCGCGGAACCACGTTCCGCGACAAAATTTTCCATGCATAGCGACAGAGGTTCAAATGCTTTAAGAATTTTATGAAAATCCCTTGTCGCGAAACACTCTTGTCGCGGAACCACGTTCCGCGATAAAATCTTGCTTAGCGACAAAGAGGCGTTATGCTGCCAAAAATTCTAAAAACTTGTCGGGATACCCATGTCGCGAACCTCGGTCCGCGACAAAATTTATGATATCGCGACAAAGATTCCCTTCTCTCTATTTAACCTCAAACAACCTTCATTCTCTTCCCATATTATATTGCAACACTCACATCATAACCCCACGGGTTAAGGTGTAACATTCTGGAATTGCAATATAGGGTGTTATGCTGCCCAAATTTTGATTCTCCATTTTCATCACTTAACTAATTGAACCATTGACTCATTAATGATTAAAGATTGAGATTAGCAATAATCAAACATCACTGATCATCATGATTGAAGGACCTTTGTTCAATTGCCAGTAAAATACTCCTCTATAAACAAAATCGTGATGACTTAAACATATAATCCGGACTGTAATTAATTATGGTAGGAAGGATTATTTAAGACCATCAATTGTGGAACCAATCCATAACCTTGCATGAGAAACCAATGTCTCTCATACAAGGAATCTTCTCTTATTGCTTGTTGATTTTGTCTTTGCGTGTTGTGTGGAACAATTAGTAAAGAATACATCAGACTAATGTTGGCGGGTATTCCCTCATGGATAACTAGCTCGTATTCTGGGTATTAATTACTAAGTGTTATTTTGCATGGTCTGGATGACTGTCAGTGGAAGCCTTGGCGGTTCGCCCATTCAGGGTTATAATAGCTGCTCGGCTGACTTCCATCCAGATACAGTTTTACTTTTCTTATCTTAATTTCCAAACCCAAATTCCAATCCGTAATGGGATTCAGTTGGCATCAGTCAATGCTAATTGACGATCATTAGAGAAGGGAAGCATGTAGGTTTTTATCCGAATTCACAGACAGTGGAGACCCAACTGGTATTGACACTACCATTATAGGGTCTAAGCTGTCTAAATTCGCTCCATCCGAGTAATTGGGAAATTGGACAGTAGATGTTTACAGTCCACCTGATTATTCTGCCATTACTTTGGTCTCTTGACCACTTCATATCTGTGTTTCACCTTCTGTCTAGACCCGCATCTATATTTTGGGTCAATTAATTTTACACTTCCCTATATCTTTATGCATGATAATATTATGTATTGTTGTGGTCTGTAATTATTTTGGGATCCTTCCCTTGGACAATAGAAGTCTAGATCTTAAATAGATATTGCTTAATAAATTTCCAACAAAAATCTCTTTATAAAATCCGGATCTGAGTAAGGGATAAATTCCTCAGTTATGACTAATTCATATTCTATCAAGGGTTGTATTTTGGGAAATTAGAAGCAGAATCAGCGATTAGGTCTCTTCTAGACTGAAAGGGTCTGTGTTTTAACTGAGAGTCTAGTACCTGTCTAGGGAATGATTTTCAAATCCATTATTTTCCAAAATTGCTGTTTGTTGGAAATCTAAGACTGAATACTACACCGAGATGGGGTCCACTTGGACTCAAATACAGTGTAGTAAATAATCTTAGAGGAACATCATCCAGGCCTTGGTTATTTTCTAAGATAGGGTTGAGTTTTCTTTCAACTGCTATCCGCTTCTGCCAAAGCCTATTTTTGAGTCCTGAGTGAGTGCATCCGGAACGAACTAAATCATTAGTTTGTTTCATTAGTTTGTATCTCATAATCACCTGGAAGGAAGTGAACACACTAGTGGTTCACCAAGAGCCGGGAATTCTTGATCCATACTCCTTCATCCTGATGGGGAGCTGTCTTTTACTACCAGGGTCAGATTTTCAAAACCTCCGAGTGATAGGTTTTAAATGCTTTCTTTACTGCTTTCTTTTAACCGCTTTCATTAGAGGTCACTCGGTTGTATTGAGAGTTGCGTAACTACTACTAGGATTGACAGTTAAGGGATAGTTTAGGACTTAATTCGAATCTTTGGGTGTGACATGGGAGAATGATAGTAGTACTTCGCATTTCAATAAATGATATGTCGGGTGTTGCTTTTCCACCATAGATGAAGTAACACACCCAGGCCAGGGCAGTTACGAATCTGTGGTATCTTAGAATTTGTGGTCTTAAGAACATGTAAACTCATATTGTAAGTACCTGTCTGTTAAAGGGAAAGCATAATTGAGAGCATGAGAATTAGCTATTTGATAGAATTATCCCAAACAAAGATCTGTGTATAAAAATGGA
This sequence comes from Hygrophila difformis, assembly GCA_030278955.1. Classification (NCBI taxonomy): domain Eukaryota; kingdom Viridiplantae; phylum Streptophyta; class Magnoliopsida; order Lamiales; family Acanthaceae; genus Hygrophila; species Hygrophila difformis. The sequence goes on along the minus strand of JAOANR010000008.1, from coordinate 31,617,025 downwards.
AGTTTAATATTGCTATATCTAAATCTTGTCCAATTTTCATTCTTTTCTTCCTGTCCCTTCTGTCTACATTGTGATTCAGCTTCACGGTTGGCACAATGTAATTTTTCCTGCTTTCATAGATAATGTTTATCGCATTCTTAGAATAATCTTTACCCGCTTTCTAGAATAGATTTATTCGCTTTGTAGGGTAATTTGAATGCTTTTGTAGTCTAGTTTAAATTCATGTCAGTAGTTGTTAATCACTTTTCAAACCCATTGAGCAATACGAATGGAAAATCTAGTAAAACGACGTGGGCCCTGCTTCTATCGCACATCCTCCAGTGAACGATCCGGTCTTACTATAAATTACTGCAATTTTTGACACCGTGCGCTTTCGGGCCACAGTTTCTTAAACACGAGCAATAAAAACATGACTACTTATAAATATATCCCTAATCACAACCTCGCATTCATAAATTGGTTTCATTAAATAAAACCTAAACTAGGATTATGATTTTTCAGAAAATACTCAGGGAGTGGAAATCTGTCAAAAGTTTCATGGCAGGGAATCTCATGTCAAGAATTGATGAGAGATATCATGGCACATATGCCGGGGACCCTCAGTGTGACAGGCTGAAGGTCAACCTATCCCGGCTGTACCATGAGATTTGTCAACAGTTTCATGACAGAGAGGACCACAGCGCCATTTGAAATTAAAGCACCACACCTGAGTAATAAAAAGACTAATAATCTTGATGTATCCCTAAACCCATTCCCGTGAATCATAACTCTTTTCATTTAATAAATCTAACCTGGTATAATATTTTGGAAAACGCTCGTGTGGGGAAATTGTCAAAAGTTTCAGTTATCACCACCCATCATCAAAGGATATATCACTCCTTCGTATGTCGCCCTGTAATACTCAGTGGTGTAGTAAGCATCGCAGTAGTCAAAAATATTGGACTGCAGTTTCTCGATCGCAGCACACCTGTGCTTACAGGGCAGCCTGAATAATTGCCAGTAGCCACACGTGCATGTCCACTTTTCCACATCAATGGCATGTAGGTGCCATGGATCTCTTGGTTACTAACTTAATAAAATGGATTAACAAGGAAAATGGAAGATTAAGGATGAAGATGATAAACTGAAAACAAGAACAAGGATAGGGAAGCTTATACTGCAACAAAAATCATTGGGGGAAGCAATCAAGATGTTGGAAACCTTGACCTCATCCCAATCCTTGCACTCGAGCCTCGGTCGGATAATCAACTATGGAAGCTTCAAGCTAAGGTTAATGAATGTTTCCCAACAAGCATTAAAAGAGTGTGTGAGTATGTGAATATGCTCATGGTTGATCTTTTGAAATGGAAGAGTTGATTTCATTCAATAAGAAAAAGATTGGTAACAAGTGTTTGGGAGGTCATATATAGACCCCATTACAAAAGGGAAATTCTGGAATAAGAAAATACATAAAAAATGAGCAAAACGCAAAATAGGCGCTGTTACGCTAGCCAAGTTTACGACGCTAACATAGGATTACGACGCTATCATAGGATCACGTCCCCTACTTTACAACGTTATCATAGGATCACGTTCCCTGACTTACCACGCTATCATAGGATCACGTCCCTTGCTTTACGACGATATCGTAGGATCATGTCTCCTGGTTTACGACGCTGTCATAAGATCACGTCCCCTGGTTTACGACGCTATCATAGAATCACGTCGTAAACCCTATTTCGTCAAGTCTTGTGCGGGCCCCACCATACATGTCTTACTTATTACATATCTATATAAAAATACTGAAATATTATCCGACCATCTTCCGACTTCAACCAAAATTTGGCCGGCGACCGGCGGTGGCGGCTTCAGCCGGCCTCCGACCAACTTCCGGCTAATTTTCCGGCGAGCTCAGTTGGGTCTTCCGGTGAAACCTTCGTGATTCCGACGAGCTTCTGATTACCCTCCGGCGACGGCGATGGCTTTTTATATCAAAATTGGGGAATTCGCAGTTGGATTCCCTCCGGCTTCTTGGAATTGGATTATGACACATGCCTTTGGATTGTGGCCTTCTTCTTTGTTGATTTTGACTTGGAATTCCTCAGACTTGAGAAGGCTCGCGATCCTGTCTATGAACTTCTTTGCCCGGGTCCTGGTGTACGGTCCCTCTGGAATAATTATTGTTGCAGATTTGGCTTCCACGCCATCCCCTCCCCCTTGAGAAGGTTGAGCCATCAATCGATCAAGTTCTTCACCGTCCTGCTCGTAGAGGTTGACATCTGCAATATTAAAGGTAGCATTAATCCCATACTCAGGAGGCAATTCTAGTTTAGAATCATTGTCATTAATCTTTTCCAAAATTTTAAAAGGACCGTCCCCCCGTGGGGAAAGTTTGTCACGCCGCTTCAATGGGAATCTCTCCTTGTGCATATGGAGCCAAACCTAGTCCCTGGGCTTCAATAGCAGCTTCCTTCGTCTCCGATTGGCATACTTGGCGTCTGTTTCTGTGGCCTTCTTGAACATTTTTGTGAAACTCCTGGATAACTCGAGTCTTGTCCCTGCCATTAACATTAAGATACTCATTGTGGGGCAATGGTAGTAAATCAATAGGGGTTAGTGGGTTGAAACCATAGACAATTTAGAACGGTGACATGTTAGTGGCACTATGGACATGTCTGTCATAAGCAAATTCAATATAGGGTAGACACTCGTCCCAGCTCTTATAACTAGAAGTAGTTATAATTTGCAGCAAATTACCCAAGACTCTATTGACAGCTTCAGTTTGCCCGTCTGTTTGGGGGTAAAAAGATGTGGAGAATAGGAGCTTAGTACCAATCTCATGCCATAGAGATTTCCAGAAGTAACTGAAAAATTTCGTGTCTCGGTCTGAAACAATTGTTTTTGGTATCCCATGGAGACGCACCACCTCCTTGAAAAATAATTTAGCAATGTGGTGGGCGTCGTTGGTCTTCGTGCAGGTAATGAAATGAGCCATCTTGCTGAATCTGTCTACCACTACGAAAATAGAATCTTTCTTCCGTGCAGTCCGTGGTAGTCCCAACACGAAGTCCATAGAAAGATCAATCCATGGTCCCTCGAGAATTGGTAGAGGCATATATAAATCATGTGGCTTGGAAGTGGATTTCGCCTTCAGATAGACGATGAATTTAGAGATCAAGTAATCCACTTCTTTCCTCATTCTCGGCCACTAAATGCATTCACTGAAATCCCAAAAGTGGCAGTCCTTCCGAAATGTCCCATAAGGTCTCCGTTGTGAACCTCCTTGATTAGAAGCTCCCTAACATATCCCTTGGCAATGCACAGTCTGTTCTCATAATACAGAAATCCATCAAGTTTTGAATACTCCTTGAATCCGTGCCTTTCGGTTTCTGCCCAGAAATCCTTGAAGTGGCATATTGATCCTTGATATGTTCAAAGCATCCGCAACTAAAGAGTGTGTGGGTATGTCGTGGCAATGGCTGCCAAGGCGCTCCTGCGAGATAAAGCATCCGCAACTATATTTTCCTTCCCCCTTTTTTTTTTATATTTTAGTACATAAGGGAAAGTTTCAATAAACCCGCTCCAACGTGTATGTCTTTTCCCCAGTTGCCCTTGGTTCCGAATATTCTTGAGGGTTTCGTGGTCCGTATGGATGATGAACACATGACCCCGGAGATAGTGTTGCCATGTCTTTAAAGCTTGGACCACAACGTAGAGTTCCTTGTCATATGTAGAATAGTTCAACTGTGCGCCAGAGAAATTTTCGTTGTGGTATGCCACTGGATTCCGATTCTGTAGTAAAATTGCACCTATGCCTGAACCCGATGCATCGCATTCCACTTCGAATGGAATGTCAAAATCTGGTAGGGCTAGAATCGGCGCATGAGTCCGTTTGGACTTCAAGTCATCAAAACTCTTGCTCAGACAGCCAATATTTAAAGATAAGTCCCTTTTTCAGCAATAAAGTTAGGGGTGCCGCAATCAAGCTAAAGTTAGGGACGAATCTCCTACAGAAACCACACAGACCCAAGAATTGCCTAACTTCATGCACGTTCGTGGGTGGCTTCCATTCAGAGATCGTCTTTATTTTTGCTTCGTCGACCTTAAGACCAACACGCCCAAAAATTTAGCCAAGGAACGAGAGTTCAGTCGCATGAAAGGTGCATTTCTCCTTGTTAGCATAGAGCTGAACTTCCCGCAACCTATTTAGTATGTGTCGAACATGGGAAAGGTGATCAGATTCATTTGAACCATATACTAAAATATCATCAAAATATACAATGACAAATTTATTAATAAACTGGCCAAGAGTCTCATTCATAAGCCGCATGAATGTTGAAGGCGTTTTCGTCAGTCCAAACGGCATAACGAGCCATTCATATAATCCGAATTTGGTCTTGAACGCCGTCTTCCATTCAACCCCCTGGTTGCATCCGGATTTGATGATAACCGCTTTGCAAGTCAATTTTTGAGAAGATGCTGGCGTGACCCAGCTCGTCAAGCATGTCATCCAAATGGGAAATCGGGTGCCGATACTTAATGGTAATTGCGTTCACGGCTCGACAATCTACACACATGCGGCATGTCCCGTGTTTCTTTAGAACCAATAAAACTGGCACAGCACATGGTGAGAGACTTTCTCGGACCCATCCCTTATCCATCAACTCTTGAACTTGTCTCAGCACTTCTTTAGTTTCTTATGGATTCATTCGGTAAGCTGGTCGATTAAGAATTGAAGCGCCCGGCACGAAATCGATCTGATGCTCGATTCTGCAAAAAGGTGGAAGATCGGCGGGAACTTCATCCGGGAAGATATGAGAATTTTCATCCAACATCCTGGAAAAATTAACAGGAATATCAGGTGCAGCAGTGCAAGTTCTAAATATCTCATCAACAGGCTTTGCAAAAGGAAGGAAACAGTAACCTGTTGTGTCGGGTTCGCGGACAACTCGCTCGAATTCGGTTCGGGTGGATGGGAGGCAAGGATTGGAAGATGTTCCTTCTATGCAGATAGTTTTCCTTCTATTCTTGACTTTCCGTTCCTCCTCATCTTTCTTTATATTCGCACGGAGAACCTCTTGGTCCGCTCGAACCATCTTGACTGACAGTGGCTTGACATTTATTGTCTTTTGTTTATAAATAAAAGATACAATATTGGCAGGACCCTTATACTTAACATCACGATCATACAACCATGGTCGGCCAAACAAAATATGGCATTCAGTCATTAGAATAACATCACACATAACGTTTACAGAATAGGATCCTATTTTGATAGGAATCTTAGCAAGTCGGTTGACTTTCAGATCGCTATTGTCATTCATCCAATTAAGGTGGTAGGGCTTCGGATGCTCTTCAGTGGGGATGCTTAACCTGCGTACAACATAAGCACTGACAACATTAGTGCAACTCCCATTATCAATAATAATTGAAGCAACATTGCCCTTTAAATCACAATGACAATAAAATAAATTCCCCTTTGCTCGTTAAAACGAGGTTTTTCATCTGATCTTTCAGCACTAAGAGTTTGCATGGCCACCAGATTGGTCAAATTGCGATCCTCTTCAATTGTTTCCTCGGCTGCGTAGTACTCGTCATCGTCATTGGATTTCTCGACCGCTTCTCGCTCAGCCTGATCATTTTCATCATCAGAGTCTATGATTCTTCAAGATCCATATCTAACAATGCAGCTCTTTTGGTGAAAGGGCCACTCAGGTGAGTAATGTCCCTTTAGACCACATTTAAAGCATGTAACCTCCTTCTTCCAATCCTTCTCAAATTTAGGTCTCTCGATGACCGGGGGTTTATGGCCGTCTGGATGGTAACCCCTAAACTCCTTAGCCATTTCGAAACCTCTAGGCTTTGGTTGATCATCCTTTGGAACAAAATTCCTTTAATTCCAAAGCTCAAAAGAACTTGACCCGGAATCCAGTTGGTATTGAACTTTCTACACTCGAGGCCTTTCCTCTGATTCAAGCTTAATTTCTAACTCTACCAACTCTGGCAGAGTGTCGTAGGCCGCAGCTTGGTCTCCTTTCGAATCTCAATTCGGAGTTTCTGACGAATCTAGACTTGGTGATGGCTTATCTTCTTCAACTCCGGCTTTCATCAACAAAATTTCCATTTCTTTGAAGTACTCCTCTACTGACTTGTTCCCTTGAACATGAAACGCGAGCTTGTCATACAAGTCTTGGCGGTAGTGAGTTGGCACAAATCAGTTATCCATTACCCGCATTAATGAAGCCCAAGTTTGAATGGAATCATAGCGATTCCGTTTATCTCATGGTTTAACTTCTGCCACCATAACAACGCGTATTCTTTGAACGCATAGACAGCCAAGTTGACCTTTTTGATGTCCGCGTAGTTATGGCAGTTGAAAATAAGCTCCATAGATTGCTTCCATTCAAGAAATTTATCCGGGTTGGATGTACCCTTGAATGGGGGAATGTCAAACTTGATCCCCTTCAAGTCATGGTCGGGCACATCATGGCGATTGTTTCTGCGGGGGTTCCTTTCGAACACTTCTACCTATGGATCGGAATCAGAATCATTGTGATTATGCCTGACAGTTTGGGGTTGAACACGGATTCTCGGAGGTGGAAGATTCGGCCGCTGATTGCGAACAGGGATGTTTCTGGCTATACGTCTGGGTCCTTGACGTCGGTCAAAGATAGGGTTCATCTCATCCCGTTGCCTTGCCTAGATTTCAGCCTCTGCTTCTTCTGTTTCATGATCCTAAAAGCCCCAGGAGCCACTTTGTTGACTTTGAGGGCTACCCGAAATCGTGGGTGGAGTCATCTGAGGTGTATGCTTATCAAATTCTTCTTGTAATTTGAGCTCAAGGTGCCTCATAGTTTCGGATTGAACAGCATTGCCATGTATAACCATTTCGTCCTTAAACGTATCAACCCGATTGCTTAAGTCATCCATTCGTTGATCCATATTGCCCAGTCTGTCATTTAGCATTTGCATCATTTCCATTTGATCCTTGTTAGAGGGTTGGCCCGAACCTGCCATTTCAGAATATTAACAAAGAAAAATTAAATAGCACCTGCAAAGAAGATGAAAATATTATTTATATAATAATAAAATAAATAAAATAAAATAAAAAGATGGGATTTATCTGGATCACTCGGTAAAATCACTCAGTTTGCTCACAACCCGATGACTGAATTGCTGGGTTAATTCACAACCTGATTCGAAAAGCAGTCCACAGTGATCACAAACAAATGCCCGGGTGTCGGAGAGTGAGGCCTGAGATGATGGATGCGCAATACACGGATCAAATGTAACTTCTCGACTCAATTCAAAAATAAGGTATGATCATGTGATATGCAAAGCAGTCAATTTAAGTTCAACACCTTATATGAGCAATCCTCACAAGCAACAGTGTATTTGGTCCCGATATAGAAGTGGAAATATAAACCTCACTAAATAAAAGCATTCGGATAAAAATCCCCAATACTCAAGTGGCTTCAAGGGCTTGGTTTCACAATTTTATAAGGAATTCCAATGTCTTGGAACTCCACAATTGTGCCAGTCCAATATCCATTTTATTGTATTAACACTCAAAATATAAAATATGGTGGTAAATTAGTAGCCAAAAATCGCACTCAAACTAATAAATTGCTCTTGGCTTTAGATCGCACCGGCTTGAAAAATTTCAAATTTGTTCTCTTGGATGGGTGGCCCACCTCATATCAAGTAATTAATATCCCAAGTTGATTGTTCCTTGACCCACATCAATTCACTAAACATTCAAATGTCAACCTTGGTTTGGACGGGTTAATAGCATGCATGGGTCCACCAACTTTTTGTCCAACATGTAAAGTGCTTGCATGGGATATTTGATCTTCAAATCTTTCTTCAAAGTATCAAGAATACCACAAGAACTTGAAGAACAGTAACAAGAACTCCCTCAATATTTTTCTTTTCTCACAAACCAAACCCGATCAATCACCACTGTTGTGTTCGAATATACTCAAATAATGAGTTAACTCTAATATCATGCAATACAAACACACACAGTGGAGTACAAGGGTCCAAACAATAATAATAACAAAAGATGGCAGCAAGCACAACAAGAAAAACTTGAATATTTTGGTGATTTTCGGATTTAAGTGAATAAGAACACCAAAATTTCAATTGGCCATAACTTTTGATTCCGATGTCCATTTTTTATGAACTTTATATGCAAACGTATCTACTCGACAAGAGGAACAAGAATATGTAGTCAGATTTCAAAAATTCCCTACGAGAAAATACCAGATTTTCGGAAAAAGTGGACAGCACCTATATTTTTCGGTTTTTGAAGGATTTTGGAGAAGATGAAGGATGTGGAAAACATTTGGGCAGCATAACCTCTTAGGAAATGATGAAATATATTACCAAGTGGAATATGCTTCAAAATGATGAGTGGTGAATCGTGTGAATAGATAAAAAGGAGGATGAACAAATTTTTGGGATTTTTGAATTTTTATGGTTTTGATGTTTATGGGAAAACAAGTAGAACCAAGTGAGGCTTTGATACCAAATAAATTAAGATGCCATGGATCTCTTGGTTACTAACTTGTTAAAATGGATTAACAAGGAAAATGGAAGATTAAGGATGAAGATGATAAACCGAAAACAAGAACAAGGATAGGGAAGCTTAGACCGCAACAAGAATCGTCGGGGGAAGCAATCAAGATGTTGGAAACCTTGACCTCATCCCAATCCTTCCACTCGAGCCTCGGTCGGATAATCAACTATGGAAGCTTCAATCCAAGGTTGATGAATGTTTCCCAACAAGCATTCAAAGAGTGTGTGAGTATGTGAATATGCTCACGGTTGATCTTTTGAAATGGAATAGTTGATTTCATTCAATAAGCAAAAGATTGGTAACAAGTGTTTGGGAGGTCATATATATAGACCCCACTACAAAAGGGCAATTCTGGAATAAAAAAATACATAAAAAATGAGCAAAAATGCAAAAAGGGGCTGTTACGACGCTAACCAAGTTTACGACGCTAACCAAGTTTACGACGCTAACATAGGATCACGTCCCATGACTTACGACGCTATCATAGGATCATGTCCCCTGACTTACGATGCTATCATAGGAACACGTCCCCTGCTTTACGACGCTATCATATGATCACGACGTAAACCTTATTTCCTTAAGTCTTGTGCGCGCCCTACCATACTTGTCTTACTTATTACATATCTATCTAAAAATACTGAAATATTATCCGACCATCTTCAGACTTCGACCAAAATTTTTCCGGCGACCAGCGGCGTCTCTGGCTGGCCTCCGGCCAACTTTCGGCTAATTTTCCGGCGAGCTCCATTTGGACTTCTGGTGAAACCTTTGTGATTCCGACGACCTTCAGATGATCCTCCAGCGACGGCGATGGCTTTTTACATAAAAATTGGGGAATCTGCAGTTGGATTCCCTCTGGCTTGTTGGAATTGGAATATGACACATGCCTTCGGATTGTGGCCTTCTTCTTTGTTGATTTCGACTTTGAATTCCTCAGACTTGAGAATGCTCGCGATCCGCTCTATGAACTTCTTTGCCCGGCTCCTGGTGTACGGTCCCTTAGAATAATTATTGTTACAGATTTGGCTTCCACGCAGTAGGGTGGCCCTCTCCCGGACTTCAAAGAAGGAGCCTGTTGCGCGCTGCAACTCCAGGTCGTCGGATGCCAGGTAATTACTGTTCAATATCTTCTCCGGCACCGTAGCCAATCTTCCTTCCATTCTAGCACCTTCCTCTCTTTTATCGTTCATCATCTTCATAACTTGTTTTGGAATTTCATCGAGCATTGCCTACGGACCATAGCCCCTCGCTTTCACAATCCAATTATTCAAACTCTCCACGAGGTTTGTGTTCATGACACCCTATTTCTTGCTCCTGAAGAGTGCATTCGCTCAATTTTGGGTTTATGAATTTTCAAGGAACGTACCAAATGAGGGCATTGCTACAAGGATGGTATTGAGGTGGTTGAACATTTCGTCATATGTCGGAGCGTATGCCACAACCTTCAACACCCTTGTCCAGTGATGCTTATTCTTGTATGGGTACTTACAAAACTCCTATCATCATAGTTCATCTGAAAAAGAAAGTACCAATTTCATATAAAAGCATGTATTATTATAGTATTTTAGTTAAATGGTACAGCACTAGTAAAACTCACATCCTTTTTAAAGTTATCAACGAGGTGTTGAATGCATATGCCAAGGTGACTCCCATTAAAAATGGTTGGAATAGCTTTCATGAGACCCGAGTGTCGGTCAATGTAAAAAGTGTATTCGGACAAGTTCTTTTCATTCGCATCGTCTAGTATAAACCTCAGCCGCAGACAAAACCATTCCCAGTTCTCAATCCATCTCTCCGTCAACAACTGTAAAAAAAAACACCACGGTGAGGAGACCACAATTCCCAAACGACAACCCTTCTCTTCAAAAAGAACAATCTCATTAAATATACATACCTGCGAATGCCAACGTTATGAACCCAACATTTGCATCTTTACCCACAGCGGCTAATATTGCGCCTTTCCACTTTGATTTTATATGGGTCCCATCAAGCTCAATAAGCGGACGACAGCCCCTCTTGAACCCTTCAATGCAAGCTGCTATTGAAATGAAAACCCTTCGGAACTTTTCGGATTCTGGAAACACCTCCAAGTCAGCCACGTTCCCGGGGTTTGATGCTGGCAACCGGTTGCAAAATAGTCGGAGCTTGTCAAAAGGAATCAAATCATCTCCATGTAACTTCTTAATCGCAATCTCCCGTGCACTCCATGTTGTGCGATAGCTAATGTCCACTTTGAATGCAGCGTGAATGTCCGCGATAGCCATGTTTGGATCGTAGTTTGGGTTCCGCCGCACTTTATCTTTTATGAATGCCGCTACCCATGTCACATTCACATTTGGGTGAGTCCTCGATTGCAGATTATTAACGCCGCAACGGTGTCAACGTGCATGTGCGGATCGCAAACGAGAGTTCAGACTTGTGTAATGATGCATATATGCGCCAGCCACAACCTTCCGTAGTGCATTTTATGTATATTCTGCTTTTGTTGTTGTGAACGAATTTATATCCACACCGAAGAGCTATACAATGATTTGCCACCACTTTCTGGAAATGATCCAGATTCCTAAACCTTTGTCCTACTCCCTTTATTGCATTGGCCCATATAACCCTCTGATCCTCCTCGTCCTCGGTATCTTCGTCGTCCAGCTCATCCTGTGCTACCGTATGTTCCCTGAAGTATAAGTTACTTCCATGTTAGAAACTAGTTACATTCAGTAGCCTTACCAGTGATGTGCACGACTAACATTATTCATATGCATATACTATACTAGTGTTGTGTACAGAAAACACCGATGTTGTTAACCACTTGCCTGTTTCAAGAATCATGGTTCTATTTCGCAGATTGCCAGATACTATTGAAAGATATAGCTATGATCGTAACCAGGCATCATTAACACAAATAATATAATTCATACGCTCTGATTTAGCCAAATATTAAAAAGTAAGCTGCTCAATGCAATTTCATAAAAGCCTTACATGATTGTGTTTCTTACTTCCCGGTCCATCACGTCATCTTCCCAAATGCCAGTCCCTTTGCTCGATTCAAGTTCGACATCCTTCTCACATCGTCATCATTCATTATCTCCATTGTGTAACCCCCGCCGGGTTCATCGTAGTAGAGCGTGTGTGTTGTTGAACATACATTACCCCATTTCTCCATCACCTTTCCATATACATCCGCAAGGGCATCGCCATCCCTTATCCGCACAAGATGGGCTTGTCCATTGTAATGGCAAAATAACCTGACATCTTGTCCACCCCTTGCTCCCGATTTCTTTCCATCTTCCTCACCCCTTCTCACTTCCGAAAACCCTAAATAACAGCATCTCCAAATCCTAACCTTCTTCCAGCCCTAAACCCTCTTAAAGCCTTCTCATTCCACCCACCAAGCACGCGAATCTACTCCCCCGCTGCTTGCCCCCCTCTGTGCGCGCTTTCGGCCTCTCAAGAAGCTTCTTCAACAAGCTTCCCACCCTGAAATACTAGAAAACAAAGCCAGGTCGCTTGTTGCGCTCTTCCGCCCGAGAACTATGGAAATGGAGGTCGCTGCCGCCGTTCCCACCCTTCTACCCGCTGTTGCTTCCAAGCCAAGTTGTGAAGTTGTTCACTGCATTAATGTCGTTCGATGGGTCGAGGAAGAAGAAGAAGAACCAGCGAGAGTTTGAATCCCCAAATGCCAAAATCCATTTTGTCTCACTCCACCTTTCACATCATCTATTCAGAGAAGTACAAAAGTAAGGGAATTCTTGTCTACTCACAATTGATTTTTATTATTCATTTAAAAAAATGGTCAGGTCCTGATTTTGAAAGTATTTGGTATATTGCTGTTAATACGTAATATATTTGGTATGCTGGTCTTGTATTTGTAGTATTTTATGATTGTGGCCTTTTTTAATAAAAAGCCCATGAAATAAACGAGTATTTCATGATATTGGACTACTAATCTATGAATATCTGCATAGACAATGAATGATGTATCTCCCTGTAATACCCGAGAATTTTACAACATAAATAAATAAATAAATACAATAAATAAATAAATAAATCAGTAAATACATTAAATAAATAAATATAGAAGAAATGAGAAATGAAATTAATTAAAGGAATTTGATTAAACAAAAGAAATTAAATAAAGTTAAATAAGTCGTTACACGGGTACCCGATATAAATGAACTCGAGAATTCGAGTCAAAACGTAAAATTAGATCCGAAAGAAATAACGACACGAAATAGGAACCCGAAGAGAGTCCGGAAAGTGGAATCCGAGAGCATAGAGGGATAGAAACCCGAAAGAGAGGCGGAAGAGCACGACGGATCGCACGACCCGCCCGGACCGAAGTCCAGGCGTTAGTCGCGCGTTGGCCGCGCGCTAATAGGGGAAAAGGCGCGCCAACCCCACGCCAGAAGGCAGATTCGCCCGATGCGTGAATCTCTCGCCCGAATTCGGATTTTTCGGCTTCGGTTGCACCTCTTGCGGCTCAAGACTCCTAGAGGCAGTCTTGGACGTCCCCCTAGGTCTTATCCTCTATAAATAACTCTCTTGACTGACCCTAAACCCTTTTTCAAAACCCTACGATACTCTCTATACACAAAAGTCGTAATCCCGGAGTCAACGGAGGCACCGAAAGACTGAGATAGCGGCTGTTGGACGAAAATCGGGAGATCTCCAACGTGTGGTAAGCCCTAGTCTGAATAATCCTTGTTCGTTTCAATCCGAAAACGGATTCTAACCTCGTTTCTCTTCTCTTTACACCTCGAATTGGATCTAGAGTGTAGAACCCGACGAATGGAGAGGAGAAACGGTGGACTGGAAGCCACGCCTTCGAAATAGTCGACCCCGGACGGAGAGGAGAAACGGTGGACTGGAAGCCACACCTTCGAAATAGTCGACCCCGGACGACGATTAATCTGTAAGTTAACTCTTACATGGTTTTGGGAGGAATTAAAACGTTCGAAACTAAAAGATTTAACAAGAAATCGTAAATCTGCCAACTTATGTTTTCTACCGACGCAACAGTTTTGACGAATTTTTCCAAACCTTAAAACGACTTCAAACGGAAAAACTTAAAACACGAAAAACATTCCTAAGGCTTAGATCTATCTACTGTAAAATTTTCAGAATTGTTAGAGACGATTTGTCATGTGAAAACCAACTGAAACCGAACTGCTTGAAACTAGATCTTGAAATTCTTGACAGAACTTAGGTCCGATCTTGATCCCATTTTTGACATAGGTTCCAGACCGATTTAGATCTTTGGCCAAACATGAAAATTGTAGATAATCGCCTTGAAATAGTCTCTGTAAAATTTCATCAAATTTGGAGTTGAATTGCTATGGTAGATTTCAATATCTCTAAACTATGGTCTGTAAAATTCGGACAGATTTGTGTGTCTGTGAAAATTGGTATTTATGACCTATTTCGGTGTCTCGGATTGAAAAAAATAAAACACAAAAGTTGTAGATCTCGACGTTTCTGAGTCAGTCGTGAAATTTTGGAATTTTTGGAATTAAATCTGATTTTAGACGAATTTTGGAGTGAACTGTGGTTTACCGGAAGTCAAACCTTGAAATCTTGTTGAAACATGAAATTAACCTTTAGGGTTGAAATGAGTTGAGATATTATTTTTAAATAAATATAATTGAGATCAGATTTTTGAAATTAAATCCCCTTACAAACTTGATAAATTAAAATTAGGGGTGAGTGCTCTGCAGGGTGCCCCCTAACGATTCACTTCGTGCCTTAATGGACGATGGTGACCCCGCGCGCTAAACTTGAGATATGATATTGCCCAAACGGTAGGAGATATAGAGCCTACACTCTCGAGAATATCCACATGGGTTTCCCGAGGCTCCGGAGTGGTACTGGGTATGGCTGATACGGTTGCGGCCGCCGGGCTACCGGTTAGACTTGTTGAGATTGCGATGCAATCGTGAAATACTTGGAATACTAAATCTGGGGTGTAATGGGGAAATTAAATTAAATTAAATTAAATTATGTTGTTGTCCAATTAAATGCTTTATTTAAATTATGGCTTTTATTTTAAACTATCTGAAATGTGTTGTTAAATAAAGCCCCGAAATTAATTATGCAATTGAATAGTTGTTTAGATTAAACTGAGTTATTATGTTTATTATCATGCTTTTATTAAGTACTAAATTAATGGGTTTTAAACCCTATGATCATGCATGTGTTAACTTACTCAGCAAGTTGTGCTGACCAAACCATTTCTTTTTATTTTCTTTTCTTACAGAGTATGTAGAGTGAACATGAGCACTTCATGCATGGGAACTTTATCTTTGGGAAAACATTATTTTGTTTTTAAATTCGTACACTAGACTACATTATGAACGGGCCTGTTTAACCCGTGTTTTGGCCATGTCGGCCCTATTTACATTTTCCGCTGCAATACTATACTTAAATATTATTTCCGTTGCGCTATGATATTATTATTTTCGAACTATATTATATGGGCTGGTTTGAATGCTTTAAATGTTTTAAATACTGCAATACCTAGCCTTGCATCTCTTTAGTAAGCCGGAGAAACCGTGTCTTACTAGGGAGGTGTGGCGGTGACACCCCGACCTGGGTTATCAAAAATCGGGGTGTTACAAGTTGGTATCAGAGCCCGGCTATTTTTAAACTATTATTTTTATACCATTATTATTTTTAAACTACTATTAATATTTTGACTATTATTTTAAATTTTAAAAGTATTCTTTCTATGGAAAAATTTTATTTTAAAACCCCATGGAAAAATATATATATATTGCATTAAATTATTTTTGGGGGGAATCATCATTTGCATTTGCATATTGCATCTCTTCTATGAACTTAGAATCTTGGCGAAATTGAACTTAGAATCTTGGCAAATTGAACTTAGGATCGTGGCAAATTTGAACTTAGAATCTCGGCGAAATTGAACTTAGAATCTTGTCGAATTTAACTTAGAATCTTGGCGAATATTAACTTAGATCTTTTGCTTGCGCTAGATGGCTAGTCAAGACATGATGCAGTTGATGATCAAAATGATGAACGTTCACCTTGATTCCCATCAAACCATAGAACAAATGAAATACCGTATGGCTCAATTAGAGGCCAATTTGCACCACATGGGCAACTTGAGAGAGGCGGATCACCACCGCATAAACCAACTCGAACGCCAAGTCCAAACCCTCACTACACAAAACCTAATACTAAAGGAACACATCGATGCCCACGGGCAGGACTTGAACACTATCTTTGACGATCTGCTTCCGCCAAGTTCGGAGGAGGAAGATCCGGAGGAGGATCCTACCACTGTGCCGGAGGGCGCTTAGAGACGATAGGAATTTCTATTTGTAGTAGTTACTATTTTTGCTAAGGAAACATTACTATTTTTGGTATATCCTATCACTTGTACTAAAAATTTCTTTTAAGGAAATAAAATACAAAATTTATTTATTTATATATTTAAATTCGAAAAAAAAATTGAAATTCAGAATCCTAAACCCTGGAAACCCTAAACCCTGAACCCTAACGCTAAAAAAAAATTAGCTCAATCGAGCATTATGTGAAGAAGATAGAAATAAATTTGAGATCTTCTTGCTTGACCAAACACTACTATGTCCTAATCTATACCATTTGTAACAGAATGGCACCCAGAGGAAGACCGAGAGCCCAACCTGTTCCCCAAACTCCTACTGAGACACCACCAAACGTCACGGAACCGATTCAACCTGATGAAGAACAACCCCAAGGTGCGCAGGACGCCCCCGCACCGAACAATGTGGGCGATCGTCTTAGGACGATAGAGGAGGTGTTGATTGCGCTCGGAAACGCGCAAGTCAACCAGGGTCAAGCTGCGGCGGTACCTCCGCCCCAAGCTCGCCCTAACTACCTGGCGATGGTGAATCCTTACCAGCCGCCCCACTACGCTGGTGAGGAGGATCCAGTTAAACTGGAGGAGTGGATCCGGACCTTCGACAAGCTGCTGGGAGCAGTTAAATGTCCGGAAGGAGAAAGAGTGCACGTCGCCTCATACTACTTGGGAGGCGAAGCTGACGACTGGTGGCAGGCGACGCAAGCTAAACTGACGGAGGATGACGAGCCCTACTCATGGGCGGAAATGATGGAGATGCTCAGGGATCGATTCTATCCCCTGAGTACCAAATCAGCAATGTACGAAGAGTTCCTGTCGCTGAAGCAAGAGGCCAAACTGTTGCAAGAATACTACACACGTTTTAAGGAGCTGGTGAGGTTCGCACCAAGGCTAGTGCCTACTGATGCAGAAAAGGCACAGAAGTTCGAGATGGGGCTGAACATGTCTGTGCGCGAGGTGATCGCGGGGGTACACTACCCCGATTTGCAAGCTGTGTATGACCGCGCTGTGGCGGTAGCACGTGTGCAGCAACTGAAGAGAAGGGTGAGTGGGGAGTCCAGCAGGGGTCCCCAAGACAAGAGAAACCGGGACTCGAGAAGCGAGAACAACACTGGAAGGAACGAACAACGCAGAGGGTCGAATAGGCCCCAACAAAACAACACTGGGAGAAGGTTCAACCAAGAAGATCCGGTACCACCTTGCCCGAGATGTGGACGACCCCATCTGGCAAGGGGATGCCCGCAAAGGGCGCCTGTTTCCGATGTGGTCGAATGGGTCACGTTCGACGGGATTGCAGGGTCGAGAACATAACAAAAAGGGACGATTTGGTCACGGGGCAAGAACAGCCTCAAAATTAAAACGGGCGAAATGGGAATAACCAGGGGTACAGACCCCCTCAAAATAGGCCGCAGAATAAGAACCAGAACCAACGACCTCCGCCCCATCAGAATCAAAACCAACAACAAAATCAGCGGCCGAATGCGAATCAGCAGGGCAATCAGGGACGCCCTATGGGGAGGCTTAACGTGGTGAATCAAGCGGACGTGCCTGCGCAAGGAGAAGTGATGACAGGTACATTTTATGTTTTGAATACGCCCCTTAGAATTCTATTTGATTCTGGAGCTAGTTTCTCGATTATAGCATCAAGGATAGTGTCTGAGTTAGATCTACCTAAGTGCGAGAGAATTAGCTTAGGAATTCAATTGCCTTCTGGAGAAGTAGTGTCTTGCTCTAAACGATATAACGGAATTCCTATAGTAATAAAGAACGTAGAATTCTTCACGAACTTGGTAGAATTTAACTTAAGAGACTTTGACATCATACTGGGGATGGATTGGCTATCCCAGTATAAAGCGGTGATCGAATGCCAAAAACAAAAGATCACCTTGTCAAAAAGTAGGGGAAAGAGAGTTATCTTTTACTCTCAGCCCCCTAAGAAGAGTAACAAAATCGTTAGTGCACTTAAACTAAGTAACTTGATGCGTAAGGGGTATGAACTATATGCGTGCTATGTGCACAACCTTGAGGCGGAAGAAAACAAGGTTGATAGCATACCAGTGGTAAGAGAATACCCGGACGTGTTCCCTGCGGACGTTCCGGGCATGCCACCTGAGAGAGATCTTGAATTCACTATAGATCTCATTCCGGGGACAGAGCCTGTCTCAAAAGCTCCGTACCGAATGGCACCACTGGAAATGAAGGAGTTAAAGGAACAACTCGAGGAACTGTTAGGAAAAGGTTACATAAGACCGAGTACGTCCCCCTGGGGAGCACCGGTTTTATTTGTCAAGAAGAAAGATGGAGGACTACGTCTTTGCATAGATTACCGAGGACTAAACCAAGTGACCATAAAAAATAATACCCTCTGCCGAGAATAGAGGATCTATTTGATCAACTGAAGGGAGCTTCAGTATTCTCGAAGATTGACTTACGATCTGGGTATCTTCAATTGAGGATCGCCGAGAAGGACATTCCGAAGACGGTGTTTCGAACGCGATATGGCCATTACGAGTTCACAGTCTTATCCTTCGGGCTAACAAATGCTCCGGCCATGTTCATGAATCTCATGAACAACGTGTTCCGAGAATTGTTAGATCAGTGCGTCGTAGTGTTCATCGACGACATCCTGATCTACTCAAAGAGCGAGGAGGAGCATGCCCAACACTTACATCAAGTGTTAGAAATCTTGCGAAGAAATCAGCTATACGGCAAGCTGTCGAAATGCAACTTCTGGTTGAAAGAAGTGGCATTTCTCGGACACATAGTATCCGCTGATGGAGTATCAGTGGATCCGGCAAAGGTTTCTGCCGTGCCGGAGTGGGCAACTCCGAAGAGTCCAACGGAAATAAGGAGTTTCCTTGGATTAGTTGGGTATTATAGACGATTTGTGAAGGACTTTTCAAGGATTGCACGTCCTTTGACCCAGCTACTGAAGAAAGGAGCAAAATACGAGTGGGCCGAAGCATGTGAGACTGTGTTTCAAGAACTTAAGAAACGACTCACAACCACACCTGTATTAACACTACTATCAGAGAATGGTGACGAAGTTTATAGCGATGCTTCGAAGGAAGGTTTAGGTTGTGTCTTGATGCAAGACTCGAGAGTCGTAGCGTATGCATCACGCCAACTAAAACCTCACGATGAGAATTATCCGACACATGACCTGGAGTCGGCAGCGGTCGTTTTCGCTCTAAAGATATGGAGGCATTATCTTTATGGGCGGAAGTGTCGAATGTTCACCGACCACAAGAGCTTGAAATATATATTCACTCAGAAGGAGTTGAATTTGAGACAGCGAAGGTGGTTGAAACTTATTAAGGACTACGATTTAGAGATAGCCTACCACGAGGGGAAGGCGAATGTGGTAGCCGATGCCCTAAGTCGGAAAACCCAACAAGTGACGAACTCGTTGGTAATTCCGCCGGCATTGTACAAGGAGTTGGCAAGATTTGAGTTGGAACTTGTGCATCCTGGCACAGTGAGTGAAACGATCAACGCCATGGTCGTAGAAACTCCAATATTGGACGAGATTAAGCTCGCCCAACCGGGCGACGCAAAACTCGAGAAGATAAAGGGGTATATTGCCGAAGTGAAGGCAATAGGATTTGCTGTCCATGAGGATGGAAGCATTCCTTTCAAAGGGAGATGGTGTGTGCCCCTTAAATGTGCCGAGTTGAAGCGAAGGTTGATGGAGGAAGGGCACAACACGCCATATTCAGTACATCCCGGAGGCGACAAACTTTACAAAGATCTGAAGAAGATCTATTGGTGGCCGGGAATGAAGAAGGAAGTGGCAGACTTCGTGGCGAAATGCCTCACCTGCCAAAAGGTTAAAGCAGTGCGACATAAACCCTTAGGACTGATGCAACCACTAGAGATTCCAAGTTGGAAGTGGGATAGCATCTCGATGGACTTTGTCTCGGGATTACCCCGATCACCTAAAGGCATGAACAAGATTTGGGTGATTGTGGATAGGCTAGCGAAGACATCCATATTTATCCCGATGAAGGACACGTGGACTATAGACCAATTGGCCCGAGCCTACGTTGATAATGTGGTACGACGACATGGAGTACCACATGACATCATTTCCGACAGAGACAGTAGATTTGTCTCTCACTTTTGGACGGAGTTACAAAAAGCTCTCGGTACTCAAATCAAAATGAGCACCGCATTCCACCCGATGACGGATGGTCAAACCGAGAGAACAATCCAAACACTAGAAGACATGCTGAGAGCATGCGTGTTGGAATTTAAGGGAAATTGGGAATCTCATTTACCCTTAATCGAATTCTCTTATAATAATAGCTACCATGCTAGCATTGGCATGGCACCTTTCGAGGCATTGTATGGACGAAAGTGCCGAAGCTCGTTGAGCTGGGAAGAAAAAGATAAGTCGGTGGTAGTGGGACCACAACTTACCGAAGACATGGCTCAACAAATCAAAGTGATTCAAGGAAAAATGAAAGCCGCTCAAGACCGTCAGAAGAGTTACGCTGACGTGAGACGACGAGACCTAGAATTTCAACTGGGAGATAGGGTCATGCTAAAGATATCACCCATGAAGGGGGTGATGCGCTTTGGCAAACGAGGAAAGTTAAGTCCTCGATATATAGGACCTTACGAAATTCTAGAACGAGTCGGAACTCTAGCTTACCGATTGGCTTTACCGCCACAATTAGATCGAGTTCATAATGTCTTCCATGTTTCACAAATAAAGAATTATGTGCCGGACCCGACACATGTCCTTCAAGCCAAAATCGAACTCGATGAAGATTTGACTTATGAAGAAGTCCCAGTGCGTATTCTCGACACTAAGGAACGAGTAACGAGGAACAAAATCGTCAAAATGATCAAGGTTCTTTGGTCGAACCACGAAAGTGAGACGGAAACTTGGGAAGTAGAATCCGACATGAGGGAACGCTATCCGACACTGTTCCAAACTGACACCGACACAGTTATGGGGACATAACTGCAATCTTAAGGGAGAGAGGATGTCATACCGTGTATTTTTCATACTTTCTTGTAATCAAACAAACAAATTCAAATTGTTTTGAACTACGTCATGACTTGATCCCTTCACCGGGTACGTAGGCAGCTTAGAAGTCTTAATTCTAAGTTCAGTCACAAAATAATAAAATAAACAAAAGACCTTAGCACGAGAAAAGCCGAAACACAACTTTGAGGATGAAGTTGATTCTTAAGGAGGGTAGACTGTAATACCCGAGAATTTTACAACATAAATAAATAAATAAATACAATAAATAAATAAATAAATAAATAAATCAGTAAATACATTAAATAAATAAATATAGAAGAAATGAGAAATGAAATTAATTAAAGGAATTTGATTAAACAAAAGAAATTAAATAAAGTTAAATAAGTCGTTACACGGGTACCCGATATAAATGAACTCGAGAATTCGAGTCAAAACGTAAAATTAGATCCGAAAGAAATAACGACACGAAATAGGAACCCGAAGAGAGTCCGGAAAGTGGAATCCGAGAGCATAGAGGGATAGAAACCCGAAAGAGAGGCGGAAGAGCACGACGGATCGCACGACCCGCCCGGACCGAAGTCCAGGCGTTAGTCGCGCGCTGGCCTCGCGCTAATAGGGGAAAAGGCGCGCCAACCCCGCGCCAGAAGGCAGATTCGCCCGTTGCGTGAATCTCTCGCCCGAATCCGGATTTTTCGGCTTCGGTTGCACCTCTTGCGGCTCAAGACTCCTAGAGGCAGTCTTGGACGTCCCCCTAGGTCTTATCCTCTATAAATAACTCTCTTGACTGACCCTAAACCCTTTTTCAAAACCATACGATACTCTCTATACACAAAAGTCGTAATCCCGGAGTCAACGGAGGCACCAAAAGATTGAGACAGCGACTGTTGGATGAAAATCGGGAGATCTCCAACGTGTGGTAAGCCCTAGTTTGAATAATCCTTGTTCGTTTCAATCCGAAAACGGATTCTAACCTCGTTTCTCTTCTCTTTACACCTCGAATTGGATCTAGAGCGTAGAACCCGACGAACGGAGAGGAGAAACGGTGGACTGGAAGCCACGCCTTTGAAATAGTCGACCCCGGACGACGATTAATCTGTAAGTTAACTCTTACATGGTTTTGGGAGGAATTAAAACGTTCGAAACTAAAAGATTTAACAAGAAATCGTAAATCTGCCAACTTATATTTTCTACCGACGCAACAGTTTTGACGAATTTTTCCGAACCTTAAAACGACTTCAAACGGAAAAACTTAAAACACAAAAAACGTTCCTAGGGCTTAGTTCTATCTACTGTAAAATTTTCAGAATTTTTAGAGACGATTTGACATGTGAAAACCAACAAAAACCGAACTGCTTGAAACTAGATCTTGAAATTCTTGACAGAACTTAGGTCTGATCTTGATCCCGTTTTTGACATAGGTTACAGACCGATTTAGATCTTTAGCCGAACATGAAAGTTTTAGATAATCTCCTTGAGATGGTTTCTATAAAATTTCATCAAATTTGAAGTTGAATTGCTATGGTAGATTTCAATATCTCTAAACTGTGGTCTGTAAAATTCGGACAGATTTGTGTGTCTGTGAAAATTGGTGTTTATGACCTATTTCGGTGTCTCGGATTGGAAACGTTAAAACATGAAAGTTGTAGATCTCGACGTTTCTGAGTCAGTCGTGAAATTTCGGAATTTTTGGAAATAAATCTGATTTTAGACGAATTTTGGAGTGAACTGTGGTTTACCGGAAGTCAAACCTTGAAATCTTGTTGAAACATGAAATTAACCTTTAGGGTTGAAATGAGTTGAGATATTATTTTTAAATAAAAATATAATTGAGATCGGATTTTTTGAAATTAAATCCCCTTACAAACTTGATATATTAAAATTAGGGGTGAGTGCTCTGCAGGGTGCCCCCTAACGATTCACTTCGTGCCTTAATGGACGATGGTGACCTCGCGCGCTAAACTTGAGATATGATATTGCCAAAACGGCAGGAGATATAGAGCCTACACTCTCGAGAATATCCACATGGGTTTCCCGAGGCTCCGGAGTGGTACTGGGTATGGCTGATACGGTTGCGGCCGCCGGGCTACAGGCTAGACTTGTTGAGATTGCGATGCAATCGTGAAATACTTGGAATACTAAATCTGGGATGTAATGGGGAATTAAATTAAATTATGTTGTTGTCCAATTAAATGCTTTATTTAAATTATGGTTTTTATTTTAAACTATCTGAAATGTGTTGTTAAATAAAGCCCCGAAATAAATTATGCAATTGGATAGTTGTTTAGATTAAACTGAGTTATTATGTTTATTATCATGCTTTTATTAAGTACTAAATTAATGGCTTTTAAACCCTATGATCATGCATGTGTTAACTTTTTTTTTTTGAGGGAAAAGATTTCCTTTATTGCCATAATGAGCCCAAGAATTGGGCTGTAATACATAATCAAACCTTACAAATCTTTCGCTTTAATAATGGCTTACAACCAGCTTTTACAAGATTAAAAAAACTAACAACATAATCATTCTTCATCACTTGTTTGGTCTGCATTGTGAGCAGCAGGCAAGCAGACTAGAACAATTACACAACCTGGACTTGAGTTCCATCACATCCGCAATATCCATCTCGACAGAATTCTCTCCAAGCACCCAGGACCTCCCACCATCAAATAAATCAGACCAATTCGTCCTCTCCAAAAAGAAGTGTAAGCATGCAGTTGGTGAAAAATACTAGCATACCCATAAGCTTGCTCCAATACATGTATCTCAAGCAAATAGTGTTCAAAGAGAAGAAAACATTGCACCGAATCAAAGGGTCTTAGTATAGGTGAATGTAGTAATGAGCCCATGGCGAGATTAGGGGAATGGGTAAAAGGCTAATGGGAGTAGAGGAATCATCACAAAATGATCAAATAAAATTCAGTGGTTGATACACCAAACTAACCCAGGTAATTGAACTCCATGTCAATGTTCAACAGAGAATCATGCTTAAAAAGGACATGCCAATGAATCTCAAACTCTCTATGCTAGCTTCCATATTGCTTCTCTAAACAAGGCAGCCCCTTTCCAATAATAGGACGATACCACCTATTTCTATCCTTTTTATTATTTATTGATTTTTTTTCCTTTCTTTTTTTTTCTTTTTTTTTCTTTTTTCTTTTTTCTTTTTTTTTTTTTTCTTTTTTCTTTTTTTTTTCTTTTTTTTTTTCTTTTTTTCTTTTTTCTCATTTTATACTAAGGGTCTGCCCAAAAACCCATGTCCGAATCAGACGACACACAGCGCCATCAATCCCCACTACTTTCCAACCATTATCGTGTTCGAACTAGCCCCCCACTCAAAAACAATAGTCATCACCCCTCCCACTTTACAGAACCTTCCAACTCAAAATAAACCAACTGCTAAAGTTGTATCAACCAGAGAATAGCTCATGAGAATTCAGAATCAATTTCAGAAGCCCACACTGGAACATAGATACTGTGAAGTAAGGATAGATAGGAAGCTAATGGTTGCAAGGTTCCAAAAGCGTTCAGAAGAAGGCAGGCTTAATCAAGGTTTAATAAATTTAACTAGGTTGAATAAAATGGGTGAGGGAAATAAAGGCCAAACGGATTAGTCCAAAAACCCTTGTCATTTTCAATGCAATGAGAAAACTATAAGCAAGTTCTACATGTATGATGAAGCAAGTTCTAGGAAGCCAAAATGAAATCACCAATGCACGCGTCAAAGAAATAAGAAGGCTCATAACTCACCGGTTTTTTTTTTTTTTCCGTTGGCTTGAAAATTTCAATGCGGGAGATCGTTAGTCCTGGTAGATGCCTCATAAGGTGACAGCAACAGTAAGCATATAACATTGACCAGCAGCAACAGTCACGAACTTGACAATTAATGACCATGTTGATAATCATACCAATTCTTGAATTGAACAGCACCCACATGTTCCCTAGTATCCAGCTTTCCCACAAACGATACAGTGCCAATACCCCATCTTACCCCAACCCCGTTCTCTGCTTCATTAGCTCCCATAACCCTACTCACACCAATGCACACCAATTCATACAACCTTCAGAAACGTTCCAGACTTTTGAAACATGAGCCTGGTAAATATATAAACTCCCAAGACAGAACACCCATCCCTTTTTAACGTCATTCCTCGATGAATCACTCTCTCATTTCTCCTTGTTAAGCCAATAAGTCTAGCTATCTCCTGCCACAGTATTACATCTTGTCTGTTCGTTAACTCCCATTCCTTGAATATTCCTGTCCGAAGCTCAATCACAACCAGACTTCGATCTTCTCATTACCATTAGCTCCTTTTCTCGCCCAGAAATCCGCACAATCGTTACACTCCCTCATGGCATGTTGCACTTGAACCCTACCACCAAACCTTAGTACCGCCATTATAGGTATCATAAGCTCGGCAAACTTCCATGGAATAGACTTTGGCTCTCTGATCCAGCTGATAACATTTTTTGAGTCGCTTTCCAAAATAATTTTTGGGATCGGAAAACCTTGATCCCTTATTATGGCCGTGCACACTCTACTCAAAGCAGTAATCTCTGCTTCATTTGAATCCTTATGTCCAATGCTATCCGATATGATAAAAATTACTTCTCCCCTTTCATCTCTAATAACACCCCCTATCCCCGCCGGACCGGGATTCCCCAAAGATGATCCATCCGTGTTTACCTTCCACCACCCTTTACCCGGACGAACCCATGCCAAACCATTTCTTAGACCCCTTCTACGCCCTGTCCCTTGCGCTGTCAAACTTCCTGGGAAGCTTGTGTCCAAGCATGCAGCGTTCCCCACTTCTACTCCCGAACCAGCCTGCCACCACAATCCGATATTCCATTTGATTTCATCCACCACACATCGAGTATCTATTCGCTCACCCTTGAAAACAATAGCATTCCTTTTTAACCATATTGTCCATAGAATGGCCAGCCCAGTAAGAACCCATACGTCTCTAGCTCCCATTTTCGGTGTACTCCAGAACCACCATTCCAGCAACCTACAAACGTCCCCTGGGATCCCCCATTTAACCCCAAACCATCCAACACCTGTGTAACATAGATCCATTGAAAGTTTGCACCTGCAAAAAAGATGATTAATGGACTCAACTTCATTCCCACACACAGGACACTCCAAGTTAGAGCCTTGAAGGCATCCTCTTCTAGCAAGCAAATCGCGAACAGGAACAGCACCAGATAGAACCTTCCACGCGAACATTTTCACCTTCATTGGACATCTAGCTTTCCACACCCGTGTCCATATCCATTTTCTCTCAACCACTGTTGTCTCAGTTTTGCGTGGCCAACAAGATTTTATGGAAAAAAATACCATTTTGTTCTCTGGACCACCTTACTTGATCTTCCAAGTATCTATTTAATCTTGTTCTACCAACTGTTTGCAGCAACTCATGCCATCTTTCATTTTCCCAATCATATAGATGTCTTCGTAATCTAATATCCCATTCCCACTCAAATCCATTCCACCTCCCAAACTCTTCAATTTTACCTTCCTTATTCACGGCAAGGGCAAACATTCTAGGAAACAATACCTTTAAGGTCCCACCCCCCTCCACCCAAGTATCTAACCAGAACCGAGTCTTCCTACCATCACCTACTTGAATCTTAAAATATTCACTTGAGCTTGCTATTCTGGAACTGTTCCAGTCTCCACTAATTTTGCCCCATAACGAGTTTCCTCCTTTAGCATCTGGGATCAAAGGCGTTTTCCTTTCATAATATTTTGAGTTGATTATATTTTTCCACAGGGCATCTTCACCTCCAAACCTCCATCTCCATTTAAGTAGCAAAGCCGAGTTAAAATCACTTATATTCCAGTTACCTAATCCCCCATCCTCCATGTGTGAACAGATATGATCCCAGCCCACCAGATGAATCTTCCTCCTTCCTTCCCATTCATTCCAAGAAAAACGTCTCTTGATTTTCTCTAATCTATCGGCCACGCCTTTCGGAATTTTGAGAATGGACAAAAAGTATATTGGTAAACTATTCATTACCGACTTTATCAGACACATTCTTCCCGCTTGTGACAACATCCTCCCTTTCCATCCCTCCAATCTTCTCTCCACCTTATCCAACACCGGATTCCAAATATCCGAGCCATTAATCCTACCCCCAATCGGCATCCCTAAGTATTTCATTGGCCACTCGCCCACTTTACATCCTAGTAGAGAGGCCGTTGCGTGCTCCGTTTCATGAGAGACATTAATCCCAAAGAGGCTACTTTTACCAAAATTGATTCGTAAGCCCGTTAATAATGTGAAGCATCTCAGGATCCTCTTAATTAAAATTACATGTTGAAGGTCACCTTTGCAAAAAAGTATAGTGTCGTCTGCGTATTGTAGATGAGTAATCATTGGCCCATTTCCACCAACATCCAGCCCAACATACAACCCCATCTCCACTGCCTTTCCGATCATTTGATTGAGTATCTCGGCTACTAGAACAAAAAGGTAAGGGGAGAGTGGATCCCCTTGTCTCAACCCTCTATGCATTTTAAAAAACTCCGTAGGGGATCCATTTAAAAGCACCGCTGCCGAGGCCGAGCAAATACATTTCTTGATCCAGCCAATGAACTCCTCCTCAAACCTCATTGCTCTTAACACCCTAATTAAAGCCTCCCAAGACACGTTGTCGTATGCCTTTGCAAAGTCCAGTTTGATAATAAAGCCATCCCTCCCTGCTGTCTTTGTGGAGTGTATCACCTCCGATGCTATTAATACACTATCCAATATTTGACGACCCTTCACAAATGCCATTTGAGCTTGCCCCACAATTTTGTCCAAAATTTCCTTCAATCTAGTCGCCAATGTTTTAGCTACAATCTTATACACGCACCCGATCAGTGAAATCGGCCGAAAGTCATTCAAGCCACTTGGACTGTCAACTTTGGGAATTAAGGCTATAAAAGAGCTGCCCACACCCCTCGGCAGCTCACCCCCCTCCTCCAGGCATTTAGAAACTCTCATTACATCTCTTTTAACAAATTCCCAGTACCTTTTGAAGAACGCCATATTGAAACCGTCCGGTCCTGGAGCCTTGTTCCCGTCACAACCCCACACAACTTCCCTAACCTCCTCTTCCGTAAAGCTTCTAGCTAACCAAAGTCTTTCCTCATCCCCCATTACCGCCACACCAAAATTATCGAGATGGAAGATCACAGCACTTTGGTCAGCGAATAGGGATTGAAAATGCTCCACAGCCCTAGCCTTTATCTCATTAGGTCTATCAACCATCCTGCCATCAACAATAAGTGTCCTGATACTGCTTCTCCTCCTATTTAAAGCCGTCACCGCATGAAAAAACCGTGTATTGAGATCTCCCTCCTTAAGCCACTTAATTCGTGATTTTTGGAACCACCCGCGTTCCTCGGCCATTAGCAATTTTTTTAACTCGCCTTTTTTGTTGAACCACTCCTTCCTCACCTCCTCGTTAACCACAGCCGCTTGGAAGCCTGTTTCAATTTCCCCAATCTCCTTAACTAGCTTCTCCATTTTTTCCTCCATCCCCGATACACCATAACCATCCCATGACCTGAGTCGTCCTTTAAACTTTTTCAACCTTCCGAGTATCCCTTCATCTCTGCCATCGCTCTCCACCCCCCACACCTCCTTAACAATATCCGAAAACCCTCTCAAATCCATCCAATAGTTATAGAATCTAAATGGCTTTGGCCCCCATGATTTTTCCCCAACCTCCAAACATACCGGAACATGATCCGACAATACCGAACCACACTTCCTTTGAACAACCGTCCCATCAAAGCAAATCCAATCCGGGGATAACAGAAACCTATCTAATCTACTACACGCTCTCCCTCCCCTCCCGAACCAAGTGAACATCCCACCCTCCATCGGCAAATCTACCAATCCCAACCGGTCTATGAAGCCCCTGAAATCCCTCATCGACCCTCTATCCTCACTCACCCCGATCCTCTCCACTGCCCCTCCTACCGCATTAAAGTCACCTACTAAGCACCATAATTCGCCATTCGAAGTGTTACACTTGTTCCCCATTAATTCCCAGAATTCAGCCCGTAGCCTTCTGTCATTGGGCGCATGGACGCACACCAAATTTATAGTCCCCCTAATATCATTTAACTCGCCTCTTAACCATATGAAATTGTGCTCCCTTTCTACCTCATTGAATTTGCCACCCCCTGTATCCCACATAATCAAAAGGCCCTCCGCATTTCCGACAGCAGGTTGATAACAAAAGGAACATCCATGTGACCCCCAGAGCCTGCGAACTAGTCTCTCAGTAACAATCTCCATCTTTGTTTCTTGGATACATACCATTGACGGCCTCTCCTTCTTACACAAACGAACCACTGCCCTTCGCCTAACCCCTCCGTTTAGACCCCTAACATTACAACTAATTATTTTCATTAAGATCAGACACCCCACAACCACACTGCTCCCTATCCCCTACTGCTCCCTCACCAATTCCCCCCATACTCTATCCTCCGCTTCCTTGCCATCAACCAAACACCCCAAACCTAATATCTCAGCCAGCTCTAAAGTCTCCCTCACCTCTGCCATATCAACTAGTTTAACCTTCCCTTTCCTCCGATATGTTGCGTATTGGAGCTTAGCGAACTCGTCATTCTGTACACTATGTCCGACTTGTCGACCGAACCGAGCCCCGGGCCTCTTATTTTTGGCAGCCCTACCCTTCGGCCTACCCCTCTTCTTTGTTCCACTTCTCCCACCTATGACAACCGCCAGGGCTTCTTTTACCTTCTGCAATTCTACAGCCAACGTCCCACCAGAATCCCCCTCCCCTCGAACCTGAGAAATCTGGTTCATCTCTCCCTCCGATCCGATATCGATGTGGTGTTGTCCCTTTTCCGCTCCAATGTCTCCCTCAAAACCCATACCTCTTTCTGTGTCTGTCCCCCTCTGTGACCCCTCCGCATTTACCTCACCGAGACATTCCACATCATTTATCTCGTAAACTATTTCTTCCCTAATCGGTATTTCCCCCTGATCCCGACACCCACTATCATACATCGGCCCATTGCTGTTGCTTATTTACTTATCACCCCTTGGGCCCAATTCCATATTTTCTATCTCATTCATACCCTTGGCCCTATGCTCAGAAGGCCCACTAACCTCAGCCCCGTCTTTTGTTTTCTCCAGCCCATTACTCAAGAGTTGCGAACCCCCACCACCTTGTTGGCCCTGAACCTGTGGAATATTTCCATTTATTATCGAACTACATTCTGCATGCGTAGCCGCCACCGCCTCGTTATTCTCTTCCCCATTCAAATTCTCTAGGCCCCGTTCCACTTCCCCATGCTCTAAGATCCTGGACTTTTCCCCAACCAACTTCTCCGGCGAGCAGTTTTCCAACTCCGCCTGAGTCCTCCTATCCCGATGACCCCTCTCCCTACTATCCCAAGAATCATCTTCCACCACTACCGGTTCACAATAGTTAGCCACGATCCGAATGGTGGATACTACAGTTCCAACTCGAACTGAGTACTTCAATGGAATAGTGTTTGCATGCTCAACAGCAATTAATAATCTCGCCCGATCTAACCTTTTTTTCCTCATTGTATCACCATCCACGCTGATCACAGACCCCCACCCTTGAACAACAATCTGAAAATTATCTTTACTCCATGCCGATAATGGAAAACCGAAAAGGTATATCCACACCAATTGTCGACGATTAATAAAATCGGCCGTCCACTTCCTTTTCCAGGTAATGAAGCTCCGATCCCCTTGATTCGATAAGAATTCATCCCTTGTTTCAATCCCCTGAAAGATTACCACCATCGTGAGTCCTCCACCATAGACCACCTCTTCACATCCTTGAAAGTTCTTGTAGAGCCATTCCTGAAAGTTGATAAGCTCATCCAGCTCCTTAAGGTTAACTAGCGCCATTCTTTGCAACCGTTCAATATCCTTATTCACCACTTCGAGATCAACACTATCCCTACCACCACCATCCCCCATTACTGAGTTATCTCCCTTGTCACCTCTAAGGACCTCCGCAAAAGTCCGATCATCCCTCCATGCACCCCTAGATTTGAACTCCCTGTTTGCGGTATCCTTGTCCTCGTCAGAAACCCTAACCATCTCCTTATTCGCTTCCTGGCCGCTCCATTTCTCCACTGAACTCCCTGTTAACTTACTCAGCAAGTTGTGCTGACCAAACCATTTCTTTTTATTTTCTTTTCTTACAGAGTATGTAGAGTGAACATGAGCACTTCATGCATGGGAACTTTATCTTTGGGAAAACATTATTTTGTTTTTAAATTCGTACACTAGACTACATTATGAACGGGCCTGTTTAACCCGTGTTTTGGCCATGTCGGCCCTATTTACATTTTCCGCTGCAATACTATACTTAAATATTATTTCCGCTGCGCTATGATATTATTATTTTCGAACTATATTATATGGGCTAGTTTGAATGCTTTAAATGTTTTAAATACTGCAATACCTAGCCTTGCATCTCTTTAGTAAGCCAGAGAAACCGTGTCTTACTAGGGAGGTGTGGCGGTGACACCCCGACCTGGGTTATCAAAAACCGGGGTGTTACACTCCCAAAATAGTTTCTTGCATACACATCTATATATACATGGGGAAGGTGAATTAAAATTTTGGTTTTGCAAAGTCATTGACCATAAAAATGGGTAATGGAATTCATATCATACAAACTATAAATTGATAAATATGAGGAACACGGGGTTGAATACTCGAACCACAACCATAAAGTTTGAAAGTAAAAGACTTGACCACTCGGCCTACAAATTCCTCACTAGGGACCATTCGATTGATAAAGGCTGGAAGTGGCTTTGGACAGTCCATATGCCTGAAAAAGTTTGTTTCTGATGTGGCTGTTGGCTCATGACTCGGTCCCTGTGAACGGCACTCGTTTTAATCGCAAGCTCGCTCTCTCTCCTATGTGTGATATGCGGTGTTCATGTTGAAACTTGGCATCATTGCCTTTTTGATTGCTCGTGGGCTAAACAGGTCTGGGACGGTCTCCATATCTTCGTTCCGGGGGACTGTAGCAGCCTGCCTACACATGCTATTCGTGAAGTCCTTCGGGGTTTGTCCATCCAGTATGGATCTATTTTTGCGGTTTTATTTGGATGATTTGGATTGACCGTAATTCTAGGATGTTCTGGGGTACGCATAGACCTCTGAAACTTTTGACAAATTTCCCACACGAGTATTTTCCAAAATAGAAATATAAGATTTAATCCGGGTTTGGTTTTTATTTAATGAAACCACTTTATGAGGACGGAGTTGGGATTAGGGATATATATATAGGTTGTCACTTTTTTATTTACTCGTGTTAAGAAATTGGGCCCGCGAAATCGCACGGAGACAAAAATTGCAGTATTTATAGTAAGTATCGGATCGTTCACTGGAGGATGTGCGATAGAAGCAGGGCCCACGTTGCTTTATAAGATTTTCAACTCGGTTACTCGATTCAAGTTTGTGTTTTAATTATCAACTATTTGACATAATTTAATTCTAAGCTATGAAAGCAATAAAATAAAGCAGATAAAATTATTCTAGAAAGCGAATTAAATTTAATCTAAGAAAGCAATGAAATTATTCTAAGAAAGCGGTTAAAATTATACTAGGCTATCTATCATTAATCTAGAAAGCATATTTAAATTGTGACAGAAGGGACAGAGAGAAAAGAATAAAAATTTGACAAGATTCAGATGAAACAAAGTTAAACTTCCATTTTGTTACACAGATCTTTGTTTGGGATAATCCATCAGTTAGCTAACTCTCATGTTTTCTATACTGTGTTCCCTTTAACAGACAGGTACTTACAGTAAGAATTTACATGCTCTTAAGAAAACAAATTCTAAGATACCACAGACTTGCAACTGCTCCCGTCAGAGCGTGTCATTTATCTGTGGTGGATAAGCAACACCTGACACTTCATAGATTGAAATGCCAAGTACTCCCATCATTCCCCCGATCACACCCAAAGATTTAAATCAAGCCCTGAACTATTCCATAACTCCCATTCCTAGTAACAGTTAGAAGTTCTCTCAATATATCCGAGTGACCTCTATAAAAGCATTTAAAAGAAAGCGGTAAAGAAAGCATTTAAAATTCTATCACTCGGAGGTTTAAAAAGCATCATACTGGTAGTAAATGAGAGCCCCCAGTCTTAATGATCGGACGCAGATCAAGAATTCCCGTACATCAGTAAACCGCTCGCAGTGTTTACCTACTCCCGGGTGGTGATGAGTGATTTTCACTACTCATATTTTACCACAAGCGGATGGTTGTCATCAAGTAATAAAAACCGGTGAATATCGGGTCGAACCCAAGGGAATTCAGAATATTATTTCATTCTGGAGAAAACTTAGTCATTTTAAGTTCATTAATAATATTATATTATATTTTGAAAAGAGTTTGTTTAATTCTAATGGTGATTA
This sequence comes from Hygrophila difformis, assembly GCA_030278955.1. Lineage (NCBI taxonomy): Eukaryota > Viridiplantae > Streptophyta > Magnoliopsida > Lamiales > Acanthaceae > Hygrophila > Hygrophila difformis. The sequence continues at coordinate 31,583,658 of JAOANR010000008.1, read as the reverse complement.
AATTAAAAATAGTGACATTAAATTTAAAATAAAGCAAGTTAAAAATTTAAAATAATAAAAATAAAAATAAGATATATGCTTGTAATGATTTAGAACATGTCATCTTTATATAAAAGCGAAATTGCATAATATTTAGCATTTCCCAATATCTAAAAAGATCAATTTCAGCAGAATTAATAATTTTATAAAGATTAAAAATATAACAATTTCCTAATTTTCATAATTTGTAAAAACAAACTTCATGGAGGCAAATTAAATTATTTAACATTCTGCAATCATCAGTCTAGGCATAAATTTGAGTCTTTCCCAAGCATACAAATTTTCCTATTGTGATCATACGACACATTTCATTTCCCAAATCAGCGTGTACATGCCAGAATCTATTTTAATATGATTTATTCCCAAGATCGGTACTAAAATCTAATTTCCACTTTTTATCTCCCGATTTAGCAAAGCAGAAATCAAACGGATTAGATTCTAACATTTAATTATGTTGTATAGCGTAAATAATCTAATAAACATGGTAAAATATTGATAAAACATGGTAATATGGATTTTAATACTAAATTTAGAATGTGAACATATTAGAATTTTTATTTTTATTATTTTATTACAAGCATATAATATATATTATTAATGATGGCAAGTTCTAAAATATTACAAGCATATATCTTATTTTTATTTTTATTATTTTAAATTTTTAACTTGCTTTATTTTTAAATTTAATGCTATCATTTTAATTTAATCACCATTAGAATTAATCAAACTCTTTTCAAAATATAATATATATTATTAATGAACTTAAAATGACTAAGTTTTCTCCAGAATGAAATAATATTCTGAATTCCCTTGGGTTCGACCCGGTATTCACCGGTTTTTATTACTTGATGACAACCATCCGCTTGTGGTAAAATATGAGTAGTGAAAATCACCCATCAAGTTTTTGGCGCCGTTGCCGGGGAATTATTGTGAAAATTATGTTGTTTTAAGTTCATTTGAATATATTTATGTTATTTCTACTTTTTAAAATATTGTTATAACTTTTTGCTATTCTATGTCATGCAAGGGCATCGAGCTAAATCAGTGTGTGATCCTGAAAGTTGATAGAATATTGAGTTCTCATCAAACAAAGAGAAAGATTTGCAAGAGAACAAGTGTGAGGATGGCGGCGAGTTGTATGCAGTATATATAATTGAGGATTTCAAGTGGATAGCCTCGATTGAAAAGCCACCTACACTTCATTTAAAGGTATTGCACCACACTTGAGGTACGTATTTCTCAATAAATTAGATTACTTTTAATTAAATGCATTACATCAAGTGTTGAGAACAGATGCTAGAGCTAAAGTTTGAGATTAAATTCCACATCTTGACAACATTACAACTTTAATGAGTTTTTTTGAGGGAATGCTGATATATTAGAATGTTAATCAATAATTTTCTTATGATTGCATTACCTTTATTTAAATTGTTGTATAAAGATGTGCAATTTGACCTTATAACTCATGAATGACAGGATCATGGAAGTGCACCCACCATTTAGACCTTTAATTTAGAAAATGGTGCATTTGTCTTTGAAAGCTAATTAGGAAAGGGAATCCACATACTGCCTTTGCATGCTTAGTAATAGTTATTTGTATCTTTTTCTTAATATGTTTGATTTTCTTTTATTTTAGTTTATATGTTTTACTTACAACTAAAAGCAAAAAAAAAAAATATATATAAAAATGGTTCTTGCATGATTTTCATTATATGTAATTTGAAATGATTCTTATGCAATTGAACTGAGACGAAATAAGAATTGGAGTGATCAATAACTGAAAGACTTTTGTGGTGATTTAAGTAGAATAGGAGAAAGGCTGAAATAAATTGATAGAGGGGTTGACGAAAACGAACAGAATTTCATAGATATTTATAGGGGATGATTAGAACTAATTAGGGTAGTTTTACTAAACAGATGAATAGGAATATGGATGCAATATTAGGTTTCATTTAAACAAATCACGCAATGTATTTTTGGTACAAAGTCTATACAAATACTGAGTTTTAGATGCCACTCTTCGTAAATGGTTTTCAAAAACTCAGTTAAGCAACAAAAGTAGCACAAACAAGGCATTTTGGGTTTCATTTATACTAATAATGCGTAAAAACTTGTTTGAGCACCATATGTAGCATAAAATGGGAACCACTGGGTTTTTGCCAAACTCGGATTTTTACAAACTTTTATGTTTAAAATCCATTCTAATTCATCTCCAATTAGCTCAAATTTAATCATATATCTTCTAATTGGGCTTAAAAACCTACCCATTTAATGTAAACCTTAAAAAAAATAATAATAAATAAATAAATAAAATAAAAAAAAGAAAATAATAATAAAATAAAATAGTCATCTCCTTCATGTTCTCTCTTTCACATTCCTCTCTCTATTGAATCTCACAACCGCAGTCATCATCCTCAATTTCCCTTCCACCACAGTTTCTTTAAAAATATATATATATAAAAATAAATAATAATAAAAATAATAATAATAATAATAATAATAATAATAATAATAATAATAATAATAATAATCTGTTTTTGTTTGTCTTTATGATCATATTTATGGTATATGCATGTTTTTATTTTCATTTTATGTCACGTTATGCTTATTTGTTTACGTTTTTAATTTTGTTAATCACCATATTTCTAATTTAATAATTAAGTAGTGCATGTTATGTGGTGAAAGTAGAAGTTGAAATGTACTCGATAATTGAAGTTGAAATTGAGGCTCAAGAACCCTAATTTCTCAAATTTTAGGATTCTTGTTCCAAATGCTTCCAAAGCTTCACTTATGGTAAGAATATCTATCCTAGTCAATAATTCATTCAATTTTGTGATTGAGAATGCATTATTGTTGGTATTTGTGTTGTTGCTTTGATTTTGGGTTTATTAGAATGTGGGATTAAAACTTGGTTTAAGTGCATGAATGTTAGGTTGAAGTGAATAATATGGTATTAGAACATGTTTTCAAGCTCAACTGCAAAAGTTTCAAATTATTTATCAAAATTTTAGGATTGCAGTGTTCTAAAAACTGAAATTACAGCTTGGGAATTCTGAAAATTTGTTTAAAATGAGTTAAAATAACATGTTTAATCTTTTAAGTTGATCTATAAATATTGTTAACCATGTTGTTTTAATCTACATTAATAACTTTTGGTAACATTAAAGCTTGAAACTTCATGTTTTTCTAATTTATGAAAAAGAAACATTTTTATCATAAAAACTCATCCAATGAATTTTTAACTAAAAGGGCAAACTTATGTTATTTAAAATAATAAACTAAAAGTTCTTGATCATTATTTCGAATCATTAATAAGAACTAGTTTGCTAATTTGGTTAGCTTTAAGCATTAAATCTGAAATTTTTAACAAAAAGGAAGTTTTTATAACTTAAAAATGTGTTCTTTTTAATAATAAGTTTTAAGTTCTAAAAAGTGATTTTCTTAAATTTGTAAGAGATTTAGAACTTATAGCTTTAAAATAAAATATATTGGTCATTTAGTTGTTTAAATCCCACATTCTAGGTTGATATATGTTTGCTTTATACAATGCACTTAAGTTAAACTTTTGGTTTAAACTTAAGTGTGAGGATGGGGAGCAGTGCATATATTTAACACTAACCCGAAGTTTTTGTGTAACCAGGTTCCACAAATAATGTATAAGAAATACCTTGCTACTTGGTTGGATGTTTTTGCTATGAATATTGGTTTGCTTTGCTATGCATTACTTAGGTGTTTTATTTGTATTTAATATGGTGAGCATGTGGTTAAGTTTATATTTATGTTTAAGTTATGTTTATGCATGTTTTTAATTCTAATAAAATAGCTCTTACTTGAATCATGTTAAACTGGAATGTTGTGAGTTGTTGATTTGATAACATGAAAGTAAATAACCATGATAATTGATGAAGAAGCGGGATTAATGTTGTTGAAGTGTCGAATCTTTATGATGTTACACAATGCAGGCATTAAAATTAATAAATTATGATGTATAGATCATATTAAAAAAGCTAAAATTTTTATCTATTTAAAAGTTATGATCTAATTCAGTCTAACTTTTTAAATGCATGATATATTCTTATTTTTGAAATTAAAAAGTTTTAATCCTATATTTTAAATCTTTCATTATGCACTTAAACTAAACTGGTAGTTCAGTTTAAGTGTGAGGATGGAGGAGTTTCTATTATGATCACATTCCCAAAATTCTTCATCAACAGGTCCATTTAGTTATTCAATGTATAAACCATTTATTTAATACATCATACAGGGTTGAGTTATCATAAAGAATGATGGTATATTTTGCTATAGTTGTTGGCATTTTGCTGTAAATTCTGCTCTAGAACTTATGATGTTTTGCTTTTGGTGAATTCTGAAATTTATTATCGATCAAATCTGTCCATACTTCTTAAAGTTGCTGGAAATTGTTGTTAAAATGTTATAATATGAGTTATGGATGGTATTTTATAAATTGGATTATTTTGGAATTTCTCATCTACATTAACAGCTATTTTGCTTGAGTGATTGCTATATAAACATATTAGAAGCATGATATGCCAACAAAGGAGCAAGATGACAGCCGTGATGATGAAGTGAAATTCAAAGCCCTAAACATTCCACGTGTGATCTTTTCATGTTTTATGTTTACTAAATTGCATGGGAATAAATGGATAAGAGCTTAGTTATGTTGTTAATATTTCTTTATGTTTAGAATAAATATGGTAAATGCTTTAGGTTGGATATGTTGAATATGTTATATTAAATTGTGTTTTCACAGTGTGCTATTATTTGAATTACCACATCACAGTCAATCTTAAGAGAAATCCGAATCAGTCTAACTGTTCTGCTTAGATCCGATTTTACAACTTAATGAGCATTATGATTCTTAGTTTAAAGTCCTAGAATTTGTTAAATTGTCATGCTAGTTGTTCGAACTTTGGTGACGATTCTACTTACCTTGCAGAAAGCCTTTGATTAATTAGACTGGTTTATTTGTTATGTGGAGAGTTATCATTATTTATATATGAATATACTCGTTCCATGTCTCCTTAAATGCTTAGTTACAAATAAAGTCAGAGTAAGACCCCTATATAAAAAAAAAAAGTTATCTTGCAAAAAGAAAAAGAAAAGAAAAATTAGAAAATGCATGATCAAAAAAAAAAAAGAGAAAATGTTGAATAAAGGGGTATTAAACAGAATATTTATAAACTCTTGGCTATATGACTGGCACATATTTTTAGACATGAGTAGCTTTTGGAATTCAACCGTCTACAACTCAGCCAAAGTGTCTAGAATAATTGTGAAACCGAGTCATTAATTGAGCATATTTGAAGACGGGAATAGAAAAGCATATTTATATTATTCACTCTCCCATTTCGAGTTGATATGTGTGATTAATCTGCTTTTTGTACTATAAGTGCTTTGGATATCTGGTTTTGACAGCTGATGCATGACAATTTACCTTGTTCTAGCACATTAAACTTTGAACCCTTTTAGCTCATTGCGTTGTTGAAATCTATGATTTGGCAGAACTATAGTGACTTCATTTTTATTATCTTGATTGGCATGTCGATGTGTTAATTAATCTCATTGCTCAAGGGACGAGCAATATTTAAGTGTGAGGATGTTGATGCACCCTATGAAACCACACTTATACAAGCTTGAATTGTACCACAATATGTCCAAAATGAGTGCATTTTACCTTAATTCATTGCACTTTTAGGTGTATTTCATGTGTTTTTATTTTTCAAGTGATCATGGTTAGATTTGGCTTATTTAGGTTAAATTTATCATGTTTTTATGTGTTTTTAATAAGACTTTTGGCAAACCTAATGCATTGCAATGTTGTTTCAGGCATTAAAATGAAGAAAGAAGATGTTCGGAGGTCAAAGGATGCAAAAGTCGGAATTTTCAACATTGGAAAAGCTCCAGAATGCGCCACATAGGCATGGCGGCGCCTAAAATCATGCTCAGGCGCCACCTCGACACTTAGGAAAATTTCGGATGGAAAAAAGCTTCAGGATGCGCCGCATAGGCATGGTGGCGAATAAAATGCCCTTCAGGCGCCACAAAATGCACCGCAGGGTAAATTTTAGGAAATTGTCAGAATGCACCGCACCTTCTTGGCGGCGCATAAAATGCCCTTGGAGCGCCACTTTTTGCGCCGCAGCAGAAAATTTGGAAAATGTCAGGATGCGCCAGCTCTCTTTGGTGGCGTCGAAAACCTCTTCCGAGCGCCACAGTCGCGGTTGGGCAGTTTTCTAACCTCCCGAACACGGTCTTAAAGCCCGTTTTTCACCATTCTTCATAATCCAGACGCAAATATTCGACAGAAACACTCTAAAAACTCTCTGCAACTTTGGAGAAGAAGGCGATAACACCGAACCATGCCGGAGGAAGTGATCAGAGCGTCTTCTCTGACTGTGTTCTTCGCATTCTAGGTGTTGTTTTTCTTTTTCTCGCTTTGTAATGTTTAGGATTTGCTTTTAAACATAATTTCCTACTGTTTTCATGTTTGTAAATGGATTTCTATGTTGTTCGTGTTAGAAGTGTTCTAGAACGGGAGTTCGGAATTACTTTGAAGTACGAATCTATGTTTTTATGGAAATATAATAATGATCGATGTTTATATGTTAATCTGGATTAATATGCAAGAACTGTTAGAATTTGAATTAGGATTATGTATTGGATGCCTGCAATTGATCGATGATTATGTTTTGGGAAAGATTTTGAAATCTGCATTTTTAATCTGCTAATCTGATATGAGCGATCAATCTGTATTAATCTGTTTAAGTTTAATCTGGCATAATTAATCTGTTCACATTCTAAATTTAGTATTAAAATCCATATTACCATGTTTTATCAATATTTTACCATGTTTATTAGATTATTTACGCTATACAACATAATTAAATGTTAGAATCTAATCTGTTTGATTTCTGCTTTGCTAAATCGGGAGATAAAAAGTGGAAATTAGATTTTAGTACCGATCTTGGGAATAAATCATATTAAAATAGATTCTGGCATGTACACGCTGATTTGGGAAATGAAATGTGTCGTATGATCACAATAGGAAAATTTGTATGCTTGGGAAAGACTCAAATTTATGCCTAGACTGATGATTGCAGAATGTTAAATAATTTAATTTGCTTCCATGAAGTTTGTTTTTACAAATTATGAAAATTAGGATATTGTTATATTTTTAATCTTTATAAAATTATTAATTCTGCTGAAATTGATCTTTTTAGATATTGGGAAATGCTAAATATTATGCAATTTCGCTTTTATATAAAGATGGCAAGTTCTAAAATATTACAAGCATATATCTTATTTTTATTTTTGTTATTTTAAATTTTTAACTTGCTTTATTTTTAAATTTAATGCTATCATTTTAATTTAATCACCATTAGAATTAATCAAACTCTTTTCAAAATATAATATATATTATTAATGAACTTAAAATGACTAAGTTTTCTCCAGAATGAAATAATATTCTGAATTCCCTTGGGTTCGACCCGGTATTCACCGGTTTTTATTACTTGATGACAACCATCCGCTTGTGGTAAAATATGAGTAGTGAAAATCACCTATCACCTGTGCGGAGCCTCCTGGGAAGATTTCAACTGAATTTTTTCTAAGTCTGAATCTTGGCACATATCACATGAAATATTCCTTATTTTCCAAAATAAAGATTCCGAACATCGCTTTTCATCATTTAAATGCCTGAAACAACATTGCAATGCATTATGTTTGCCAAAAGTCTTATTAAAAACACATAAAAACATGATAAATTTAACCTAAATAAGCCAAATCTAACCATGATCACTTGAAAAATAAAAACAAATGAAATACACCTAAAAGTGCAATGAATTAAGGTAAAATGCACTCATTTTGGACATATTGTGGTACAATTCAAGCTTGTATAAGTGTGATTTCACAGGGTGCATCAACATCTTCACACTTAAATAGTGCTCGTCCCTTGAGCAATGAAATTAATTAACACATCGACATGCCAATCAAGATAATAAGGATGAAGTCACTATAGTTCTGCCAAATCATAGATTTCAACAACGCAATGAGCTAAAAGGGTTCAAAGTTTAATGTGCTAGAATAAGGTAAATTGTCATGCATCAGCTGTCAAAACCAGATATCCAAAGCACTTACAATAAAAAAGGCGGATCAATCACACATAGTAACTCGAAATGGGAGAGTGAATAATGTAAATATGCTTTTCTATTCCCGTCTTCAAATATGCTCAATTAATGACTCGGTTTCACAATTATTCTAGACACTTTGGCTGAGTTGTAGACGGTTGAATTCCAAAAACTACTCATGTCTAAGAATACGTGCCAGTCTTATAGCCAAGAGTTTATAAATATTCTGTTTAATACCCCTTATTAAACTTTTTTTTTTTGATCTTGCATTTTCTAAATTTTGTTTTTCTTTTTCTTTCTTTTTACAAGATATAATTACTGTTTTTCTTCATTTCATTTTTTTAAATAGGGGTTTTACGCTGACTTTATTGTAATTAAGCATTTAAGGAGACGTGTAACGAGCATATTCATATAAAAATAATGATAACTCTCCACAGGACAAGTAAACCAGTCTAATTAATCAAAAAGCTTTCTGCAAAGTAAATAGAATTGTCACCAAAGTTTGAACAACTAGCATGACAATTTAACAAAGTCTAGTACTTTAAACTAAGAATCGTGATGCTCATTAAGTTGTAAAATCGGATCTAAGCAGAACAGTTAGACTTATTCGGATTTTCTTAAGATTGGCTATGATGTGGTAATTCAAATAATAGCACACTATGAAAATACAATTTAATCTAAACTATTTAACATATCCAACCTAAAGCATTTACCATATTTATTCTAAAGCATAAGGAAATATTAAAGACATAACTAAGCTCTTACCAATTTATTCCCAAGCAAATTAGTAAACATAAAACATGAAAAGATCACACCTGGAATGTTTAGGGCTTTGATTTTCACTTCATCATCACGGCTGTCATCTTGCTCCTTTGTGGCATATCCTGCTTCTAATACGTATATATAACAATTACTCAAGAAAATATGATTGTTAGTGCATATGAGAATTCCAAAGTAATCAGAATCATAAAACACCATCCATAACTCAAATTATAACATTTTAACAACAATTTCCAGCAACTTTAAGAAGTATGGACAGATTTGATCGATAATAAATTTCAGAATTCACCAAAAGCAAAACATCATAAGTTCTAGAGCAGAATTTACAACAAAATGCCAAAAGCTATAGCAAAATATACCCTCATTCTTTATGATAACTCAACCCTGTATGATGTATTAAATAAATGGTTTATACATTGAATAAACTAAATGGACCTGTTGATGAAGAATTTCGGGAATGTGATCATAATAGAAACTCCTCCATCCTCACACTTAAACTAAACTACCAGTTTAGTGTAAGTGCATAATGAAAGATTTAAAATGTGGGATTAAAACTTTTTAATTTCAAAAATAGAATATAGCATGCATTTAAAAAGTTAGACTGAATTAGATCATACCTTTTAAATAGATAAAAATTTTCAGCTTTTTCTTTAATATGATCTATACATCATAATTTATTGATTTTAATGCCTGCATTGTGTAAAATCATAAAGATTCGACACTTCAACAACATTAATCCCGATTCTTCATCAATTATCATGGTTATTTACTTTCCTGTTATCAAATCAACAGCTCACAACATTCCAGTTTAACATGATTCAAGTAAGAGCTATTTTATTAGAATTAAAAACATGCATAAACATAACTTAAACATAAATATAAACTTAACCACATGCTCACCATATTAAATACAAATAAAACACCTAAGTAGTGCATAGCAGAGCAAACCAATATTCATAGCAAAAACATCCAACCAAGTAGCAAGGTATTTCTTATACATATATGCATTCCTCCTCATCCTCACACTTAAGTTTAAACCAAAAGTTTAACTTAAGTGCATTGTATAAAGCAAATATATATCAACCTAGAATGTGGGATTTAAACAACTAAATGACCAATATGCTTTATTTTAAAAGCTATAAGTTCTAAGTCTCTTATAAATTCAAGAAAATCACTTTTTAGAACTTAAAACTTATTATTAAAAAGAACACATTTTAAGTTATAAAAACTCCCTTTTGTTAAAAAATTCAGATTTAATGCTTAAAGCTAACCTAATTAGCAAACTAATTCTTATTAAGTATTCGAAATAATGATCAAGAACTTTAAACTTTATTTTTTTAAATAACATAAGTTTGCCTTTTTAGTTAAAAATTCATAGGATGGGTTTTTATAATAAAAATGTTTCTTTTTCATAAATTAGAAAAACATGAGGTTTCAAGCTTTAATGTTACCAAAATTTATTAATGTAGATTAAAACAACATGGTTAACAATATTTATAGATCAACTTAAAAGATTAAACATGTAATTTTAACTCATTTTAAACAAATTTTCAGAATTCCCAAGCTGTAATTTCAGTTTTTAGAACACTGCAATCCTAAAATTTTGATAAATAATTTGAAACTTTTGAAGTTGAGCTTGAAAACATGTTTTAATACCATATTGTTCACTTCAACCTAACATTCATGCACTTAAACCAAGTTTTAATCCCACATTCTAATAAACTCAAAATCAAAGCAACAACACAAATACCAACAATAATGCATTCTCAATCACAAAATTGAATGAATTATTGACTAGGATAGATATTCTTACCATAAGTGAAGCTTTGGAAGCACTTGGAACAAGAATCCTCAAATTTGAGAAATTAGGGTTCTTGAGCCTCAATTTCAGCTTCAATTATCGAGTACATTTCAGCTTCTACTTTCACCACATAACATGCACTACTTAATTATTAAATTAGAAATATGGTGATTAACAAAATTAAAAACCTAAACAAATAAGCATAACGTGACATAAAATGAAAATAAAAACATGCATATACCATAAATATGATCATAAAGACAAACAAAAACAGATTATTATTATTATTATTATTATTATTATTATTATTATTATTATTATTATTATTATTTTTATCATTATTATTATTATTATTGTTATTGTTATTATTATTATTATTTGTTTTTATATATTTTTGTTTAAAAGAAACTGTGGTGGAAGGGAAATTGAGGATGATGACTGGTGTTGTGAGATTCAATAAAGAGAGGAATGTGAAAGAGAGAACAGGAAGGAGATGACTATTTTATTTTATTATTGTTTTCTTTTATTTTTTATTTTATTTATTTATTTATTATTTTTTTTAAGGTTTACATTAAATGGGTAGATTTTTAAGCCCAATTAGAAGATCTATGATTAAATTTGAGCTAATTGGAGATGAATTAGGATGGACTTCTGTAAAAATTCAAGTTTGGCACAAACCCAACGATTCCATTTAATACGACATGTGGTGCTCAAACAAGTTTTTACGCATTATTAGTATGAATGAAACCCAAAATGCCTTGTTTGTGCTACTTTCGGTGCTTAACTGAGTTTTTGAAAACCATTTACGAAAAGTGGCATCTAAAACTCAGTATTTGTACAGACTTTGTAGCAAAAATACATTGCGTGATTTGTTTAAATGAAATCTAATATTGCATCCATATTCCTATTCATCTGTTTAGTAAAACTACCCTAATTAGTTCTAATCATCCCCTATAAATATCTATGAAATTCTGTTCGTTTTCGTCAACCCCTCTATCAATTTATTTCAGCCTTTATCCTATTCTACTTAAATCACCACAAAAATTCTTCCAGTTATTGATCCTTCTAATTCTTAAGAGTCACTCCAAAATTACATATAATGAAAATCATGCAAGAATCATTTTTATATTTTTTTTTAGTTGTAAGTAAAACATATAAACTAAAATAAAAGAAAAATCAAACATATTAAGCAAAAGACATAAATAACTATTGCTAAGCATGCAAAGGCAATATGTGAATTCCTTTCCTAATTAGCTTTCAAAGACAAATGCACCATTTTCTAAATTAAAGGTCTAAATGGTGGGTGCACTTCCATGATCCTGTCATTCATGAGTTATATGGTCAAATTGCACATCTTTATACAACAATTTAAATAAAAGTAATGCAATCATAAGTGTAACACCCCGGATTTGATCACCCAGGCCAGGGCGTTACCGCCACACCTTCCCAAGCAAGACGCGAACCATTTCGATCTCACTTGAGAAGATGCTAAGGCTAAGTTGTACCAATACTTAAAAATAATTTAAAAACCATTCAATAAGTGCCCGAAGGTTTAAATCAGAGTTAAGTCTAACATACATAATTTAAAACAGTGCGGAAGCTAAGGGCCAAACACGGCCAAACATGAGTTTGGAATTCGTAAAATAATTCAAAAACAAGTGCGACAAGTCTTCGGAAAATTCCCATCCCAAATGTAAATGCCATGTGCTAATCTTCAACATCTGAAAAAAAATAGAGACAACGTATCTATCAGTACAAAGGTACTGAGTAAGTTAATGTATAGCATAACGAATTTTGAAGTTTTCAGAAGAGAGATTTAAAAAAATAGAATTTGTAATTTAAAGAGGAAGGTAGAGTAAAAATAATTCCAGAAGATTCTTACACTTTGCCATACGAATAATATATCATTGTTCATTTTTATCGAGAAACCATTCTTGGGGAATCAAACCCGCAAGAGCTCAAACACATTCTTTTACCATTTTTGGGGAATCAAACCCGCAAGAGCTCAAACACCTTCGTTTACCATTGTTCATTATGATCGAGGACATCCGTCCTTGGGGAATCGAACCCGCAAGAACTTAATATACATCCTAGGGAATCGAACCCATAGGAGTCAACAATATCCTGGGGAATCGAACCCGCAGGAATAACATACACCTTGGGGAATCGAACCCGCAAGGCAAGTGAAAGTAGCGGACCCTATACAGACACACTCCGGAGCCCTAGGTAACCCCTACGGATACACCTAGGAGTATAGACTCATACAATCACGCAACATAATTTCCTTGGCGCCGTTTTGGCCACCAAAAAGAGGGGGCGGCCCAACGAGCTCACGCCAAGTGCACTTACCCTCCAAATTGAACATCTAACTCGATCAAAACTCACAAAGTTTCAAAAATCACATTTTAATCATTACAACATATATCTACATTTCCAGAATTCATAGGATTCATCAAAGAGTAGCAATCGACTCAAAAACTACCGAAACGTACGAAACCAAATTTCACCGGTAAGACTACACTGTGGCAGTTTTCAAAATCGTATTAGGAAATGTAGTAAAACTTTGTGAAAAATTCTGAAAATTTTACAGGTGCTAGGAGACATCAAAATAAACATTTTTCTCAGAAATAGGCCTTAGCAAATTCGGACTCTAAGTTGCTCAAAAAAAATCATTTCAGGAACTCATTTCCAAAAGGGTGCAGAGATTACTGTTCATCCGACCACAGATTACTTAAAAATCCATAACAATTCGAAGGTTGTTCCAACAATTCTGAAATTTCACAGGAGTAAACTAGACACATAGATGAACAATTTTCATGAAGAAGTCGACCATCAAAAACGACCATAACTAGGAGAAATATGAACTACAAAACTGGACATGCTAGGAAATTAAATCTGTCACCATGTGTAGCAGAAAATACCAGATCTATTTTCGACGACCAAATCAATTCCAAAAATTCTGAAAATTTACAGAGGTCATCTTTAAAGTGTTAGGAACATTTTTCATTTAGACAAGTTCTTCCAAAAATGAACGGATCTAGGCGAAAAAAGCACAACAATAAAATCTACTCGGAAGAAACCCTAAAAGACAGATTTGGCACAAGATGAAAATCGAACTATATCTCAAAGAATACTCAACCAAAAGCTCCAAAATTTGAGATGCACAACACTAACTTACATATCAAGAGATTAGAATCAAAAATCCCTTCTTTGGAATCCCTGAAGACGCCCAGTCACAGCCACAAGATCTACAATCCCTCGGAATGAACCTATATTTGGATTGTTGGCAAAATCCTTAGGTTTTCAAGGCTATAGCTCGATCAAAACTGAAGTTATTGACTAAGAATCATCCTTACCTAGATCATGAATGGATTGGTGTGCAAAAATTTCGTCCAAAGTCCTCTGGAACCCGAAGAGAAACTCACAAACTCAACAACACTCAACTAATGGCAGATTTTTGAATGGGAGGTTTGGTGGGATGTTTTGGGCTGTTAAAGGGGGGTGATAATGGGGTATTTGGTGTCCCAATGGCTGCCTTTAATAACCTAGGAAAGGTGAGAAGAGTTGGTTTGGTCAAGCTCGAAAATTGCAGCCATCAATCCACAATTATTTCCCTCCTTCAATGCCATGGTTAACTTAATCCATTTGGTTCATGTATCCACCTTTAATCCAACTTGTAGGGATTTAATACACTCCAAAATTTATCCAAAAGCATCCCAAGACATCCCACAATGACTGAGGATTGAATACAAGTCGATTGGAATTGTGACATATCAAAAATCGGAGCAAAAACGCGTTTGAACGCGTAGGGGCTGCAGCCCCTGCATGGTGGCGCGCTGGTGGCGCGCACCGCGCGGCCACCGCGCCACTTCAGGCTGCGATTTTTTTTTTTTTTTTTTTTATTATGATTTTTAATTTTAAAAACCATAATATAAATTATCCATGATTAATAGATAATTCGATAACTCTCTTCGAGTTGCTATCGTCCGAAAATATTTAATTCCGCTCTCTCGGAATTATTTCGGTTGCGATAGTTAAATCCAATTCTTTAATTTTTGGATTTAAATTCTCGACGTCGATTTCTCGGGTATTACAATAAGAAAATTATTGATTAACATTCTAATATATCAGCATTCCCAAAAAAAAAAAAACTCATTAAAGTTGTAATGTTGTCAAGAGGTGGAATTTAATCTCAAATTTTCTAGCATCCAATATCAACACTTGATGTAATGCATTTAATTAAAAATAATCTAATTTATTGAGAAATACGTACCTCAAGTGTGGTGCTAATACTTTTAAATAAAGTGTAGGTGGCTTTTCAATCGAGGCTATCCACTTGAAATCCTCAATTATATATGCTGCATACAACTCGCCGCCATCCTCAAACTTGTTCTCTTGCAAATCTTCCTCTTTTTTAGATGAGAAACCCAATATTCTTTCAAATTTCAAGATCTCAGACTGATTTAGCTCGATGCCCTTGCACGAGATAGAATAACAAAAATTTATAACAATATTTAAAAAGTATAAATATATTCAAATGAACTTAAAACAACATAATTTTCACAATAATTCCCCGGCAACGGCGCCAAAAACTTGATGAGTGATTTTCACTACTCATATTTTACCACAAGCGGATGGTTGTCATTAAGTAATAAAAACCGGTGAATACCGGGTCAAACCCAAGGGAATTCAGAATATTATTTCATTCTGGACAAAACTTAGTCATTTTAAGTTCATTAATAATATATATTATATTTTGAAAAGAGTTTGTTTAATTCTAATGGTGATTAAATTAAAAATAGTGACATTAAATTTAAAATAAAGCAAGTTAAAAATTTAAAATAATAAAAATAAAAATAAGATATATGCTTGTAATGATTTAGAATATGTCATCTTTATATAAAAGCGAAATTGCATAATATTTAGCATTTCCCAATGTCTAAAAAGATCAATTTCAGCAGAATTAATAATTTTATAAAGATTAAAAATATAACAATTTCCTAATTTTCATAATTTGTAAAAACAGACTTCAAGGAAGCAAATTAAATTATCTAACATTCTACAATCATCAGTCTAGGCATAAATTTGAGTCTTTCCCAAGCATACAAATTTTCCTATTGTGATCATACGACACATTTCATTTCCCAAATCAGCGTGTACATGCCAGAATCTATTTTAATATGATCTATTCCCAAGACCGGTACTAAAATCTAATTTCCACTTTTTATCTCTCGATTTAGCAAAGCAGAAATCAAACAGATTAGATTCTAACATTTAATTATGCAGAATAGTGTAAATAATCTAATAAACATGGTAAAATATTGATAAAACATGGTAATATGGATTTTAATACTAAATTTAGAATGTGAACATATTAGAATTTTTATCAGATTATTGTAGACAAAATATGCAGAATGATCGATCAGTCCAGATTTAGTAGATTAAAAATGCAGATTTCAGATTTTTGCCAAAACATAATTGTCGATCAATTTCAGGCATCCAATACATAATCCTAATGCAAATTCTAACAGTTCTTGCAGATTAATCCAGATTACACAGATAAACATCGACATTTATTATACTTCCATAAAACATAAATTCGTACTTCAAAAGTGATTCTGAACTCCCGTTCTAGAATACTTTTAACACGAACAACATAGAAATCCGTTTACAAACATGAAAACAGTAGGAAATTATGTTTAAAAGCAAATCCTAAACATTACAAAGCGAGAAAAAGGAAAACAACACCTAGAATCCGAAGAACACAGTCAGAAAGACATTCCGATCACTTCCTTCGGCATGGTTCGGTGTTATCGGCCTTCTTCTCCAAGGTTGCAGAGATGTATCTGTCGAATTATGAGTCTGCCTTGAGTCTAGATGAAGAGAATGACGAAAAACGGGCTTTAAAACCGTGTTCGGGAGGTTAGAAAACCTTCAAACCGCAACTGTGGCGCCCAAAACGGCGCTCGGAAGGGTTTTCAAGCGCCACCAAGAAGAGTCGGCGCATCCTGACAATTTTCCCAATTTTCTGATTGCGGTGCCAAAAGTGGCGCCTGGAGGCTGTTTTAGGCGCCGGCAAGAAGGTGCGGAGCATTCTGAAGCTTTTTGTAATACCCGGAAATTTTCCAACATATAATAAATACAATAAATAAAGAAATAAATGTAGAGGAAATGAGAAATGGAATTTAAATTAAAAAGGAAACAAAATTCCGAGAACCCGGGAAGCCGAAGACAATTTAATCGAATAAATGGTTACACGGGGACCCGACATCGATAGACTCAATAACTCAAGTCCAAATATAAATTTAGATCCGAATAAAATTAAGATAGGAAATCGGAACCCGAAGATACCCCGAAGATCATAAAACGGGAGCATAGAAGGATAGAAGTCCGAAAGAGAGGAGGAAAAGCACAACGGATCGCACGACCCGCCCGGACCGAAGCCCAGGCGAGTTCGGCACGGTGGCCGCGCGATCACAAGGGGAAGGGCGCGCCACGGCCGCGCCAAGCGACAGATTTGCCCGTTGCGTGAATCTCTCGCCCGAACGCGGATTTTTCGACTTTCGGTTGAACATCTCTCGACCCAAGACCCTTGGGGTCAGATTTTGGACGCCCTAGGTCTTAGATATCTCTAAATAAGACCACCTAGGAGCTCCGAATACATTTTACGAAACCCTACAACTCTCTACACATTCGAAACCCTAAATCCGGAGTCGTCGGAGGCACGAAACCAAGGCGAACGCTGTTGGACGAAAATTCTAAGATCTCCATAGTCGTGATCGTAGAACCCGACGAACGGAGAGGAGAAACGGTGGACTGGAAGCCACGCCTTCGAATAGACGATCCCGGACGTTCACAAACTCTGTAAGTTAACTCTTACATGGTTTTGGGATGAATTAAAACATTCAAAACTAAAAGATTAACAAGAAATCGAAAATCTGTCAATTTATACTTTCTACCGGCGCAACAGATTTGATGAATTTTTCCGAACCTTAAAACGAACTCCAATGGAAAAACTTAAAATACAAAAAACGTTCCTAAGACTTAGAACTAGCTACTGTAAATATTTGAGAATTTTTGGAGTTGATTTGTATGTGAAAACCCACCGAAACCGAGCTGTTTGAATCTAGATCTTGAAATCTTGAACATAACTTAGGAATGATCTTGATCACGTTTTTGACATAGGATCTAGACTGTTTTAGATCTTTGGCCGAACATGAAAGTCGTAGATAATTGTCTTAAGATGATCTCTGTCAAATTTCATCAAATTTGGAGTTGAATTGCTATGGTAGAATTCGAAATCTTTAAACTGTGGTACATTAAATTCGGACAGAATTATTCTTCTGCGAAAATTGGTGATTTTGACCTATTTAGGTATCTCGGATTGAAAAAGTTAAAACACGAAAGTAGTAGATCTCGACGTTTCGGAGTCAGTCGTGAAATTTTGGAATTTTTGGAATTAAATCTGATTTTAGACGAATTTTAGAGTAAACTGTGGTTTACCGGAAGCAAAATCTTGAAATCTTGTTGAAACATGGAATTAGCCTTTAAGGTTTAAATGATTGGGAATTCCTTCGAAATAAAATACTCATGAAATACGATGCTTGCCGAAAGGCAATTGAAATATCCTGCTTGCCGAAAGGCAATTGAAATATCCTGCTTGCCGAAAGGCAATTGAAATATACTGCTTGCCGAAAGGCAATTGAAATATATTGCTTGCCGGAAGGCAATTGAAATATAAAGCTTGCCGAATGGCAATTGAAACATAAACTTGAAACATGAGACATGAGATATGAAACTAGGAGACTCGAAAAATTGTTCCTTTTGGGATTATGCTTTTAAATTATGTCCTATAATTATATTGCTTTGCAAATTATATTTATGATCCTATGAAATCTCTATCCTTTAAATTATGCCATTTAATTATTGTTAGATAAATAAGTTAAATTATGTGGTGTTGTGCACATGTTTTCTTTAAATATTAAATAATGGCTTTGAAACCTCATAGTTATGTATGTGTTAACTTACTCAGCACGTAGTGCTGACCAAAACCATATTTTCTTTTTCTTTTCCTTCCAGAGTTGAGAATTATGCATCGTCATATGCATACACGGGAAGCTTGGGATGATATATTATTTTGAATTTTTTTGTATTAGACTAGATCTTGCATGAACGGGCCGATTTAACCCGTGATTAGGCCATGTTGGCCCTATAATTAAATTCCGCTGCGATACATATATGTACTAAACCAATTATTTCCGCTGCGCTATGCTAGTATTATTTTCGAATTATATTGTATGGGCTATTTTGAATGATTTAAATGTTTTTAAATACTGCAAAACCATAGCCTTGCATCTCTTTAGTGAGCTCGGAGAAACCGTGTCTTGCTATAAAGGTGTGGCGGTGACATCCCGACATGGGTGACCAAAAATCGGGGTGTTACAAGGTGGTATCAGAGCCCGGATATTTTTAAACTACTATTTTTAAAACCATTACTATTTTTAAACTATTATTAGTATTTTGACTATTATTTTAAATTTTAAAGTATTATTTCCATGGAGAAATTTGTTATTTTAAAACCCATGGGAAAAATATATATATAGTGCATAAATTATTTTTGGGGGGAAATCATCATTGCATGTGCATACTGCATTGCCTAAACTTAGAGAACTTAGAAGCGATATATTCTTACTTAGATCCTTGCTACACCTAGATAACTTAGAGGCTTGACATCGAATTAGAAACTTTCATTAGAGATTGATCTTGCCGTAGTTCTAGATCTCATTCATCTATGCGCTCGCCTAAGCATAACAATCCTCGACCTTAGCCATTTCTACCCTTGTACAAATTAGAAAACTTCCTCATGTGGAACAATGAGAAAATCAAGTTTTATTAAAACACTCTCTATTCCAAAAATGTTGTTGGACTCCCAAACAACAAATCCATTTCAAACGCACGGCTCATTTAAACCTTGACCTGAACCTTCTTGAGAATAATGAATAGGCAGTTATGGGGACATAACTGGAGTCCTAAGGGGGAGAGGATGTAATACCCCGTAAAATAGACATTTATTTTTGACGATATGTATTCCGAATGAATAAATAAATATATTCAAATTGTTTTGAACTACGTTATGGCTTGATCCCTTCACCGGGTACGTAGGCAGCTTAGAAATTTTAATTCTAGGTTCAGTCACAACATAATAAAACAAACACAAGACCTTAGCACAAGAAAAACCGAAACACAACTTCGAGGACGAAGTTGATTCTTAAGGAGGGTAGACTGTAATACCCGGAAATTTTCCAACATATAATAAATACAATAAATAAAGAAATAAATGTAGAGGAAATGAGAAATGGAATTTAAATTAAAAAGAAAACAAAATTCCGAGAACCCGGGAAGCCGAAGACAATTTAATCGAATAAATGGTTACACGGGGACCCGACACCGATAGACTCAATAACTCAAGTCCAAATATAAATTTAGATCCGAATAAAATTAAGATAGGAAATCGGAACCCGAAGATACCCCGAAGATCATAAAACGGGAGCATAGAAGGATAGAAGTCCGAAAGAGAGGAGGAAAAGCACGACGGATCGCACGACCCGCCCAGACCGAAGCCCAGGCGAGTTCGGCGCGGTGGCCGCGCGGTCACAAGGGGAAGGGCGCGCCACGGCCGCGCCAAGCGACAGATTTGCCCGTTGCGTGAATCTCTCGCCCGAACGCGGATTTTTCGACTTTCGGTTGAACATCTCTCGACCCAAGACCCTTGGGGTCAGATTTTGGACGCCCTAGGTCTTAGATATCTATAAATAAGACCACCTAGGAGCTCCGAATACATTTTACGAAACCCTACAACTCTCTACACATTCGAAACCCTAAATCCGGAGTCGTCGGAGGCACGAAACCAAGGCGAACGCTGTTGGACGAAAATTCTAAGATCTCCATAGTCGTGATCGTAGAACCCGACGAACGGAGAGGAGAAACGGTGGACTGGAAGCCACGCCTTCGAATAGACGATCCCGGACGTTCACAAACTCTGTAAGTTAACTCTTACATGGTTTTGGGATGAATTAAAACATTCAAAACTAAAAGATTAACAAGAAATCGAAAATCTGTCAATTTATACTTTCTAACGGCGCAACAGATTTGATGAATTTTTCCGAACCTTAAAACGAACTCCAACGGAAAAACTTAAAATACAAAAAACGTTCCTAAGACTTAGAACTAGCTACTGTAAATTTTTGAGAATTTTTGGAGTTGATTTGATATGTGAACACCCACCGAAACCGAGCTGTTTGAATTTAGATCTTGAAATCTTGAACAGAACTTAGGAATGATCTTGATCACGTTTTTGACATAGGATCTAGACTGTTTTAGATCTTTGGCCGAACATGAAAGTTGTAGATAATTGTCTTAAAATGATCTGTCAAATTTCATCAAATTTGGAGTTGAATTGCTATGGTAGAATTCGAAATCTTTAAACTGTGGTACATTAAATTCGGACAGAATTATTCTTCTGCGAAAATTGGTGATTTTGACCTATTTAGGTATCTCGGATTGAAAAAGTTAAAACACGAAAGTGGTAGATCTCGACGTTTTGGAGTCAGTCGTGAAATTTTGGAATTTTTGGAATTAAATCTGATTTTAGACGAATTTTATAGTAAACTGTGGTTTACCGGAAGCAAAATCTTGAAATCTTGTTGAAACATGGAATTAGCCTTTAAGGTTTAAATGATTGGGAATTCCTTTGAAATAAAATACTCATGAAATACGATGCTTGCCAAAAGGCAATTGAAATATCCTGCTTGCCGAAAGGCAATTGAAATATCCTGCTTGCCGAAAGGCAATTGAAATATCCTGCTTGCCGAAAGGCAATTGAAATATACTGCTTGTCGAAAGGCAATTGAAATATATTGCTTGCCGGAAGGCAATTGAAATATAAAGCTTGCCGAATGGCAATTGAAACATAAACTTGAAACATGAGACATGAGATATGAAACTAGGAGACTCAAAAAATTGTTCCTTTTGGGATTATGCTTTTAAATTATGTCCTATAATTATATCGCTTTGCAAATTATATTTATGATCTTATGAAATCACTATCCTTTAAATTATGCCATTTAATTATTGTTAGATAAATAAGTTAAATTATGTGGTGTTGTGCACATGTTTTCTTTAAATATTAAATAATGGCTTTGAAACCCCATAGTTATGTATGTGTTAACTTACTCAGCACGTAGTGCTGACCAAAACCATATTTTCTTTTTCTTTTTCTTCCAGAGTTGAGAATTATGCATCGTCATATGCATACACGGGAAGCTTGGGATGATATATTATTTTGAATTTTTTGTATTAGACTAGATCTTGCATGAACGGGCCTGTTTAACCCGTGATTAGGCCATGTTGGCCCTATAATTAAATTCCGCTGCGATACATATATGTACTAAACCAATTATTTCCGTTGCGCTATGCTAGTATTATTTTCGAATTATATTATATGGGCTATTTTGAATGATTTAAATGTTTTTAAATACTGCAAAACCATAGCCTTGCATCTCTTTAGTGAGCTCGGAGAAACTGTGTCTTGCTATAGAGGTGTGGCGGTGACATCCCGACCTGGGTGACCAAAAACCGGGGTGTTACACTTTTTCCCATCCGAAATTTTTCTAAGTGTTGAAACGGTGCCTGATGCGGTGCTCGGAAGGCAATTTAGGCTCCGCAATGCCTGTGCGGAGCCTCCTGGGAAGATTTCAACTGAATTTTTTCTAAGTCTGAATCTTGGCACATATCACATGAAATATTCCTTATTTTCCAAAATAAAGATTCCGAACATCGCTTTTCATCATTTAAATGCATGAAACAACATTGCAATGCATTAGGTTTGCCAAAAGTCTTATTAAAAACACATAAAAACATGATAAATTTAACCTAAATAAGCCAAATCTAACCATGATCACTTGAAAAATAAAAACACATGAAATACACCTAAAATTGCAATGAATTAAGGTAAAATGCACTCATTTTGGACATATTGTGGTACAATTCAAGCTTGTATAAGTGTGGTTTCACATGGTGCATCAGTGGTTATGAGATACAAACTAATGAAACAGACTAATAAATTATTTTGTTCCGGATGCACTCATTCAAGACTCAAAAATAGGCTTTGGCAGAAGAGGATAGTAATTGAAAGAATACTCAACCCTACCTTAGAAAATAACCAAGGCCCATATGTTGGTCTTCTAGTATTATCTATCACACCTTATCTGAATCCAAGTGGACTCTGATTCAGTGCAATATTTAATATAAGATTTCCAACATACAGCAATTTTGGAAAATAATTGATGTTTGAAAATTATTTCCTAAACAGGTACTAAACTCTCAATTAAAACACAGTTTCTTTCAGTCTAGGTGAGACCTGACTCTGCTTCTAATTTCCCAAAATCAACCCCCAGTCGAATGTGAATTAGTCATAACAGTGGAATTTATCCCTTACTTAGATCCAAATTTTTTTAAAGGAATTTTTGTTGGAAATTTATTGTGAAACATCTGATTTAAATCAAGACTCCTATGTCCAAGGGAAGGATCCCAAAATAATTATGACCACAATATTTACATAATAGTATCATGCATAAATTTATATGGAAGTGTAAAATTAAGTTAACCCAAAATATAAGGCGGGTTTAGACAGAAGTGAAACACAGAGATGAAATAGCTGGAGATGAGAAGAATTTATTTTTGGCTAAAAAGATGGAAAAACAATTGGGTGGACTGCAAACATCTGTTGTTCAATTTCCCTCTCATTTGGGTGGAATGATTTTAGACAGCAGAAGACCTTAAATGACAGTGATCGATATCATCAAGATTCCTACTATCTGTGAAATGAGATAAAAACCTACATATTTTCTCACTATAATACCAGTCAAACAGTGTTGATCGACACCATCTGATAATATTACAGTTTGAAACCGGTAAGAGGACCGTTCGCCTGACCTCGTCAGTCACTATCCAAACCATGCAAAATAACAAATAGTGATTAATACACAGACTATGAGCTACTTCATTTCCCGGTAAATGGACCGTTCGCCAACATTATTTTATGATATTTTTCACTATTCATTTCACACAATACGGACAAAGACCAAAATAACGTGAAACAAAATAAAAAGGGAAAATCATCTTGCATGAGAGACATTGGTTTCTCATGCAAGGTTATGGATTTGGACCCATAATTACTAATTAACCTAAATAATCTCTCATTCCGTAATTGATTAATTACAGTCCGGATTATCTGCTTAGATTAAATAAGTTTAATTTTTATTTTATTTTGTAGAAAAGTCTTTTAGTGGAATTGAACAAAAATCTTTATACCAATTTAATCATTGGTTGAGATCATTGGATTTCAACCTCAAAATATTAATACAAAGGTTCAATTAATTAAGTGAGAGAAACGAAGAAGGAAAATTTTGGAAAAAAGGTGCCCACGTCGCAAGACAGATATTACGTCATGATCCTAGGATCACGACGTGGGGGGCTAGCGACGTGATGGGTGGGTAGAAGCAATTTTTGGAATTTTGGAAATAATGGAGTTTTCCCATCGCAATGCATAAAAATTACGTCGTGAACCTAGGTTCACGACGTGAGTCCTGCGACAGGGATGTTAGAATTGTGAAATTTTGGGTTTTGAAAAAGAGGGGGTTCACGTCGCAAGACTATAAATCACGTCGTGAGCCTAGGTTCACGACGTGAGTCTTGTGACGGGAAAATTTTATAAAAATTTTGCCAGAGTTTTGCTTCACGCCGCAAGGGTGAAAATTACGTCGTGATCCGTGGGATCACAATGTTAGTCTTACGACGTGAGAACTTTGCAAAATTTTGAAGAGATTTGAGTCTTACATCGCAATGCAAAAGTTACGTCGTGATCCGTGGGATCACAACGTGAGTATTACGTCGCAACCCGTGGGGTTACGACGTGATGCATTGCAATGTAAGAAATGGAATTTTTTTATATGCATAAACACTTTAATAACATCCCTTTTTAGATCTATCATACTAATCCTAAAAAGTAAAAATAAGAAAAACAACAAAAATTTAAACAATAACTAAAAATGAAAAATACAAACAACTAAAAAGATAAAATAAAAATAAAACTAAACTAAGAAACTAAAAACAAACTAAACCTATCCTAATAAATCTATAAAGGGTGAACATAAGTGTTTGCACATTTTATTAATCTAAATAAGCATAAAAACCTAACTAAAACAAAAAGGTGATCAAGTGACCAAAAAAAATGAACAAAACATTAAACCAACCATGGAAAGAAAACCCATAACAGATTTTTGGGAGACATTTTCTTGCATTAATTCCACAAACCAAAATATGATTCAAACACACCTATTGATTAGGTGTTTTAAACCCCAAAATTACACTAAAAAGGAAATAATATAAAAATATGGCTACACTAAGAAATGAACGGCTAATAACATGCTAAACACTACACTGAACTGAAATTAATTAACATGCTAAACACTACACTGAACTGAAATTAAATTCTACACTGCACAAAAATTAAACTATCTACAGTTCTACACTATACTAATTTGAGAACACACTGTGTGTCTCCAAGACAGAATAAATTTTTTGAACAGATGCGGCTACTGTTCAAGGGAGCAAATCAGCTATTTATAGCTGTGAGAAACCCTAGGCCCATTAACATTCAGATTTTTCACAGCGAGGGACGAGTCTTCGAGATCCCAGGGGAAAAGACAAAGATAATTTCACTGCGGGACTAAAACTCCTGGACCTTCCTTCACTTGGCCCAATGAAGAAATGCATTTGAAGTTGGGGACGGATGCGGAGCATTCTGTTTGACGCCAAGCTTGCTGCCCGCTTGGAGGAATGACGCCAAGGCATTTGAGGGATGACGCTAAAGAGTCCGACGACGTGAAGCTGAGGGGATGATGCAGAACTCTTGAGGGATGACGCGGAACTCGCCTCTGATGACGCGGAAGAAGAAATTGACGACGACGACGACGCTGAAGGGCCCTTGACGCGGAGCATTTGACGTCAAACAAAACCAATGACGCGGAACAACGACGCAAGGCTTGGCGTCGTAAGGATGACACGGTTGGCGTCGTTGATGCTGACGGACGAAGGAGATGATGCTGCTGCTCTCTATCTGAACTTCGCCGGAAATTTCAAGGTATTGAAGATGGTGGCCGGAGCTATGGAGGAGATGACCGGAGGTCGATGGACAGCTCGGAGATGGTGACTGAAGACGTCGGAATCGATGATGGCAGTGGTGGAGAGAAAGCTGGCCGGAGGTCGAACTTATGGCGGCGAATCCCGGGTTTTGTTCTCCGGCCGCGTTACGGCTTTCGGGGTGACCGTAATAATGGAATGAACGATGGGAGCACTGCCGGGGCTTTGGAGAAGATGGTGATTGGGGTCCGGAGCAAGAAGAGGACCTGTGCGAGATGAGATGGATAATTTGAGGGTTTTCTCAACCTTGCCGGCGATGGAGGAATTTTGGCCGGAGATGAATGGAGGGGTGACCGTGGTGAAGAAAAGTGGACGGCGACAGGAAAGATGGGCTTCTGCTGCTGCTGTTTGTTTAGATGAGGTTGAAGGGGAAAAACAGCAGCTGTGATAGCCGCGGTTCCGTCGGAGAAGATGACCGGCTGCTGTTACAAAAAATTGGAGAAGATTGGTGAACATCATTTTGCAAATTGGGAACAAGACTCAATTTGGGGCCGGGCCCCACAGTAATTCAAGTTACACTTCTTTACATTTTTTCATCTTTTTCGTTGCTTGTTTCTCTTTTTTTATATCTTATATATATATAAATGTCTAACTAAGAATGAACAGTAATATTTATTGTGTAATTCCTCTTTTATCCTTCTACCCTTCGGTTGTTTATTCCCAGTTCTTCGCCTCTTTCTTCCTCTTCCTTCTGGAATCGTCTTTCCCTACTGTAACTCTGTAACAGTAGATTTCCCTCCTACTCTACTGTCGTCGCTTTCTCTGCCACACTTTCTACTCCTTTTCTTCCAATTCCACTGCCCTCCGTTTCTTCTCCGTCCGTCGCGTCAGAAATTGAAGCCTAGGGAAACCCTAGCATCGTCGCCGCTGACCTCCATCGATGGAAACAGATCCCCAGCATTGCCGCTGCCGACGCAACGTGTTGCCGGTCATGTGACGCCGCTACAGCTTGCGCTGCCGCCCCTCTATACCTCCTGGCTCGCTCCTCACTCACCCCCGCTCTCCCTCTGCCCTGCTGTCTCTGGTCAGCGCCACCACCCCTCTGCCCGTGCGCCACCGCCGCCGCCAGTTCTCCCTCGCGCCGCCGAACGACATATTTTCTGTTTCGTAATCTTCACATTTCCAATTTAGGAGTCGAGAGCCAGCGGCTCTACGACATCAAAATGTTCTGGAGAGTGTTGGTGTAAGGCTTAATTTGCATAATTTTCTTTTTGATTTAGTAATTCTTGGCATTTAGAATTGATGTGAATGGATATATAATATTGAAGCTGAAGTTTAGGGTTTTGGAATTCTCCGTTTCAGATTCTAGCAAGGAAACCTAAAAGTCAATACACTTGGAAAGGGTTCGCAGCTGTTCCCATTGAGTTGGGCGTAAAGGTATTAATTTGAATAAGTAATAACTCAAGTTTTCCTCCTCTACTTTGTTGCAATTTTTGATTTGTTATAAATTTTACGGAACGATGGATTGAGGGACACCCTTCAAACAACTAACACAATCGGCAGTGAAAAATATATATACTGTTAATGTCTTGGTTTTATTTCCTTTTCCCTTGTTGGTTTGAATGTTGATGAATCTGCTTTTAGAGTTGGTGTGGTTGTGTTTGACAATGGGGTTTCATAAATTTTGTTTCAGATGACGGTGAAGATGATATGTGCTCTGATTTGTATATTATTCTACTAATTCCTTGATGTCTTGATAGTGATACAATTGTCTGAACAACGTGGACGGTTTAAGTGGTCTGGATCTCTATTGCATAAAGTTGTAGAAAGTCTCTCTTTTGCGGCAAGACATGTGATCTTCACACACCTGATACCTCGCTTAATAAAAAATACTCCCTCCGTCCCACGAAGTTTGAACCCTATTCCTTTTTGGGGTGTCCCACGAAGTTTGAACCCTTTCCGTTTTTAGAAAAATTAAATGAAAAAAAGGATAATTAGGTCCTTTATCTTTTCAAAAAATTCAAATCAGTCCTTTTTCTATTTTATTACCAAAACAGTCCTCTACAAATGCTAATTATGTCCAAATCAGTCCTTTTTCACTAATTATATTCTAATTGCTGACGTGGCAAGGGTTTTAATTTAAACCTGACACGTGTGCATAATATTAGTACTTTTTCTTTTATCTTTTGCCAATTCAGTCCTAAACTTTTATTTTGTTCTATTTAGTCATCTACCCCAATCACTCATTTTTATATTAATTGGCCTCAAACCTTTCAAATTATTTCATTTTAGGCCCAGAACCTTAAATTTTTTATTATTACTAATACATTTATCAAATAAATGCCCAACATACTTCCGTAAATAAAATTAAATACCAAACCTCATACATTGGGGACCGCCTTGTTACCGGGTCTTCGAAGTTCTGAATTTTACGGACTCTCTCTAACCACCCGACCGTAACGATGGTTCATTGGTTCTGGTTTCCTTCAGCAACAATCAGCACAATCATACTTTGTGGATAATAAAATTCAGGCTATTTTTTTTAATATTTTTAATAATATTAATATTTTTCAATAAAACCAAGGCTTCCTGTATCCATAACCTTCCAAAAATTCAAGTTAAATCATTTACTCAAATATTGCTACATCCTAAGGTAGGGCGCAAAGTAAGATTCTGTTGATTGTTACTGAAGGAAACCAAAACCAATGAACAATCGGTTGCGGTCGAGTGGTTATTAGAGAGAGTCCGTAAAATTCCGGTACTTGAAAGACCCGATAACAATGCAGTCAAACCCAATATATGAGGTTTGGTGTTTAATTTTATTTATGGAAGTATGTTGTGCATTTATTTGATAAATGGATTAGTAATAATAAAAAATTTAAGGTTCTGTGCCTAAAATGAAATAATTTAAAAGGTTTGAGGCCAATTAATATAAAAATGAGTGATTGGGGTAGATGACTAAATAGAACTAAATAAAAATTTAGGACTGAATTGGCAAAAGATAAAAGAAAAAGGACTAATATTATGCACACGTGTCAGGTTTAAATTAAAACCCTTGCCACATCAGCAATTAGAATATAATTAGTGAAAAAGGGACTGATTTGGACATAATTAGCATAATTCAAAAAAAAGGACAATAATGTAGCCGGTGGAAATTAAGGCCAAGTGACGAACGCAGTGACGTCACAAGGATTTAGAGGAAGATTGGAATCCGGGGCTGAAGTCCGCGGGCGCCTATAAATAAAGGAGTTTGAAGCAGATGGAAGGCATCGAAAATTCCTCCCAACTCTTCAAAGTATTTGTAATATTTCTCTTTCTGCATATTTCCTTTCAAGTCTGTAAAAGTATGGGGTATTCCCCCAAGAGTCTTGTATCCTCCATGAGGAACTAAGTGTCTGTCTTCTCCGTTAGGGGAAATTATGTTTAAATAATATTTTTAATATTTCTTCAGTAAAATCCAGGCTTCCAAATATCCCAAATATCCCGATAATATAATTAAAACCCTTTATTCATATCTTGATACGTCCTAAGGTAGGAAACGAAATAGGACTGTGCTGTTTGTTGCTGAAGGAGCCAAGAATCGGTGAACCATCGGTCGCGGCTGCGTGGTTGGAGGAAGTCCGTAAAATCCCGGAGCTTAGGAAACCCGGCAGCAAGGCGGTCAAAGCCAAGGTATGAAGTTTAGTGCTTAATTTAATTATCGGAAGCATGATGGGCGGTTATTGGATTAAATTTAATGAAAAATCTAAAGTTTGGGGTCAAAGTGTAAAAGGGCAAAAGTTGATAAGTCAACTGATGGGGTCAAAATATAATAAAGGAAAGTAGGTGGGCTCAATTATTATTTTAAAAGGTCTAAATGGCCCAAAATTGAACAAAAGTGGTTTGTTATGGCCTAAAATCATAACTCAAACTTGTTATGGCTCAAAAGTGGAAATGACTACTTGTTATGGCCTAAATTAACTATTAACTCTATTCTGAATGTATTCTACATAATATGTATATGGGTATATATGTGTGTGCGTAACATTGATTGGTCCTTCTACTCTATTATATAGGGATGTCAATAAGGAAGACAATTAAAATCCACATTGTGATTAGTGAAGCTTGGCTTACAGTCGTGATTACATTTTCGGCCAATGTTGAGTAGTTGAGGCCTGATTCTAACTTGATTCAATTGCAAAAGTGCAGGCACTTGTATTTTTGTGTTTAATTTAGTTAGTATGTTCTCATGTTTGGACTGTGAAATTGATTTTTTTAAATATTATTATTACTATGATTATTATTAATAATATTATTTCCTGATCTATAAGGTGAGAATACAACATTTCTTGGAGAAAACAAATAAAAAAGCCAACAAAGTTGTAGCACCGAAAGAAGACAAATCTGATACGAATTTCCAAGAACAAGGAAAATTACGTGTAACACCCGAGGAAAAACAAATTCAAATTGTTTTGAATTACGTCATGACTTGATCCCTTCACAAGGTACGTAGGCAGCTTGGAACTAAATTCTAAGTTCAGTCACAAAATAAATCACAAAATACATCACCAATTAAATCACAAATTAAATCAAAAAATAAATCACGAGATCAATCACAAAAACGCTAGGAGGAATTGGAACTAATTTAACTAGACTAATTATGGCACGGAAATGTTCGAGCATTAAGCCCGAACTCGTAACAAGTTTAAGGTAAAGATTTCGAACCGGAAACGACCCGAGGAGTCGAGCTAACACGTAGAAGGTAGAAAACCGATAGAGAAAAGAAGAAAAGACCCGACGAACCACGCGGACCGCCGAACCGGCCGGTCCGGCCGGCACGCCCTCGCCGCGCGCCGCCGCGCGGAAGGAGGCAACGAGTCCCAGGACTGGTCGCGCGTGCTCCGCGCGGGCAAAGCTCTACGTGCGCGCCACCACCGCGCCAGAGGTGCAGAAGGTGTAAACTTTCCTTCTATGGCGATTTTCTTGCCAAAAATCCGTCCCCTATCGAGGGCAAGCGGATCAAAGCTTTTGGGAAGGCCATAAGATCAGTTTAGGGCGCCCCATATCCATTGTTTTCAGAAAAACACACTCTATACTCCCTCAATTTCCTCTCCAAGCCAAAATCTCATCGACTCCACTTTCCGGCAAGTATTCCGGCGACGACGAGGCAAACGGGACAAATCCTCTACCCTCTAGAACCTTGTAAGTAGTATTACAGTGTTTGAGTCGTCCATAAGTTTTAAAAACTCGAAATCTAACCATCTTCCTTTTGCTACGATTTCACGTCGTGGAACAAACAAAAAGCGATCGGAGAAGTTGGCCGTTCGTCGCGACCTTAGGACATCCGGAAATCCCTTCCAACGACCCTACTCTCTAACTAAGTAGTTAAGACCTTACTCTTCAATTTTTGTGGTTTATTGTCGTTTAAAACTTAAGATCTAGACACGTAACAAAAATCGATTTTCAAAAACCCTATTTTCGTCCAATTTTATAAACTCGCCTAAAACTCGACCTTCGGGAATTCAAACCAAAAACTTTTCAACATAGATTTTGTTCATACTATCTTTGAGACTGCCTCGTTAGTGGTCTCCCATTTATTTGGACTGCCTCGTTAGTGGTCCTACGTTTTGAGATTGCCTCGTTAGTGATCTCCCCGGTATGGTGTCCTCTTCTTAGTTTGCGGGATAAAATATAAAAGATTTGTGTGAGTGTTTAATTATGCTCAAATTTTATTTACCATGTTTTTAAATTATGCATCCAAAATAACGTTCTTAAATTTGCTTTTAAATTTCGCTTTTAAATTAAGTCTTTTAATTATGTATTCTCGTCTTGAATGGATTAATCAAGTTCTTCCGCTGCGAGTAAATTATGATGTTTAAATTAATGCATGAAAAGTGTAATCTTTAGTTAAAACGCATGTAACCCCTTAAATTGTTTAGTTAGGGATTAACTTACTCGGTATATTTTTATACTGATAAACCGTTGTCATTTTTCTTTTACAGAGTATGTCGAGTGACGCATGCACATGCACTTGGGGGGAAACATTTATGAACATTTTAATTTCTGCATCGTACTACTGTTTTACCGAGTCTGTTAAACCCGAGGTTTGGCCGTGTTGGCCGTGATTACTTTTCCGCTGCATTTACTCTATTTCGCGCCTGATGATTATTACTTCCGTATTTTGAATTAAGTATTATTAATTTCCGGACTCAATGTTGAAATGTTTGTAAATCTTTTATGTACCCATAAGCCTTGCATTTCCTTAGTGAGCTCGGGAAGCCGTGTCTTGCTAGGGGGATGTGGCGGTGACATCCCGGCCTGGGTTATCAAATTCGGGGTGTTACAAGTTGGTATCAGAGCCCGGAAAATTTTCAAGCTACTACTATTATTTTAAACCCAAGTATTATTTTTAAATTTATTATACTAGTATTATTTTTAGCCCAAAGCTTATTTTTTTACGTAGCCCAATATCTTAGCCAAAGAAATATTAAATTTTTGGTCCACTATAGAGGCCCAACTTTTATTCCTACCCATGTAGTAGATTTATTT
Source organism: Hygrophila difformis (assembly GCA_030278955.1). NCBI lineage: Eukaryota > Viridiplantae > Streptophyta > Magnoliopsida > Lamiales > Acanthaceae > Hygrophila > Hygrophila difformis. Next base: position 31,551,162 of record JAOANR010000008.1, on the reverse strand, counting down.
TAAATACATGGATAAATTAAAATTTTTAATGGGGAAAGGGGGACTTGCACTTGCATGTTGCATATAGATTTAAATTCATGCATAACTAATCTTGCCTAAAACATATTCTAACCTTAACCTACCTTGTTAACATTAGATAGCCGCACCAAACGTGAACATGATCAACCTACTAATGAGATTGATTGAAGCATACCTCGAATCCCCTCAAAACGTGAACAACTTCAGACTAAGGGTAGAATAAATGGAGGCTAACCTGGGCCGCCTAACTAATCTGGGGGAAGCAGGGCATCAAGATATAACCCAACTCCAAATTCAAATCAACGAACTCCAGACCCGCGAGACTGAGCTTCGGACCCAGATTGACGACGTAGAGACCCAAGCAGGGGCCTTGGGACATCAACTGCTTCATCTGAAGGATGACTTGCTCCCACATGCCCCTCTCGACCCGGGAGCTCCTCCTGTAGCTAGCCCCGTTGTTGATCCTGTCGCTGTCCCTGCAGCCGCCCAAACTCCAGTTGCTGTCGTTGATCCTGCTCTTGCTGCTGGGCCCAATTGGCCAGCAAGCCCAGTGTTCCATGGGCCCCTTGGCACGGGCACCATCGAGGATTCGAGTGATGAGGATGACCCCATGGAGGACCCGACCACCTACCCTCCCCAGGCTTAGAGATTTCTGATACATTATTTCTATTATTCTCCTTTCTATTTTCCCGAACTATTCTCTGCATTTTGATTCCTATCGCTTGTACCAAATAAAGTTTCCTATTAAGCAATAAGTTCACAAGCATCTATTCTATACGCAGTCTTTATGTTTTATTTCATTGAAACTCAACAAACCAAGGGAATAAGACAACAATAAACAAGCAACATATCTATATATGCATAACAAATCGGCAAGGTACCTCGAACCCTAAATCCTAAAACCCAGGGTCTCAAATGTTTCAACCCTTACACCCTTAAAATAAACGACTGAATAAATAAATACAAATCCTAACCAACTCTTAGTAGGCATCGCTCAATTTAGCAAAACACTTTCTCCCAACACTCCATCAAATCCCCAGAACTCTCAACCCCCTAAGAAGTCTAAGAAGATAGTCAACGCCCTCAAGTTATGTAGCCTAATGCGTAAAGGCTACGCGTTATATGCATGCTACATTCATAACCTCGAAGCGAAAGGAGTCAAGATAGACAACATTCCGGTGGTAAGAGAATACCCGGATGTGTTCCCTGAAGACGTTCCCGGCATGCCACCTGAGAGAGATCTTGAGTCACCATAGATCTCATTCCGGGAACGGAACCTGTCTCAAAGGCTCCTTACCGCATGGCGCCACTGGAAATGAAGGAGCTAAAGGAACAACTCGAGGAATTGTTGGGGAAAGGATATATTAGGCCGAGCACATCTCCATGGGGAGCACCGGTCTTGTTTGTTAAGAAGAAAGACGGGAGTTTGCGACTGTGTATTGATTATAGAGGACTTAATCAAGTCACTATCAAGAACAAGTACCCGCTGCCCAGGATCGAGAATTTGTTCGACCAACTGAAGGGGGCTACAGTGTTCTCCAAGATCGACCTGCGTTCCGGATATCATCAATTGCGAATCGCCGAGAAAGACATCCCAAAGACGGCGTTCAGGACTCCCTATGGACACTACGAGTTCACGGTGCTATCATTCGGACTTACGAACGCCCCAGCAATTTTCATGAACCTCATGAACAACGTGTTTCGAGAACTACTAGATCAATGCGTGGTGGTGTTCATAGACGACATCTTAATCTACTCAAAGGGCGAGGAAGAACATTCCGAGCACTTACATAAGGTGTTAAGGATCTTACGAGTAAATCAACTGTATGGTAAGCTGTCCAAATGCGACATCTGGCTAAAGGAAGTGGCATTCCTTGGGCATATCGTATCCGCCAGCGGGGTGGCAGTAGACCCGGCAAAGATCTCGACAGTGACCGAGTGGGTGCCACCGAAGAATCCAACGGAGATAAGAAGCTTTCTTGGACTGGCGGGTTACTATAGGCGATTTGTAAAGGATTTCTCAAAAATCGCCCGCCCGTTGACTCAGCTGTTGAAGAAAGGGGTGAAGTACGACTGAACCAGCGAGTGTGAAGCCGCATTCCAGGATCTAAAGAAATGACTTACCACAGCGCCAATATTGGCATTACCATCAGAGGATGGAGACTTCGAGGTGTACAGTGACGCCTCGAAGGAGGGATTGGGATGCGTGCTAATGCAAGATCAAAGGGTTATAGCGTACGCATCGCGCCAACTAAAAACACACGAGGAAAACTACCCGACGCACGACCTGGAATTGGCCGCGGTCGTGTTCGCCTTAAAGATTTGGAGACACTATCTCTATGGGCGAAGGTGTCGAATGTTCACCGACCATAAGAGCCTCAAGTACATATTCACGCAAAAAGAGCTGAATTTGAGGCGGAGGAGATGGTTGGAACTGATTAAGGATTATGACTTGGAGATCGCGTATCACGAAGGAAAGGCCAACGTCGTGGCCGACGCCTTGAGTTGAAAGACTCAACACGTCGCGAACTCACTTGTGATACCGGCCGAATTGTACAAAGACTTTGCGAAATTAAGTCTATAACTGGTGCATCTGGCACGGTAACCGAGGTCGTCAACGCGATGGTAGTGGGACCTACCATATTCGATGAGATACGACTCGCCCAACCGGGTGACGAGAAGTTGGAAGAAATAAGGAGGAGCATTGCCGAAGGAAAGACAATGGATTTCAAAATTCATGAGGACGGAAGCATCCGCTTCAAGGGAAGGTGGTGTATACCACGAAAATCCGCGGATCTGAAGAAAAAGGTGATGGAGGAGGGCCATAACACCCCCTACTCGGTTCACTCCGGAGGGGACAAGCTGTACAAAGACATGAAGAAGAACTATTGGTGGCCGAACATGAAGAGAAAGGTAGCCGAGTTTGTGGCAAGATGCCTTACCTGCCAGAAGGTCAAGGCAGTACGACAAAAACCCCTATGACTAATGCAACCATTGAAGATCCCAAGCTGGAAATGGGATAGTATCTCAATGGATTTTGTTTCGGGGTTACCGCGCTCACCGAAGGGAATGAATAAAATCTGGGTGATCGTGGATAGATTGACAAAAGCCGCCATATTTATCCCAATGAAGGATACTTGGTTAATGGACCAACTGGCAAGGGCGTATGTCGACAATGTGGTATGCCGGCATGGGGTACCACATGACATCATCTCAAATAGAGACAGTAGATTTGTCTCTCAGTTCTGGACCAAACTGCAAGAAGCTCTCGGTACGTAAATAAAGATGAGTACCGCGTTCCATCCCATGACGGATGGGCAGACGGAGCGAACGATCCAAACGCTGGAGGACATGCTGCGGGCCTGTGTGCTAGAATTTAAGGGAAGTTGGGAGAATCATCTACCTTTGATCGAGTTTTCCTACAACAACAGTTACCATGCTAGCATCGGCATGGCACCCTTCGAGGCACTGTATGGACGTATGTGCCGAAGTCCATTAAGCTGGGAAGAGAACGATAAGACGGTAATAGTGGGACCACAACTTGTTGAGGACATGGCTCAACAAATCAAGGTCATCCAAGGGAAGATGAAAGCCGCTCAGGACCGGCAAAAGAGTTACGCGGACGTGAGACGGAAAGACTTGGAATTTCAAGTCGGCGATAAAGTCATGCTGAATGTATCACCAATGAAGGGTGTGATGCGCTTCGGCAAACGAGGAAAACTGAGTCCACGGTACATAGGACCATATGAAATCCTGGAAAGAGTGGGAAATCTCGCATATCGGCTAGCGTTGCCACCACAATTTGCTCGTGTTCACGATGTATTCCACGTCTCCCAATTGAAGAAGTATGTGCACGATCAACCCATGTGCTCCAACCGGAAGAAATTGAATTTGAGGATGACTTGAGTTACGAGGAAGTTCCGGTGCGAATACTTGACACGAAGGAGAGAGTAACGGGGAATAAGACCGTGAGAATGGTCAAGGTCCTTTGGTCCAACCACGAGACGAGACGGCAACGTGGGAATTGGAAGCCGACATGAAACAACGTTACCCAACCCTCTTCCAAGATGAACCGGCCACAGTTATGGGGACATAATTGTATTCTTAAGCGGGGGAGGACGTAACACCCGAGGAAAAACAAATTCAAATTGTTTTGAACTACGTCATGACTTGATCCCTTCACAGGGTACGTAGGCAGCTTGGAACTAAATTTTAAGTTCAGTCACAAAATAAATCAGAAAATACATCACAAATTAAATCACAAATTAAATCATAAAATAAATCACGAGATCAATCACAAAAACGCTAGGAGGAATTGGAACTAATTTAACTAGACTAATTATGGCACGGAAATGTTCGAGCGTTAAGCCCAAACTCGTAACAAGTTTTAAGGTAAAGATTTCGAACCGGAAACGACCCGAGGAGTCGAGCTAGCACGTAGAAGGTAGAAAACCGATAGAGAAAAGAAGAAAAGACCCGACGAACCACGCGGACCGCCGAACCGGCCGGTCCGGCTGGCACGCGCTCGCCGTGCGGCCACCGCACGGAAGGAGGCAACGCGTCCCAGGACTGGTCGCGCGGGCAAAGCTCTACGTGCGCGCCACCACCGCGCCAGAGGTGCAGAAGGTGTAAACTTTCCTTCTATGGCGATTTTCTTGCCAAAAATCCGTCCCCTATCGAGGGCAAGCGGATCAAAGCTTTTGGGAAGGCCATAAGATCTGTTTAGGGCGCCCCATATCCATTGTTTTCAAAAAAACACACTCTATACTCCCTCAATTTCCTCTCCAAGCCAAAATCTCATCGACTCCACTTTCCGGCAAGTATTCCGGCGACGACAAGGCAAACGGGACAAATCCTCTACCCTCTAGAACCTTGTAAGTAGTATTACAGTGTTTGAGTCGTCCATAAGTTTTAAAAACTTGAAATCTAACCATCTTCCTTTTGCTACGATTTCACGTCGGGGAACAAACAAAATTCGATCGGAGAAGTTGGCCGTTCGTCGCGACCTTAGGACATCCGGAAATCCCTTCCAACGACCCTACTCTCTAACTAAGTAAGTTAAGACCTTATTCTTCAATTTTTATGGTTTATTGTCGTTTAAAACTTAAGATCTAGACACGTAACAAAAATCGGTTTTCAAAAACCCTATTTTCGTCCAATTTTATAAACTCGCCTAAAACTCGACCTTCGGGAATTCAAACCAAAAACTTTTCAACATAGATTTTGTTCATAAGACTCTAATCTACCTTGTGTCCAAATGTCAGCCATTGACATAAAGATTTGCTATCCCAAATCGCACCGTAAAGTTTCTGTGACAAACCGAACGTTTGAATTCTGGACAGATTTATTGACTCGACTTGATGCATATTTTTCACCCATTTTTAGATCGATTCAACTTTGCATTTCTAAACAAAAGTTGTAGATAATTGTGTCTAGATTATGCATATAAAATTTCATGAATTTTGGAGTTCATTTGATATGTCAAACGGACGATTTTCAGAAACTGTTCTAAACTAACATTGGAGTCCGCGCGCATGCAGCGTGTTGTGGTCGACTTTTGAACATTTAATATTCATTATTTCCAAGATCTTAAAACATGAAAGTTGTTCATTAAGGTGTTGTGCACATCCTATAAAAATTTCGGACCAATTGGCTTTGAAATGAATTTTTAATCGGCGTCGCACGTAACTGTGTCGGAATTAGTCTTTTGGACAGAAATCATCTTTTGCAAAGAACTCGAAATTTGACTCACTTCGAAACTTTATTTCCAAAAACTTAAAACATGAAAGTTGTTCGTATGTGTGTTTTTGAGCTATTGTGTAAATTTCAAAATTTTTGGGTTAAAGATGAAATTTTAATTAAGAAATGCGTAAACTGCGTCGAATCGGATTTTTCGAACTTGAGAAAACTCGAACCACGAAACGCGATATCGAATATTTTGGTAACATTGAAATGCGAACTTTCGAAAAATCCCGTTCACTAGGCTGAGCCGATCTTCATGCTATCATTATCTTTGAGACTGCCTCGTTAGTGGTCTCCTTACTATCTGAGATTGCCTCGTTAGTGATCTCGCGCGCTGTGTTATTTGGATCGCCTCGTTAGTGGTCCTACTATCTTTGAGACTGTCTCGTTAGTGGTCTCCCATTTATTTGGACTGCCTCGTTAGTGGTCCTACGTTTTGAGATTGCCTCGTTAGTGATCTCCCCGGTATGGTGTCCTCTTCTTAGTTTGCGGGATAAAATATAAAAGACTTGTGTGAGTGTTTAATTATGCTCAAATCTTATTTACCATGTTTTTAAATTATGCATCTAAATTACGTTCTTAAATTTGCTTTTAAATTACGCTTTTAAATTAAGTCTTTTAATTATCTTCAATTTGCTTTTAAATTACGCTTTTAAATTAAGTCTTTTAATTATGTATTCTCGTCTTGAATGGATTAATCAAGTTCTTCCGCTGCGAGTAAATTATGATGTTTAAATTAATGCATGAAAAGTGTAATCTTTAGTTAAAATGCATGTAACCCCTTAAATTGTTTAGTTAGGGATTAACTTACTCGGTATATTTTTATACTGATAAACCGTTGTCATTTTTCTTTTACAGAGTATGTCAAGTGACGCATGCACATGCACTTGGGGGGAAACATTTATGAACATTTTAATTTCTGCATTGTACTATTGTTTTACCGGGTCTGTTAAACCCGAGTTTTGGCCGTGTTGGCCGTGATTACTTTTCCGCTGCATTTACTCTATTTCGCGCATGATGATTATTACTTCCGTATTTTGAATTAAGTATTATTAATTTCCAGACTCAATGTTAAAATGTTTTTAAATCTTTTATGTACCCATAAGCCTTGCATTTCCTTAGTGAGCTCGGTAAGCCGTGTCTTGCTAGGGGATGTGGCGGTGACATCCCGGCCTGGGTTATCAAATCCGGGGTGTTACATTACGAGAAAGAGAAACTACTTTGATCAAAAGGCAAAACATGAGAGCAGTGAGGCAATTGGTAAACAGACAAATTCAGTATCAGCTGTGGGGCCAAAATGCAAGAGCAAAGGTGCGAATACCCTTCATGGTAATTGGTTCCAGATAACAAGTTAGATATTTAAGTTTAACAAGTTCTCTTGATCTTCAGGTTGGTAGCCGTCTCATTGAATTCATTATGCAAACAGCCTACATACAACCTTCGGTCAACCTGTTGCCAGAGGGTGCACCGGATATTCGGCCTGCACTTATATAGACTTTCAGAACTGTGCCTAAAGAAATAAAGCAATAAATACTCCCTCATGTTACATCCACATTATGTTTTGTTTCTGAGGAATGGCTCGGTCTTATGAATCACTTGTTTTAACAGGGCTCCTGTCAAAAGATATGGTGTTATCCAATGTGATCCTCTTGTTCGTAAAGCCCTTGACAATAATGTAAGTTAACCCATCAGATGTGTTTTAGAGCTTGTGGTGTGTTTTACTCTCTGAGAGAGAACATAAGATGTTTATAATAACAGATGTTAAGACTTTCAAGTTGAAAATGTTATTGTTGACTTGAACCTTATTATTTTTATCCCTGCCTTTTAGAATAAACTTTAAGTGACATTTATTTCCAGGCCAGGCACATGGTGATTCATTCCATATATGCCAATGTTAGTGCCTCCAGTCAAGTGGACAGGGGTAATAGTAATTTGGTTTTCTTTTTCTCTTCCTGACCTCTCAATTTTCATATGCCATTGTTTGCTTTGTTGAATTTCGAATGGCTTGTACTCATTTATACAATTATATTCATAGTTTATTGTTTGTAATTTACTTGCTTTGACTTGTTTTTTCAGGAAGTTTTAATGATAGACAAATATTGCATATTTATGTGTGTGAATATCTGTAAATACTTAGCTTTTTGAATTTTACGTGTTGCAAATTTAAATAGGCATATTGTTGTGATCTGTAATCCTAAAGAACATTCTTTGTGGCCAACTCATTTACTAACCCCGACTGTTCATGTTTGGTATTTTTGGATCAAAGGTTTATTCCCTGATTTTCTTTTCTGACCATTCATCTTTGTGTAATAGGTATGACAAAGGTGGATATTTATATTTGCCCTCATATGCAGTGCACACTCATAGAGCACGACAGCAACGTTTGTGCACACTCATGGAGCATGACAGCAACGTTTGTTCGGGGTTTGAATACATAGGATCCTGATTTAGCCGACAAAGGGTTGTAGAAATTCTTCATTTTTAAAATTTAAATTGGATCACCTCTTCATTTTTAAATTGGACCATGACAAATTTCAACATATTTTTTCCTCACCGGCGCGCAACGTAGCGCGCCCCGAAAGATTACTAGTATATATATATGTATATATATAGACAAAATAAATACAATATATGTATAAATAAATATAGATATTTGTTCAAATTGATTATTTGGCTTGTGTTCCGTTTAATGGACCCGTGTTCCACAGAACAGATATCACCGAACCATAATTAATCAAGTGTGGGATTTTTAATATTTTATCATGTTTTTTGGATTTTTTAACACAAATTTAATAAAAAGGCAATATTTTTGTATTTTTCAATACCAGCTTATTATTATTACAAACTTACATATATCTGTCAAATTCAACTGCTTTCTTATTTAAATAAGACCGGAATGTGATCAAATGCCCATGTTTAGACACGGAAATAGATTGAAAATAATGGTCAATTTTGGCCATTATCAACCTCGATGGCTCATCTTGAAACAAATTTACAGTTTGGCTGAGGACATGGAGAAGGCGAAATCTTTGGCTTCTCCAAATATTGTCCCTCCAAGATTAGTCCATTGGAATATGCGACAAGCTCGTGGTTTTATCCTTCAAGTGGACGGGAGCTCCATTGGGAATTTGGGGCGTTCTGAATTTGGTTTTGTAGTCCGAGATGAACATGGGATTTGGCTCGGTGGAGGGAGTGGTTTTCTTTAGCATAAATCAAATGTTTTTGCTGAGCTTTCGACATTGGAGGCGGGTCTCTAGTTTGTTTCCCAATTGGGTACTACTCAGGTTGCTATTCAAATTCTACCACTACTATTGGCCTTCTGGATTACAACAATCAATTTCAACCCTGTGCTGCCATCATTCATCGGATCCAAGAATTTCGTTGCTCGTTTAAAGTCTCTCAGATTTTGCTTGTGCTTTGTGAGGGTAATAACATTGTGGATCAGCTTGCTAAGCATGGAGCCTCTATTGAGGAATTCTATACAACGTAAGCGTTTCCTCCTGACTTTATCCTTTGGGACTTAGCGGCGGATGCTTCCAGCGTGTGGTTTCCCAAGCTCTAGATTGTTGATCGTTTGAAAGTTTTTGTTTTTCTCTTTCTTCTTTTTGCTTTCGATGTTTCTATTGTTTCCTGTCTCCGGCTCTACTAAAAAATTGTAAATATATTTGATACACCACATACTATGTTTATTTTGTTTATTTCTTTTAATTTGCATTTGATTATATCTATAATTTATCTAGCTTTCTCCGTTTTCTAATCACTCACACATTTTTTCGGGATTGTATACAAAATTAAATTGTATTATTTGTAAATTGACAAAGATGTATAAAAGTGTGAGGGTCTATTCTTTTAGGAATATTTTGGAGCTTTAACTATAAAAAGTTCTAACAAAATAAAAGTTATAATCCAGAAATGGGGGACTTGGTCTAGAGGCCATGTCCCTTGGGCCTTGAATTCCAACTTTATGGTTGGGGGATTCGATTCCCACCTCGCTCCCTATCCCTTCCCTTTATTCCCTTTATAATTTGTATGGTTTGGGCTCTCATACATATTTGCCGACAAAAGAGTGTCAATATTTTTTATAAAAAAATTATGTTCTATAAGCAAGTTCTTAAGATTATAACTTTTAATAGAACCACTAATATTATATAAAACCAACGCTAAATAAAAGTGCCAAAAATATCCTTTTAATTATTATGCAATGTTATTCATGGGCATACCTTGGTAGAAGCGATACGCTCTTAAGTCTCACTAATTGACTTCAAAGGTTATACATACCTTGGTAGAAGCCATACGCATTCTGATGCAAATGATGACACCAACAATGAAGCAGAGGTGCGCAGGAGCAAGAGAGGTTCTCGCCCACCTAAATACTTGGATAATTATGTTAAGTGATATGCTTATTGTCTTTTTATGTTATTGATTAAGTTATATTGGGAGAGAAAAAATAAGTCATTGTGCTCTGGATAGAATAGGCATATAATATATATTTCCTTGTTGACATTGGATATAGAAAATTATTATCTCCTTCTTGCTGCTGCTTTCATTATATTCGTATCATTTGGTGCTTTCATTGCATTATTCATGGCCAATGGCACTCAGCTCAAAACAATGGATGACCGCCTTCCCAACGTGGAAGAAAAAGTGGATGAGTTAGGTACGCAAATCTCTGATCAATTGTTGGTCGACCGCCGCGACCAGGACCATAAATTAGCCGCCCTTCAATCGATAATTGAGAAACTGGAGCGTCGATTCTACCCCACTTCAGGCCAGCATTCCCCACCCCCATCCTCTCCATCCTCATTCTCACCTCTAACAGTCGCGACATGCCCTTTACCCGCTACCACCCTTCCCTAAATCGGCATTCCCCAATTTCGTACCTTTTCCATGGCGTCGGGTATTTCCTCCCCTGTTTCAGTGGTCATCGAGCCTCCGTCGTCTTTGGGCATTCCTTTGTTCCTCGCCTCATCTTCACCACCTACCTTATCCCCCACGGCGTGGCCTGGCAATGATATTGTGTTCCGCACTCGGATGAATTTTTCTCACTTTGATGGTACCAACTCTTTGGATTGGATTTACAAAGTTGAACGGAATTTACCCGTCAATTGAAGAGTATATTCGAACTATCAGACTTTGAGGATCACCAAGAAATGCTTGCTAAATTAACTCAGACCTCTACAGTGGCTATGTATCATCAATGTTTCGATGAACATGAACTAGCGAATAGGGTCACTGGCTTATCGAATTCGTTCCTCCTCAGCTGTTTTATTTTGGGACTTCGCGAGGACATTAGACATGCCTTTCACCCCAGCTCTCTTGCTCAGGCTGTTGGCCTTGCTCAATTGCAGGAAGACAAGTTGGCCTCTAAAGGACCCGGGGTAGGTTTTAAGGGGGTAGGGTACGGTGGTCAATATTCCCAGGGTATTAGTAATATGGCGCCGGCAGGGGAGCCTAAATTAGTGCCATCTCCAATACCGGCAGGAGTTCGCAGGTTGACGGAAATGCAGGCGTGTCGTCAAAGCAATTTGGGCTATAACTGTGATGAAAAGTGGAGTGCAACTCACCGTTGCAAAAATCGCCCCCAACTATTGATTGTGGAATTTGACATTGAGGCCGGTAGAGGGGATGTATGCCCACAGGTGAGCTCGATGATGCAGCTGTATTCCTTCTTGCCTTGGCAGGTTCCATCTTATACAGCATTTCATTCTACTAGATATCTGGGTACGACTAAATTACAAGTGCTAATTGATGGGGGCAACACTCATTCCTTTATTTGTACGTCTGTTGCGCATCACTTGGGACTACCTATCAAGGCCAGGTTTCCATTTGGAGTATCCCTGGTGAATGGTGGAAAGCTATTCACTGAGGATCGAGTTACAAATACACCTATCTTGACCCAGGGCCACTCCTTTCAACCAGAAATTTTTTTACTAGCCATTCATGGTACGGATATTATCCTTGGTGTGTCTTGGTTATCCACTTTAGGATAGGTGCATCAAAATTTTAGTAAAATGGTACTGGAATTTGAACTTGATGGAAATTAATTAATGTGGTGGGTGAGCCGCGAATGGTGCCACAAGGAGCACAACTTTATTTGGAAAAATTGGTTTGTGCCGAGGAGATTGCAACATGTTTCCAAATTGTTATACAGCCCTTACCCTTTCCTACACTGTCTAGCAAACTGCCTAGGATTTGATGGGGGTGTTGGACGATTTCAGTAATGTGTTTGCGACACCGCACGATTACCTCCTACTCCCCTAGTGGATCATGTGATACCCTTGATTCCATGAGCATCTCCGGTTAACGTTAGACCATATCATTACCCCTACTACTAAAAAGAGGTATTGGAGCAGATGGTGACAGCCATGCTCCAGGATGGTATTATTTGCACAAGCAATAGCCCTTTCTCTTCGCCAGTAGTATTGGTCCGAAAGAATGATGGGACATGGCAATTTCGAAAAGACTATAGGGCTCTTAAAACCATAACAATAAAGGATAGGTTTCCTATGCCCACTATTGATGAGCTTTCGACGAACTACATAGCACGTAATATTTCTCAAATCTAGACCTCCGTTTCGGGTATCACCAAATCCGTGTCCGGCTCGACGACATTCATAAAATGGCCTTTCGAACACATGAGACCTATTATGAATACGTGGTAATGCCCTTTGGCCTTACCAACGTCCTAGAAACCTTTCAGAGTTTAATGCATTCTATCTTCAAACAAATACTATGCCGCTTCGTCCTTGTCTTCTTAGATGATATTCTGGTGTACGACACCATGTGAGAGGATCATCTCAATCACTTACAAGAGGTGCTCCTAGCTTTACATGATAATAAACTCTTTGCCAAAACAGAGAAATGAAGCTTTGGTACAACACGTGGAATATTTAGGGCACATTATTTCAGGAAAATGAGTTTAAGTCGGCCTGGACAAGATCGCTACCATGGTGGAATGGCCAGCCCCTACTTCTGTTCGGACAGTCCGTGCCTTCATTACACTCACGGGATTTTACCGGCACTTTATTCGAGGGTTATGCTGAAATGGCTAGGCCGTTGACTGATTCGTTGCGAACTGATGGTTTCATTTGGACCGCTTCCATAGACTTGGATTTCCAAAAACTCAAACAGGCTCCCACGTCTGCACCTATTTTGATGCTTCCAGATTTTACTCAACCCTTTATTGTGGAGACGGATGCCTCGGGCTTGGGCGTGGGTGCGGTGCCCTCTCAACAACAACATCATATCGCATACTTTAGTAAAAATTTGGCTCCACGGATGCAGGCTGCTCGGCCAATCATCGGGAACTATATGCATCATTTCCGCCGTTAAGAAATTGAAGCACTATGTTCTGGGCACTCACTTCCTAATATTAATAGACCGGGTTAGCTTACACAAGCTTATGGCCCAGAACATTCAAACTCCTGAACACCAAAACTTGTTGGCCAAGCTATTGGGATTCGATTTTGAGATACGTTATTGGTCGGGTAGTGCGAATGCCGCTGCGGATGCAATATCTCGCAGTCCACCGACTGAGTCTGAATTCTATGCTTTTTCTTGCTCGATTCTAGGGCTGATATATGATTTGCAACAAGCAAATTTAGTGGACCATAATCTCCAGACCAAGACTTTGGCACTAAAAAACGGGGAACATGACCCTAATTAGAAGTGGGTCAATAATTTGCTTTTATTTTGTTACAGGGTCTGTGTACCGGATAATCCATCTATCTGCAAGGCCTTATTATATGAGTTTCACCACACTCCCATTAGTGGACATGCGGGCATTTATCGAACTTTTAAGCGAATTTCCAGTGTATTTTTATGGAAAGGTTTACAAAAGGATGTCAAGCTATATGGTTCTCAATGCTTGACATTTCAACAGGTGATATATTCCACCGCACCCCCAGCGATCTTACTATTCCACAATAGGTCTGGAAAGACATGTCACTTGATTTTGTGATTGGTTCACCTCCTTCCAAGGGTAAAACAGTGGTCTTGGTGGTTGTCGACCGACTATCCAAATATGCTCACTTCATTCTCCTGACGTCTGAATTCACCAGCTTATCAGTGGCACATGTGTTCATTCAAGAGATTGTTTGCTTACATGGTATGCCATATATAAGTATAAGTGCCTGGGACCGGGTTTTACAGCCAATTTTGGTGCGAGCTCTTCCGTCTCCAAGGCACTAAATTAGCAATGAGTCCGCCTTATCACCCCAAATCAGATGGACAGACGGAAGTTACCAACCGGTCGCTTGAGATGTACCTCCGTTGTTTTGTTACAGAACAGCCGCGTCGTTGGGTGGAGATCCTGGCTTGGGCAGAATATTCCTATAACACAACAACCCACTCCTTTACGGGGATGACTCTGTTTCAAACTGTATATGGCTGCCCACCCCTGACCCTATTACGATACATCAATGGAGATACACCAACTACGGCTGTAGAGGAAAAATGCTTGCAACGGGTGCATTGTTGGACACCTTGCATGCGAACCTTTCTCGAGCACAACAGCGCATGAAGGCAGCGTCTGACCACCACCGTTCTGAGGTGGAGTTCCAAGTGGGAGATTGGGTTTGGGTGCGTCTTCAACCATATAGATAATGCACCCTGCATCGTTCATTATTCCATAAGTTAAGCCGACAATTTTATGGCCCTTTCTAGAATGTAGCAAAGATTGGAGCGGTGGCATACCAACTCCACTTGCCTCCTGAGATACGAGTTCACCTGGTCTTCTATGTGTCCCATTTGCGCCGTTATGTAGGGGAGGTTACTTAGACCCTCTCTAAGCGGCGGCCCATAGATGATGATGATGGGCGTTCATCCCTGGCACCAGTGGTCGTTCTCTCCAACAGATGGATTAGTCATCGCAATAGCAAGTCTCGTCAGCTGCTCGTCCAATGGTTAGGGTTGCCACCAAGTGAGGCCACTTCCGAGAGAGCTTCCCATCCACCTATATACTTGGATAATTATATTAAGTGATATGCTTATTGTCTTTTTATGTCATTGATTAGGTTATATTGGGAGAAGGCAAATAAGTCATTGTGTTGTGGATAGAATAGGACATGGAGTATATATTTCCTTGTTCGCACACATTGGATATAGAAAATTATTACTTCCTTTGTGTTGCTTTCATTATGTTCGTATCACATTCAAAAACCACACCAAAATCAATAAATCATTGAAAATTGATGAGAAGGCATGGACATAGTTGGGTACGAAGAAACCTAGGAGGAAGGCTGAACTTCGCAATTTCATATCAGTGCATATCAATTCTATTTTGTTATGTTTGGCCAGTGAAGGCCGAACATGTACTATGGTGTTAAGTTGTTAATGGCCGAACTTATAATGTTCGGCCAATAGTGGTCGAACGTCTCTTTGAAAGTTCGCTCATTCATCGTTCAACAGGACCGCACTCAAACATTAATGCTTTGTTTTGGCATGCCACATGCAGGGTATTGTTTCACATCCACAAAATGTACTGTTGCCCCTGTGTGAGAACCAGCTCTGTGTAGATGTAATCACCACATATCAAGGTTGTTAAGATTGGGATCCTATATGGGATTATTTTTCTCTTTGCAAGATCAGAATCGGAGGATCGAATCGGAATCCTAAGATCTTATGAAATTGCAATAATAGATAAACTCAATTATGCATGTAAAAGCATTAATTCGTGTGTTTATGAATCTTGCAAGTTAATTAATACTCCATCCGTTCTCCAATAAATGTAACATTTGAAAAATCGACACTATTCACAGACGTACTTTGAATAAAAGTTTTATTATAGTTATACAAGTTAAAGTATAGTCAAGTAGGATCTTGTTAGATTCGTCTCGTCGAGTAGTTTTTAAATATGGAATTTTTAGAATTTATACTTATACCGAAATTGAGTTATTAATGATTTAAAATGTGTATTGAACTGCGTGCACTATGGGTCCGTTTTAAATTTAGAAAATGGAGCTAGTACAATACAGTACAAAAACATCACAATTAAACATAAAATATTTCCACATACATGCATATTATGTTTTTTTACACATCATACATTAGGAGTATAAGTTCTTAAGTTTAAAATTAAAGAAAAGAAGTTATTTTGATCCCAAATTATAAAATCTACAAAAAATTTATGCATTTAAGATGATATGATCATAAGATCGTATAAGGTTTAAGGGAGTATGACCATAAGATCGTAATATTTTACGATCAGGATCGGGATCTTATCAAGATCTTACTAATTTAAAATCCTACAAGGATCGGGATCGTTTTAGAGAGGTATGTTCATAAAATTGTATGATTCTTAGATCAGGATCGGGATCTTAACAATTATGCCACATATGACTCGGATCGAATTTTTGTGCCAATTTTTGGTTATTTTTTTGACATGTACTCTGGTGTTGTACTTGGGAAATCTATTTGTTTTTAATGGCGGTGTAGTTGAATTATTGGATCATCGTTTGATAGTGGTTGTGAAGCACTCGATCAATGAGGGAAAAACTGAGATAGGATCGATTGGGATGGTAGAACATGATTTGTTGATTTGTGTTTATATAGTTATTGTATGTTCTCATGTTGATTTGAACCTTTGGTACTTCTCATGTTGTTTAGGTGAACCTGTTGTATTTCATTTCCAATGAAATTGATATTTGTTTGTTATTAGACAATAAAAACATACATGCATTGTTGGCAGGAAAAAAAAAATTGTTGTTGTTCGACTGTCCAAATACAGATATATCCGTTCGGCCATTGATGACCAAACACATATTTGATTGGTTATCAAAGGCCGAATAACAATATTTTTGGGAGTGGTTGAGGAATTAATTGGGGTGGGTGTTTATTATATTAAGGTGTATGTGAATAACATAGCATTGACTATTTTTAATTTTAAGGGTGTGAAGGTAGATTGTATAACAAAAAGGTGAATGTGTTCAACTTTAGTATGTTTTTTGATTTATAGGGGGTGTTTGTAACATATGGGGTTTTTTTTTTTTTTGAAAGCTCGAAAACTATTTTGAATGCTAAAAATTATTCTATTTAAGAAGTTGAAAAGTTATTCAATTAAGTTGTGTACGTAGGAGATGTGAACTTACCCTAGGTCAAGTCCCCGACTCCTAAATAGGTTGGGGGTTTGGTTTGAACCTTGATGATGATGGATACGCTGTGACCATACATCTGACCTGGCAATGGCAATGACAAATTCGCGATGCTCCCTGAATCCTTATAAAGAGATCGATCAAATGAAGGAATAATATTATCTACGAATTGTCCTACATCTTCTATATATATATATATATAAAAGATTAGGGAAAACTGATTTGTCCAGGAGCCTTTGTGAAAAATAAATCCACCACTTGAGTAGAGAAAGAAACATGCACAAGCAAAATCAAGTCACTAAAACAATAATGTTGCCTAACAAAGTAGCAATCAATTTCTTTGTGCTTGGACTTAATTTCTTGATCAACCAAATTTTGCACAAGATGAATGGTCGATTTTCGACGATTATCACAATGAAGTGGAATAGGATTGACAATGGGAACATGAAAGTCCTGCAGCAGCCAGCATGTGTGTATGTAAATTGTAATCCATAACATCTTAGAAACTGATGCAGCTTGTGCCATGTATCTGCCTTCGGTTTGGAGGATTTTGAGATAATTGATTGTTTCTTGTTCTTCCAAGATATAGGGAGTGTTTGGCAAAATAGATAAATTAAATCGGCTAGTTTGTGAAATATTGTAAAATAAAATTGTTTTTTCTATAAAAAAAAAAAGAAACTTAAAACAGTGTTCAATCAGCTTTCATTTTTAATACACTGCAAATGGCAATATTTTGAATTTTAGCTTATTGTAGGAAAAAAGTTAGTATCGAAAATTCCCAAACAGCTAATTTTGACTAATTTATTATTTACGTAATCAGTTAATATTAACAGCTAATTGTCAAACAAGATCATAAGAGGAACCAAGGTAAATGCTGAAGCCTGTTAAGGACTCTGCTCTCCATTCAGATGCAGCAACCCAAGTTAGCATCTGAAACCCGAGATGGGTGTGAAATTCAATTTGCTTTTGTGAGAATCATCCATTATGGCTCTCATCTTAAAACTTTAATAGAGTTGTTAGGTCCAAAGTGACGAGCTGAAGGCTAAAAACTGTTTTGTCTTGCTAACTTGTTCAAACAATTTTCATGAACACCCGTTATTCAGTTTAAGATAATATGCAACGGAAAATAAAAAACTGAAAAACGTAAAAAGAACAAACACAGGAATTTGTTGACCCAGTTCGGCCGTAGCCTATGTCTGGTGGATACCAATTCAGGAGTCTCTACTATTTATTCGAACAGGATCCGCGATCCAAACAATAGTGAATTGAAATCTGCCGAACTCCGATCTCCAAGCAGATGAATTGTCAGACCAAAACTCTCCCCAGTTTTGGTGAAGATCTCCCCGACCTTGCTTCAATTCCTTGAAGGCTCCCCCTTCAAGTTTCTCTTGGAAGAAACATGTCCGCAGACCCTCCTCTTCAAGATGTATCTGTTGAGCGTAGGTAACCACAACGAACGCCTTGGATAATCCCCTTGAGTGCTATCATCACCTTCAACCAAAGGGCAAGTAAACTTCTTGTCGATCCAAAATCTACCCGAGGCTCGGTTGCATAAAGGTGATGAAATCACTAGTACACAGGTGGATCAAATGAATTCTTCACGGATTGATGAACGCAATAACACGAGTGAAGAATTCTGTAGACACTTCGAATGATGAGAGAAAAATTGTAATTGTGCCGATTGATCTCTCAAAATGAATGGCCAGCCAACTTATTTAAATCATCATCTTGAAGTACAAGAATCGGCTCTCTATGGAAGGTAAATAATCTTCCTTGTGTGCAATATCCCATCTCTAAGGAAGGAATATAATTTCCTTGTATCCAACCTTTCCTTAGTGATATTTCCATAGATGATGATTTTATTTCCATAACACCAAAGTCAATCTACTGAATATATCAAGTTGCTGTTGCACACTCTCTGCAGATCTACTAGCTATCCTTCCATAATTAGGTTCGTCTAGATAAGATTTGGTGGGAGTCCACGAAAGGTGTTCGAACATAGATTGTGAACACATACTGCCAAAACAGATTCCTAACAATCTCCCCCTTTTTGGCAGGATATGGACCATGTGGACCAGTTACAACTTATAATCAAACTGATGTTGAACTTCTAAAAATCTAGCAAGAAAAACAACCCCTCTCTCCCCAGCCACCAATTACATCAAGTCCCAGCAAACCTATCTAATGCTCCGTACAAAATATATCTTATCACATTCTAGGAGCATGTACAAAAAAAGAAGCACTTAGCAATAAAAATAATAATGATAAGCATCATCACACATAATAATCTATTCCAGGCCAGTGCACAACAAGAGTTCACAAAAATTGTTCTAACATAAACAAATAACAAAAATACCAAAAGCATAAAATGATATTACCAATAACTGAGCAGCGGCAGCAACGATCTCCCCCTCAATCATTCATTGGTATGATTAACTTTCTCCTCCTCTGGGACACATCTTGGCCAAAGTAGGCCCTTTTAAATATTACTTAAATCTCCAACATGGGGTATTTCAATATGGAATATTTCCCCCTCAATAATAGCATTCAATCTCGATCATCTCTTAACCATCTTCTCCTTTTTACATATTCCAAGTCCCTATTTTTCTTGGAGTCATCATCCTTGCACACCATAAGATCATCATAATAATGAATAAATAATTAGAACAATTTAGATCGCATAATTTTAAACAATTATTCCATGAAGACTGTTGACTGTGCAAGGTTCAAGGTCCCATATTAATGTTCCACATCTGTCACGGTCAGGAACCTTGATCAATATAAGCGTTCTAGTCCCAACTTCCAACATGTTCCAAGAACATAGTGCCATATTCGACCAATCCTTTAAAAAAATGATGCATTTGGATTCCTCTATCAGATTCAACCTCAACATTTGTCTGTTCAACATGTAGCGCTCGACCATGTGTTGGGACTGTTTCCCTGGACTCCTGAGTTTCAGTCTCTTTTGCTTTCACCCTTTCACCTATGATTGTTTGGTGATTCTCCTCATTCTTTTCTTTATTATCACCAACGTCAACAGGAATGGTCTTAAGAATTTCCCTCTTCGGTGTATCTTTCTCAATAACATTTGAAGATTTTGCCACCCATGCTCTTCTGATAGTTATCCTCTTTTTCATTTCTTCACTAGGCCATGACACGGATCGACCATCAAGTAGATCTTTGATGATTCTTTTAACAATGGTTGGTCTTGTGTCCCTCCAATTTGCAATATTCACATGTAAGAGGTACTGGGGGGTGGTCCTCTTCTTTTTCTTCTTAGACTCTTTGCAGATTGGATAATGTTTCGAGTCTCTTTTCCTATATAGGTCCCCTTGAGCATTCCTCCAGAAACAAATTTGGTCGTGCCTTTATCACTAGATGAAGACCCTTGTGAGGATTGGTATCCAATGCCTTGTCTATTTCCACTAGGCCTTCTTGCAGCAATTGCATCATCCAACTTGGCTTTGCCTTTGTTCAATCTCGCCAAAGTACTTTCTGCTTTAGCATGTTTTTCTTTGAGCTCCATGTTTAGCTAAAATTTGGTATTTATCAACTTGTAA
Source organism: Hygrophila difformis (assembly GCA_030278955.1). Classification (NCBI taxonomy): domain Eukaryota; kingdom Viridiplantae; phylum Streptophyta; class Magnoliopsida; order Lamiales; family Acanthaceae; genus Hygrophila; species Hygrophila difformis. The sequence goes on along the minus strand of JAOANR010000008.1, from coordinate 31,530,752 downwards.
CTGCAGAGTTCCACCTTCCAGTTCAGACACCTTCTTGGACAGATTCTCGGATTTTTCAACCAATTGATCTTTTTCATCCGGGGGACTGTTTATTTGCTTCTTCAGGTTCTGATTGACCACTTTAAGTTCCTTGACCTCAGTCAATGAGATTTCTAGTCTCTTAGAGGTTTCATCATATAGTTTACATAACCTTTGCAATACTCTTTTCATGTTCTTTGTAAGACGAAGAACAAATAGGATTAGTAAAACAAGTAATGAATAAGTTAGGATTGTTACCTGGTTCGAACTCTGTGTCTGAACCCGAGTCTGAATCTCAAGTGTCTGCACCGATAAGAGAAACTCCATATTTGGATTCTACTGCACTAGAGTTGGATTTATTGTCTGAATCCCTGAAGGTGACATGACAAGGTTTCTCATGCTTTAGATTTGCACAATCATCCCTGATATGACCAAATCCATCACATTCGAAGCATTTGGGTCCTTTGTATTCATCATTTTTCTTTGATCAAAACTGTCTTCATCCATTGGTTTGGATTTCTTGGATGGACAACTTTTCTTCCTGGCAACGTCTTGCTTGGACATCTTGTTTTTCAATAGACGGGACAAACGCTCTGTGAGCCTAAATATTTCATTATCATCACCTTCCTCTTCACAGTGATCTTCTGTGATATCATCAGGTGTTTGGACAGGTTAATTGGACTCAGATTGAAATGCAATGATCTTGATCTTAAAATTGCAATGATCCATCTCCCAGGATTGTATGATTCCCATCAACTCGTTAACCTGCAACATGTCACAATCTTTCTATAACTCCAAGGCTGCGATTTTTGCATTAAACCTTTAAGGAAGCGTACCAATAATTTTACCTACAATTTTATGTTGAGAATACACTTTTCCAAGCTGAAGGGCTTGGTTTGTTAGATCACGAACTTTACCAATATATTGACCAACAGTTTCATTCTCATCCATACATAATTTATGAAATTGAGATTCAATAGTGATGAGACGAGACTTTTTTACGGAAGCCATACCATCGTAGGTATTGGCAAGTGTAGTCCAAGCATGATATGTAATTTTACAACCTGCAATGAGTCTGTGTTGATCTCTTGTGATAGCATTGTGAATGACATAAACGGCTTTGGAATTTCTTGTCGCTTCAGTCCTTTCTTTTTTTCTCCACTTAGATCTGGGCTTGGTAATTTGAGTTCCATCCTCTTGTTCGATCATTGGTGGTTGATACCGTGTCTCAATGGCATCCCAGATTCCATCATCAAGTGACATCATGAAGGATTCCATCTGATCTTTCGAGAATGTATAGTTTGATCCATTCAGCAAAGGAGGTCTAGTAATCGATCCACCTTGGTTGTCCATCTCGTTGATCCGGATCTCGCTCGAGAGCTTGTGGCTCTGATACCGATTGTTAGGTCCAAAGTGACGAGATGACGGCTAAAACCTATTTTCTCCTGCTAACTTGTTCAAACAATTTTCATGAACACCCGTTATTCAGTTTAAGATAATATGCAGCGGAAAATAAAAAACTGAAAAACGTAAAAATAACAAACACAGGAATTTGTTGACCCAGTTTGGCCGTAGCCTACGTCTGGGGGATACCAATCCAGGAGTCTCCACTATTTGTTCGAACAGGATCCGCGATCCAAACAATAGTGAATTGAAATCTGCCGAACTCTGATCTCCAAGCAGATGAATTGTAAGACCAAAACTCTCCCCAGCTTCAATTCCTTGAAGGCTCCCCCTTCAAGTTTCTCTTGGACGAAACATGTCCGCAGACCCTCCTCTTCAAGATGTATATGTTGAGCGTAGGTAACCACGAAGAACGCCTTGAATAATCCCCTTTGAGTGCTATCGTCACCTTCAACCAAAGGGCAAGTAAACTTCTTGTCGATCCAAAATCTACCCAAGGTTCGGTTGCATAAAGGTGATGAAATCACCAGTACACAAGTAGATCAAATGAATTCTTCACGGATTGATGAACGCAATAACATGAGTGAAGAATTCTGTAGACACTTCGAATGATGAAAGAAAAATTGTTATTGTGCCGATTGATCTCTCAAAATGAATGGCCAGCCAACTTATTTAAATCCTCCTCTTGAAGTGCAAGAATCGGCTCTCTATGGAAGGTAAATAATCTTCCTTGTGTGCAATATCCCATCTCTAAGCAGGGGCGGACGCACCTTTGGACTACCGGGGGCACGGGACACCGCTTAAATTTATGTTGTAAGGTAAAAAAAATATTTATGCTTAGTTTAGTGCACCCGCTTAAATTTTTGTGGGGACCCCAAAAGTTTGTGAAATCTGATTTGCGAAATCGAATATGTGACGATTTTTTGATAATGGATTCTCTTATTTGTGCTATAGAGAAAGAAGCTCTCCTCAATGTTATGAATGAAGCTGTTATTAGTCGATTCCAAAGTATGAAAGACCGTATAGAATATTTGTAAAAGGTATGTTTTAATTGTTATATTTAATATATTTAAATTTAAATTTAAATTATTAATTTTGTGACCCCGCTTAAATTTTTTTCTAGATCCGCCACTGTCTCTAAGGAAGGAATATAATTTCCTTGTATCCAATCTTTCCTTAGTGATATTTCCATAGATGATGATTTTCTTTCCATAACACCAAAGTCAATCTGCTAAATATATCAAGTAGTTGTTGTACACTATCTCTGCGGATCTGCTAGCTGTCCTTCCATAATTAGATTCGTCTGGATAAGATTTGGCGGGAGTCCACAAGAGGTGTTCGAACATCGGTTGTGAACACATACTGCCAAAACATATTCCTAACAAGAGCAACCAAAGAATGTCTTGATTTGCAAAAAGAAGAGCATTAAGAAATAGTATATTGTTTATTAAGTAGTAAGATAGTCCGGACAATCCTTGAAAATCATTAACTAAGAGGTAAGAAAGTAATTACTTAAATTTGAAGTGGGAACTTTGAAAGAACCCTACAAGTCTGAAGTAAATCAAAAACTGAAACAGCATCAGAAAGGCGTTTGAGAAATAGCTTCAAAATTGCTAGGTATTGACTTAACTAGCATCCATATAATCACTCACGGCTCAATCCAGCACAAGAAGCTAAGTTTCACAATTTCAATAATTTCTACCACTGAAACTTTTTGTTATCCTGATAATCCTTTGTCCAATGATGAACACCATAAAATTTGAAACAATTGTCGAACTTTCTTTCAAGTGTCTTCATTATTTTTCTAACATTGATTATTTATAAACAGCTACATTAAAAGATATGCACAAAACTATGGCAATTTTAAACTAAAAAACTAATTAATCCCACATTCTTTACTAGCAAATGCATTTCTTCTTCTTGTCTTAACACAAGAAACTATTGGAAGGGAAAAGACACAGATAAATTACATAAATAGTGGGATCAGAGCTCAACTTTACTTTCTTCATTGAACACACACAGTAAATTAAACAAACACATAGAGGGCTCATACATATTGCATACTAGACAACATATGCAAAACATTCATTTCTATAAAGCCACGGTAAACTCATATGAACCCATGGAGTTCGCATCAATTATCCCGAATAGGGCAGCCTGCAAATTAAAGACAACATTAGTTTCCCTTTTATTTCGTATAATCTACACAATGAATCCAAGAAACTAAAGAGTCTGCAATTTTCCTCACCCGAGTTTAAGAGATGTGTCAGAACTCTCTGAGTCTTGGGGACGGCCTATTGAAGCATTGACAGATTCTGATGACTGGCCATCATCGTAGACTACGTTCTCTGAATCAGTTGCGGCAGTGTTCTTGCGGCCATTTGAAATATCCTCCACCTTTTTATCGAAGACACAATCAGTGCAGTAGATATGTACATTTGTTAGGGTTTTACAATCAAAAGTGAGTTCCATATGTATGGTTCTTCACAATGCAATTCTTACCCTCTGTCTCAATCGTTGGTTCTCTTCCATGAGTTGCTTTCCCTGTATGCACGTGTGTGTACATATATACATAAATATGTTCTGTAAGAACAAGAAATCATTGCTTCTAGAATCTAGAAACTGTATTCTAAAGTGTTAGTCACGCGGATCTTCTATCCTATTTCAGTCTAGTCCTATGTCCAAATTCATTAAAATTGTGCCATGTATGGACATACAAAACCCTAACAAGTAACATGTGAAGGATAATATTTTTAAGCGTCAATTCAGTTTGATGATTGCAAGAAGAATTTAAAAGATGAAATCCAAATCGAATTTAACATCCTTCCACCTATAGGTCGAACATGAACCCTCTTCACAACACTTATTGCAAGTTCACAATTCATTAAAATCATTCAAAATAAAGATAACCTTTTAACAATGCTAACATGTTCGTCGACTGGTTTCTTGAATCAACTGTACCGCAAAGCTTCCATTCTATGCAAATGTATCTTAATCAAGAAGCTTATACTCACCTTTTCTTGGAGTTCATCAATCTCTTTCATAATTTTCTCGCCCTTAAAAAAAAAAAAAAAAAGAAAATGAATCCACAACCAAAAATCAAAACACAAATGCTAACAATGAATACAACCGTAGAATACAACACACGGAAACACAGACCTTTTTCTCAATAACACGGCTCAATCCAGCTTCAAGAGACTTTTCCAACCTCTGCAATTCCTCGATGCTTAATCCTTGAAGCTCCTCACCCCTCATGCGTCTGTATAATTATTGTCAAATTTCCATCAAATACTTTGCGGAAAAAAATGGTCCCCCGAACAATTGAGTTACCTAAGCTGGTGGCTTCTCTCGGCCACTTCTTTGCTTAAACGGGAGTAGTTGTTGTCCTCAACTAGCTGTAGGTCAATGGATGGCTGTTCCAACTTATTGAGGTTCTTCGTGTGCAGATTATGCCTGTCGAGTATTTCCTTCATGCTGTAATATGACCAAACAGAGCGTAAGAAAGACAAGTGAATCAATCAATGCATAAAAATGAATGAACTATCTAAATTAACCAAAACAGGATTGGTAATTGCTAGCTACAACAGATGCAGGATCTTGCAAGAATGATAATCATAATGAAGGGTCCGGCTATCCATACATCATATATTTGCGGTCCGGCTTTCCCACGGTCCCGAGAACGCAATGTCGAATAGAGATAACCTAAGCACGTTTTTTTGCAGTATTCCTCCTCCTAGGACTTTTTTCTAGGTGTTGAGATTTGTAGGTTTTAATCATACAAAATGAATACATTATAGTTGTATAAGTGCTTTTGCTTTATACTAGTACTAGTTTAGAATGATCAGAAAAGTTCCATTTACTACTCGATCATAACTCTCATGAATAAATCCAAATTCCATTTATTTTTATCGAGAGTAAAAAATCATTTTTAATGCAACATACAGTTCAAAAATATATAATGATATTATCATATCACTCTATGAAAAGTTCGTTCTTCAACTACACATTCATTATATAAGCTCGTGGGAGCTGTAGCTGTCAGTTTTATTTAAGTATTCTGTACAACTAACTGTCAAAAAAGGTATGAAATGACATAAAATGACAAATATTTATGTAGACTGTTGGGTAGTGGGTTGGTTATTGGGTTAAAATTGTAATTCGACATAAATAAGCTTGCTAGCTTATTTTTTAACGGTACAAGAAGTAGCTTCTAACAAGAAGATTCCAAAAGCTCCCAAAAGCTCTCAAAAGCTCTCAAAAGCTAGTGTACATAATAGGGCTTTTGTTTTGAAATAAAAGCTAAAGTTATCAAAGGCTCCCAAAAACTGTGTGCAGAACAGACCCATAATATATTGGTCCTGAAATTAGTAAAGGAAAACTTACAAGTCCTTCAATTGCAAGAAATTTTGAAATTGAACAGCAGTGTTTTGGGTTGATGTTATATTGCATCATAATGTATTGTATTTAAAATAATTGAATAAAAAATTAGTTTCCTAAAAATTATAATTATATACTCCCTTCATATTCAAAAAATTTTAACATTCCTTATTTCCACGCAATCCAATACACATTTTTAAAAAAATAATATCTCAAATTTTATAAAATAAAAAATTATAAAACTTTAATATTATAAAACTACGTATTAAACGAATCTAACAAGATCTCACTTAACTATATTTTATCTTATGTAACTGTGTGAAAATCGAATCAAAACTACTCAATAAATAGTGTTTACTATGCAAACATTAGAATTAATAAAATACGGAGAAAGTATATTAAGAATAATATTATTTTAATATCATAATATTTAATACTTCAGTTATGGATGGCTAGGGTTTCGACGGACAAGCGCTCTCTCTGCGGGAACTCCACGGCGGCGGCGCCTCCTGGAGGCAAGACTACTTCTTTCGCTGATATTCTTCGCCGGGAGGGGCGGGCGAAGTCGGATGGAATGGAGACGGATGAGGCGGACGTCCCTGTGGCGCCCCCACGTCGGGATCTTCTTGCCGAAAAACTTGTTCGAATGAGTTTTGTGGATAATAATCCTGCGCTCCCTGACTTTGTGATTGATGAGGAGATCGACGAAGAGGCTGGTCGAGCATGGACAGATGCATTGGTGGTTAAACTGCTTGGGACTACCGTGGGTTACATGGCTCTTAAGGATCGGTTGTGGCAGATGTGGAAGCCGACGGGAAGTATGGACGTTATTGACGTTGGGTGTGGCTGCTTCATCGTGAAATTTTCCAATACAGATGATCGCGATAAGGTTGTGAACGGAGGGCCGTGGCTACTTTTTGATCATTACCTGGCGCTTATGCCATGGTCGCGGGTATTTGATCCAAGTACCACGCAAGTAAACAAAACCCCTCTGAATGGCCTTCCCATGCACCGTTTCCGTGAAGATATTTTATGGGCGATTGCGTCCGGTCTTGGGGAGGTTATCAAGTTTGATGCATGCACGCAAACGACTTCGAAGGGAAGATTTGCACGTGTGTGTGTGGCTCTGGATTTAGAGAAGCCGGTTACGGGTAAATTGCGGGTTAATGGGCGGTGGCATTCGGTGGCTTATGAGGGCCTGCACTTGATCTGTACTCGTTGCGGGCACTATGGCCACTTTGAGAGGGACTGCTCTCTAGCGCCTCCTGAAAGCACTGGCGTTGCGGATACTGCGCCTCAGGAGGATGGGGTTACTGTTCCTATAGGGTCTCCGAAAGTTCAGGGGGGGAATCAGGATGGGGTGGCAGTCACGGAGGCTGTTACGGAGGCTGTTCGGAGCACGGCGAAGGCCACTGATACGGCTGGAGGGGAGCCCGTTTTTGGTGATTGGATGGTTGTAGCCCGGAGGAAGGGTCGGCCAAGAAAACCTAGGCGGGAAGCCAATCCTCCATTGGATGTTCAGGAGGACAATATCCAGGAGGCGGCTCCTGGAAGGCCTCATCAGGTAGTTCCGGACAACGGCAAGGGTATAGTGGATGCGGATGGGGGTCGGGCTGAGGGGGGACCGCGTTTTGAAGTCCTTTCAGAGCTTCCAGATACGGTCGTAGGGTTGCAAGCTCTTATTATTGCTCCCAAGGACACTACCCGGACGGTGTCTCGAGAGGGCAAGAAACCTAAGCTATATGGCCCCAAACCATTGAAACGTCTACGCACAGATGCCAGTAGCAGCAGTGGCTCACGCATCTCGGATGATGAGATGCCTGATAAGGAGGATGTTCTGGAAGTTAAAGGGCGATATTCACCTCTCCTGGGCGAGGGTGATCATAATGATGAGGATTGGGCGGATGCGGATGATGCGAGCGTGCAATAATCTGTAAGTTGGTTTATCTCCTTTATCTGTTTATGGATTTTAGACAATTTACAATTATTGCATGGAATGTCTGTGGCATTATGAGTCGTACTGCTCAAAGGTGGATGAGTGATCTCCTTCTTGAGCATAAGCCGGATATATTATGTGTACTGGAACCAAGGGGGCAATTCTCTAGGGTTAGGGTTTTCTTCCACAGGTTGGGATATTTGCAGCATTAACGAATCAGTGGGTATGGGTGGTGGTTTATGGGTTCTCAGTGCTCGCACAATCTCGTGTGCTGTTAATGTGTTTGATGTGCGGGATCGTATGATTACTGTTGAATTGAGTAAAGGTCATTGTGCCTGGTACTTCACTGCCTTATATGCTGATCCTAATTATCACCGAAGGCGGGGAAGTTGGGAGTCCCTTGTTGAGTTGGCCGGGCTTGTGAATGGCCCGTGGGTGGTATTAGGCGACTGGAATGAGATTGCTTGCGAAGAGGAGGTGCAGGGAGGCGTTTACCTGTCGGAACGTGCTGCGGATCTCCGGGATTTATTTGATCAATGCTCTCTTATTGGTGTGAATACTATTGGTCCGGAATTTACTTGGACTAGGATGGCTGGTGAAGGGCGACGGATTAGTAAGCGTCTAGACCGGGCCATGGCGAATCTTACATGGGACAATTTGTTCGATGGTGGAAGGGTGATCCATCTACCTCGACTAGGTTCGGATCATTGTCCACTTAAATTGAATTGTGGAGATAATGACTCGGAGCGGTTGGCGAGACCATTTCGATGGGAATGTATGTGGCGTGAACATTCTCTTTATAAATAAGTTGTGGCTGAAGGGTGTCATGCCGGGGGAGGTGACCTCCAAGCCACTCTTCGAGAGGTACAAGCCAAGTCTATGGCGTTCAATAAAAATGTTTTTGGGAATCTTAGAGAGCGCAAGAGGAAACTGAAAAATCGATTGATTGGTGTCGAGAAGCGACTCGCCCGCGTAGATTCTGCATGGCTTTGGCGACTGGATGGTGAAATTCGTTGTGAATTGGCTGCCTTACTCTTGCAAGAGGAACTATTTTGGAGGCAGAAATCGCGAGATTGTTGGATTAAGGCCGGGGATCGAAATACCAAATATTTTCATGCCAAAACGAAACTTCAAAGGAAGCGGAACAAAATTTTTGGATTGGAACTGGACGACGGGCAGTGGGTAGAAGATCAACATTTATTGAAGGAGCATGCAGTGTCATACTTTACTACCATCTTCGAAGCTCCTGCTGCCTCCAACGAAACGGCGCTCCCGCCGCTTATGGCGATCTCCAGCAGGCATAAAGAGACGCTAGAGAGAGCTGTATCGGCTGAGGAAGTGGATTTGGCTCTGCACTCGATGAAATCCTTTTCTGCTCCCGGCCCGGATGGCTTCCCGGTTGCCTTTTATAAAGAATATTGGAATCTTCTGAAGCCTGCGGTCACTCAGATGGTTTTCCAAGCCTTTGCTACTCGCAGCATCCCAGAGGGGATGGCGCATGCGTTTCTCTGCCTTCTCCCTAAAGTGGAGGTGCCCCGCTCACTCAAGCAATATCGACCTTTGACACTTTGCAATGTTACATTCAAAATTATTACTAAGATCTTGGTCCGGAGATTGCGGCCAGTTTTGTGTGATGCCATTGGTCCGTATCAGTCGGCTTTCCTCCCGGGGAGGGGGACTGCCGATAATGGCATTCTTCTCCAAGAGATTGTTAGTTCGATTGAGAGTCCTCGTTCCATGCACAAGGCCGTGGTTCTTAAGATTGACATTACTAAAGCCTTTGACATGGTTAATTGGAGTTTTTTGGACGAATGCCTAATGGAGCTGGACTTGCCATCCCACTGCCGAGAACTCATTTTAGCCTGTCTCTTCTTCGAGCTTTTCCATATTGTGGAATGGTTCGCCTATAGGAAATATTAAGGCTGCTAGGGGTTTGAGACAAGGTGATCCTCTGTCGCCATATTTGTTCGTGATTGTCATGGATAAGCTCTCCCGCGCTATTCAAGAGGCGGTTCGGAGTGGTAGTTGGCGGCCACTGCTATTAACTACTGGAGGTACGAGCATCTCTCACTTAATGTTTGCTGACGATTTGATTTTATGTTCGGAATTAGAGTAGGGTAGCATCGGTGCTATGGCTGCTGTTCTTGAGCGCTTTGGAGCTTGTTCTGGACTTAGGATGAATTCCTCTAAATCATGTGCCTTCATCTCGCCTAATCCCTCTCCTGGTGTCGTGGCTTTTCTGGAACATACTATGGGCATCACTAATACGGGCAATCTTGGTCGCTATCTTGGTTTTCCAATTATTCATGGGCGTATGAAGATTTCTCATTTCGATGGGCTTATCCAGAAGGTTCAAAATCGGCTTAGTCCTTGGGCTTCTTTTTTATTGAATAGGGTTGGCCGTATCACCCTTGCACGTGCCGTCCTTAGCTCGCTCCCCGTCTATGTGATGCAAGTGCATCTGCTCCCGATTGGGGTGTGTAATCAGTTGGATAAAATCATACGCCATTGGATATGGAAGGGGGCCGAGGGCCACGGACTGCATCTCGTTAACTGGGAAATGATTACTCGGCCTCGCAAGCATGGTGGCTTGGGAATTCGTAGGAGCCATCAAACGAACCTCTCGCTGCTTGGTAAACAGATTTGGCAATTTCTTCATTCACCAGCCAAGTTATGGGTTCGAGTCTTACGAGAGAAATATGGCTTGGCCGAGGGTCTCCTGCCACGCGATCATTACAGAGGTACGAAAGTGTGGAAGGCTTTGGTGAAGGCGCGGAATGTATTTGATGAGGCGTATGGAGTTAGGGTGGGCGATGGCACTTGTTCCTTGTGGTATGCTCCTTGGTGGCATGGGAAATGTCTTGCGCCAAATGTTCCTTTCGTTGACATCCATGATTTGAATCTTAGAATCAAGGATGTTGTGATTAATGGTGAATGGCAACTTGATATGCTCTACACTTGGCTTCCAGACTCGCTTAAGGAGGCCCTTGTTCAGACGCCTGCTCCCTTCCTCAATGATGCGACTCCGGATGTTCTTCATTGGAGGGGCGATATTACTGGGGTTTATAGCGCTCGTTCGGGCTATAAGTGGCTAACTTCTTTGGCTGAGCGGGATCACGGATGGTCTTGGATGTGGAAAAGTAAGATTCCGGAGAAAATTGGTGTTCTATTTTGGTTAATTAGTCATGACTCGTTGCCATGTAATGAACTTCGTTACAAGAGGGGGCTCGCGGCATCACCCTTATGTACTATTTGCGGCGTTGGAGTGGAGACCTGGGTTCATGCTCTTGTTGAGTGTAGCTGGGCCGATCAGGTGTGGAAGAAAGCGGGTTTTTCTTTCAACACCATGTTGGCTAATCTCGACGTGAATGGCTATCGCCACTGGCTTCATTGGGCGACCATTACTTGGGGTACTAAATTCCTATCTCTCATGTGGGTTGTTTGGTGTCAGCGCAATGCGCGAGTTTTCCAGGGGCAAGCTGCATCGAGAGACCAGGTTTTATGGAAGGCCAATTCTTTTCGAACTCAATTGGAGCGCAACCAGCCAGCTCGTCGGGAGAAAGTTGTGCGTCTCATCCGTTGGAAGGAAGAGGGTTTGCATGGTTATTTCCTCCACTCGGATGGTTGTGTTATGGAAGGGCCTTGGCGATCGGCGTTTGGTGCGGTGGTGAGAGGTAATGAGGGGCAGTGGGTGTCGGCATGTGGTGGGCTGCTTGGTCAGAGATGTATCCTTGAAGTTGAGATGCTAGCACTTCGGTTTGGGCTCCTCTTGGCAGTGCAACTAGGTGTGTCTCTCACGGCTTGTTTCATTGATTCCTTGGAGGTGTATCGATTGATTATGGGAGAGGCTGGGCCGCGTCATCTTCTTTGGCCTCCTATTCGAGAGATTCGTGGATTGATCGGAGCTATGGAAGGTTGTACCATTCGTCATGTTTGCAGGGAAGGTAATCAGGTTGCTGATGGTCTTGCCCGGAAGGCGATTCTAATGGAAGAGTTCTATACCACTTGGGCCTTCCCGCCTGACGACATCCGGGAAGCTTTGGAAAAGGACGCTAGTGGGCCGTCGTTTGTTCGCTTGAGTTGATTGTTGCATTACTTTCTTTTCGCTTGCCTTGTTTTTTACTTCTTTTTCGCTCGCCTTTTCAGACTGATTTACCCAAAAAAAATACTTCAGTTATGAAATGAACAAGGGAGAAAGAAGGAAAAAGAAAAATATCATGGGATAGCATTATTTTTTACTATAAGAATTTTCCAGTATTGGATTAATTCACTTCTTTTTCATATTTAAAAACGGAATAAATAGATTGGGACAACATAAAAAGAAAGGTAGGACAAATTAAAGATTAGAATCAATCTAGGGCATGTTCATTCGATGATCTCTTGGGTATGATTACACCTGTATTTATTATATTTACCAATATATTAGCTGGTATGATTATGATACAAAAATTTATTCAATATTATTACATACTCCCTTCGTCTCATTTAACTTGTTCGACTTTTACACACAATCCAATACACATTTTCAACCGTTAATACCTCAAAATATGTGTAATTAATGAAAAATTGTGTAAAATATAATATATTCTAAAACTAAATGATCATACGATTCTAACAAGACCCAATTCGACTATTTTTTCCGAGTATATACTTGTAATAAAATTAAGTCAAAGCTAAACAATGAATAGTGTCAACACGTTCACTATATAGGGTTCATCTTTCTTAGAAAATCAGCCAACTAAATTTTGTAAATGACTAAAGATTGATTAGTGAGATTAGAATCAATTTGGCCAAGCTCAAAACTATTAGTGGGTGTTTGGAAAAGACTTAAATCAAATTATTTGATTATTGCGTTTTCAAAACGCAAATAATCAGTTCCGCGGCTTTTGAACAGTTAAATTAATTATTTGAGTTTTAAAAACACGATAATCAAATAATTCAATTTCATGCAACTTGTCCAAACACCCTCTTAATTCTCATTCTTAACTAGATAAGCTCGATCAAGCAGTCTTAATTCTTAAATATACGATACATAACGTTAAGCATGCAGAAATAAATCAGAACGATTTATCAATCATATCCTAATTAGAACACTAAAGAAATCTTAAAACTGTGTGTCAGTGTAATAAGCAACCGTTGCTTCAAGCATGAAACGAACATTTCAGAACGAAGAAATTTGATGATTCCAAGCACGTAAAACTCGTACCAAAAAGTATAGCTACTCATTATTACCTTGACTTGATTATTAAAGCCTGTGCAATCTTCGAAAAGGCTAAGCTATAAAATGATCGAGGAAGATATACTCAACTCGTTTAATTTGGAATCATTACAAAGGGGCTTTTAACTAATAAGATACTCCCTCCGTCCCAGTAAAAGTATCATATTTGACTTTTTGACACATTGTTCAACTTTGACTCAATATTATTATAAGTATATATTTGAAAAAAAATAGTCAAGTTCGGTCTTATTAGATTCGTTTAATCGTATTGTTTTAGAATTTATATTTTGCATAATTGTTAAGTGGAACGGGAGAGTACTATTTATTAGGGAATGTTTGTTTCGGCTTTTGAAAAAATGAAAAGTAAGTAGAAAAATGAGAAGGAGAAAGAATGAGAATTCAAAAGCAAAAGCAGCTCAAATAATTGTTTTGATTGATATTAGTAAAGTTGTTTTTCAACATAAACATGCATGTTTGGATAAATGGTACGTAGAAGGACTTTTAATACATTAAAATTACTAAAATTGACATAAATATAGTAAGAATATTTACAATATATTTTATTTCCTTTTTAAATAGGGATCTTTTATATTTTTATTCCTAAAATGACTTCTCTTTTTTATTTTAAAGTAACCCCCCTACCTACTTTGAAAAAAAGTTGAATTTTAACGTTTGCTTCTCCTTTTCCTTTTAAAAAAAATCAAAACAAACAGTTTCAAAATGACTTTTGGGTTAAGCAAAAGTCAAAAGGGTAAAAAATAAGACAAAACAAACGGGAACCCCGTTTGTTTTGTCTTATTTTTTACCCTTCTCCTTCTCCTTTCCCGTTTGTTTTGTCTTATTTTTTACCCTTTTGACTTTTGCTTCACCCAAAAGTCATTTTAAATTTTCTTAACTGTTTGTTTTGACTTTTTTTAAAAGGAAAAGGAGAAGCAAAAGTTAAAATTCAACTTTTTTTCAAAGTAGGTAGGGGGTTACTTTTTTTAAAAGGAGAAGTCATTTTGGAATAAAAATACAAAAATATCCCATTTAAAAAAGAAATAAAATATATTGTAAATATCCTTACAATAGTTATATCCATTTTCGTAATCTTAATACATCAAAAGTCCTACGTACAATTCATCCAAACATATTTCCGTTGAAAAACAACTTTAATAATATCAATCCAAACAATTATTTGAGTTGATTTTGCTTTTGAATTCTCCTTCTCTCTCCTTCTCCTTTACTACTGACTTCTCCATTTTTCAAAAGCCAAGACAAACAGGCCCTTAGGCTTTTGGAAAAAAAAAATGAGAAGTTAGTATAAAAAAGGAGAATGAGAGAGAAGGAGAATTCAAAAACAAAAGCACCCCAAATAATTGTTTGGATGAATATAATTAAAGTTGTTTTTCAACGGAAACATGTTTGGATGAATTGTGCGGAGAATGACATTTTATAGATTAAAATTACTAAAATTGACATAATTCTTATAAGGATATTTATCATTTATTTTATTTCCTTATTAAATAGGGATATTTTTGTATTTTTATATCTAAAATGACTTCTCTTTTTTTAAAAGTAACCCCCCCCCTACTTACTTTGTCTCTAGTATTGTTTATTTTCTTTCCTAGCCTCTTTGTAGGCTGTTGAGCCAAAAAAAAAACAAAAAAGTAACTCCCCTACTTACTTTTAAATGAAATGAGAATTTCAACTTTTGCTTCTCTTTAACTTTTTTAAAAAGACAAAACAAACAGCTATAAAAAAATTTTTAAAAAAAGTACTTTTCAGGTAAGCAAAAATCAAAAGGAAGAAAAACAAAAGGCAAAACAAACAACCTCTTAGTGAATGGAGAAAAAAGAAGGCACTAAATATAATAAGGTAATAAATTCATTTCGAAACAAAGACAAAATTCATGTAATACTCATGTGCAATTGTGCATATACAAAATGGCTAAATTACAAACAAGGGTTTTGGTTTCTATTTTCCAAGAATGAGTCCTAACATCATTGTTGAAACAAATAAGCCACATGAAGATTGGGACATGGATACACCTTTTGCTAAAGGGCTAAATGATCTAACACTAATCTTATCCAAAAAGGGGCAGGACCACAAATTCAACACGAAACGAGAACGTGTTGATCATGTGGAGAAGTAAGAACTTATTCTTACAAATGTACAAGTAATAAGTTTGCATAAAACAAGCACAAGCATCTACCCGTACGAATACTTGAAAAGACTTTTCCATGTTCTCTTGAAAGTGCAAAACTTTAATTTAAAAAGAAGGGAAGAAGCTAAGTAAGTTTAAAGCTATGGAAAAAAGTTAAATAAGTCCATTTTCTTTTTCAAAAATCCAAATCAATTCTTTTTATATTTTATTACCAAAATATTCCGCTACAAATGTTAATTATGTCCAAATCAGTTCATTTTTCACTAATTATGCGCCAATTGCTGACGTGACAAATTTTAAATTTAAACCTGACACGGGGCATAATATTAATCCTTTTCCTTTTATCTTTTGTCAATTCAGTCCCAAAATTTTATTTTGTTTCATTTAGTTCTCTACCCAAATCAGTTATTTTTATATTAATTGACCTCCAAACTTTTAAATTATTTCATTTCAGACCCAGAACCTCAAATTTTTATTATTATTAGCCCATTTATCAGCCCAATATACTTTCATAAATAAAATTAAACACCAAACCTCATACATACATTGGGTTTGACTGCCTTGTTACCAAGTCTTCCAAACTCCGGGTACGGACTCCTTTCAACCACCCGACCGCAACCGATGGTTCATTGGTTCTGGTTTCCTTCAGCAACAATCAACACAATCCTACATTGTTTCTTTCCTTAGGACGTAGCAAAGTTTTAGTAAATGATTTAATTTTAATTTTTGGAAGGTTATGGATACAAGAAGCCTTGATTTTATTTAAAAAATATTAAAAATATTATTCAAATATTATTAAAAATATTTTAAAAAATAGTATTGTCCAGGTTTCCTGCATCCATAACCTTCCAAAAAATAAAATTAAATCATTTACCCAAAAATTAAGATTAAATTATTTACTCAAACCTTACTACGTCTTAAGGTAGGAAACAAAGTAGAATTGTGCTTATTGTTGCTGAAGGAAACCAGAATCAATAAACCATCGGTTGCGGTCGGGTGGTTGGAAGGAGTCCGTACCCGGAGCTTGGAAGACCCGGTAACAAGACAGTCAAACCCAATGTATGTATGAGGTTTGGTGTTTAATTTTATTTACGGAAGTATGTTGGGCATTTATTTGATAAATGGACTAATAATAATAAAAATTTATAGTTCTAGGCCTGAAATGAAATAATTTAAAAGGTTAGAGGCCAATTAATATAAAAATAACTAATTTTGGTAAAGGACTAAATGGAACAAAGCAAAACTTTAGGACTGAATTGGCAAAAGATAAAAGAAAAAAGACTAATATTTAACTTTTTTTTCCTTAAAGCTATCCATATATATGTTGGGTTATACTCCTTTCTGAAGTCATATTTTTCTAACTTGGAATATTTTGTAAATAGCTTTTAACTATTTTTTTTGGAGGAGCCATTGAATGCCTGGAAAGGGGTGGTGGGAGCTCATGCCACACAAATTACAAAGGTGAATAAAAGGGATGAATAGGGGGCCGGTGGGGATCGAACCTCCAACTTTCCGTTGGAAGTCTAAAGACTTAACCACTTGGGCTAAGTCCTTACTTGTTTGACTATGTGCTTAAAACTGTTAATGGTTATGTGCGGTAAATAACCTTTTTTGAATTAATTGCTCTAAAAGTTAATGTTAAAAAATTCCACAACCAAAATAAATTTTTAAAACTTTTTTATGTGTTCTTGCTATACTAATTTCATATTTATATAGTAAAGAATAACTATTTTATCAAGTAGTTTAATGTACTATAAACTGCCAATAATTATATAATCATTGTTTTATGTCAACAGGAGATTTGAGTGAGCCATGTGTAATTCTTTTAGGTGATGTTCCATTTGGAGTGATTAGTTTTGATTTAGATCTTTAATTAATGAACTAAATTCATGAGATAATAATCTCATTAAATTAGGTGAATTAATTTAATCTCGTGGGATTAAATTAGTCAATCCCATCCCTCAAAGTAAACATGGCCTTAGGTTATGTTCACTTTGTTGGATTAAGTTGGATAAATAAATTTATCAACATAATCCCATATGTGTTCACTTTTAAGGATTAAAGTTCATGATTACTCATGAGCCCGGTATTATATAATATAAAATTATGGAATTATAGTATCAAAAGTAAATAGTGTGACGGAATTAATCTCATAGTTTGTAAGCATGCGATTATTTAATCAATGAAAGTGAGCATAATATTAACTCAACGAGATTATAGTTTTACTCCTATGCCACACAATTGATTATTTATAAGAAAATCTATTGATTATGTAGATAAGATGTTTAGTTTCCCTTACAATTATAATGTACTCCAAATTAAATGCGACCATTATTTTTTTCATTGTATGTAATGAACAGGTAATAATAAAACTATAATAACAATAACTCATAATCACAAAGCACGATTACGGGTATAACATGAAGAGATTTAAGGTTTAGAGATAGAAGTTTTTAGTTAGTAGTATAGTTTTTTTTGAGGAGCCACTGAAGGCCTGGGAAAGGGTGGTGGGAGCCCATGCCACACAATTACAAAGGGGATATAAGGGAGGGATTGGGGGCCGGTGGGGAATCGAACCTCCAACCTTCCGTTGGAAGACAATAGACTTAACCACTTGGGCTAAGTCCTCAAATAAATCCTTGAAAAGCTAAAATATTTCCTCCTGACTTTGAGCTCAAGTTTTTAGAATTTAATATTTTTATATATATTTTTAGCTGGCGTTTTTTTAAAGAATTTTAGCATTTCAAAATCTAATCCTAATTACATAAACTCTTAACTATTAGAAGTAATTTCTAAACCCTATATTCGTCCGGACATAGCCTAAAAAGGATTGAGAAAAGATATGAAGGAATGTACACCAGAAAGACCATATATTTGGGCATCAAAGATAAAGTTGAAATCCATCACTTCACCAGAGCCTTGGGTTCTTAAATTTACTGCAAAACTCCCTACTTTTTCATAATCAACAAAAGCAAATATATGCAGCTTATTACTGCTATTTTAAGTATGGAATAAAATTGAGCTAGTAAAGTAGTATTGAATAAAATGTGGGTTGTGTAGTGGGGGGAATTGAACCCAGCTGCTTATTACTGCTATTTTAAGTATGGGACATATGCACAATTTCCCAGGCTCTATCTTTATTCTCTCGTCCAAGACAGATCTCCAGAGAGCACATGAAGAAAGTTGAACTACCCATTATAGACTACATATAGGGCACATCAAGCTAAGCTTAGCACGAGAGAGCTAGCTAGCTAGGAAACAATTACCAGTCATGCAGTATACAGTAAACGCACACCCCCGCAAGAAAATGTCCAGAACATTTACTGTACAAAACAAAAGAAACCACGTACTTGCAACTAATTGAAAGAAGGGAGGGATAGTATAACTAAAAATCTTATCTAACTAAAAATCTTATCCTATCCCACTATTCTCTGTCGACTATCATATGTACAGTACAAACGTCGTAGAATTCCTCAATATATGGTGGTGGTGAGCGCAGATTTTAAGTCCCAATTACCAAAAAAAGAAAGAACATGGAATTAAGAATATAGCTGTTATCTACTCCCAGGAAACGAATAAAGAAAAAAAGAAAAGAAAAGAAACCCCATTCTTGCAAGATAAGACAAAATATAGTACAACTAGTATTCATGGAGTATAAGCAAACATGTATGTAAATAGTAGAGAGAGAGTGTGTGTGTGTGTACCTGGAATTGGAATACTCAAAGATTTTGCCAGTGGAAGAGAAAATGATGAGGGCAACATCAGCGTCGCAAAGAACTGAGAGTTCCTCGGCCTTCTTGAAAAGCCCTCTTCTCCGTTTCGAAAACGTCACCTGCCGTGCCGTCGCGTTGTCGATTTTCTTTATCTGAATCTTCTCCCTCGCCATATATATATCTCTCCCCAGCCCAAATTGAATAGTAATCTACAATACAATACAATCTCTATTTATAGACAGACACAAGACAGCGCGCAGACCCGATAATAATCAATCAATCAATCAATCAATAATTGAGCAGCAGCTGCTAGCCTGCTACCACAAAAATGGGAATTATATATGGGTTTCGGATGAGGTTTCCCAAATAAGAGTTGCGTTTTACGCGTGGCAACTGATGATAATAAAGAGAGAAGAAATTAATAATGAACAACCCCCCAATCTTGCCATTTTTAGAACCACACTACTACTGGAAGAAAAAAAAAAAACATAACCCTAGTGATTGCAGGAGAAACCCAGGAGGGAAAGGAACAAAAGCACCATTGAGAGAGGTGAGAGAGAGAAATTAAAGTGAGCGAACCAGAGAGACACTACACGTCCATTTGGGCAATATATCTATTCGTCTTGTCTTGCAGATCCAGAAAGGATTGAGAGAGAGAGAGAGAGATGCTCCTTTTCTGTCCTAGTGTCAATTACTACTTATTCACTGTTTTGTCGACAGAGAGAGAGAGAGAGCTGCTCCACCCCACCAATGAGCTATGAGGTGTAGTGTAGTGTACTGTGAATTTACTCTACATCGTTTTTTAACCTACTTACTTTCTTCTTCTGTGACTCAACCAAATTTACCCATTTTTAGAATATGGTTGATCATCTAATAATGTTTGATACTACTAGCTACTACTCCCTCCGTCCCACTCCAAGTGTCTTGTTACTGTTGGGCATGGGAATTAAGGTAGAGTTGGTTTGTGAGTATATGGTGGGGTCCACATAGTTGTTGGAGGGGAAAATTATTTCTATTTATAGAAAGAAGACATTTGTAATGGGACATCCAAAAATAGTAAGTAGGACATTTGGAATGGGACAGAGGGAGTATAACATTTGGAATTTTGATACTCCCTCCGTTCCGTAAATTGTGGTTCGTTTCTTTGGGCACAATAATTTATACGGTGAGGTGTGGTGGGGTTTAGTGGTTAAAGTGATGTGGGTATTTGTGTTTAAACTTTTAATGAATTTTGACTTTTTTATTTTTTAACTTTGACAAATATTATTATAATAATTTAATTAGAGCAAAATATTCAAGTGTGGTCTTGTTAGAATCGTCTAGACGTCTAAATTTAGAATATATATATTTTATAATATAATTTTTATTTATATCAATTTTAAATATGAATAATTAAATAAATGTAAGGGACTTTGTGTAGAGAAATAAAAGTTTATATATCGAGTTGTGCAGAATAGTAAAAGTGATTACTTTTAATGAGATTTAGAAACCATTAAGATTCTAATCATATTTATATTAATTAAATTTATCTAAAAAGGAAAAGTGGCCACAATTCGTGGGACAGGCCAAAGAGGAATACGAGCCACAATTCGTGGGACGGAGGGAGTACTATTCACCTACATACTTTGACTTTAAGTTTTATCATAGTTATACAAGTTAAAATATAGTCAAAGGGAATCTTGTTAGATTCATCTCGTCGAGTAGTTTTTAAATATCAAACTTTTAGGATTTTTAATTTGAGTTATAAATAATTTAAAATGTGAATTGGACTACATACACTGTGGGTCCGTTTCAATTTTTTTTGAAAAAGGAGAGTACTTAATAATGACTTTTATCAATTCTCTGACTCTCACAGAGTAATTGAACTTAGTCCGCTTTGTGTTAAAATTTGCCATTAATATTGACTCTTTGGAGGTCAAGGGATTTCGACGCCCGTATGATTTATTGCCGTGGATGGTGAGATTCCATATTATATGAGTAGCTGGAATTGATTTGGGATCTGGAGTCCCCGGACGCTGTAGATGTGATAAGAGGACAGTGCAACTTGAGTCTGCTGGACGGACGAAAGGTCGCCATTCATGTGCAGTGTGTGATGAATTTATTTATTAATTCATCCGTATTTAAGTAATTAATGCATATAAAAATGGAAAAGAAATTAAGTGGCTTAATATGGCCCAGCAAGTTGCCCTCACAATTCAAGCACATGCCTATTATATAATGCATTATTATTTGTCTAATTTGGGGTCTTTTGGGATAGGGGTTGGCATCGTGTCGGGTTTGTCGGGTTCGGGTAATTCGGGTTCGGGTTAGTCGGGTTCGGGTATAAAATTAAAATACCCAACCAAAACCCGACATTGGTGAGTACCCGATATGTCGGGTACCCGATCGGGTCGGGTACCCACTTCGGGTACCCAATTACCCCACTTCTTTTTTAAAAAAAAATTAAAAAATATATATGAAAAAATTGAATTAAATAAATAACATCGATCGAAGGGCATTATATTTACAATCTACACAAAGCTAAACAATAATAAAGAAATCTAGAATTAAATATTTAATTCATCCATAACAAATATATATGTGGATTAACTACACATTAAAAAAATTACGAACACGTATAAATAAGTTTTTGGCAAATACTACTAAACTAGACAAATAGAGTAATTAATAAATTCTTCTATTTGAGAAAGACATAATGAAAAGTGAAGAATTTGAATAAATATTTGGCGAAATAGTGAAAATTCTCATATTTATAAACTAATTAATTATAAAACTTGATTGTGTATACATCTATTGTATATGATAATTGTGATAGTTTGGACTAAATGATAATGGCTTGTGGAATTATTAGGTGATTTAAGCACTTTTAAAAAATTATAGAAATTGTGGAACGTAAAAAAAAAAAAAAAAAATCGGGTTATTCGGGTACCCGATCGGGTAATTCGGGTCCAAACTTAGGACCCGATACCCGACCCGAACTTTGGGTTCGGGTTCGGGTACCCGAACCCGACCTTTTCCATTAAAAAAACCCGACCCCGAACATATTTTTTTCGGGTTCGGGGTGGGTACCCGACTAACCCGAACCCGATGCCCACCCCTATTTTGGGATGTGTATTTGCTCCTTTCCCCAAGTCTCTTGACTCTTAATTATTGTGGCATATGCTCACTATTTCTTTCCTAAATAGTTCAGTAAAAAAAAATAATAAAATTGGGGTCTTTCTCGACAAAATAAGCACTACTACTAATTAGGATTCGATTTTATATGGTGGTTACCGAGTACCGAGTATCCTTTTATCATTACTATTTTTAATTTTAAATAAGTACCCCTAGTCAAGAATTTAAATATCAGTATCGGTGTCTATATCAGACATATAAATTTACGAAAATTTTGAAGATATTTGAAATTTCGAGAGAAATTTTGAAAATATTTGCAATTTTTTGAGAAAACCAAATCGAGTTTCTAAGATGATGAAAATGATAATATTTCAAATTTCTTCCTCTCTGTTGCTATATAAATTAGTAATATACTGACAATACTTATTCCATGATATACTATATATGCTGATAATATTGTTGATATCATGCACTATATTGATTGAGAAAATTTTGACTTAACATATATGAAAACAAGTTAATTGGGTTACATAATCAATATATTGAAACATAAATTTTAAAAAAATTATTTTTAAAATTAAGAAAAAAATATTTTTTAAAAAAATAAAGATTTAGGGAAATTTCGGTCAAATTTCAGAAAATATCGAGTTTCGGACGAAATTTCCAATTTCGATGGAAATTTTGCAAAAAAATATTGTAGGTGAAATTTCGTTTCGAGATATCCCGAAACCCGAAATTTCGGGATTTCGAGGGATATTTAAAACAATGCCCCTAGTATTGGATGATTATTTAATTCAAAATTTTCATCATTTAAATATGCAGAGAAATAAATTTAACAAGTTATAATTCACTTAATCTACACTATTTGTCCCATGCACAACATTTCAGATATATCGAGATTATAAAAACTAGATTTTTCGGTTTTTCATATACACTACAATAAAAAATTCGATTTATGCAACGTACTACTTCGAGGACCGGTCCTCGGCCCCCTAGGATTTCCGAGGACTTGTCCTTCGTGTTTTGTCCACGGGCCAGCTAGTGGCTATTCCAGGATTTTAATTCAGGTGTTGCGATCTTATAATAATAATAATAATAATAATAATAATAATAATAATAATAATAATAATAATAATAAAGAAAAAATAAAGAAGACAAAACAAAACTATAAACATATCAGTTATGACACACTAACTGGTTAGATAGGAGGTTCACGGAGGAAGAAGTTCGTGCGGCACTGTGGAGCTGTGATGGAAATCGTGCGCCCGGCCCAGATGGCTTTAATTTGGGATTCTTCAAGAAGTATTGGGATTTACTTAAGGGAGACATTATGGAGATCTTTTGCAAACTGGAGGCGGATGGCAAACTCCCTAGAGAGGCAGGAGGTTCCTTTATTACTCTCATTCCTAAAGTGGATTGCCCAAAGGGATTTGACGAGTATAGACCTATCTCTCTGGTTGGGTGTATATACAAAATGGTCACCAAGGTGCTGTCCAGGAGAATGCAAGAAGTGATGAATGGATTGGTGGGTCAAACGCAAATGGTGTTTGTTAGAGGGAGGCAAATCCTAGATGGCGCCCTTATTGCAGCTGAGGTGATTCATTCGACTCAGGTTTCTGGACGGAGTGGCTTTGTAGTGAAGTTAGATTTCGCTAAGGCCTATGATAACGTATCATGGGATGCATTGTTCCGAGTTTTAGAAGCTATGGGTTTTGGTGTTAAGTGTATTAGATGGTTGAGAGAGTGCATAACATCGGCTACAGCGACTGTACTGATTAACGGCTCGCCCACGGCTTTTTTTCAAGCTACAAAAAGGTCTTCGTCAATGTGACCCGCTCTCCCCGTATCTTTTCATTTTGATTGGTGAAATCTTGAATAGGCTGCTGGTGACAGTGGGTGAAAAATGCCTGATTTCAGGGCTGGCAACGGGTGAAGGGGGCGGTCATTTCAAATCTCAAATACGCCGACGACACCATAATATTCTATCAAGGCGATTCTTCATGCGATCATGTTGAAAAGGATTCTAAGGTGCTTGTCATTATCCACTGGGCTTAAAATTAATTTTGATAAGAGTAGCTTGTTGGGAATAAATTGCTCTAAGGAATTAAAAAAGGAGGCAGCGCCTATGTTTGGATGCAGGGTGGGAGGGTGGCCGTTAAAATACTTCGGAATTCCAATTGCTGGGAGGATAAATAGCATTGGGGTATGGAAGCCAGTGTTAGATAAAGTCGAGAAGAGGCTAGCTGGGTAAAAGGGTCGCTTGTTGTCTCAGGCGTGCAGGTTCAGCTTAATCAAATCAGTGATGTTTATTCTGCCTATATATTTCCAATCAATTTTCAAAGTTCCAAAGGCAGTGGCGGATAGGTTAGAGGCCCTTAAACGAAGGTTCTTTTGGAATGAAGGGGTTAGGTGAGGAAATTGCATACCATAAGTTGGGAGAGAATTTGCAACAACAAGGAAGACGGTGGTCTTGGTATTTGGAATACTCAACGTTTTAACTATGCTCTTCTAATAAGTGGAAGAGACATTTTGGGAAAGATAATTCCCTATGGAAAAAGGTGATAAACATGAAATATTACAAGGGGGAAGCTCCTTTAATCCCGGACGTAAAGCTAAATAGGACGATTTGGGGAAGAATCTATAGTTCCTGGGGGGAGTTGGACCATGAAGTTCAAGGGGGAGGATTTAAAATTCAAGTGGGGAATGTAGCATGTACAAGATTTTGGCAAGATATCTGGGTGGAAGGGGGTCGGCCTTTAAAGGATGTATTCCCTAGATTATATGCCTTGGCGGTTAACAAGAATGGTAGGGTCGCTGAGTTTGGCAATTGGTCGGGCTTTGATTGGGATTGGAATATTCAACTTCGCAGGCCATTGTTCGATTGGGAATTGGGTGTATGGAACAAATTACTAACTGTTTAAATGGGACTAAGTTGAACTGTTACATTGATGATATGGTGCTTTGGCTCAAGGAAGATCATGGCAGGTTTAGCACTCATTCATGTTGGAAAATGAGGGAGGGTGCGGATGGGGAAGGGTTGCATCGGTTGTGGAAGAGCCTGTGGAGATAAAGTTCCAATGAAGGCGGAGCTTTTGGTGTGGAAGCTAGCTAATAATGCCCTCTTGGTGAAGGAAGTTCTGATAAGAAGAGGATGCCTTTCTGCCAACAACACCCAGTGTCCATTTTGTGAAAAGCAACTTGAGTCTGTGGATCATTTGTTTTGCACTTGTGACTTTGCATGCTCCCTTTGGTATCAAGGAATTAATTGGTCTGGTGTCTCGGGTGTATTGCTAGGTAAAGTGGAGAACCTACTAGCTTGATGGATAGATGCATGTTCAAATAGTGGTAAGAAAGAGATGTGGACGATCACGGGTCTTGTCCTGGTTTGAAGTATTTGGAAATTTCGAAATGATATAATATTCAAGGGATAGAGAGTTGAGATTAAGGCAGCAGCGGAGGAGGTAAAGTGGAGGGCATGTTGGTGGTGGAAAGGGGCGACAGAAGGGGGTGTTGGTTACCTCGGGAATCTTCAGCTGAGCTTTCCGGATGGGCTACTTCAGAGCAGTCGTACTCGGTTCAAAGCTCCTTGGAGAGGGCTGGTATGGGAACACCCGGAGAAGTGATGGTGGAAGATTAATACAGATGGATCGTTGATTAGGAATCTGGGGCCGGCAGGGATCGAAGGGGTAATAAGAAATTGGGGTGGGGGGGAGGGGGGGATGTGATATTTATTATCTCGGACCACATCGGCTGTGTAGACTCGACCGAGGCGGAAGTCACAGCGATCAGTCGCGTTTGTTCGGCTTTCATGCGGGATCAGGGCTTTTCACTTCCCAAAATTATGTTGGAATGCAATGCACAAAACGTTGTGTAGTGGATGGAGAAACCTGAATTATTCCCCTGGTGGCTTCGCGAATTGCTAGGCCGATTATGATAATATTAAGGTTTGCGGGGGGAAATTCGAGTGCGACATATCCTTAGGGAGCGTAACAACATGGCGAATTTCTAGGTACGGAAGGGAGCAGCTAGGGAGGGGAAGGTGGAAGAATGGTTGTAGTGAGCCTGCGCCGTTGGATTACGCCTGCGCTGTTGGACTGAAAGATCACTGGAAAAGAATCGGTGCAAAGGGTGTAGGGATTACTGAAGTTTAGCATTAAAGTCGGTATGTCTTTGGCTATGTGATACGTTTGCCTCAGGATTGTTTGGTTTTGGAAATCGTGCGCCCGGCCCAGATGGCTTTAATTTGGGATTCTTCAAGAAGTATTGGGATTTACTTAAGGGAGACATTATGGAGATCTTTTGCAAACTGGAGGCGGATGGCAAACTCCCTAGAGAGGCAGGAGGTTCCTTTATTACTCTCATTCCTAAAGTGGATTGCCCAAAGGGATTTGACGAGTATAGACCTATCTCTCTGGTTGGGTGTATATACAAAATGGTCACCAAGGTGCTGTCCAGGAGAATGCAAGAAGTGATGAATGGATTGGTGGGTCAAACGCAAATGGTGTTTGTTAGAGGGAGGCAAATCCTAGATGGCGCCCTTATTGCAGCTGAGGTGATTCATTCGACTCAGGTTTCTGGACGGAGTGGCTTTGTAGTGAAGTTAGATTTCGCTAAGGCCTATGATAACGTATCATGGGATGCATTGTTCCGAGTTTTAGAAGCTATGGGTTTTGGTGTTAAGTGTATTAGATGGTTGAGAGAGTGCATAACATCGGCTACAGCGACTGTACTGATTAACGGCTCGCCCACGGCTTTTTTTCAAGCTACAAAAAGGTCTTCGTCAATGTGACCCGCTCTCCCCGTATCTTTTCATTTTGATTGGTGAAATCTTGAATAGGCTGCTGGTGACAGTGGGTGAAAAATGCCTGATTTCAGGGCTGGCAACGGGTGAAGGGGGCGGTCATTTCAAATCTCAAATACGCCGACGACACCATAATATTCTATCAAGGCAATTCTTCATGCGATCATGTTGAAAAGGATTCTAAGGTGCTTGTCATTATCCACTAGGCTTAAAATTAATTTTGATAAGAGTAGCTTGTTGGGAATAAATTGCTCTAAGGAATTAAAAAAGGAGGCAGCGCCTATGTTTGGATGCAGGGTGGGAGGGTGGCCGTTAAAATACTTCGGAATTCCAATTGCTGGGAGGATAAATAGCATTGGGGTATGGAAGCCAGTGTTAGATAAAGTCAAGAAGAGGCTAGCTGGGTAACAGGGTCGCTTGTTGTCTCAGGCGTGCAGGTTCAGCTTAATCAAATCAGTGATGTTTATTCTGCCTATATATTTCCTATCAATTTTCAAAGTTCCAAAGGCAGTGGCGGATAGGTTAGAGGCCCTTAAACGAAGGTTCTTTTGGAATGAAGGGGTTGGGTGAGGAAATTGCATACCATAATTTGGGAGAGAATTTGCAACAACAAGGAAGACGGTGGTCTTGGTATTTGGAATACTCAACGTTTTAACTATGCTCTTCTAATAAGTGGAAGTGACATTTTGGGAAAGATAATTCCCTATGGAAAAGGTGATAAACATGAAATATTACAAGGGGGAAGCTCCTTTAATCCCGGACGTAAAGCTAAATAGGACGATTTGGGGAAGAATCTATAGTTCCTGGGGGGAGTTGGACCATGAAGTTCAAGGGGGAGGATTTAAAATTCAAGTGGGGAATGGAGCATGTACAAGATTTTGGCAAGATATCTGGGTGGAAGGGGGTCGGCCTTTAAAGGATGTATTCCCTAGATTATATGCCTTGGCGGTTAACAAGAATGGTAGGGTCGCTGAGTTTGGCAATTGGTCGGGCTTTGATTGGGATTGGAATATTCAACTTCGCAGGCCATTGTTCGATTGGGAATTGGGTGTATGGAACAAATTACTAACTGTTTAAATGGGACTAAGTTGAACTGTTACATTGATGATATGGTGCTTTGGCTCAAGGAAGATCATGGCAGGTTTAGCACTCATTCATGTTGGAAAATGAGGGAGGGTGCGGATGGGGAAGGGTTGCATCGGTTGTGGAAGAGCCTGTGGAGATAAAGTTCCAATGAAGGCAGAGCTTTTGGTGTGGAAGCTAGCTAATAATGCCCTCTTGGTGAAGGAAGTTCTGATAAGAAGAGGATGCCTTTCTGCCAACAAAACCCAGTGTCCATTTTGTGAAAAGCAACTTGAGTCTGTGGATCATTTGTTTTGCACTTGTGACTTTGCATGCTCCCTTTGGTATCAAGGAATTAATTGGTCTGGTGTCTCGGGTGTATTGCTAGGTAAAGTGGAGAACCTACTAGCTTGATGGATAGATGCATGTTCAAATAGTGGTAAGAAAGAGATGTGGACGATCACGGGTCTTGTCCTGGTTTGAAGTATTTGGAAATTTCGGAATGATATAATATTCAAGGGATAGAGAGTTGAGATTAAGGCAGCAGCGGAGGAGGTAAAGTGGAGGGCATGTTGGTGGTGGAAAGGGGCGACAGAAGGGGGTGTTGGTTACCTCGGGAATCTTCAACTGAGCTTTCCGGATGGGCTACTTCAGAGCAGTCGTACTCGGTTCAAAGCTCCTCGGAGAGGGCTGGTATGGGAACACCCGGAGAAGTGATGGTGGAAGATTAATACAGATGGATCGTTGATTAGGAATCTGGGGCCGTCAGGGATCGAAGGGGTAATAAGAAATTGGGGTGGGGGGGAGAGGGGGATGTGATATTTATTATCTCGGACCACATCGGCTGTGTAGACTCGACCGAGGCGGAAGTCACAGCGATCAGTCGCGTTTGTTCGGCTTTCATGCGCGATCAGGGCTTTTCACTTCCCAAAATTATGTTGGAATGCAATGCACAAAACGTTGTGTAGTGGATGGAGAAACCTGAATTATTCCCCTGGTGGCTTCGCGAATTGCTAGGCCGATTATGATAATATTAAGGTTTGCGGGGGGAAATTCGAGTGCGACATATCCTTAGGGAGCGTAACAACATGGCGAATTTCTAGGTACGGAAGGGAGCAGCTAGGGAGGGGAAGGTGGAAGAATGGTTGTAGTGAGCCTGCGCCGTTGGATTACGCCTGCGCTGTTGGACTGAAAGATCACTGGAAAGGAATCGGTGCAAAGGGTGTAGAGATTACTGAAGTTTGGCATTAAAGTCGGTATGTCTTTGGCTATGTGATACGTTTGCCTCAGGATTGTTTGGTTTTGGTAGTCCTGTGATTGGGGAGTGTGATTGAGGAGTGTGGTGTACTAGTAAATGTATCAGACACTGTATGGTTTTTGTTCTGGAAATGATAGCCCTTTTTTTCCTAAAAAAACTATATATATTTTTTGAAAAAAATTCATAACTATGATCACAAGATTACAAGTCTATTCATCTCTATTATCTACCATCCATTCCTAATATTAGAATAAATCAATTTAAATTTAAAATTTTTTAGAATATATTGCACTTTTATAATATAATTATATTTCATCCTAAAATTCATAAAAATATACATTATGCTTAAAAATATATATATTAAAATAAAATGCAATAGACTTTTTAAATTAATTTTACTATTTATTATTAAAAAATCAACACCGACATGCCCAGAGCGCGAGAGATAAATCTAATCAAGAGCACTACAAGAATTTCCGTAGGAAAGGTACAAAATGATTTTTTTCGCCTTATTCATCGCCTAGCGCATGAGACGAAGAAATCATATAGGTGACAATGCTTTAGGTGACGACATTTGTCTTCTTTTTCGTCACCTTCCAACAAAATTCTTGTAGGCCAAAAACCAATTTCATCAAATGAACACAAAACAAACTCATAGTAAATAGTATTTCTCAAATGACTAATGGCTTGACCACTCAATCCCCATCTTTCACCACTTTCAAAATACTCAAGTACATCAACAACTGAAACAAAAAAAAATAAAAAATAAAAAATAAAAAACAAAAATAAAAACAAAAAAACAAAAAAACAAAAATAATTCAAACTCATAGTTCTAAAATAATAGTAAGAAATAAAATAATCAAACTCGCAAAAAATATAAAATAAATTTTTATATAAAATTAAATAAAATTTTTTTAAAAATCAGGGATCAACTGACCCTCGTGTACCTTTCGCTAAAGGGTCCAGTTAGGGTGCGATCAACAAATCCCGCAGCACATCAAGGCAGCGATCTGAAGCGTCCGTTTAAAATCCAAGGATTGTAAATGAAAAAGGGTATAATTGTCATAACACAATAATAGTTCATTTTAAAAACAATGTATTTCAGCGATACGACAAGTATTTTAGACATGTTATCATATCTAATATTTGGTAACTCTATATTTAGTATGTTATCATATTTATTATTTGGTAAATCATATCAAATATTTGGTAATCCATATCTAATATCTCAAATAATATCTTTTTATGATCAAAGATACGTATCAAATTTATTAATAGAAAATATATTTCAGGGACCATAAGTAGAGGAATTCACCTAGAATGATTCAGCGATGCTACCAAAAACAATTATGTGATGCTACCAAAAATAATGAAGGGATGCTATCAAATATATTTCAGCGACCGTATCTAGCATAATTCAGCGATGGTACCAAGAATAATTTAGCGACGCAACCTAGAAAGATTCAGCGATGCTACCAAAAACAATTATGTGATGCTACCAAAAATAATGAAGGGATGCTATCAAATATATTTCAGCGACCGTATCTAGCATAATTCAGCGATGGTACCAAGAATAATTCAGCGACGCAACCTAGAATGATTCAGTGATGCTACCAAAAACAATTCTGTGATGCTATCAAAAATAATGAAGGGATGCTATCAAATATATTTCAGCGAGATCAAGTAGATGAATTCAGCGATGGTACCAAGCAGAATTCAGCGATGCTACCAAGAATGATTCAGCCATGCTACCAAAAACAATTCTGTTATCATATCTAATATTTGGTAAATAATATCATATCTAATATTTGGTAAACCTATATTTAGTATGTTATCATATCTAATATTTGGTAAATAATATCATATCTAATCTAATATTTTCAAATAATCATCAACGAATGGTAACAAATATATTAATAGATAATTTCAATCATGCTACAAAAAAATAATTTAGTGATGCTATAAAAAATATTTAAGCTACAGCGACTCAACTAGAATATTTCGGGTACGTTTTCATGAACAATTCAATGACTTTATTTAAAAATATTTCAGCGACGTATATCTATGTATAGCAGCATAATTAAGCAAATTGGAGGGTAATATGAGATCAATCCTTGAAATGCAAAGAAGAAGAGAAGAAGAACGACGGAAGAAGAATGGAAGAATCAGCAATTGTCTGTTCACAAACTAAATGTAGCAAATTTACTATTTTAACCTTTTAGTTAATCTCAACCATCAATTTATAAATTAAATCAATGGCTGCGATGTACCACAGTACATCAAGTCAAAATGCTTAGTCGCACCCTAACGGAATTGTTCGCTAAAACCGCCACTTGGCCAGCCTCTCTCACAGGATAATTCATGAGGATGGCTACCGAGAACTATAGTACCGATCCCGTTCCCGAGTGGGTGTCCTCGGAAATTTTCCGGTTCGGAGAACCGATTTCTTGTCAGTTAATTTGTCGATGGGTTGTGATCGTAGAAATTCCTCGGGATTTTTGCTGAAGACTGGTACTCAATAATATTACTAGGAAGAGATGGTTTATCTACCGGTTAAATAATACGATTTCCGAGGACAAATACACAATGTTTTCCTCGAGATTTGTAACGAAGTTAAATAATTGGAAAAATCATCGAGTAGAACCCGGTTCAACATCGGTCCAATGTGTCCGTTTCCAACTATTCCAAGTACCTATCCTCAGTTTTGTCCATCGGGAAAAATGTGTACCAGTACCTGCAATATCTATTTTGGCTCCTCCAAAGCAACCTCTAATTAACAATATTAAAATACAACAAGCATATAATCTGAACAACACAATATCTAACAAATCAAACCTCCATTCAACAACACCCGTCTCCAACAATCAACAACTATCTGAACTAAATAAAACCAAATAAATATATCAACCATTGAATATATTTAAATACTTAACACAAGTATCATAAAGTTGGCATAAACATTATCCAATAGCCTTCATATCAACATGGACTTAACATAAAAGTACTCCAACAGGGAAATTCTAAGTCATGGCAGCATGGTCATCACCGTCAAGGCCATGATCCGGGCCTCTATGACCATGCAAACGAAAGAGTTCTTCTTCAATGGTCTTTAACCGTTGAAGGACTCTTTGGAATTCGGGGTCCTACGTGACCGGGAGTGGCGCGGTGTAGGCCGTGGCGGGGATAGGACGAGCTCGATGTCGAGCAGTCTTGCGAACCCCCGGTAAAGCAATGTCATCAGCAAACGACGCAATACTATATATGTGTTGCTGGTGGGTCATCCCACCACTAACAGCGTAGTATACGACATTTGGGTCTACCTCTCCGTGTTGAGTCGCCATCTCCTACGAAGCTACCTGAAATTCTCTATGTTGGGGAGAACCATTTATACAAATATTAAGTAGGAAAAATTGAAATGATAAGAAAATATATAAATGTAAATATTTTTATTTTAACATACCATAAGATTCTCTGTGCTCTCCGTGACAAAAGTCTTTTTTGTGTCAAGGTGTGAAATTCGGAAACTGATTTGGAAGTTGCATGAAATTCATTCAAAGAGTAGAACTAGAAACCTTGCCTCAATAACTGTGAACCATATTCTTGGATTTCAGGAAGCCGTTGAATCCTTGCCACTATGTGGTGATATATGACATCTGCAAGCACAACCATCTACCAATACCATTTTAAATATTATCTTTTGGGAGCCAGTTTATTTATGATCAGAAAATGTTGTGCTTGCCAACCTGGTAGTAAACTAAGAAGTTAGAAGCAGTGCCAGCCAATTATGTTGATGCGTGATATCATTGGGAAACTCTTGTGAAGCCATCAGATATTATTTTTGGTGGGTTGTAAATGAACTGTAAAAATTGACTAGCTGGGAGTGGTAGAGCTGTTAAAAGGATCCAAAGCCAAGTATCCAATTGCCAAGTTTGGCTTGAGTCTTGGCAATTGATAAGTCAGAATGAGGTTTTTAATTGAACATGAGTTTGACTTGATTTGTTCTTTCGAGCTTGAACTCAACCTCAACTTGTTGCTTTCATCTTTGGTAATTTATAGTATATAAAATTACAATGAAACTTCTCTTAATGCGCCAAATTGAGCTGAGCCAGGCCCAGCTCAGCCCGCGAGCTGCTTGACTCAAGTGTACTGGTGCATGGATGAATTTTGACTTGTTCCTCTTGTTTTCCTCTTGCAGAACAAAATTTCACCGTGGTACCTGAATTTTGAGCTCATGAGTGAAGTATTTTTCATGGTTCCGGAAACCTATCGATTACATTACATAGCATTCAAACCGTGCGAGGTCTTATAACACAGTTCTACTATTATCCAGTTGCTCTGTTACAGTTAAAGCTTTTTTTAATTTTTTTTTTTTTTCTGGAATAGATAAAGTTTGTATAAAATGTAACCTTGCTAACTAACTGACTATTTCTGTGTGAATTTCTATTGCGCATCTAAAGGCATTAATTCCTAGATTACCCTAAGGTTCTTATGATAATTTTTTTATCTTTTTTTGGTAGGGTTGTTATTATACATACTATTATACTGTAAGAACTTGACCACGGGTGAGAATACATATAGCAAGTTCTCTTTGTTTGATTTGGCTGGAAGTGAGAGTGTAGCTGTGGAGGCCGGATCAATCTGGTGAAAATGCTACTGAATTGTTGCATGTCTTAAAATTCCTCAGCGTAAGTGAAGGTCCTGCATTTCTTTCCTTTTTCTGGCAGTGAATTCTATAATCTTGATCTCATCATTTTATTACACACCACTCCGTAACAGGGTTAGTGTAGTTCCCATTATTATATTTTAGCTACTGGTGTTATTGTAAGTAGTAGAAATATCTAGATATTCCTTCTGTTTATTCATTGTAGAGATCATGTTGATATTAGTACTTAACGCGTCCGGTTAACTAATTTCTGTAGATTTTTGCTATTTTACTTGCTCTCATTTATTGTTTTTAATGTTTTATGTGTAGATTGGGTGATGTATTGGCATCTTTGACCTCCAAAAAGGATTAGTGTCTCCCACTTGTATGGTTTACACGATTAGTGTCTTCAGTCCCAATCTTTTTTCTTTTTTTTTTATTTTTTATTTTTTTTTGCTTTTGCTTAGCATTTACTTATATACTGGCCCTTCTTTGTGGAAGAATATCATGCATGGGCGCCAATGCTCTCATGTGATACACGTAAGGGTTGAGGGATCATATTGGAAAAACTTTGCTTTTATTTGGAAAGTATGAAGCTCACTAACTTACCTATCCCCAGGTTGAGCAATGAGCCATGCAAGTTGATGCCGATTAAAGATGCTCCATGGAAACCAATATATAATATGTTTGGATTTACAGTTTGCTGGTGGTGGATATGCTCTCAGGAATTGGAGTTTTTGATAAATGGAATGGAGTTGGTGCACGCCTATTTTTGTTTTTGACACACATTTAAAAGAACAAAACCCAATATAGTTCTATGATTTCGAAGACTTTAGGTGTTTCCCTAAATTAAACCCGAATATAGTTCTATGATTTGTCTACCATAAATAACCCAGTTTATGAGCCATGTCTCTCTTCAAGCACCACAAAGTCATTGCTGCAATTTTTATTTGCTTCCTCCTCCTGGTTCAATCTAGTGAAGATCATGAGGTGATTAATTAATCATTATAACCTTATATATATATATATACTAGAACTATTTGTTGCACGCGCTACGCAGCTCGCAAGTGAGGAAAAAACATTATGAAAAACGGTAATAAGACACTCATAATTGAATCGTTGAAAATTATTTCCCCAAAAATGAAACAAAATGATCATGGCCGCTAAAGACTTGAGTTGAAGTCAGCACTGCATCTCCTGTGAGTATCCAATGGCATCAAGATGAGCAGCCATGGCTTTGTTCATTGGTAGTGGTCCGCATCTTAAAATCCGAACATGTTGGGGGCAGTGCTCCTGAATCATTTCCTTCAAGACAAAGCCAACGTCACCATCCCATACTTTAGGAGGCTATTGAAAAATAAACAAGCAATAAACTCAGCATTACGATGTTGGACAACATTGATGTGAATCAAATGTTAAGTCAATGATAGTCGTAGTTCCAAAAGATGGAAATCTTGTCGAAAATTTAACCAAGGTTATGAGTATATAAGCATGAATGCATTATATATCACTGCTTATGAGAATAAAAGGCAACCTAAATGAGAAACAATAATCGAACTTCCTTGTGCAAAGATAAAATGCCAAGCTTGTCTTAGTAAACTTTTAACCCTTGTGGCTGAATCTTAGCGAGCCAATCCAATTCTTCCTGCCAACAACAAAAAATAATATACTTGAGAACCGGTGTTCTCATCATTCTAACAAGAACACTAATCGAAATAGATTTGATGGAGCTGAATGGAGATTTATTTTTAAGAAATTGAAACATTGTCCAATGCAAAACTTGGAAAAAGAGGAACATTATAAAAAGAATTCACCAACATTAGCAAAATGCCCTCGTACGTAACATTAGCATAAATCAGGTGTACCTTTATCTGGTCCTTAGGATTCTCAAGAATAGCTCTAGCAACCTAAAGACGAGCCAAAAACAGGATTAAAATAAGGTAATTCTGCTTTGCAATGGATATAGAAAAAACATTGAATATAAACCTGGAACACTGATGTAATTCCAGTGCCTCCAGCAAGCATTCCAAACGCTCTTACTTCACCTGGCAGGTACTTGAAACGGCCCTAATTTTAGAACGGATTATTTAAACATTTAGATTATGACATAATTACACAGACAAAAAACAAATGAACTTGTAAAAACCCAACTTCGTTGAAATTACCCATAGAGGACTTGTAAATGCTATATCTATGACAAAGTAGTGAAATGCAAATACAGCTACTGGTTTCATACCTTTCAGAAAAAACATTTGACATTGAGCCCGGATGGAATTCTTCACAGCAAGATCACCCTCGTCAGCAAGAGCAGCAGCACCTTGGCTTTTTGTGCATCTTTGTCATCTCAGATGTAATATATCTAGAGTCTCATCTGATCTTGAAGTCAATAAAATCTAAGTAAAGAAAAGAAAGTTAAGACAGAATAGCAAAAGAATACTTTGCGAAAGGAAAAAAAGAAAGTATAATACAAATAAAGGGTGAAATGTGTTGTCAATAAACTTTTGGAAATTACTTTTCAAGTCTTCAAGTCTTCTCTTAAGATAACATTCTTGTTGTCCCACAATGCATCAATATTCGTCTTCTTGGCACCGACACGCAATCAATCCTCTGCATGATCCATCTTTGAATAATTTCCTGAATTAACTTGTGCCTTCTTTTCTTCCCCATCTTTCTCATTAGAATCTGTAGGAATATGCTTATTCACTCATTAGCATCTAACTATTGTATAACTTTTGTTTTCTTCTCCGTGAATGCATGTGTCACTTGCAAATCATGAGACCACATAATGAGATCAGATCATATAATTAAAGTTAAGTGTTGGGAGAATTTAATTGAGCGTCATTTAGCATTTCTTTTTCTTATCTGAGAATCTTGTATCTACATGTACATAAATTACTAACACATTATTAGTCAAGGTAAATGTAGAAGCCAATTCAAGACCAGGCAATCTCATAAATTCATTGATTTAAAAGAATATTACAAAGATCAGCATAAATAGGTAGGTTATATGGAATAAATAGAGGGCAAGGGTTTGGGCTAGGCAATTAACCAATTCAAAGTGCCAGGACATAGAACAAATAAAACCTATTGATAATGTTCGGAGAGACATAGTAAATTCCAGCATCATAGGCGCAATTAAATCAACAATAATATACTAATAACCTGCTCTGCACTGCCCATAAAACCGTGGCATGCCAATAATAACACCTTGCTTGAATCTCGAACAACAGGATGAGCTTGAAGCTTATCTTTGAGGGAGCATATATCTTTCCACCCAGTCATAAAAACCAAAACAGCACCAGGCCTTCCATTTTCACATATATTGCAAAGAAGAAACTCTATGAGGTTGAAACCCAGACAATCTGGATTCCAACTTGACAAAGATTCCCTCGCATGGGCAGTGTAGTGATTGAAATCCACATTGTAAGCGCACCCTGATTATTATTTCCAGCAGCTCATTATATTGTCATAAATCCAAAGGACCTAAATACATACATCCCAAAGCAAACGAGGAAGTAGATTACCTCCACTGGAGAAGCAATTTGGCTCTGTCTTTCTTGGAGCCCGTTTGCTCATTTTCCACATTTTTTCCATCCCATAATCATCCATTTGATTAAAAGCTGTCAACTGATATCCGATTGCCTCCAAAATATTTTCTAAGAAATGTGTCCGTACTGGATAAGTAAAACCCTAAGTAAAAAATGTGGAAAAATCTTAGAATGACTTAATACATGGAAGTTTAGAAAAGTATATAATTATACCAGGATCACACTGTACAAATGAAACAGCAATTCGGTAACATCTAAAACAGAAATAGAGGACTTGTAAATTACTGATTTTTTTTGAAGGCCTGAGTCCCTAAAGGTTGGCGTGCCTTGCAATACCCCTGCAACAGAAAACATAATGCAGACCGGATAAGAACTATTTCGGGGTCATAGATACCTGTGTGAATTGTTGAAAATTGGATGCATTCAAAAGGAGTTAATTGTATTATTTCCTAATACAATTCATACAGAACAACTGATTTTAAGAAGCCTATCAAATGGAGTTTTAACATCCTCAAACCTTAGGAAAATATAGCGAGGAACGTGGATCGTTGAACTATTAAAGCCAATGAGATATAGGAATGAGATTCACGAGAACTACAGCTAGTGTAGGAGCTAACAAACTTCTTACGAAATTACAATTTCATCTAATGCAGGTAAGGTCCCAAAATGCCTAGCAACGTGTAAAATCAATCTTAAATAAAGCTTGAAAAGAAAAACATTATATAGGAAATACAGAAATTCCAAAACTAAGGCAGTGGATTATGCCTTCGAAAGACTCCCTATTTCATTTCTCGAGCTGCCAAGATATTAAAGACTAACCTATAAAA
This sequence comes from Hygrophila difformis, assembly GCA_030278955.1. NCBI lineage: Eukaryota > Viridiplantae > Streptophyta > Magnoliopsida > Lamiales > Acanthaceae > Hygrophila > Hygrophila difformis. Next base: position 31,492,688 of record JAOANR010000008.1, on the reverse strand, counting down.
ATTATATCTTTAAACCTAGAGCAAAAAATAGCATAAACAAATGAACTCATCTGTAAACCTAGTGGCCAAATGTCTGAATCGACTAAGTGAGATGTACCTCCATAGACTTTATTATTAGGATCCACATAACAATCATATAGAACATGAAAAGCCCAGCACAAAAGAAAACCAATTAATCCAATAGAAACTGATTGTACATTGGAATACATGACAGCCAATTGGTACGAATAATAAAGATAGATACGGATTTTGAATTTTATTATGATGTGCTTTCCACTTAGCCGGATTCAATAAAATCAGGGCATTGCCGAACTCAAATTTAGAAAATCAAGCCCAAAAAGGGGGAAAAAACTAGAGGAAGAAGCAGAAACGAAAGGGAAAAAGGAAAAAGTTGCAATGTATTGCAAACCGTGTTTACAGCCGAGATTGAAAGGGTCGAAATTGAGGCACAAATCCAGCAAGAAATTGCAACAAGCAACCGAAGACTACTTCATACACCCAAACGCAGGCCAGTAAATTCAGGAGGTTGCACAGACTGGGGAAAAAATTCACCTTGGGCGCTAAACGCTGGAGACTGAGGCAGGTTCCAGCGGCCCTTCCTTACAGCGGGGGCCGGCCGCGCACAGCCTTCCTTCGTGGTGTCCCGGCGGCGGTGGTGGGCGACAGCAGAACCGTGCGCTGAAGGGGTCGCAGAAGGCCGGACAACAGCAGAAAGTACGAATTGAACCCTAGCAGGAACAAACATGACTTCGAATTTAACAGAACCCACGGCCGGTGAACTTAGAGAAGGGGTCACATGTCCATCACATGACCCTTCCGACCCCAATTTTGCTAATTAATTTATGGATGAACTAAAACTCTAAAAGATTAAACATCTCATACCTTCAGTAACAAAAAATTAGCCAGCCCTATCAACTGTACAATCCACAATTGTGCATACAGACAGGGTTAAAAGTTGAAACTTGATGGTCCATGCTCTAACCAGGAAGCTAAGAGCAACAATGCATCACAATTCACACAACCAAAACACAAGTTAGCGAACCAGTGATGACTGATGACCGAAACCAGCATTGCTTAAAATGTCCTTTCGGTTATCATATTCAAAGCCCTTTCAAGAATCTAATAGAAGTACAATAGAAGGGAAAAAATAGGCACCAAAAAGTATACACTATACACTACGCGACTAACCTTTCTTCAAGCCAGGGCATACATCTTCTCCTTTATAAACAATGGGCACATCAACCATTAAATATGTTCCATCCTCTGCCCATACAGACGCTAGATTTAATATTTCCCCATCTTCGTTGCTTTTAATCTGTACACCAAGTGTCGGTGGTTAAGCGAAAGCAAAGACCTTTCTTGGATAGAAGTACTAATTAAACAGAAACCCTAAAGTATACAGGCCATTTGAACAAATTCCAGTCAATGAAAACAGAGTAGCATTGCAGAATATAGGAAGAATCACACATTCAATTGACCTCAAAATCAATAAAATTGCAGAGAATTAGCTCCAATATCTTGTCTTTATCGGAGGAACCTTCTTGGTATCAAGTATTGTGGAAGATCCAGGACCCGCCCTATTCTGAAGTGGGAAAGGAGTAGAGCAGAAGAACGAAAGCTTCAGCCGGTGGAGAACAGCTTTAATCTGCTTCCGCTCAGTGGTGAGCAACAGTTTCCGAGAATCCGATCGGGAAGCCGCGATAGAATTAGGGTCGGCGGGGTTCGTTTGGACGGAACTTGCAGAGGAAACCACCGGGCGGCGCTGAATGGAGAAGGGGTGACAGTGAAGGTGGTGTGCGCAGGGCAAACGAGATCGAGAGTGAAACCGGAATGCAAAGAAAGAGAAGAAATCACACTACGCGAGATTCGCCGGAGCAGAGTGGGTGAGGCTATTCCTAAGCGTCAGAGTGACAAACGCGTAAAAGAACAAGACCTGACTAAAAAAAATCAGTATTTCCGAGCAAGGGCAAAAAAGGAATGCCAACCCTACATTTACTATTCCTGGGAATAGTAACAAATGTCTTGCATATATATATATTAGATATATATATATATATATGTGTGTGCTATTTATTTATAATATGTATGCATACAGCATACATATATAGGTAATGAATTGATGACAATATTTGTTTGTACAGATGAATCCTAGTACAACAGCTGATGTTAGGGGAAGTACCTATGTCCCCAGAATAGGTAATGTTCTAAACAATCCAAAACTCCTACATGATACAAATATGATTTAATAATTGCTTACTAAATACATGTAACATAATAACAGCATTGATTTAGTGAATATGTAATGTTTATGTATTGTAGGTTGTGGGGCAGCAGGCAAAGCAAGGTGCAGGCTGTCGTCAAGACCATACCTGTGCAGAAGGGCATGCGGGACGTGCTCCGCTCGCTGCAGCTGCGTGCCGCCTGGGACATCTGGTAACCAGGAGCTCTGCCCCTGTTACTATGCCGCGATCACCCATGGTGGCCGACGCAAATGCCCTTAGTTACACCTGCATGAATATATATAAATACTTGCCATACCACAGCTATGCATTCTACTTTCTCTCTCTCTCAAATCTTGACTATATGTGTTTGTGTGTGTGTGCATTTAAGAATGTTATCTTAGAAGCATAAGTAAGAGTGAATAGATAATAAAGGGGGGTGGACATGTATTGTAATTAAGTGGCATGCCATATGCGCTTTCTTGATGCTGTTCTTGTTGCTCTAAGGAGATAATGACAATGCGATTGTATGTAATGTCTGGATTCTTCAGACTGTCAAATTATGTGGATACGATGATGATTGATGATGGGATTGCCCACAAACTGCACTAGCGCAGAATAGAGAAATGGGAGATACCATTTAAATAAGTAAAACAATCAAGTTTGATAATATACATTCAGATCAGTAGACAGATATAATCTACAAAAGAGATAACCAGGATACTGTATGTGTCTTCAGTCTTCACTATATAATGGATGCTTTTCCTCTTCCAGGAGAAAGGTCATTCAAAATTCACTCAAAAAATGCTAATGTTCAAAGCATCAAAATCTGAAGTAGACCATGCCGAAATGATTAAAAACCTTTTAGTTCTACGGATTGTCTAATCTTAAGAACTTCCCCTGGATGGATTTATTGAGGTGGGAAATGTTGTCCATGCCACCTTTAATCCTGTTTTTCCAGTTCCCCCATTCTCTCTATGATTGCCTGTGTGGCAAAGAATTGAGGACAAGAGGATGCTATTTTCAGTGGATTTTTCGAATTCATCATTAATAAAAACATGTCTGAATATGAACAACTGGCAGCACTAGGGTGGCGATAGTATTTACAGCTTTAAACCATGGTAAGGGGAAAAATAAAAAATAAAAAATAAAAAAATTCTACCTTCTTGCTTGTTTCTTGCAGTTCCCCAGCGAGTATGAACTCATCTAATATGAGATATACCTATCAACAACGACAGGAATTCTAAATAACTAGATAAAAACAGAGATCAGTGCTCTTAAAAGGCAAATGTGAATAATATTAAAATCCCATCAAAATCTAGGTGAGTAAAATGGATGCATTTATCAAAAAGTAGTATGCCTGCTCAAACCAGAAGGAATGCAAAGAACATGACTGAAATAATGAAAGGGCCTGCAATTCAATACTTTAAATTGAAATAAGATTTCTCTGCACTGTGCAGATGTGAATATCGATCATAAAAGAAATCTAACTGGGCACGCAATAGGCCAGCATTGTTTTTAGGTCCCAGATAACCAAAACTAGAATTCGAGGAAGACCCAAGCACATGGAACATCACTGCTCAATATGCAGCTTAATGAAACAAACAAAAGAGGTGTAGAATCGTTGTTAATTTTGGGAAAATAATTATAAAAGATGGAAGCACATAAACTACAGCAAAACTTAAACAACGCAGAGACAATAATTGATATGCTGCATATTCGATGCAGAATAAGCATTAATGTATGGAAAAGGTTCATGTCACAGGTAACTTGACTTGAATATTCCACAAGATTAGAACTAATGTAAATCATCACATCAATAATAATTAAACATCCAAAAGAAAGAAGTAGCATACCTTATGAAAATTGAACACTAAATCTAGCTCACACACATTGCTGAAAAAATGGTCGAGTATCTCCACAAATAAGTGAATGGACTCCAAATAAGCTAACTCGTTATCCGTAATGTCCATGCATAATGAGAAAAATAAACCAGCATATCGCCTGTAGATGATCTTAGTGGTTCGAAACTGCAGAAATAGTATAAAACAATGACAAATGTTGTGGCTACAGTCACAGACAAATATAAGATGTTCTCTTCGAAATGGAATAAATCAAAAGTATAATAATTTAAGCTAGAATACCAACTTGCTAGCAATTTTGTTTCATTTCTTTAAATCAATCCCAAAGCTAGAATACCAACTTGCTAGCAATTTTGTTTCATTTCTTTAAATCAATCCCAAATTCCATAAGAATCAAACTTAAGCCCCCTCCGAACATTTTAAAAATTCTCGAATTATATCAACAAGGATAAATGGCACATAATTAAACCCATTCGGTAGTTCATATTGGCTCATTACCTCCACAAAATTGGTGAATTTCGGATCCCTGTTGACGACTAACCGATGAACCTGCAACAATTCAAGGAACAAAACTTCAAATTTTCGAAAACATGGAGACGAATTTGGGAATGAGCGGAAACATGATATAATTGCGTACCTCGTATTCGACCTTATGCTTCTCGGATTCCTCGAAAGGAAGATAGTATTTTGCCAATCGAGTTTTTCCTTGCCTGTTCTGTAACAGTATAAATCGAATCTACAATATCCAAAAAAAGAAAACCATTGACTACTTGTCGCTGAAAACCATGGAAGAGAAAGAGGAATTGTAGAAAGGATTTGGTACCATAGTTGAAGGAAACGACGGAATCTGCTATCAGAAGCACCGAAATACCGTATTCGAAAATGCAAACTTTCATGTGCTAGATTCGGAATACTCGAGTCTGGTTCATTCAACTTTCCCCTACAAAAAACTGCAAAAAAATTGAGTTCTGAGGCCGAGGGAACATGTCAACGGTCGAAAGTCGAAACTTCTGGCACTATTAACTGGTCTCCGCTAAAATTCGGAGTTTTGGGCTAAAACATTTTTTTTTTCTTTTTCTGTTATACAATTATTGATGACAATTATTGATGAAATTTGGATGTATACCACTTTTTCAAAGAAATGCTCCATTAGTCGTGATACCTATTCTAGTGAAGGCAATTAATTATGATGCCATTAGCCTTGTATTGTGTCTATAAATATGGGTTCTTAAGTGAGAAATACACACCAATATTTGTTCAAAAAACTCTTATACTTGAGCATATATTTTCCTTACTTTTGGTCTTAATTACACTTCAATAGTTGCACTATTGAATACACTAATACTATTTCTTTTATTTCTTCCATTGTCTTTCATTCAAATATATCCATTACTAATATATCATCATTAGAATTCTATATTATCATATAGCTAATAGGCATATACTTGTAATAATTTCACAACACGTTATCAGCACGAGCTACGAACGGAGCTCTGCCGGAATTTCTTTGAGGTAATATTTTGTATTTCAATAATTCTATTATGGCTAACTTGACAAAGCAGGATTTCAGACCATTGATGGTATCTGGAGATAATTATCTATCTTGGAAAATGGATGTTGAAATCCATTTGGAATCAATGGGTCTTGAAAAAATAATTGAAAAAGATAATCAGGCTTCAAACCAAGACCGTGCGAAAGCTATGATTTTCATCCGCCATCATCTTGATGAGGGATTGAAAACACAGTATTTAACGGTCAAAGACCCAATTGAACTCTGGGAGAATTTAGAAAAAAGATATGATCATTTAAGATCAATAAATCTCCCTCGAGCCCAGTATGACTGGTCACACTTACGATTCCAGGATTTTAAATCAGTAAATGATTACAATTCTGCTCTGTTTAATATCGTATCACAATTAAGACTGTGTGGGGAGACAATTACTGATAAACAAATGCTAGAGAAGACATTCTCTACATTCCACCCCTCCAATACGGTGTTACAGCAAACATATCGAGCACAAGGTTTCACTGAATATTCTGATCTGATTACGTTTTTGTTATTGGCTGAAAAGAATAATGATTTATTATTAAAAAATCATGAAATGAGGCCAATTGGCAGTAGTCCATTGCCAGAGGCACATGTGACTGAATCTTCCAGCCGTGGTCGTGGCCGTAGTCGTGGCCGGGGTCAGAGACCTCGTGGTCGTGGGCATAACCGAGGCCATGGGAAAAATCATTTCCGCAACAATGTTTACATTAGGCCCACGACAGACACACGTAATCAGAATCAGGGCAACACCAGAGGTGATGTCCAAAAACAGAACTATGAAGAAGCAAAATGCGATAGATGCGGCCTAAACTAGGGTTGCAAATGAATCAAATATTTTTGGTTCGATTCGTGATTCGATTCGAAATTATTCGAAATTTTGATATTCGAATAATATTTGATTCGATTCGATATTCGATTAAATATTTTATTTAATATAAAATAATATATAAATATATAAAATAATTTTGTTCGATAATTTAAAATTTATTTTTAATGACTATATTTACTAATTAATATGAATATATTTATATATGAAATTAAAGCACTAAATTTGATACATAAATTGAACTAAATATTTAATTTCAATAATTAAAAATTATTTTTTTTAATATAAATTACCTTATAGAATAATTCGATTCGATTCGATAGTATTCGTGAAGCTTAACAAATCAAATCGAATACTGCAGTATTCGGTTCGATTCGGTTCGTTTGCAACCCTAGCCTAAACGGGCACTGGTACAAAAATTGTCGTACCAGAGATCATTGGGTGAAACTTTATCAAGATTCCCAGAGGGATAAAGGAAAAATGGTGGTTGAAACAAACCATGTTGACATAATGAATTCTGAGGAGAATATGCCCAATATCCCAGAATTTCAAGTTGAAGATTTATATAGTGATTTAGTTTAATTGTTATGTTGTATTATTATTTTATTACGCTTTGAACTTCTGTATCTGTCTTTACTTTTGCATGTGTGCTATATATATTGTCTATGTATTGTAATATATTACTTATGTTAAGTCTTGTTTTAATATTAATTATATCTTGTTTTAATTACAGCAAAATGGGGAATTATAAAAGTGATAATATATGTCTTATTGATAGTGCTTCAACGCACACAATACTAAAAGACATAAGGTATTTTTCCAATTTAAAAATGGGAGATACAAACATAAACACAATATGTGGTAGTGCAAATATTATAAAAGGAATTGGCACAGCCAACCTTATTTTCCCAGAGGGAACAAAATTAATTGTGAAAAATGCACTCCTATCTCCCAAGTCTCGAAGAAATTTATTGAGTTTTAAAGATATCCGAGAAAATGGGTATCATCTCGAGACATCGACTTCAGAGAATGTCGAATATTTATTAATTACAAATACCACTCATGGTAAGAAATATATATTGGAAAAATTACCAGCTCTGTCTTCTGGATTGTATTCTTCAAAGATAAATACAACTGAAAATTATCACTTAGACCACAGGCCTAATATTCCCCAAATAAACCAGAGGTTTATTGATGGCCAGAGGCCCACTAATATATATCATCCCAAAATAGACCAGAGGTCTATTGAAAGCCATAGGCTTACTGATGAATATATGATATGGCATGATCGTCTAGGCCATCCTGGCTCTACAATGATGAGGCGAATTATTACAAATAGTCATGGCCATTCATTAAAGGGACAAAAATTGCTGCAACATAATGAATATATATGTGTTGCTTGCTCCCAAGGAAAATTAATTTCCAAACATTCACCAACAAAAGTGGGAACTGAAAGCCCTAGTTTTCTTGAAAGAATTCAGGGTGATATATGTGGACCTATAGATCCACCATGTGGACCATTTAAATATTTTATGGTGCTAATTGATGCATCAACACGATGGTCCAATGTATCATTATTATCATCTCGCAACCATGCGTTTGCAAAATTACTTGCTCAAATTATTAAATTACGAGCACAGTTCCCTGATTATACAATAAAAAATATCCGATTGGATAATGCTGGTGAATATTCATCCCAGAGGTTTGATGAATACTGCATGTCAATTGGCATAACAGTTGAGCATCCTGTTGCTCATGTCCATACACAGAATGGACTTGCTGAATCGCTTATAAAGCGTTTACAATTAATTGCCAGACCATTATTAATGAGATCTGGATTGCCATTGACAGCTTGGGGGCATGCAATATTACATGCAGCAAAATTGGTGCGGTTAAGGCCGACACATTATCATGAATACTCCCCTATACAATTAATATTTGGGCATGAACCCAATATATCCCATCTCAGAATATTTGGTTGCGCTGTGTATGTCCCGATTGCACCACCTCAGCGCACAAAGATGGGTCCCCAACGTAGATTGGGAATATATGTCGGGTATGAATCACCATCGATTATTCGATATCTCGAACCATTAACTGGTGATTTATTTACTGCGAAATTCAATGATTGTCATTTTGACGAATCTCATTTCCCGACATTAGGGGGAGATAAAAGTCAACCAAAGAAAGAAAAAGTAATCAACTGGAAAACACCGTTAGATTTCTTTGATCCTCGTACAAATGATTGTGAACTAGAAGTACAAAGAATTGTACATTTGCAGAATATTGCAAATCAATTGCCGGACGCATTATGCGACTCTAAAAGAGTAACAAAATCTCTTATACCGGCAGCAAATGTTCCAATCAAAATTAATGTCCCAGAGGGACCAATTACAAGTGCCAAAGATGAATCTACTGTACGCTTAAAGCGTGGTAGACCACCAGGTTCCAAAGATAAAAATCCTAGAAAGAAAAGAGGATCACAAATCATTGAAAGTGACAAAATTACAGAAAATATTCCAGAGGAAAAAGAAGCTCTTGAAGAGCAAGTAGCTCCAGAGGAGCAGGAACTTGCAGCTCCAGAGGAGAATGAACTTGAAAATAATGAAATATCAATCAATTTTGTCACAAGCAGAAATGTTTGGAATCGAGATGCAATTATCATAGATAATGTATTCTCGTACCACATAGCACTTGACATCATAAATGATGACGAGGATCATGAACCAAATTCGGTTGATGAATGTCGGAAAAGAAAAGATTGGCCAAAATGGAAAGATGCAATCCAATCTGAATTGGATTCCCTGGCTAGACGAAATGTGTTTGGACCGATTGTCAAAACACCAGAAAATATAAAGCCAGTCGGATACAGATGGGTTTTTGTAAGAAAAAGAAATGACAAAAATGAAATTGTCAGATACAAAGCGAGATTAGTCGCCCAAGGGTTTTCACAGAGACCCGGATTTGATTATGATGAAACATATTCCCCCGTAATGGATGGAATAACATTTAGATATCTTATCAGTTTAGCAGTCCATCAAAATCTTGAAATGAGATTGATGGATGTTATTACTGCGTATCTATATGGAAATTTAGATACAGATATCTATATGAAGATAATGCAGCTTGTATAGCACAATTGAAGGGAGGGTATATTAAAGGAGATAGAACGAAACACATTTCACCAAAATTTTTCTTCACTCATGATTTACAGAAAAATGGTGAAATAGATGTGCGGCAAATCCGTTCAGCTGATAATCTTGCAGATTTATTTACCAAGGCACTACCAACAGCAACATTCGAAAAGTTGGTGAAAAGCATTGGGATGCGCCAACTAAAGAATCTCAACTGATGCTTTGATCAGAGGGAGAAATTAATATATAAGAATTATGTACTCTTTTTCCTTCACTAGATTTTTCTCCCAGAGGGTTTTTATCTAGTAAGGTTTTAACGAGGCATATTCTTTTATATATAGTACATCCAAGAGGGAGTGTTATACAATTATTGATGACAATTATTGATGAAATTTGGATGTATACCACTTTTTCAAAGAAATGCTCCATTAGTCATGATACCTATTCTAGTGAAGGCAATTAATTATGATGCCATTAGCCTTGTATTATGTCTATAAATATGGGTTCTTAAGTGAGAAATACACACCAATATTTGTTCAAAAAACTCTTATACTTGAGCATATATTTTCCTTACTTTTGGTCTTAATTACACTTCAATAGTTGCACTATTGAATACACTAATACTATTTCTTTTATTTCTTCCATTGTCTTTCATTCAAATATATCCATTACTAATATATCATCATTAGAATTCCATATTATCATATAGCTAATAGGCATATACTTGTAATAATTTCACAACATTTTCTTTTTTCCTGTTTTCTTTTTTGGGGGGAAGGGCGGAAGCGAGAAAAGGCTAAAACACTTGTTGACAGAATCATAAAATTTACTTCAAATTATCCTTTTTTTTTTTCCTCTAAACAGCCTCCGATGGAGTCCAACCTCCAACTACACCTGTCAATACCTGTCAAAAAAGGTCTCGCCTGTTGAGTCGGCCCACCCCACAAGGTAAAACATGCGGGCCAGACATAACTTTTAGAAGATCATTTAGATGTGGGCCTAAACAAACCCAACTCGTGGCAAAAAATGCGGGACGGACTCAATTTTTAGAACATCATTTAGATGCGACCTAAACAGACCAACCCACGGTGGGGGCTTTTGCAAGTTGGGCCCGCAGCAGAGTGGACCGACCCGCGGATTTTGAGTTTTTTTTTTCCCATTGTGCATACATCCCTTGAATTTATCTCCTAATATTTTCATGCTCATTAGTTTTATTGGTATAAGTTTTTAAGTTTAAAACACCTTATTATTTTATTTATTAAAATTATGATTGCAGATAATTTTTTATTTTTTTATCGGCAATTGTCTTATTTTTTAAAATATAAAGTAATCAATTATGCCCAAACAATCTTATTTAATAAAATATAAAATTATACTGCAATGTAACACATACGATATAAAATCAATGAATTATGCCTAGTCAGCCTTACCTAATAAGTACAATTCTCATATAGACTTCATCTGCGAGACCTAAAATTTTTATCAGTCAAATCATTAATTATAAAAATTGTGTAATACACAACACTTCCTCCGTTTTCTTTTATTTGCTACGGACTCACATTGCACGCAGTCCAATGCACATTTTAAACCATTTATAATTCATGTTCGGTACAAGTAAAAATTCTAAAAGTTTGATATTTAAAAACTACACGACGAGACGAATCTAACAAGATCTCATTTGGCTATATTTTAACTTGTATAACTATGATAAAACTTTAAATCAAAGTGTTTGTATGAATAGTTCCCAAAACTCAAATAGGCTATTAATTGAAAACGGTGGAAGTACAATATTTTTAAAATATAATACAATATACTCATTTAATATTAAAAATGAATAAATATGAATTCTTTTAAAGAATTATTCAACAAACCCATATTAAAATAATTTTTTTATGAAAAGTGATGCCTCAGGACTAAGAAAAAACTACAGCAAGGGGAGCTTAAAGTAAATAATTGTGTCAAAAAATACATACTTAATTATTTATATTCTAAAATATCAATTATAAATCTATTTATTTCATTTTCAGTTTATACAAATAAAAAATATAATATTATTTTAAAAAGCCCGCGGGCCGGCCCACATAACCCGCAGCTCGCGTGTGGGGCAGGTTGGGCCTAACTAGTTTGAGCTCGTCCCGTTCAAGCCCGCAAAAATGCAGGAGCCCGCGTGGGTCGGCCCGTTCCACTCCATGGGCCCGTTTCGACACCTCTACCTTCAACCTTCCATTGGAAATTGAGAGACTAATCGCTTGAGCTAACTCCTCATCCCCTCATATTATCCCTTTTTTTTTAAAGTCGAAGCCAGGAAAAATCACATTATCCCTTTGACCAAATATTTTATAAAATATTAATACGGTGGCGTGTTTAAAATAGTTCAAGAAACCAAATTTTCACCTAAATTTTAAAGTGTTTGAGAAAATAAATAAATGGTTAGAATAATTCAAGAGTAGATAAACAATTTTGATAATAGTAAACCAAAAATTCTCACACCTATTAGTTAATTATTTAGAATAATTCAAGAATATATAACCAACTTCAAGAACCAAACTACGTCCAAAGTTAATTATGTAAATCTTTTTTTTCCCTTTTGTAAGCTCAATATTAGTATAACATAGTTGGAAAAAATACCCATGTAGTCCTTTATTGTAACACTCGGCCATCCACATGTGGATCTTTTATCCTGTTAGGTGTCTGAATACCATAGCACGCGGTCGCGGTCTGGCTCTGATATCATCTGTAATACCTCCATTTTCGGCACAGCGGAGACAGGGTGCTACTCTAGATGTTGCTGGCTCCAGAGTGAAGGTTGTCCCCACAAACCAACATGAGTTGTTTTCAGTGCGCTTTGGCCTCACTCACGCACACCTTCAGAGAATTTACAGGAGGTCACCCATCCTAGAATTACCCCAAGGCAAGCACGCTTAACTTTGGAGTTCTTATAGGATTGTTACCAAGAAAGAAAGATACCTTGTTGATATGAGTAGCTTATTTCACTCCATTTAAGCGATATTCCGGTGTATTACATTTATCTTTTGTTTTCAACTAAATTCATTCTTTTTATGTTCTGGCCCAATTTAGTCTTTTATATTTCTTATTATTAGCCAAATTAATCTTTTTATGTAATTAATTACACAAGGACTAATTTAGCTGCAATTAAGAAACGGATAGAACTAAATTGGGCCAGAATATCAAAAAGCACAAATTTAGAAAATCAAGTAGATAAAGGACGAAAATGATCATTTTCTCTTTTTTTTATATAGGAGTATAAACTAAAAAAATATTCTCCTCCTGCTTTTTTCAAACAAAAAGTTCAAATTTCTCCATTAAAAATACAAACATGTGGGAATTAATTAAGTGGTATCACAACAATATAATAGACTTATTATCTATAATGCAATAAAATACATTTGCGTATTTAATAATTATTTAGTTAATTAATAGTTAAGAAAAAAATGTTGTCAAATTCTTTATCATATCAATTATTACAATACTTGGTGTTGGGGACTTACACTAGTGGAGGTCATCTCCAACCATACCCTCTACTTTTGCAGGAGCTACAGTACAAATCTCTATTTTTGCAGGATAGCTACAGTAATTTCATCTCCAACCTAACCCTCTATTTTTACAGGATTAATGTATATTCCCTACATATTCTATTTTATATTACATTCTAAAATTTATAAAAAAATCCAATACTCTTTTATACAAAATATTAACAATATTTTTCTTTTTATTATAATTTTAATAATACACAGAAATTCAAAAAAAACAAAAAAAAAAAAAAGAAAAAAGAAAAATACAGGGATGAACAGTGTTCCGCCCAAATAGCACCCTCCCAAATGGGAGGGTGCCTCCCCCATTTTCCCACCCTGCATTCCCACCATGCAAATTTGCAATTTGGAGGTGGGTTGGAGATTATCTAAGTCCCCTAACTCCCAACCTATTGGTTGGGGGTTCGAATCCCCACCCGGTCCACTATCTCTCCCCTTTGTTCCCTTTGTAATTTATGTGGCATGAGCTCCCACCACTCCCTTCGAGGCCTTGAATGGCTCCTCCAAAAAAAATTATTACAGTACTTTTTTATATTTAAGGTGGGATGAGTCTTTAAATTACTAATCTACATTTTAATATTTGGTGTTTTATATTTCTCGTCAATAATATAGTATTTGATAATTGTAAAATATTACGAGTATTTCATAAATATGGAATAGAAAGAGTATTAACATTAGTGATGATAAAATTTTTACAATTCTTTTTCTATTTTTTTCCGAATGAATAAAAAGAATTGATAAGTTTGTAGATATTTTTCTCATTATATAAAATGAAATGTGTTTTTTATAAATGAACTAATTTTTATTTGGCAATTTACTTATATATTACTATTAATATAACTTTATTACGTGGGTATTCTGTTTATGTCAAGAAAAAAATATTGTGAAGGAAAATATTATGTGCTTATTTTGTTGGTTTTATTTACATTCGATTTTATTTCGTGTCATTGAATTCATAATATTTATTTTTAAATTGTTCTTGTTTGAATTTTTTTAAAAAAAACATGGCAATTGATTAATTATTTATTTCATCAAGATTTCAATAAAATCTTATATCTTATTTCAGCAAATTTAATTATTAATTTTTGGAAAAGCCAAAGCCAGGAAAAATCACATCATCCCTTTTGACTAAACATTTTATAAAATATTAATATGGTGGCGTGTTTAAACTAGTTCAAGAATAAACCCACAATCTCAATATATAAACAACTGTTATAGAAATAACTATCTTTATTTATGTATGTGTACAATAAAATGGTATATGGCTTATTAGCTTGTATTTATAGTGGAAGTATTGTAATGGAAATTGGGATTAAATGGTGAAAGAAAGGAAGTTTAAAGGTGGGATAATAAAATGGATAAAGTGTAATAATTATGGCTATGAGATGAAACAAGTATTAAGCTTGCATAAAATTTTTCTAACTTCTCAATACATTACATAGGCTATTTATAAACTTTTTTATCCTCTCACTATTTACTAACCTCATAATCAAGGCATATACATTTCAAGACTTTCACATGTCTAACCTTATGATCAAGGCATGAACATGGATGTTGAACACTAGACATTCACATGTTTTGTTTACATGCATAATACTCCCCCTTGAATGTCGTCAATACGAAGAATATGCCTCGTTAAAACCTTACTTGGAAAAAACCCAGTGGGAAAAAATCCAAGTGAAGGAAAAAGAGTACAATATTCTTGTATCAGATGCTCCCCCTGATTTGGACATCATTTTAAATCTCGAAGCCGCCGCATTCCAATTTTCTTCACGAGTTTCTCGAATGTTGCAGTCGGCAATGCCTTGGTAAATAGATCCGTTTAATTATTTTCTGATCGAATTTGTTGCACATCGACTTCACCATTCTTTTGAAGATCATGAGTGTAGAAGAATTTTGGTGAAATATGCTTCGTTCTATCTCCTTTGATATAACCCCCTTTCAACTGGGCTACACAAGCCGAATTATCTTCAAATAAAATTGTTGGGGGCATTTGTGGTTCAATGATTAAACCACAACTCTTCAATATATGTTGAGTCATTGACCTCAACCAAACACATTCTCGACTTGCTTCATGGATTGCTAATATTTCGGCATGATTAGAAGAAGTAGCAGTTAGAGTCTGCTTCATTGACCTCCAAGAGATAGCAGTTCCACCACACGTGAAGATATAGCCTGTTTGAGATTTGGCTTTGTGTGGGTCTGATAAATAACCTGCATCGGCATAGCCAATTAACTCATGTCGAGAGTCTTTTGGGTAAAATAACCCAAGATCAATTGTTCCTTGGAGATAGCGAAAAACATGCTTTATGCCTTTCCAATGTCGTTGAGTAGGGCAAGAGCTGAATCTTGCGAGTAGATTGACTGCAAACGCGATATCAGGTCGCGTGCTGTTTGCAAGATACATTAACGCACCAATTGCGCTTAAATATGGGATTTCTGGGCCAAGTTGCTCTTCGTTATCTTCTTTTGGCCTAAATGGATCCTTTGCAGGATCAAGTGTCCGAACGACCATTGGATTATTTAGCGGATGAGCATAATCCATTCGAAATTGCTTTAATACCTTTTGGGTATAAGCTGATTGATGAACAAATATGCCCATTTCCAAATGCTCAATTTGTAGGCCAAGGCAAAATTTCGTTTTCCCGAAATCTTTGATTTCAAACTCCTTTTTCAGATATTCGACCGCCTTTTTCAACTCTTCAGGAGTTCCAATTAGATTTAAATCGTCAACATAGACTGCGACGATCACAAATTCTGACCCATTTTTCTTTATAAATACACAAGGGCTGATCGGGTCATTTGTATAGCATTCCTTTATCAAACTTTCACTGAGGCGGTTGTACCACATTCGGCCAGATTGCTTGAGCCCATACAACGATTTTTGCAATTTGATGGAATAATTTTCTCTGGGTTTTGAGTTGCAAGACTCAGGTAATTTAAACCCTTCAGGTATTTTCATATAAATATCATTTTCCAATGAGCCATATAAATATGCAGTAACAACATCCATCAGCCTCATTTCGAGATTTTCTCGTACTGCTAGACTCATTAGATACCTGAATCTTATTCCATCCATAACTGGGGAATATGTTTCCTCAAAATCAATTCCCGGTCGTTGTGAAAAACCTTGGGCTACAAGCCTTGCCTTATATTTGGCAATTTCATTATTTTCATTTCTTTTTCTCACAAACACCCATCTGTAGCCAACAGGCTTCACATTTTTTGGTGTTTGGACAATAGGGCCGAATACTTTTCGTTTATTCAGTGAATCTAGTTCAGACTGAATCGCATCTTTCCATTTTGGCCAATCATTTCTTTTCCGACATTCTTCAACTGATCTTGGTTCAGGATCCTCGTTATTTTCCATTACATCGAGTGCAACGTTGTATGCAAAGGCATTATCAACGTTTGTTTCTTTTCGGTTCCAACATTTCCCAGTGTTGATATAATTGAAAGAAGTTTCAATAACTTCATTTTCTTCTGGGTGAATATTTTCAGGTTCAACCTTTTCGGGGGTTGAATCAATTTCTCCTTCGGGAGTATCATCTGTGATTGATTTATCACCCATATGGATAATTTTCTTCTTTCGTGGATTTTTATCCTTGGAACCCAAAGGCCTACCACGCTTCATGCGTGCAGTAGGTTCATTTGCACTTGGAATTTGCCCTTCTGGGACATTTATATTGGCTGGTGCATTTGCTGCATCATTTATATATGATTTTGTGACTTTAGCAGCATCATTAAAAGCATCGGGTAATTGATTTGCAATTCCCTGCAAATGCACAATTCTTTGAACTTCAAGTTCGCATTGCCTTGTACGAGGATCAAGGAAATCAAATGGACTTTGCCAAGATATTTCCTTTTTCAGTTGATCATTTCCTCCCCCTAATGTCGGGAATTGAGTTTCATCAAAATGGCAGTCTGCAAATCTTGCAGTAAATAAATCACCCGTTTTTGGCTCAAGATATTTAATAATCGAGGGTGATTCATACCCGACATATATGCCCAACCTTCTTTGAGGTCCCATTTTTGTGCGTTGTGGTGGCGCAATCGGTACATAAACCGCACACCCAAAAATTCGCAAGTGGGATATATTGGGCTCCTTTCCAAACACAATTTGTGTAGGGGAGTAGCTATGATAGCTTGTCGGCCTTATTTTCACAAGTGCGGCTGCATGCAATATAGCATGTCCCCAAGCAGAAACATGGAGTCTTGATTTCATTAACAAGGGTCTTGCAATTAATTGCAATCGCTTAATAAATGATTCTGCCAGACCATTTTGCGTGTGCACATGAGGCACAGGATGTTCAACAGTAATTCCAATCGACATGCAGAAATCATCAAATGCATGTGATGTATATTCTCCAGCATTATCAAGGCGTATTTTCTTTATCGGATGATCTGGAAACTGTGCTCGCAATTTTATAATTTGTGCAAGTAATCTTGCGAATGCCAAATTGCGAGTTGATAATAAACAAACGTGTGACCAGCGTGATGACGCATCAATTAATACCATAAAGTACTTGAAAGGTCCACACGGTGGATCAATAGGTCCACATATATCGCCTTGAATTCTTTCTAGGAATGTAGGGGATTCAATTCCCACTTTTACTGGAGATGGTCTGGTTATCAATTTCCCTTGTGAACAGGCTGCACAATTGAACTCATTTGGGTTCAATATCATTTGCCTTTTCAATGTATGGCCATTTGAATTTTCAATAATTCGCCTCAGCATTACACTGCCAGGATGCCCAAGTCTATCGTGCCAGGTAATAAATTCACTAGTAGCTTTCAAGCCTACTAGGTTATATATTTCTGCGGCACATATTTTTGTATAGTATAAGCCAGAGGAGTAACATGGCAATTTTTCATTCACAAATTTTTTGCCATTTTCAATTCGAGTTATCAAAAGATACTCGTGATCTGCCTCTTTTGAAGTTTCAATGTGATATCCATTTTTTCGAATATCATTGAAGCTCAGTAAATTTCTTCGAGCTTTGCGTGAGAACAAGGCATTTTCAATTGCCATTTTTGTCCCTTCAGGGAGAAATATAACAGCTCTACCGGAGCCTTCAATGCATTTTGCATTACCGCTTATAGTTTTCACTGCGGTCTTTTCCAATTTTAAATTGGAGAAATAGCTTTTGCTTTTCAAAATGCTATGCGTTGTTGCACTGTCAATGAGGCAGATATCATCTCCGACTTTTGAATTTCCAGCATCCATTTCTTTACAAGAATATAAGAATGTTATTAAACATCAGCAATATAAATATTATTAATGCAAAAGCATATTTATATTATACATGGATAATAAAAGGGAAGTACAAGATATCATTATTTATATTAAACAGGAATTATAAAAGACAAGTAAAATATATATATAGCTATATAATATATTATTTAGTAACAGTATCTGGCTCAACAAAATCATCAGCTTCCAGGTGCGTGATATTATCATTTAATATATCATCATAAGTATCATCGTGGGCATTATGGTGTGCTTCAACACCTGGTCTTTCTTTTCGTTTCGAGGCCTGATACAGTTCAGCTAAGTGTTTAGCTATGTGGCATGTTTGAGCCATATGACCTTTAATTCCACAACGATCACAAATTTCATCATTTTGTTTATGCTTTCTTGCATAATTTCTTTGTTGTGGTTTGTAAGGCCTTCTGGTATCATATCTGCGATTTTGCTCAAATCGAGGCTTATTTCGATAATTATTTTGACGAGATGATTCACATCTGCCTCGATTGTGATACCGATTTTGGCCACGATCATCATTTTGATTTTTAAAGTGCCCACGATCACGCACGTATTTCGATGATTGAGCCGCGTTCACCTCAGGGAACGGTTTTGCACCTGCGGGCCTAGATTCATGATTTCTCAACAACAATAGGCTGTTTTGTTCAGCCAATAATAAGCAGGTGATAAGATCAGAATATCTCTGAAAACCTTTTTGACGGTATGTCTCACTCAATACTGTGTTTTTAGCATGAAACGTAGAATACGTTTTTTCAAGCATTTCTGCTTCAGATATCTTTTGCCCACATAATTGCAATTGGGCCGTAATTTTGAACACAGCGGAATTATATTCCCGGACTGTTTTGAAATCCTGAAGTCTCAGGTTTGTCCAGTCATCAAGGGCTTTTGGAAGCACCGTCTTTTTAAGATTATCATATCTTTCTTTCAGCTTTTCCCACAATGCCAGTGGGGATTCCACAGTCACGTACTCCATTTTAAGTGCCTCTTCGATATGATGGCACAAGAAAATCATGGCTTTTGCCTGATTTTGATGGCTGGGATTTTTGCCTTCAGCAATAGTATCTTCCAGACCCATTGAAGTAAGATGCATTTTTACATCTCGGGCCCAGGACATATAATTGCTTCCTTCAACGGTTAAGGGAGAAAATTCCTGCTTTGCAAGGTTAGCCATAATCTTATTGAAAGTTTAGAAATAAGAGATTATACCTCAAATGATAATCTGGACAGAGTCTCCTCGTGCTGATAACGTGTTATAGAAATAACTATCTTTATTTATGTATGTGTACAATAAAATGGTATATGGCTTATTAGCTTGTGTTTATAGTGGAAGTATTGTAATGGAAATTGGGATTAAATGGTGAAAGAAAGGAAGTTTAAAGGTGGGATAATAAAATGGATAAAGTGTAATAATTATGGCTATGAGATGAAACAAGTATTAAGCTTGCATAAAATTTTTCTAACTTCTCAATACATTACATAGGCTATTTATAAACTTTTTTATCCTCTCACTATTTACTAACCTCATAATCAAGGCATATACATTTCAAGACTTTCACATGTCTAACCTTATGATCAAGGCATGAACATGGATGTTGAACACTAGACATTCACATGTTTTGTTTACATGCATAATAACAACCAAATTTTCACCGAAATTTTAAAGTGTTTGAGAACATAAAATGATCGAAGAGAATTATGATTTGTTTGTAACTAATAAAAATTAAGGTACGGAGATGGCGGAAAATATGGATGTTGACTGCGCGACGGTTACTACGCCTCCACGATCTCCGGCCCGTCAACCGCCTGATCCTTCGGACTCCGACGAGTTGGACGACGGCCCTCCACCACCCCGACCATCATTCCGCGATATCATGCTTGGTACCAATTCATTGAGTTCTTCGACGACTGTGCCTTCTAAGCCCTTATCTACCATGGTTCAAAAATCCATGGTGGGAGGAAACCCTTTGTTACCTGAGGTTGTTTTTAATGATGAAGCCATGGATTTCTTATGTAGACCTTTCACGGACGCGCTTGTGGTGAAGGTTATGGGAAAAAAATTCAATCTTTCCTTCATGGAAGAACGGCTTCGGCGTTTATTGCAACCTAAGGGTCATATGGTTTTAATCGATGGCTCTAAGGGTTTCTTTTATGCAAAGTTTGATAACGTTGATGATAGGGAATACGCTCTCTATGGTGGTCCGTGGTCTTTGTTCGATTATCATGTGGCGGTCATGCCCTGGAATGCGGATTTCCTTCGACAAGAGACGGAGATGGTGAAAACGGCTGTCTGGGTCCGATTTCCCGAACTCAATCCGGTGTATTTTTATGAGGATGCCCTGATGATCATTGGAGGGCTAGTTGGGCGTGCCATCAAGGTTGATGGTACATCGAAAGACATGAAGCGATGCCAATTTGCGAGGGTATGTGTTGAGATCGACCTCACCAAGCCTGTAATAGGTAAGGTCCGAGTCAATGGAGAGTGGCAACTGGTTTCCTATGAGGGGTTGCACCATATTTGTACTGGATGTGGAAGATTCAAGTTTTCCCTAGGGGTCTGTCCTAGTGAAAGCTGCAAGGAAGGAGTTACCGTTCAGCCGGTGGATGTTGAAGTTCCCTTGAATAGCCAGGAAGGGGTTTCGAGACATGCAAATGGAACTGTCAATGCGACGGCTCCTGTGCGAGTGCATGGGGATGATACTACTGTAGCAGAATCTTCTGGTACTGCTACTAATACTATGAATGTGGATAAGACAACTCAATTGGAGGGACATGGTGGCCAGGATACTATTGCAGCGCATGGTGATTGGATCATGGTTGCTCGTCGAGATCGACCTCGGGGGAGGGATCGTCGTGTGGATCAGGTGTCTCAGCACCCACGTAATGACCGTTTGAAGGTGCCTCTGCAGGATCTTACTAATGCTCCTACAGATGTTAGGGCCTCTCTGAACAAGGCCCCAGTCACAGCTCATGGTAACAAGACCAAGCCATCTGTACAAGTTCCAATCCCCACTTCGACCAATGCTAAAGAAAATAATATCTTGAAGGTGGCGGATGAAAACACGGAGCCACCAGGCCGTGGGACAGTAAAGCGCCTTCGCCGATCTCTCCTTGCCACTCGAACCAATCCGGTTCCGATTTCGGCTAACGAAAATGCTTTCTCAGCCTTGGCCACCGAGGATTTTGAGATGAGAGATGATGCCTTGCCTACTGAGGACACAGGTAACCATCCTCGCATTTTTAATGATTGAGTTTAGAGATTTCAGCGTTCTGGCATGGAATGTCTGTGGCGCCATGCACAGAAACACGCAACGCCACCTTGCGGATGTACTTAACACTTATAAGCCTTCGATTCTATTTATTATGGAACCGCGTGGGCCTTTTCAACGTCTCATGGTGTTTCTTTGTCGACTACATTATGAGGAGGTTCAGATTATTGAATGCAATGGTATGGCGGGAGGTCTTTGGGTGCTGAAACGGATTGGTAGCCCATACTCCTATTCTGTTACCTATTTGCATGACCGGATGGTCACTCTTTGTGCCAGCTATGGGCAGGCGAGTTGGAGTTTGTCTCTGATTTATGCTCATCCTTGTGCAACTCTTAGACAGCATGAGTGGAGTCATTTACGTTCCATCTCTGCACTTATCACAGATCCTTGGTTAGTCGTTGGAGACTGGAATGATATTGCATATGCGCATGAGGCGGCAGGCTTGGCGTTCAATGACCGCCAGGGTGAACTCTTCCGCGACATGCTTGATGCTTGTAATCTTAATACAGTGCATACAATTGGTGATATGTTCACCTGGCAACGTAACACTACGACTCCTCCTTTTGGCACCAAATGCTTGGATCGAGCTGTTGCTAATCCATCATGGCAGAATGTTTTTCCCCAGGGGTATGTTGAGGTCTTGAGTCGTCGTGCATCGAACCATAGTCCACTCATTATCCGATGTGAGCAGCCCCTCAGGCCAACAGGCCCTCGGCCCTTCTGGTGGGAGTGTTGTTGGTCTACTCACCCACTTTATGAGCATGTGGTGGATGCATAATGGCATGGAGAAGTTGGATCTCTTTTACAACGGTTGTCTGCTATTCAGACATCCTCTATATATTTCAACACCCATACCTTTGGCAACATCCGTAAGAGGAAGCGGCGCATCCTACGGAGACTTGAGGGTATTCGTCGGATGCGGGTTCGATGGGACTGTTCGACCCTTGACCGATTGGAGCTACAATTGCTGAGGGAGCTGGATGACACTCTCCGCCAAGAGGAGATAATGTGGCATCAAAAATCCTGTGATAAGTGGATTCGGTGTGGGGATAAAAACACGCGGTATTTTCATGCTACAACCATTATGCATAGGCAGCGTAGCATGATCGCGGGATTGGAAATTGAGGGTGTTTGGACTACGGATGAGGACTCACTCCAGGCCCATGTCCTGTCTCACTTCAGCTCCCAATTTGGTCTCACTCTTCAACCTGCTCGGGCGGTGACTGCCTTAGCTACTCTTCCCTCAGTTCCGGATGGAGAATTGCTGGGGGCACCTGTTTCTTCGAAGGAAGTGTTTGAGGTTGTCCAGGGACTTAAGGGCATGGCGGCTCCCGGGCCTGATGGCTTTCCCGCACAATTTTATAAACTATATTGGAGCACAACTAAAATATCGGTGGAGGAGTTTGTGATGAACGTGGTGGCTGTTGGAGAGTTCCAAAAGGATATTGCGACAACCTTCATTTGTTTGATTCCAAAAGTCCCAATTCTGCGACATATTAGACAATTCCGCCCCATTAGCTTTTGCAATGTCTCGTATAAGATATTGACGAAGGTGCTTGTGAATAGGTTACGACCTGTGCTCATTGATCTTAATGGTCCCTTCGAATCAGCTTTTTTGCCAGGGCGAGGGACATCCGGGAATGCCATCATTTTGCAAGAAGTGGTCACTGCTTTTCGCAACACGAGGAGGAGGGCTACTGAATTTCTGCTTAAAGTAGATCTCGAGAAAGCATATCACAACATACAATGGGAT
The DNA here is from genome assembly GCA_030278955.1 of Hygrophila difformis. Taxonomy (NCBI): domain Eukaryota; kingdom Viridiplantae; phylum Streptophyta; class Magnoliopsida; order Lamiales; family Acanthaceae; genus Hygrophila; species Hygrophila difformis. Next base: position 31,469,262 of record JAOANR010000008.1, on the reverse strand, counting down.
TTTCTTGAGGTTTGTCTCCATGAATTAGGCCTCCCTGCCAACATTATTCAGATTATAATGTATTGTGTTCGGTCTCCAGTTTATTCTATTTTGTGGAATGGTGCTCCGCTACCCGCGTTTACGCCTGCTAAGGGCATCCGACAAGGGGATCCTCTCTCCCCGTATCTATTTATTATTGTCATGGAAAAGCTCTCCCGCACAATAATTGCTGCTGTCTCATCCGGTCGGTGGAAGCCTGTCTCTCTTGGGCGAGGCCTCACTCCCTTATCCCACTTGATGTTCGCGGATGATTTACTTCTTTTCTCGGAGGCTTCAATGAACAGCGTCCAATGCATGGACGAGATCCTATCCGAGTTTGCAATGCAGTCCGGCTTAAAGATCAACCCCAGCAAATCTGTGGCCCTGGCTTCTGCCAATGTCCCAACATCTCTATGCCAACAAATTGAATCTCGGTTGAATGTTCAGTTTTGTGATGACTTGGGGAAGTACCTTGGGTTTCCCATGTTTCATGGTCCGGTCACAGTAGCCAAGTGCACTTACTTGATTGATAAGGTGCATAGTAAGCTTAATACATGGAAACAGAGGCTCCTGAACAAGGCGGCACGTGTAACTTTGGCTCGGGCAGTGTTGCATGTCATTCCCACGTATATCATGCAAATTATTTGGGTGCCATCTTCCATTTGTGACAAACTGGACAAGATTGTCAGAACTTTCGTTTGGAAGGATGCTGGGGGCCGAGGTATTCATTTGATTCGCTGGGATCGGGTGGCTACCCCTCGATCTATGGGCCGTTTGGGCATCCGGAAGAGTCGTGACATCAATGTCTCTATGCTTGGAAAGCTCTTGGCTGATATCCTGGTAGGATCTAATAAGCCTTGGGTCTCATTGTTAGTTGGTAAATACTGTTGCAGCATGGGGAATTTCCCAAGCAGGCCGGCATCTTCACCAACCTACAAGGCTATTGTGCGAACAGCCCCTATCCTATGCCCTGGCTTCCGCATTAGAATTGGGAAATGTGACTGTAATTTCTGGGATGCGAGCTGGTTGAGTGGCGGTCCTATTGGCCCTCGTATACCCTACGTGCACGTCGTGGATTCCCTTCTTTCGGTCAAGGATGTTTTTGTTAATGGTGCTTGGAGTTTGAACTCACTGTATACAGTTCTTCCACCGAACATCTTGGATGAAATCAAAAGCTTCAGGCCTCCTGTACTTCATGCTGCAGTGGGAGACACTTGGAGTTGGATGGGTTGTTCGAAGGGGGTCTATACTGTTGCATCGGGATACAGATTCATCCTGCAGCAAAGGGGTGTGGAACGTGATGATATTACATTGGGTCTGGACATTAAGAGCTCCGGAAAAACTTAAAATGTTGCTATGGTGTATCGCTCATAATGCCCTCCCGACCAATGCATTACGGTACCATAGGAGCATGGCGGCTAGCCCTTCTTGTGCGATTTGTACACAGTCGACTGAGGACATGTGGCACTTATTTTTCGGATGTGAGTGGGCGGCTCAGGCGTGGAGTTTGGTTGGTGGTGTGCCTAGTCGAACCAGTCTTGATTTCTCTATCGGCATTGGGGTATGGTTTCTCCAAAATCATAAACTTTGGAGCAGCCATCACTGGGCGCTGCTATGGTCTATATGGAAGCATAGAAATGGATATTCCTTGCGGGGAGAACCGATTGATGCTCATAAGGTTGTTCGAGAGGCTTGCGGCCTCGGCAATGCTATTGAGATTGCCTTTGGTAAAACATTGAAATGCAGACAGATGAGGCTTGTCTCCTGGAACCCTAAGCATCATATGCGTGTCCTGTTGCATGTGGATGGGAGCTCCCTTGGCAACCCGGGGCCAGCTGGATTTGGGGGTGTTATTCGAACCGGGGATGGTGAGTGGGTGACTGGTTTTTCGGGTTATGTGGGGGCTACAACTAATCTTGCGGCGGAGCTGCATGGGATTCTCTATGGTATGCGTGTTTTGGAGTCTCATGGTATCACCTCTGCTTATTGTTATTCCGACTCCTTGGAGGCGGTTCGTATGTTATCTTCTGAGGTTGGAGGTAGTCATTTGCTTTATCCGTTGATATGCGTGATCAAAGAAGCTATTCAGGAGCACCCGGGGTATTTGTGGTTCCATATCCTCCATGAAGGTAATTCTGTAGCTGACGTCCTGGCAGGACATGGTTCTCGATCTGAAGACTTCTTCACTACGTGGGCGTTCCCGCCTGATGATGCCCGTCCCTGCCTTGCTGCGGATGCAGCGGGGGTTTGTTTTCCTCGCTTTTGATTGGTTTCTTATTTTTTGTGTTTTCTATTCTCCCTTTCCCTGTACCCCCCATTCTGTAGCTTTTTTTAGCTTTATAGTGTAATTTTCGCCGACGTGCATGCACGTCCTTCACCAAAAAAAAAAGTGTTTGAGAACACAAATAAAGGTTCAGAATAATTCAAGAGTAGATAAACAATTTCAATATTAACTAAAAATTCTCACACCTTCTCACACCTTTTAGTTAATTATTTAGAATAATTCAAGAATATATAACCAACTTCACATAAATAATCGAGCAAAAAAAAAAAAAAAAAAAACTTCACATAATGAACGAAACCACGTCCAAAGTTTGTAATGTTTTAATAGTTAATGCCCTGATTTTTATTCTTTTTTCCTTTTGTAAGCTCTATATTAGTACTTCCTCCGATCTTAATACAAATGTTACGCTGGGCTCAAACACACATGCCAATGCATAGCTTTAATAATCCTTTATAACATATAAAGTAGTAACAATCTACATACACAGTTTTCCTCCCATTTTTTCACCCCTCACAAAACAATATTTTAATATTTTCTCTCTCACCCACTTCACAATACATATTTTATTAAAATAAATGAAAATGACGTGGAAAATAAGCCCATCCAATGCCATGATCACTTCCTCCTCCACGCCTATATATACTTCCCACAAAGCAACCATTTAAGCGCTCGGTTTCCGGCATGAACTAATCGAGGTTCCTTTTCTTTGAAATGTTTATTTGTAATCATTTCATCTTGCAGCTGTTCTCGGCTTCATTTGCTTCACAATACTCTAATTCTTTGTATTCTCATCCGTTTTAAACTATTTGTTCATTCTTCATTTTTGCAGGAATCGCCGTTGGTTAGTGATATAGTTTCCATTATCCAGTAAGTTTCATATGATGTAATGAAGATGTCAAGTAGATTGTTATTTTACAATTATTTCCGTCTGTGTAAACTTCCTACTTTGTTTTCCAGTTATTATTATTCAAGTATTCCATGGCTCCTGATTATGAGAATTGGCGGGCTGAACTCAAGCAATATACTATTGTTTTTTTCCCAAAGGGTGCAAAAGCTGCTGAATTTAAACAATTTCTCTTGAGTATTCGCAATGATCATGGGCTCACTTGGGCGACATCTGACCTAGAAGTTCTTGATGCGGCATTGTACTTCTTGAAACGTGTTGACTCGAAGGTTTATGCATATCTGGCTGCGAGTGAGTTGTCCTTCGAGATGAAAGGAGTCCTTGATCGGATGAAAATGATAACGAACCGATGGACTGAGGCGTCTTCAGTTGATTCTACCATGCTCCCTGTTCCCACTTCCATTTTTTAATCTATTGTAACTCATATAGAGGTGTTGCGCAGCTACGTGTATGATTCTTATTTTCGACAAGCAACACCTCTGTTGTCTGAATTTGAAATTTTTTGGTTCGATACAATCCGGAACAGGCTCATCTTCTTATCAAATAAATATGGAGATGTATAATCAATACCATATCAGTTCGCTCAATGGGATATTCAATATTTTTTTGTACTCAGTGATCGTAGCATATTATATTACTATATAATATTGTTTGTTATTTTTTTCTTTGTTATTTTCATTCACTACATACATTTGAATGTTTGAAGTGTATAATTCGACTTCAACCTCCATCCTCTACATGTGCATCGAATTTTTTTGTGATAATAATCTATGAGTTTGATAAATTATCAAATATATGTAAATTAACATGACTTGGTCAGTTCATTAGAATCTCCACATTATAAACAATGTATTTTAACCAGAAATGTTTTTTCAAATTCAGAAAATAGTCGAATATCTGAATTTTTCTTTGTGATTTATTTCCTTGGAAAATTCAAACAATTACTGTGAAGTAATATTGTATTCTCGATGCAGCCTCATTGGATGACCCATTCGGCTTATATCTCTTATCAGTATACGTATGTCTCTAATTGAATACCTAATTGGACGTTAGTATATTATAGGTGCAATATGTCGGTATAATTCATTATTATTAGCTTTATATCTGTATAAATTGGATGACACTTTCGGCTATTTGCTTTCCCAATAAAGGACAGATCATTATGTATAATGCAAACCCTAATGGAAATCTCTTACATATTGTACCATTCAGTCGTGATTATTACATGTATTAATTAAGCGCCTCCTCTTGTGTTCCCCAAAAAGGTTACGTCTAAAATAACGTGTAAAATATGTGCTTGATCTCGAATCTACACATTATACAACATTTTAGACTTTTAATCTTTCTCATTGTAATTTATTTGACCATAAGGCAATGAAAAACATAATATATTATAATTGACCTCCGTAGGCTTTAACTAAAATACACTTAACTGCAGTCTTCTAATTATTATATTATTTGCTCACTATAATTGCACAATTCTAATTATTCTCATTGGTTTTGCACACCTATATATTCTTAAAAACAAATAACTATATACACTTCACAAAACAAATTTCCCGCCAGAATCTCATTTTCGACGTCGGGCTCACAAAAAAATTACTCAATACTCCTATATGGAATTAATTTTTCGGCTGCAAAAAGGTATCCGTCTTATGGTGTTCCCACCAATGTCATTGATTCTTATTAAATGTGCTGTAAAGGTGTTTTTTCCCTTCTTGCATCAGTCGTGATTCTACCTGAAGTAATTATTCTGCTGCTTGCTTGCCCCATAAAGGACCATTCATTACGTCTTAAATAACGTGTGAAAGATCCGCATGCCAATGACCAGTCATCATTACACAACCTTTTATAAAATATTTACCACTTCTTTTTATTCATTACTTACATGATCTCTAAACTCAAAGTCTTAAACCCTAAACCCTAATCACTACACATTGTACAATATTTTAGATAACATGAAATATAATTATTTAACCCATCGCATCACCATCATCACTCTGAACCCTAAATTCTCATCACTACACACTATGCAACATTTTATGAAATATTTAAAACTTATTTTTACCATTTTATTCCTATAAAGCCACCGGACACTCCAATTCTCTCCATAACCGTTAATCTTTATAAAATATTTACCACTTCTTTTTATTCATTACTTACATGATCTCTAAACTCAAAATCTTAAACCCTAAACCCTAATCACTACACATTGTTACAACATTTTAGATAACATGAAATATAATTATTTAACCCACCGCATCACCATCATCACTCTAAACCCTAAGTTCTCATCACTACACACTATGCAACATTTTATGAAATATTTACCACTTATTTTTACCATTTTATTCCTATAAAACCACCGGACACTCCAATTCTCTCCATAACCGTTAATCTTTATTCTAATATATTTGTAATTGCATGCCCATCATAATTCTATGTTAAAATTTATACATTTTATTAATCTCTACTAACTCTAAACTCAAAATCGTAAACCCTACACCATATAGCGCTATAACATGGTAATAAGTATATTAATATCTTATATTGGAAGTAAAACTAAAAGATCAAGGTGATAATTATTCTAATATTGGTTATATAGGTAATGTTAATCTTGCTCATTCCAATATTTTTTCCCGAATGCGTTCACATATAATGCGTATACCTTCACCATAACATCTATGCTTCTTTCTTTATAAACCCTAACGCATCGCCACTTAATATATTGTAATTTTATATTGTTTTATATTTATTTGCGTTGCAAATTGCAGTTTCGGTCCTCTATATTGTTCTATATTGTTGACTTATGATTATCGTGTTAATAATCACAAACCGACTGCATATCATGAACTCTTAAACTATTGATGACTTATGATTATCATGTTATTAACCACACACCTATTATGTTAATTAACGAAGGACACTCATGCATGGGACAAGTACGGTGATTTGTTTTAATGATCAATCACGTTCGCTACAGTTCACTTTTTACCATGTTATTCCTATAAAGCCACCGGACACTCCAATTCTCTTCATAACCGTTAATCTTTATTCTAATATAGTTGTAATTGCACGCCCATCATAATTCTAAGTTAAAATTTATTAATTTTTATTAATCTCTACTAACTCTAAACTCAAAATCGTAAACCCTAAACCATATAGCGCTATAACATTGTAATATGTATATTAAGATCTAATTTTTGAATGACACTCACTCAATTTCCTTCTAAATTTGTTTGGAAAGATGATTGTAGGGTTTGGCTTCCAAGGAAACAGGGGTTTTCAGTTGGTAGGATGCATTTTGTTCATCCATCCTCAGGTGAATTATACTACTTAAGATGTCTTCTTAATGTAGTACGAGGTCCTACAAGCTATGAAGAACTCAGATGTGTCAACGGTGTGCAGTTTGCTACGTTCAAAAAGCATGTTTTTCATTAGGACTATTAGATGATGATCGTGAATACATAGATGCAATCGAGGAAGCAAGCCACTGGGGTTCTTCTGTTTCTTTGCGGAATCTATTTTTGTCTATCATTCTTTCAGATAGTGTTTTGGATCCTGGCATGATATGGAGCAGGTGTTGGAGGTATTTTTCAGATGATATCGTGCACGACATAAACAAGAACTCCATATCAGGTTAGTTCAATAACAGTATTCTTTTTACTTCTAATTACAAATAGTGTTTATTACAATAAATGACTATTATCTTTGTAAAAACTAACAATTATAATTTACTCAACAGGTGCTGAGGTTTCTGATGATGAGTTGGAAAATTTAACACTTCTTTCGATTGAGAAGCTTATGCAACAAATTGGTAGAAGTCTCCGTGAAATCCCAACAATGAAATATCCAACTGGAGATGTATCATTTTCCGATGAGAATTTGTTGTTAATGCAAGAATTAGCATATGATCGTAGTGAGATGCAATTGAAGTATGAAGAGTTCCTCAAGAAATGTACCACGGAGCAGCGCATCGTGCACAACAAAGTTCTATCAGCTGTAAGTTCAGGAAGAGGTGGGTTATTCTTTGTCTATGGTTATGGAGGCACGGGTAAGACATTTGTATGGAATGGCTTATCCGCTGCACTACGAAGGGAAGGCAAAATAGTACTAAATGTAGCATCAAGTGGAATTGCTTCTTTGTTGCTTCCAGGGGGTCGAACTGCTCACTCTCGATTCAAGATTCCTCTTGAAATTCTTGAAGATTCAACATGCAATATAAAACAGTCCGCTCATCTTGCAGAGCTAATTCAAAAAGCATCACTTATCATATGGGATGAAGCACCGATGACACATAGGCATTGTTTTGAGGCATTGGATCGGACATTTCGTGATCTTATGCAGCCTATTATGCCAAATTCCAATGATACTCCCTTTGGCAGCAAAACAATCGTATTAGGTGGTGATTTCAGGCAAATCCTTCCTGTTATACCCAAAGGTAGGAGGCAGGATATTGTCAATGCCACGTTGACTTCATCATATCTTTGGAAAAGTTGTACAGTTCTATACTTAACTGAAAACATGCGCCTTCGTAAAGCTTCTACATCTGACGAGCAGTCTGAAATACACAAGTTTGGGAGTTGGTTGTCAGCTATTGGAGATGGACGAATTGGAGATTCCAATGAGGGTGAAGTAAGAATTGATATACCAGATGAGTTATTAGTCAATTACTCAAATGATCCAGTTTCTTCTATTGTGGAAGAAACCTATCCATCCTTCACCAAGAACATGTGTAATCGTGATTACTTAAAGGAAAGAGCGATTTTATGCCCGACAATCAAGGCGGTTGACACCATCAATGACTACATGCTTTCAATGAACATGAATGAAAGCAGAACATATTTTAGTGCAGACAAAGCCTCGAAAGTCGAGAGTAATGCGTCTCTGTTGGCTGACTTCATACTGTGGAGTTCCTAAATACATTACATTGCTCTGGATTTCCAGTCCATTGCCTACGGCTGAAGGTAGGCACTCCTGTGATGCTCATTAGAAATATTGATCCACTTAATGGACTGTGTAATGGTACAAGGTTACTTATCACTCATCTTGGAAGTAATGTCTTGCAAGCTGAGTGCTGACGGGTGAAAATGTTGGAGCAAAGGTGTTGATACCGAGGATGAATTTAACATTGTCGGATCCACGTCTTCCTTTCAGGTTTGATCGTAGGCAATTCCCACTTATTCTTTGCTATGCAATGACAATAAATAAAAGTCAAGGTCAATCCTTACGCAAAGTGTGATTATTTTTGAACAAACCAGTTTTCACCCATGATCAATTATATGTTGCTGCTTCTAGAGTGACGACACGTGTGGGTTTAAAGATCATCATATGTGATGATGATGGCATGGACTATAATAAAAAGTCCACCATAAATGTTGTGTACAAAGAAGTTTTACAAAACATATGATTTGAACAAACATATGACTCTATTTTTGCTTGAACATTGATTAAAGATCTGTATTTGTTTTGTTGTTTGCATTTTCTTTTTTTAGATAATTACATTGAAAACCAAATTATATATTCTTATTATCTAAATCAATTATTACATTCGACAGGACATAAATTTCTTATTTTGTGTTTTGCAATGGACCTTATTATGAAGTTTTTTATTCTGGAAAATGCATATACATTTATAAAATCATCGTGGACCATACGTGCATAACTACAATATGTGTTTAACAAATTATACAATTACTAATGTTTTCTCCGGAGGTACGTATCTAAGAATTTATAAATTTCGTAAGCATATACAATATTCCCGTTTATTGGCGTTTATATTTTTTTAATTAAATTATCTATGTAATGAAAGCCGCGGGTACCGCGGGTGCAATACTAGTTAATAATTTAAACTATGTCAAATAAAAATTATAAAATGTGATATTTCAAAACTACATGATTAGACGAATCTAACAAATCTCACTTGACTATGCTTTTTCTTGCATAAATATGATAAAAATTTAAATCAAAGTTAAACTTTCAATAGTAACAAAAAAAAAAAAAAAAAAAAAAAAAAAACCCAACATAGCCTCTGTATTGAGACGTAGGAAGTATAAGGTAGTTGCTAGCTCTAAACATGAGATGAAATCACATAATATCGAACTTCACGTCTGTTTTTGAAATGGTAAAAACTTTTTAAGGTCGAAGGTCCCAGACAACACCACCTTCAGTTCTCCACATCATCTTCAACACTCCCCCATGAAAAACTGCCATTATATTAGGGGCGTATGCGAATACATTCTTCAGCAGTACAAACTGGTTCATGAATTTCCCCATCAATACTTCCATCTTCGCATACCTAAGTTCGGATGCTCCTTCTTCGTGCTATAATATGCCAGCATCACCTCAGTGCCTCTCAGATTGCCGATGTATAGTCACTGACAAGGACCTACACTAGGGTGGACGTACCTCAGTTCACCCCGTCCTTTACTTCCAAATTTAACAATGCCATTACGATAATTTATAATATATTACTGCCTCCGTCTTTACTAATGGAACACTGTGGTGGCAACTGTTGAGAAGCAAAAAAAATATGTGGATTGCTTGTGGCAATCTTCATTTGCATCATTGGAAGTGTGAATTACTGGTGGCACTGTAGACTACAGTATGAGCTGCAAGAACTCATGGGAGTATGTAGACCCTGATTCACCTGTTCTAAATGTGGAGTAGAGCCCAATCTTGTATGGGAATCTGTTACCCTGTTCAAAAGAAATACTAGTACTACTAATCCGGCCATTGTACTCCGTCTGTTAACATTAAAAAGAAACAAAGGAAGTACTAGTAATAATTATTAATAACAAAACAAAAGAAAAGCAGGTGCTGATTATGATATTGTCTAATGGATATATTCCTTTACACAGTGCAGGGTAAACACTTCAAATTGGATCCCAACCACAAGAGTTATGCCCAACTATGACCCGGTGGAGGTCAACACAGTTAAATGGAATCAGCAATGATTGGTAGTGCTGGGCCAAAGAGGGGGGAACTGAAATCATCATTTGAATTGATCTTTAAGCAATGATAGTTATCACAAAACTCACAAACTTATAAAGTACTACAAAAACTGAGGGGAGAAAAATCCAAGTAGCAGTATATGTCCCTAGTCTAAACAATGTATAGCATCTTCCCTAAAACGTGGAAAGACTAGTGATACAATATGCATTGGAAAATACATTACCAGCTTCAAGTAGCCTGGAGTTCGAAAGACAAATTCCCAGCAGAAAGCCTTTCATCATCTTATTCATGAAGTTTCTCAAGAATAACACACCAGTTTGATTTGTCGTAAAATTTGTCAACAATGACAGCACCATCCACACCAGACACTAACCTGCACATAGTAAAGGAAATATATATGTGGAATGCTATGGAATAAAGATTGAGTTGATTAAGTATTTATGTTTGGTGCTACAGCTATTCACCAGACTTACAGTGATGTGTTCAAGAAGAAAACAAAATACCAGGGGACAAGGATAGAGAAAAAGGATGTTTAAATGGTTTGGATACCTTTCGAGTTCACCTTGACTGAAAACATGATAATATCTGTCATAAACGACTGCTCCCTTTCTGTCATCTTTCCTTGCAAAGCCACTAGCTACAGCATCAGCAGATGCACCGCTTACTTCTGCGCGATGGTAAGGTAAGTGCCAAGGGACAAAATATTCTTGTTGGTTTCGTATATTGCTTTCACTCGTAGAGTCCAAGGAATCTTGGCTGTTGCTGAGGTCTGAGGGCTTGAATTTGTGGAATTTTTTATCTGCAGATTCTTCAGGGATATCTCTCAACTGCTCTTCAAAAAAGTTTTCATCAGTCTCAGGGATGCTTTCTAGAGAAATTGAAGATGGGCTACGAATTCGAGGGCTACCAGATCCAATCCACTCTTCCTCCAAGTACTTCTGATTTAGAGGAGTCCATTTGTTAACCAATGATTTATCTTCTTGCTCCCTAGCCCAAACCGTAATCAAAACAAGGCCCCCTGTTTTTACAACACGAATTAACTCTTCTACTGCTTTCCTTCTCCGACTTTCTGTGCTCAGGTGATGTAATACTGCAATAGAAATGGAAGCATCACTGTAACCGGTACGATAAGGAAGATTTACTGCATCAGCTACCAAAACTTCATGCCCTTTATCTGCACATATATTAATAAGAGGAGCACTAATATCACATCCAATGAAATAGCAATTTGGATTCAAACCCAAATATTTGCCATTCCCACATCCTGCATCCAAAATAAGAGATCCTGATGGTAAAGAGTTCAAGAATGCTTGGACTTTAGGCCATTTAGCAAACCGAGTGGAACTGAAATGGGGAGCAATAGCATCATAAACACGGTGAACATACTTCTTCTCAATTTCTGGAGTAGCCTGGACTTTGGAGGATAAAAATATCAGGCCACTCCTTGCCGTTATGGGTGGTAATGCAGGCAATTCTTCCTCAGCAGTAACACACGAGCCCTGAGCATTACCAATCCCATCTTCTTTCATAGTGCATAAAGCTCTCAAACGACACGTAGAAGAAGCTATTGCAACAGAGCAAGCCTGGATGACTGAGATACCAAATGTTCTTGGTCTTCTAACAATACAAACCATAAGCAAATGCCATTAAGACTTGGCAGATTCCCTAATCAAACAAAATGACAAAAAAGTGCAGCTCAGCACCAAATAAAGATAATACATGAATAGGAAAAATGTGAGCTCCTTGTTTCCCTATTTTGTATTCCAATTTAAATTTTCACACAAATGAATGCACGAGATCTGATGTAAATTTTACATGTCTTGGTAACTCCTGTGGGACTCGTTTACCCCTATCTTCAAGGATAAAACAAAGAAGACTTGCAATCTCGTTTAATTTATTAATTCTTAAAATTCCAACTTAATTGGTCCATATCAAACAGCATGAGTCCATAGGAGAAAATTTATACACGTGAAATTGGGCTTATAAAACTAGGCAGTTCATGTTCCAAGGAATCACGGTAAGCAAGCCTGCACGATCAAGTGAGCTGCAAAATTGATTTACAGTGCTATTTTCTCTCTGTAAATTACACCAGCAGAATTTTGAATTGATTCAGTCAAGTTAATGACAATTTATAGCCTGCAAGAGTCTACCTAAACATGAATGCATCTCATGTGACAAAACCAAGTTCATACAAGCAGAAAATAACATTACAAATCAAATAGAATGTTTGAACAGTCATAAGACATTGCACATGCACATTGTCAAAATAACAAAAGTACAAGAAAACAGAAACAATCACATTGTCAAGCAGCATTCTAAAAATCAACTAACATTTAACCAGTCATAACACATTGCACATTCTCACTCAAACCAAATAGAATGTCTCTCTAGCACATGTTAAAAAACCAATGAAGCACCAAGTGCTCTGTCATACTCCTCCAAGTCTCCAACAAAAGTGAAATACCCAAAACAAATCAATTAAGTGAGTCAAATGAGAAAGGCAAATCATGCTAGACCACTGCACTAGCTACCAATCCTATGGCACCTTTGAAATCCACTTTTTTATTCTTTAATCTTAATGTTCCATCCACACCAACAACCATTTGACCTACATCATGAAATTTCAGTTTCTCGCACCTTTCAATATGCCTCCACAAAGTAAAAGTACCATATTTTCGATCCCCACCTTTTAGCACCATTTTGCAACCCTTACATTCAGCCTTTTCTCCATTTTTTGTAAAATAATTCCAAACGCCAGAAAAATTTCTAGATTTCACAGTAGAATCCTTGGGGGGGCCTAACTTTCTATGTTCTCACTTTCACTCATCTTAATTCTTAAGTAATCAAAAGGCACCAAATACAGTTACCAAAGAATAATCCAATTTGCAGCTACCAAAACCACTGGAAATGCATAAACAGAAGAAAAAAGACTAAATTAAGGCTCCATCAAGGTGAATACAGCCGCTACTAATTCCAAAAAAAGTCATCAAAATTTGAAGAATGAATTCCAAAAATACACTACTAATTTCATAACTCAAGATCGATCCTTTCCTAATAATGCAGGCCAGAAGAGAGATATTCGAAAATCCCAATTTCCTGTCGCCTCACTCAAAACTTAAAAGAGAAAGTAAGACCGGATTAAAAGAGATATCACTGGTAATAAACTCAAAAGGAATGAAAACTTACAATGAGATGAGGAACCAGAGGAGGGCGACAGCAGCGGACCAGCGGTGGTGGTGAGGAGGGCGACAGCAACGGGTGGTGGTGAGCGACGGGGTGACAACAGCGGGTGGTGGTGAGCGAGGGCGACAGCAGAAGTGGTGGTGAGCGAGGGCGACAGCAGCCGGTGGTGGTGAGCAAGGGCGATAGCGAAGTCAGCAGCGACAGGACCGGCGGCGGCGAGACAAGGTGCCGGTGGTGGTGGCGGGCGACGGCGTGCTTATCAGTGCCTGCGACGGCGTGATTGAGATTTGAGACCAAGAAAGAAGGAAATAACACAGGAGAACGACAGAAACAGAACACGAGCTTGGTCTGCGCTGTTTGGACTTTCGTAGGTTTTGGGCCAATTTTTTTTTTTTTTTTTTATTGAAGCCCACGGGCCAGCCCGCCCCAAACGGGTCAAATTCAACCGAGCTTATAGCCCGTTTGGATGAAATTTTGAAAAGCCAAAATTAGAATTAGTAGTAGTAAAAGTAAGAGCAGAACAGATAACTAACTTTTGTGTTTGGAATTAATTTTGAAAAACACACAATTTTTTTTAAGTTTATTTGGATGTGTTAATATGAAAATTGCTTTTGAAATATATAAATTACTAAAGGAATATGATATTTGTTCATTTACTCAACCTACTCAAAATTTCCCAAATGTTTTTTTTTTTCCATCAAACCCCGTGCAGCAATTGGCAATAAGTGCTGCATGAACACATGATAATCATGAGTTTTTAGCCCAAACATCCTCAGTTTGTTTGTGCCATGAATGTACCTTTTGGTTGGACACAATATTATAAAAATTACCAAGTGACCTATGCGGCCAATGGTGAGTTGTTTTTGGATTTTAGGATTTTAGATACCAAAAGACAAGTGTTTCCTTTGGTGGAAACAAACAGAAATTAAGAAGGAAAATGAAGAGATAAGGAAGCAAGAATCACAAATAAGTCACAAATAAGGAGTCTAGGAGAAGCAATCAAAACATGTGTTTGACCTCATCTCAAGCTAGCATCCAAATCCTTGATTCACTAACCATTTGGGATGCTTCAAATCCAAATGGTGAATGTTTCCTAGACAAACAAACAAAGGAATTGTGGCAACCCAATGGGTTAGACACAATGTTGATCTTTTGCAATAATAAAGAGAAGTGTTCTCACATTAAAATTCAACAAAAGATGTGAAACATTGTTTGGAGGCCATATATATAGCCCTCATATTACAGGGGCAATATTGGAATGAAAAATACAAGAAAACCCTAGAAAAACACAAAAATGATGTCCGGACAGCAATTACGACGCTAAACTTAGGGTACGACGCGAAGCGGGCTAGTGTCATACTTGGGGTGGCTCGCGTCGTACTCGGCCTTCAATCTCATCTTCACTTGCACGTCGCTAGAGGGAGGCTTACGACGCGATCATAATGGCTAGCGTCGTACGCGGTTAACGTCGTAAGGGGCTAGCGTCGTTCGTGGACGTTCACGTCATAAGTTGCTTCACGTCGTCGATCAGGCTAACGTCGTAGGTTAGGATAGCGTCGTACAGAGGCTCACGTCGTAGCAGGATGGCGTCGTCAGCTTCACGTCGTAAGCCTCAAAATGTTATAAGTCTTGCTCGGGCCCACCATGGTTGTTAAATTTATTACATGTCATTGTTTAAACTGAATTCAACAAAATATCAGTTCAATTCCTCCGACCATTGACCAGTCTTCGTCCGGCGGCGGCGCCAACCAATCTCCCGCCAAATTCCGGCGAACTCCGATCAACCTCCGGCGGACTTCCGGCGGTGCTCCGGTCAGTTCGGCGGTTCTCTGGCGGCGACGGTGATTGTGCTCCTTCTTCAGTGTAGAATTGGAGAGTCTATGCATGGCATGTATGGGCGATCCCCAATTTCCTCGAGCTGGATCAGAATTAATACTTTCGGATTGCTTCCTTCTTCTCTATTGATGTCGGCTTGAAACTCCGCGGTTCTGAGAAGACTGGCCATTTTATCTGTAAACCTTTTGGCTCTGCTTCGGGAGCATGGTCCATCCGGAATCATGGTTGCAGTTGATCTGGCTACCACGCCATCCCCACCCCATTGGGAAGGTTGACCCGTCAACCGATTAGCTTCTTCCTCGTCATGCTCGATCAGGACGAGATCTGCAACAGTAAATGTGGCATTAATTACATTCTCAGAAGGTAATTCAAGTTTATAGGCATTATCATTTATTTTCTCTAAAACATTAAATGGACCGTCCCCCCTTGGGGAAAGTTTATCCTTCCGCTTTACCAGAAATGTTTCTTTTCGCATATGATCCACACCCAGTCCCCGGGCTTCAAGAGCAATTTCTTCCTTTCTTTGTTGGCATACTTGGCGTATGTCTCAGCGGCTTTGGTGAGTCTTTCTTGTACATTCTTGTGTAGCTCCTTGATTGCTCTTGCCCTGTCCCTGCCATTGACATTAAAGTGCTCATTGCGAGGTAATGGCATAAGATCGACAGGCGGTAGTGGGTTAAATCCATACACTATCTCAAAAGGAGACATGTTAGTGGCACTGTGGATGTGTCTGTTATAAGCAAACTCTATGTAAGGCAGACACTCATCCCAACTCTTGTAACTAGAAGTAGTAATAATTCTCAAAAGGTTACCCAACACTCTGTTGACGGCTTTAGTCTGCCCGTCTGTCTGTGGGTGGTATGCAGATGAGAACAAGAGCTTTGTGCCAATTTCATGCCAAAGTGATTTCCAGAAATAGCTAACAAACTTCGTGTCCCGGTCCGACACTATAGTCTTTGGGATCCCATGAAGACGCACTACTTCCTTGAAGAGTTTGGCAATGTGGTGTGGCGTCATTGGTTTTTGTGCACGGTATGAAGTGTGCCATCTTACTGAAGCGATCTACCACCACAAAAATTGAATCCTTGTTCCTTGCAGTGCGGGGTAGTCCGAGCACAAAGTCCATTGATAAATCAATCCATGGGCCTTCGAGAATTGGAAGAGGCATATAAAGTCCATGTGGGTGAGATGTGGATTTTGCTTTCAGACAGACAATACACTTGGAGATAAAATCATCCACATCTTTCCTCATTCCCGGCCAGTAGAATCTCTCAATCAAAATTACAGAAGTTTCAGTTCTGCCGAAATATCCCATAAGGTCGCCTCTGTGTACCTCATTAAATAAGCAATTCTCGAATTGATCATCGGGGAATGCACAAACGGTTTTCATAGTACAAAAATCCTTAAAGTCTTGAAAACTCCTTGAAACCATGTGCTTCGGTCGCCGACCAAGCTTCCTTGAAATTCGGATCTGTAACACCCCGGTTTTTAGTCACCCAGGTCGGGATGTCACCGCCACACCTCCCTAGCAAGACACGGTTTCTCCGAGCTTGCTAAAGAGATGCAAGGCTATGGTTTTTCAGAATTTAAAACATTCAAATAGCCCATTCATATATAGTTTAAAAATAATATATCAAAGTTGCAGCGGAAAGTAATGATTACATATGTATAATGCAGCGGAATTTAAAATTGGGCCAACACGGCCAAAATACGGGTTAAACAGGCCCGTTCATGCAATTCATAACTAAGAATAGAATAATCAATAAAATAATGTTTTCCCAAATATCCCATGCATGCATATGATGATGCATATTCTTCATACTCTGTAGAAAAAGGGAGAAACATGGTTTGGTCAGCAAAAACTTGCTGAGTAAGTTAACACATACATGATTATGGGGTTTCAAAGCCATTAATTAGATTTAAAGAAAACATATGCATAACACCCCATAATTTAATTTATTTATCTAATAATAATTTAATTACATAATAAAAGACATGGATTCCATAAGATCATGAATATAACTTGGAAGAAATAAAGTGACACAAATTCAACAGCACAATTTATCAAGGATTTAATTTGGATCTCTTATAAATTTCTCGTTTCAATTCTCTTACAGATCACCATTGCTATGACTTTTATGTCCGCCAGCCTTACGCTCGGGCTCTTATGTCCACGAGTATCATGGTCAATCTTTTAATAGATTCATTACGTCCGCTAGCCATACAATCAATATGTCGCTAGGGCTCTTACGTCCACTAGACATACACTTGGGCTCTTATGTCCACAAGTCGTAGACAATATTGATAGTATCCAGCTTAGTCATAAACCACAATGTTTTAATCTTTTCTTTGTTTAGAAAGACCACTTTCCCAAATTTAGTAAGTTTCTCAAAATATACTATTTCAGGACGCTATTCGCTCCGATATCATTTAAAATCCTTTTGGAAAAAAGGTCAAATATATCCCTTTTATTTCAAAAAAAACCAAATCTATCATTTTTTAATTTTATTACCGAATTTATCCTCTACATATGCTAATTATATCCGGAAATATCCTAAATTCACTAATCGTGGAATGGTTGCTGACGTGGCAATAAATTAACTTAAACCCTACACGCTGGATGGGTTTTGAAGTGTCTCTCAATTAGGGCTGGGGAAAAATACCGAGTATACCGCATACCGCACATACTGTATCGAAAAAAGAAATATCAAAATTTTCGGTATACCGTAATTTTTGGTATGGTATCATACCGAAAAAAATTCTCCGTACCGTATACCTTACCGAACTTTACGGTATGAAAAATTTCATACCGTTGCCGTACCGAACATTTCGGTATACCGATCTTCGGTATACCGATCTTCGGTATACTGAAAGTTTCGGTATGAAATATTTCATACCGTTTCCATACCGACATTCCGGTACGTTCGGTATATACCACTATACCGAACATTCAGTACATACCGACGTACCGTATCGCGGTATATACCGACATACCGAACATTCACTACATACCGACATACCGGTATTGCGGTATATACCGGCATACCGAACTTTCGCTATATACCAACATACCGATATTACGGTATCGCGGTATATACCGATACCGTGGTATATACCAAAGTTCGGTACGGTAGCGATATACCGTGGTATCAAAAAATTTATACCGTTACCGTACCGAAATCTTACGGTACGGTATGATACCATACCGAAAATTACGGTATACCAAAAATTTCGATATTTTCGGTATTTTTTCGATACGGTATGTGCGGTATGCAGTATATTCGATATTTTTCCCCAGCCCTAATTGAGACACACTTCAAATTCGATCCAGCGTGTAGGGTTTAAGTTAATTTATTGCCACGTCAGCAGGCATTCCACGATTAGTGAATTTAGGATATTTCCGGATATAATTAGCATATGTAGAGGATAAATTCGGTAATAAAATAGAAAAAGGATAGATTTGGCTTTTTTTAAACAAAAATGATATATTTGGCCTTTTTTCCAAATCCTTTTCAACAAGATTTTCAAGATTTGACTTTGATAAACCACTGTTTACTCCAAAATTAGTTAAAAATCAGTTTTTAAGTCGGAACATTCTGAAATTTGACCAATGACTTGAAAACACAGATACGAACAAGTTTTGTTTTTTAACTTTTTCGATTCGGATTAAGGAAATAAGTCAAAAACATAGATTTCTATCAGGTTACAAATCTGTCCGAAATTTCCAGCAGCAGTTTCAAGATTTCACGATCTACCATAGCAAACCAACTCCAAACTTGATGAAATTTTACAGGGAGATGCCTAAGACATATATCTACAGGTTTCATGTTCAACAAAAGATCTAATTCATCCTATATCTATTGTCAAAAATGCCTTCAAGTTTGGACTAAAGTTCTGTCAAGATTTCAAGATCTAAATTTAGAACAGTTCGGTTTGGAGTCGATTTCAGATATCAAATCCCAACGAAAAATTCCAAAAAATTTACGGAGGTGTTCTAAACGTATAGATCTACAATTCTTATGTTTAACACCAATCTTAAATCGGTCTAGATCTAAGGTAGAAATCAACCTCAAGTTCGGACTAAGAATCTATCACCGTTTAAGATCTAAATCAAAGGCAGGTTCGTTTGCGGTCGTTTTCGAATATCAAAACACGATGAAAAATTATTAAATTTTTTCAGAAGATAGATCTATGTCTTAGGAATGTTTTTCGTGTTTTAAGTTTTCTCGTTTGAACAATTTTAAGGGTTCGGAAAAATCGTGCAAAAATGCTGCACCGTAAGAATTCTTGTTGTGACATTTTAAGTTCTTGTTTTAGTTCTGTAGATTAAACGTATTTTAATTTCTCCCAAACCATGTAAGCATTAACTTACAGATTTATGGTCATTTCCGGCTCGTCGATTCGGAGGCGTGGCTTCCAGTCCACCGTTTATCTCCTTGATTCCGTCGGGTTCTTCGCTCTCGATCCGGATCGGGGTTTAGAATAGGAAAAGGATCGAGTTAGGATTCGTTTCCGGATCAAGAATGATAAAGAATGGACAAGATCTTACCCCGGCGATGAGGGTCCCTGGATTTTTGTCCAAACTCAGGCTTCTATTGCCTCCGTGCCTCCGACGACTCCGGGATTAGGGTTTGATACGTATAGAGATTTTTCGTAGGGTTTTAAAAGTGTTCGGGATTGATTAAGAGCGTTATTTATAGATGTGCAAGACCTAGGGGACGTCCAAAGTCTGCCCTAAGTGTCTTGAGCTGAAAGGAAAGCACGAAGTCGAAAAATCCGGATTCGGGCGAGAAAATCTCGCGTTGTTTGTTACTGCCAGATGACGCGGGGCTGGCGTGCCCTTTAGGGTAAACCCCGCGCGGAGACCGCGCGGCCTTGGTCCAGGCTGCGGTCTGGGCCGGGTCGTGCGATCCGTCGGGCCTTTTCTCCTCTCTTTCGGACTTCTATTCCTCTATGTTCTCGGGCTCCGATTTCCGGGCTATCTTCGGGCTCCGATTTCCTATCTTATATTCGGATCTAAATTTACATTTGACTCGAGTTATTGAGTCCATCGGTATTGGGTTTCTGTGTAACAATTTATTTAATTAAATTGTCTTCGGCTTCATGGGTTCTCGGAACTTTGATTCCTTTTTAATTTAAATTCCATTTCTCATTTCCTTATGATTCTTTATTTATTTATTATGTTTTCTTTATTTATTTATTTATTTATTTTATGTTGCAAAATTCTCGGGTATTACAGGATCAGTGGTATATTGATCCTTCACATGATCAAACCCAAATCAGATGAGTCGTGGCATAGGCCGCCAAGGCGTGTCTTCGGGAGAGGGCATCCGCTACTATATTTTCCATTCCCTTCTTGTATTTGAGTACATAAGGGAAGGTCTCGATAAATCCGCTCCATCGGGCATGCCATTTTCCCAATTGTCCTTGGGTCCTAATATGCTTGAGGTTCTCATGGTCCGTGTGAATAATGAATTCACGACCCCGCAAGTAGTGCTGCCACATTTTTAAAGTTCGGACCATAGCGTAGAGCTCCATATCATAAGTAGAGTAGTTCAAAATAGCTCCGGAGAACTTCTCACTGTGGTATGCCATGGGTTTTCCATCTTGGAGTAGAACTGCGCCAATTCCCGTGCCCGATGCATCACATTCGGTCTCGAATGGTCTCTCAAAGTTTGGTAGGGCCAAGACTGGGGCTTGGGTCAGCTTCTCCTTCAATAACTCAAAACTTTTCTGCTCCGGCGGTTCCCATTTGAAAACTAATCCCTTATTAAGCAGTGACGTGAGGGGTGCCGTATCAAACTGAATCATTGGACAACTCTCCGAAAGAAACCGCAAAGTCCCAAAAATTGTCGAACTTCGTGAACAGTGGTAGGCGGTTTCCACTCCGAGATTGCCTTGATCTTACTATCATCAACCTTTAGTCCGCCATCTCCAACAATGTATCCTAAAAAGGAGAGTTCAGTTGCATGGAATGTGCATTTCTCCGTATTGGCATACAACTGTGCATCTCGTAAGGTATTGAGTACCTGTTGGACATAGTTAATATGATCAGAAGGAGTAGAACTGTATACTAGAATGTCATCAAAATAAACACCTACAAATTTATTTATATAGGGGCGAAGGGTCTCATTCATAAGGCGCATGAAGGTGGAAGGGGCGTTTTTCAGTCCAAAAAGCATAACAAGCCACTCATACAGTCCAAATTTGGTCTTAAACGCGGTCTTGCACTCGTCTCCCGGTTGCATCCGGATCTGATGATAACCACTTCGCAGATCTATTTTCGAGAAGATGCTGGCGTGACCCAGCTCATCAAGCATGTCGTCTAAACGCGGTATCGGGTGCCGGTACTTGATAGTAATGGCATTCACAGCTCTGCAGTCTACAGACATGCGCCATGTTCCATCCTTTTTGGGAAACAATAGGACAGGTACGGCACAAAGTGAGAGGCTCTCGCGCACCCAACCCTTGTTCGTCAACTCTTGCACTTGGCGCTGCACTTCTTTAGTCTCTTCCTGTGTCATCCGATAGGCAGGCCTATTCGAGATGGAAGTCCCTAGTACGAAGTCAACTCTGTGCTCAATTCCTCGCAAAGGCGGTAGGCCTGAAGGAACTTCCTCTGGAAAGACATCAGCATTTTTCTCTAACATCCTGGAAAATTCAGCAGGGATATTAGGTGTAGCAGTGCATGTTCTGTAAGAACTATCAATGTGTTTAGAAAAGGTAAGGAAATAGTAACCTTTCGAATTCGGCTCACAGAGCGTCTGATCAAATTCGGTCCTTGTCATCAGAAGACATGGATTCGTAGGTGGCTCTTGAATATAGACAACCTTAGCTTTACCCTTCCTTTCCTCTTCTTCCTTCTTCATATTGGCACGTAATACCTCTTGATCAGCTCTTACTAATTTTACAGACAATGGCTTAATGTTTATTTGTTAGTTTCTAAAAATAAAAGAAATAGTGTTGGCACACCCTTTGTAATTAACATCTCGATCAAAGAGCCATGGGCGGCCAAGCAAGATTTGACACGCAGTCATTGGTACCATGTCATAGATGACGTTTTCAGAATAGGAACCGATCTTGATTGGAATTTTGGCCCCTCGGTTGACCTTTAAATCACTATTGTCGTTCATCCAATGCAAGTGGTAGGGCCTAGGGTGTGCTTCTGTTGGGATGTTTAACCTGCGAATAACATAATTACTCACTTCATTAGTACAACTCCCATTATCAACAATTATTGACGCTACACTACCCTTGAGATCACAATGACAGTAAAATAAATTCTCCCTTTATTCAGTGGAGCTAGGAGTTTCCTCTGTTTTATCAGCATTGAGGGACCGTAAGACCACTAAATTGGTAAGCGTGTGGTCTTCTTCAATTGTTTTCTGCTTGCCATAGAATTCACCATCACTGTCATTGTTCGGCTCCTCATTCGGTTCCTCTTCATCATTGGAAGACAATATCCTTATAGCTCCATCTTCCATAACTACAACCCTTTTAACATAGGTGCAATTAGGGGAGATGTGTCCCTTGCGGCCACACTTGTAGCAAGTTACTTATTTGTGTTTATCCTTTTCGAACTTGGGCCTTTTGATGGTTGCAGGTTTCGGGGCCTCCTGTCGGTAGACCTTGAACTCCTTGGCCATCTCAAAACCTTTTGTTCGGGGCTTTTATTCTTTGGGAGCCCATGGTTTGTTCCATTATTTCTGAGAGCTAGAAGTAGCTCCTATGTTTGGTTTGAACTGAACTCGTGGCCCCACTTCTTTGAAATGCGCTTCAAGCTGTGCAGCAAGTTCCACCAAGTCTTCCAATGTTTCACAAGGTCTCATCTTGAACTTTTTTCTAATGTCCACTCTCAATCCTCGTATGAATCGTGTCAATGTAAGCTCTTCGTCTTCTACACAACCGTCTTTCATCATCAGAATCTCCATCTCTTGGTGATACTCATGCACTGATTTAGTGCCTTGAGTCAAGAAAGAGAGTTTCTCATAAGTATCCATTCGGTGGTGCATCAGCCTGGTGAGATGCTCCCATGTTTGGACAGGTTCATGTCCTCCACGCACTGCGCGGAGAGTCTTTTGTCACCAAATCACTGCATACTCTTTAAATGAACAAACAACCAAATTAACCTTCCTGGCATCCAGATAGTTGTGGCAATTGAAAATGAGCTCCATTTGCTGCCTCCATTCCAAGTATTCATCCGGATTGGTTGTGCCTCGGAATTGGGGAATTTCGAATTTGATCCCTTTCACTTCCTGGTTCTGCTCACGGATTTGGTATCTCAATTGTTCCTTGAATGGGGCCTATCAAATCTCGGTCCTGTAGGGACATCATCAAATTTATCATCATTAAATTCATCATTTTTTGCATTCATATTCAAATTTTGCTCAGGGGGTGCTCGCGGGTTCTGTTGTATTCGTGGAGGTGGAGGTGGACCAACGGGTCTGTTTCGAGCTAGCACTCGGGCAACTGCCATCTGTCGGGGTGGCATGCGTCTATCCAAAGCGGGATTGAATTCCACCCGTTGTCTGTGCTCAATAGTTACTTCTGCCTCCGCCATATCCCTTGGATTAATGCCCACAACACCAACACCACTGGCTCCACTTTGTGGACTGTCATAAACAGTTTATGGCGTCATCTGGGGGGTCCCTTGGGGTGTCCTTTTGATAAACTCTTCTCGTAGTCTTAGTTCAACGACCCTCAAGGTTTCGACTCGAACGGCCGCAGCATGACGAGCCAGTTCTCCGCCTAGTCCTTCGTCTATAGTCCCCAAATGCTGCCTAACTTTGGAGAATTGGCCATTTAGGTCCTTCATTTGGTCGATTAGGGCTCTCACTTGGCGACCATTCTCAGCTATCATGGTCATTAAATCTCGAGCGGTTAGCTCAGAGTCACCTGCCATAGTATTATACCAAAACAAGGTAGAAATATTATAGATATAAGATGGTTAGGAATAAAAGAAAGGAAGAAAATATTTTTCTGGGCCTCTCGATGTATCACTCTCACTATTGTTCACAACCCGGTGATGTAAGTCTAGGTTAATTCACAAATGCAGAATGCAAGCCGAAATGACTACAAAATTTTTGGAATTTGATGCGAGTGAGTGAGGACTGAATTTATGGGACACGCAATACACGAACAGTGTGTAACTGCTCGACTCAATTCAAGGAATGGCTTTATGACGGTATGCAGTGTGATGCAATCAGATCGAGTTCAAAACCTTAAATAAGCAATTGTCACACTAAACAGTATTTGTCCCAATTTGAAAGTGTAAAATAAAACCTCACCGAAATAAAATCACTCGGAAAAATAATCCTGTTACTCAAATGGCTTCAAGGGCTAGGTTTCACAAAAGTGCCAGTCCATTACCCACTTTATTGTAAAAACTGCTCAAGTGGTTTCAAGGGCTAGGTTTCACAGTTGTGCCAGTCCAATATCCACTTTATTGTAACACACTCAGAAATAATTTCATGCACGTGGGTCCCTTAGACGTGAAAGAAATCCCCAAAATTTGAATTTGTAGGCGGATGTCGAAACGACGTCGTTTGGAACTGGACCCCACGTGACACGTGCTGGAAACTCCCGAAAATTTGGACCACTTACGACGCTAGGCGAAATTACGTTGCTAGGCACATCTCGTGTCGTAAGGGTATCGTCGTAGCTGCCTTGGTGCTGGTTCTTTGGTAGTTGACGATGCCAAACTGAATTACGATGCCAAACGGGTTCCACGTCGTAGGGGGGATAGCGTCGTAAACGGCTCACGTCGTACTTCGGGGACTTGTCTTTTTCTGGATTCACTCGTACGTCGTTAGACTGAGTTACGACGCTAGACGTGGTCTTGCGTCATGAGGAAGGTTAGCGTCGTGCAAGTGCTTCACGTCGTAATCACTTTCATTTGCCAAGTATTTGACCAGCTTTGACTGCTCTTTCTCTCTCTTCAGGATTTTTAATACAAGTTGTAAATAAATTTTGTCTCATACAATATGTCCCTTTCTAGCAATTAAAACCCCATAAAGCAAAACAAACGTATCTCCCTTAGTACATGAACATGCGACGTAAGCCACAATATGGATGCAAATTTCAACACCAAGAACAATATGAAGATCAATATGAACACTTTGAAGGTGATATAAACACCAAGAACACCAACACACAAACTCACTCCCAAACCCAAAAATCCCCACTGTTTATGCTTCGATGTGCTCAAATAATAAGATGAACAAGATCAATATCACAAACACATGCAAAGTATGGGATGAATAGTGAACAGTAACATGCAAATATGGAATTTCGAAAATTTTTGAACAAGAACACCCGAAACTTCAAATGGTCATATCTTGGGCATCCGGTGTCCGTTTTCAACAATCCACATATGAAAATGCATGTACTCAATGAGATCTACAAGATGGTCGAATCAGATTTCTCAAAGGATGAGAAATGAAAAAGACTAAATCTGGACAGAACACTATTTTAGGGTTTTTGTGGGTTTTTCGATTTTTATGCGGTTTGAAGATGAAGAAGATGAAGAATACAATATGGCCCAACCTTAGGCTCTGATGCCAAATGGATAAGCTGAATGGACCTTTTGGTTGGACACAATATTATAAAAATTACCAAGTGACCTATGCGGCCAATGGTGAGTTGTTTTTGGATTTTAGGATTTTAGATACCAAAAGACAAGTGTCGCCTTTGGTGGAAACAAACATAAATAAGAAGGAAAATGAAGAGATAAGGAAGCAAGAATCACAAATAAGGAGTCTAGGAGAAGCAATCAAAACATGTGTTTGACCTCATCTCAAGCTAGCATCCAAATCCTTGATTCACTAACCATTTGGGATGCTTCAAATCCAAATGGTGAATGTTTCCTAGACGAACAAACAAAGGAATTGTGGCAACCCTAGGGTTAGACACAATGTTGATCTTTTGCAATAGTAAAGAGAAGTGTTCTCACATTAAAATTAATAAAAGATGTGAAACATTGTTTGGGAGGCCATATATATAGCCTCATATTACAGGGGCAATACTGGAATGAAAAATACATGAAAACCCTAGAAAAACACAAAAATGGTGTCTGGACAGCAATTACGACGCTAAACTAAGGGTACGACGCGAAGCGTGCTAGCGTCGTACTTGGGGTGGCTCGCGTCGTACTCGGCCTTCAATCTCATCTTCACTTGCACGTTGCTAGAGGGAGGCTTACGACGCGATCATAATGGCTAGCGTCGTACGCGGTTAACATCGTAAGGGGCTAGTGTCGTTCGTGGAGGTTCACGTCGTAAGTTGCTTCATGTCATCGATCAGGCTAACGTCGTAGGTTAGGATAGCGTCGTACAGAGGCTCACGTCGTAAGCGTCAAAATGTTATAAGTCTTGCTCGGGCCCACATGGTTTTTTAATTTATAACATGCCATTCTTTAAACTGAATTCAACCAAATAACAGTTCAATTCCTCCGACCATTGACCAGTCTCCGTCCGGCGGCGGCGGCGGCGGCGGCTAGGGGTGGGCAAAAAATTCGAACCGAACCGTTGAACTGCTGATTCGAATCGAATCCGAATCGAATTTTCGGTTAACCGGGGTGTTCGGTTCGAATACAAATACCTCCATACAGGTATTTGTTCGGTTCGGTTCGGTTACGGTTTTTAGGATTTTTTCCCCCGGTTAACCGAACCGAACCGTATATTATTATTATTATTATTAAATTTAAATTTTTAAATAATTAATATAAATAACCAAATACTACATGTGAATACTGGTAAAGAGTTCAAAATCTAACCCTAATCACAAATCTCCAGCGCCGCACAGCCCCTTCCCTTCCAAAGTCCAAACCCTCAATTCGTCTTCCATCCTGTTCATCCTTGTTCAACTCGTCCAAGCTTCCAGGCTCCCGTGGCTACGCGCACCCCCATTACGGCATTACAAGCTCCTCCCTCGGCCTTTGGCCCTCTGCCCTCGCTACTTTACAAGGTAAATGTCGAGATCTGAAATCTCGCTTGTTGGTTTTTTATTTTTTTTTTCATTTTGGGTCAAAGATAGGGGCACAGAGGAGTTGTAGAGGGTATGATTTTGGGGGAGGAATTGGCGGCTAAAGGATGTGGAATTACATTTGAATAATGGAATTAGGAGAGGTGAGTGGGGAGGGGACAACGGAGCTGTTTTGTTGTTGATGGTGTTGTTGCGGTGGTGACGAGCGGCGGAGGAGGTGAAGGGGATAAGATGAACGGGGGCGGCGAAGGACACATTGGTGGAGAAAATCATGTTAACAACGGTGTTGGTTGAAGGGAGTACCGCAAGGGACACAGTGCCAGTGGAGTACTACTATATTTCGTTAATTTGATTCCTAGGGTAAACGGCAGAGGAAACTTGGTTATTCTTATATCGATAGTGTTCAACAATTTTAGCTTGAACAATGTATTATGTGAATTCTATTTCTTTTCTTTCCTCATTTTTTTCCCTCTGAATATATAGTATGTTTTCACTGTCCTTATCATCTATTGTTTGAATGCTCAAGCCACAGCAAACATCAATCTTCAAAGATTTTCTAATTTTGGGTTAGCATCGGTTCGGTTCGGTTTTTATATTTTTAAATAGGAAATTATTTTTTCGATTATCCGCCATTTCGGTTATTCGAAGAGCAAATTTGTCATAGGATGGCTCGGCTCGGTTCGGTTCGAATAAACCGCGAATAGTGTGATTTTTTTCGGATAACCGAAATGTTCGGTTAACCGAAATGTTCGGTTCAGTTTCGGTTAATATTTTCGAATATTTGCTCGGTTCGGTTCGGTTAGCAAATACCTGAAAAACTTCGGTTATTCGAACCGTGCCCACCCCTAGCGGCGGCGGCACTGACCAATCTCCGGCCAAGTTCCGGCGAACTCCGATCAACCTCCGGCGGACTTCTGGCGGTGCTTCGGCCAGTTTCCGGCGGTGCTCCGGCGGCGGCGGTGACTGTGCTCCTTCTTCAGTGTAGAATTGGAGAGCCCATGCATGGCATGTATGGGCGATCCCCAATTTCCTCAAGCTGGATCAGAATTAATGCTTCCGGATTGCTTCCTTCTTCCCTATTGATGTCGGCTTGAAACTCCGCGGTTCTGAGAATACTGGCAATTTTATCTGTAAACCTTTTGGCTCTGCTTCGGGAGCATGTCCATCCGGAATCATGGTTGTAGTTGATCTGGCTACCACGCTAGTTTGTCTCAACGCATATGCTCATTTTTTATGTGTAGCCATTGGGAACTTGACCCCATTAATCCATTTCATAAGTGCTTGTCCCGTCCCATCGCAATTCATGCCTATCGCAAAGTAGTCCCACGATCGCTCGCACCTTTGTATTATCCATTGTCTTCCCTTCGACATCTATAACAGTGTTGAAGACGTTAATGAACACGTTTTTCCCAATGTGCATCACATCAAAGTTATGAACGAGTAGTGTGTTCCAATATGGTAGACCCAGAATATACTTCATGCCCGCCAACTATAATATTTTGCAAGACCAATTAAATTTAAAATCATGAAATGGTCACTCGCACCCATTGTTGAACACGTCCAGCTCCACGAGCACCTTATTTCGCTTAGTAGTGTGCCACAAAATTCTCTTCATATGTTGTATGTTGCAGCACAATGTTAGACCTTCCAAGTTCCAAGCATCTCCAGTTTAGTCCTTATATTCTCAATCATCGATGCAAAATGGTGGAACCTTAGTTTAGGTGGAGAGACCAAACAATGTGTTTACAGAGAACCAAGAAACAAATTGTCTTACAAATTCCGACTCACAATGCAAAACAACCCCAAATAAATTCATTTAAGTTCAATTTTAATAATATTATCGCTATCCACTCGACAACTCAACCATGAATCCATGAATAGTCTTTTCTTCTCATAACGACTCCAATTCAGCATGAATTTTTCTATCATCGAGCTGTAAAGCTATCATTTAATGTTAACATATTAGTCAACCCCGCTAGACAGGGCTGTCTCGAACTTTTTGGGGGCACTGAGCATATATTCTAATGGAGTCCCACATAGTGATATAAATAAATTATTTAATATTTCATCCGTCCTAGCTATATTGTCTGATTTGATTTTTTAACTTTGTTTATCGTTCAACTTCTAATCAAATCTATATAATTGAAAAAAAATAGTCGAGCGTAGTCTTGTTAGATTCATATAGTTGTATAACGCTTTTGAATATATATTTTACATAAATTTTGCTTATACATATTTTAAGATATTAACGATTTAAAAAGTATATTGGATTGTATGCGTAAGTTAAATAGAACACTTGTATTGTGACGAAGGGAGTGTTAATTAATAAATCCAAAATAATATAAATAAATCATTAAAAAATATATAAAAAAATAAGGATGGTATAAAAAGAGAAATTGTAATATATTTGACAAAAAAATAACTAAAATTTAAATAAAACTAAAAAGAAAACTAAAGGAAAAAAAATAGAGCAAGTGGAAGCAAGTGTTCCACCTGCTCCCCCTTGGAGCCGGCTGTGCCGCTAGATTAAGCCTAGAAACTTATCTATTGCTCAAACACATGAGTTTGTTGCCTAAACCCCCTCTGTCATATTGTTGAAAGAGAAAGAAAGGTACTCTTCCAGCCGAACTCTTGTCAAATTGTAACATTAAAATCATATCATTGTGCCTAAGCCACTAAAATACAAAGAATGGACAATAACTTCGAACCATGTGGTTGCACATTATTCTTGCACCAATCACTCCAATCATGGGAATTGGCATCCATAGGCACATCAAACTTAAACTAGGCACACGTATCCATGCTAGCATCACAAAAAATAAGTGCATGCCAAATTCCCCCTTGCTCTTGCACAGAACGCCCCACAATCTAGAGAAACAATGACACCGCGTGTAATATCCTAATTTATAAAATTATAGTTCAATTTTATTGTTGACACATTTCGTGAGGTAACATACAGTAAACTTTTTCCATGCATTGTAATTTTTAATTTATTCCGATAGACTCAAATTGAGATGAGAAATGAATTCCCAAGATTTGTCCATTTCAAAATTTTCAAATTCTCTACCATTAATAAATAAATTAAATAAAATTACAAACTCCTACCACATTATGAATTTTGTGTCCATTTGATTATGTTGTTGGATTAGAATCATTTGACACATAAATTGATAATAACATATCATGCTTATAAGTGCATTATCATAGTTTTGTTAGTTTTAGAATGGTTTCGAGCATATATCGATATGGAAGGATCACCTCTGTCAACGCGTTTAGAACTAGTTTCATGAACAGATCCTTTATATATTATTTTTTTTCCGATCAAGAGGAGGGCAATTTTTTTTCCGAATTAGAGGGCTTTGTTCGGAATTTTATTGTTTTATTTTTCAAACTGAGGTGTTCTATAATTCCAACAACACTATTTCACATGCCACATATATTCCGGAAACCGGTTAAATGAATGACGGGAACATGTTTTAATTTTGAAGTATTTAAAGAACTTACCTTTTTTTATTCAATGGAGTTTTTTCTTCCGCATTTTCATAAATTTGCACTTCTACTCTACTCTAATGTCCTCCATCCGTCTCATTTAACTTGTTTTGTTTGATTTCTGCATAAATCCAATGCACGTTTTCAACCATTAATATCTCAAAATATCTATAATAAAAAATATGTAAAATACAGAATCTAGAACTACATGATCATACGATTCTAACAATACCTAACTTGATTATTTTTTTTCAAATATATACATGCAATAATATTGAGTTAGAGTTAAACAATGAACAAAAAATTAAACAGAACAAGATTGGCGGGACGGAGGGAGTATTTTTATTATTATTTTTTTGTCAAGTTTTGGAAGGATTTAAGTGGTTTGTATGAATATAGAGTTATATACTTCCTCCGTTTTCAAAAAATTGAAATGGACTCACTGTGCACGCAGTCCAATGTATATTTTAAACCATTAATAACTCAAGTTCGGTACAAGTAACAATTCTGAAGCTCAATATTTAAAAACTACTCGACAAGACGAATCTAATAAGATTCCACTTGACTATGTTTTAATTTATATAACTATGATAAAACTTTAAATCAAAGTGTATGTGTGAACAGTACCCAATTTCCAAACGTTTCAATATTTCACCAACGGAGGGAGTAGAATTTAGTGTCGGGTGGTTGTGGTGGGAATGGTGAGAAGGTGGTGTATGAATTTTTCGGGGTGGAGTGTGGTTAGTAAAAGTTATAATGTGGTTAGAATTCAATTGTTTTAGTTATTAAGGGTGTGTTTGGATTGCGGGATTTGAATTTAATGAACGGTCAATTTAAAATAAATATATATATATATTTTTTTTTGCTGAACAATCTATACAGATAAAACAAATGAACTTGAAATAGGGATGAGGACCTAGCCCAAGCGGTTAAGTCCCTAGACTTTTAATGGAAGGTTGGAGGTTCGATTCCCACCGGCCCCCTATCCCTCCATTTAATTCCCAAAATGAACTTGAAATAGCGTAAATTTGAAATATTATGAGTTTAAAATTTAATGTTTAGAACAAATTATTAAAAAAAAAATCTCTAAGTGATAGGTTATGTGAGAGGATTTGAAATCCTTCTTGTTTAGAAAAATTCAAATGTATCATGACGAAATGAAAATCAATTTAAATCCAAACAAATAAAATGTATTTGACTTGTATATTTTAAATCCATCCAAACACAACAAATGGTATTTTAAATCCGTCCAAAGTCCAAACACAACAAATGGTAGTAGAGGTATTTATTTGGGGAACGAGAAAAAGACAGGGCGTGGTTAGTAAAAATTGTGGTGATGTGGTGTGGTTAGGGAATACTGAATACAGATTCAAGTGCGGGGCTTCCGACTGGGAGTGAGTGGGGAGCGAACCCTTACCAGACCACAACCGCTAGTTCTAAATTTCTTGAACCCCAATCTGCTCCTATGTGATGTCCCACTGCGCGGCGCTGTCTCTTCCGCCCCCACAACCGTGCTTTTTGAACTCCGTTGCTGTAACATTAGAAATAAATTTTCATACTAATTGAGTGTGGGAGAGTGGGAGAGAGGGCCAAAAAGGAGTTAACCACAATAATACCATTATTTCTCTTCATCTATGCGACAAACCCATTTGCATATTGTTGTGCATTCTGATCCATCCTGTTCATTTTTGTTTTTTGAGGGTAGGGGGTGGAGGGGTTGATTGGGATGGGGGAGAGGGGGAACGATAACCGGTGGAACTGGGAAGTGGCGGGGTTTGAGCCCAGGAAATCCCTTGAACAGCGGGATGAATACAGGAAGCCATCGTTGGCGATACCGTCGGGTCGGCGCTACTCGATGTCTATTTCTTCGCATTCTGACCTGACAAAGCACGCTACTAACTCCAAGCTCATGCGATTGAAAGACAAAGTCAAGGTTATTTATTTATTTGTTTGTTTGTTTTAACCAGTTGTTTCTTTAGGTATATATCGTTTATGAGATTGGTTTAGTATTGATATCTTGCCCTTCTGCTATATTTCTCTGAAGCAGAGCTTTAGAGTTTAGATTCTTGTACCTTTTAAGGTTTTACTAGTTTGCCGGGCTTTAACGTTTGAATGTGCAAAATGTTGCCTGAAAAGATTCAGCTGATTTCAGCTGTTTAGCTATAAGGATTTGGGTCGAATTCATTATGATAAGCAAGTGAAACAAGTTCTTGCTAATGGTAAAAAGGGAAAGATTTTATCCATATTAATTTACATACCCCATTTCTATATGAAATGAAGCCAATTTTTCCGTGTATACTTTGGATTGCATCATGCACATGGTTGGGGGTTCTTGATCTTGTTGAGCTTTGAAAGAATGCGATGCCTTGTAATGATTTTGATTGTTGAGGGTGATGGTTGCAGGTACCTATTCTCTTTGGGACTTTGAAAGGTTTTGAAGTTTACAATTGTATGTTGTAATGCTTGCCACTTGTTGCAAAGGCTGTGTGACAATGGTCCAATCAATAAATGTCTTGTCTTTTGGTGATATAACATTACCATCCATTTGTGAGATCTGTCTCAACTTACCTATTATCGAGGGTTTGTTTTCCTCCCGACTTTGATGTGCATGGGTTTAATGAGTTCTCTGATTTTAAAGGTCTTGGGCCAAAAGGAGCGATGCTAACCTTAATATAAAAGCTGTCACAACTTAACCCAAATACCTTCCAAATTTGTAACCATGATAGTGTTTGGGAGTAACTAGTTTATGAATTCACCGAATAAGTTTTCTAAAGTTATGGCAACATAAACCAGAGAAAAGGATTGCCATTTGAAACCTTTGTTGTTTGTAGAGGTTGTAATGCTTGGCAAAGTATTACAAACGCTATGAAGAGTAACAAGAAGATTGCCATTAGATATTACAATGACCTCTAGTTTTGGATTTGTATGACAATGAAACATGCTAATACCACCAAGAGGTTTTGACTTTCGCTTATTTGTTTCAAAGATCTTCCTTGGATCTGATTGCTAAAACTTTATAGCCGACTTTGGTTTCATGTTAGATTCTGACAGATCATTTACTATGTTGAGTTTTACATGCCTTTATAAGAACTCATTCGTCACCGTAGTTTTAGTGAAATGGGTTCAGTCTGGTTCATTTGTTTCCATCCTTTTCTGCAAACAAGTTCTGTTGTTTTTGAGCTAGTTAGATTTCTGTGCGATGCTCACCCTTTGCTTTGGTTGCTTAGCTTGTCAGAGAAGATTGGTTACAGTTAAGACAAGAAGCTATTGATCTTGAGGAATATTCCAGTGCAAAACTTGATCGAGTTACACGTTATTTAGGTGTACTTGCAGAGAAGACACGTAAGCTAGGTGAGATGTGCCACTTTGGTTTGAGAAATTGTGTGAACTTTATATAGTAGGCCTCTTTTTGGCTTGTTGAATCGTTGTATCTGTAGTTTTTTTTCATTGCTCATGTGATGGTATTTTTTAGGTGTTTTTCATATGCATTTAGCCTCCATTTCAAGCATTTCAATATGTTTGCTTCTTAATTCACTATTTCTAACATAAGCATTATTCTAATGACTTGTTCTCTAGTGACTGTTCTCTCTGGTTGTTGCAGACTAAGCATAACATCATTTTCAGAATTATTATGATACCTGACTTCTTAATATATATATATATATATATATATATATATATACTTGGATATTTATCTATAAAATTTGGTTGACTGAAAACACGTAACTTCCTGCTTTCAGATCAGGCTGCCCTTGAAACAGAATCTAGAATATCTCCACTGCTATCTGAGAAGAAAAAGTTGTTTAATGATTTGTTGACTGCAAAAGGTGCCTTGGTCTTTTCCACATTTCAATTTTCACATTCAGTTATAAATACAAAAAGGCAAATGTTATACCATAAACTATTCTGCCATGTTTATGGGTATCTGAACATGGAGTAGCTAATTGCAGGAAATGTAAAGGTATTTTGTCGCACAAGGCCTCTTTTTGAAGATGAAGGTCCATGTGCTATTGAATTTCCTGATGATTTTACCCTTCGAATAAATTCTGGGAATGATAACCTCTCCAATCCAAAGAAGGACTATGAATTTGACAGGGTTTATGGACCCCATGTTGGACAAGGTGGAATTGTACCTCTGATATACTTTCCCTGTCTCATCTATTAAAAAAATATGTACTTAGTTTTTCCTTTATTTTTGCAGCTGATCTTTTTGCTGATGTTCAGCCCTTTGTTCAGTCAGCATTTGATGGATATAATGTTTCTGTATATGCATACGGGCAGACTGGCTCTGGGAAGACACATACCATGGTCTCTTGTCTTCCCCTTCTGTGGATTCACACCTTATTTTGTTTTTTAATTTGTGGATGGTCAATGTAACTTGATCTTTGAGTTTGGCACCTCACATGTTTTAAAACATGGCCACAGTCACCTGAAATCATGTAAACATTTTGTTGTTCGACAGCGTGTATGCTAATTGAATCATATTGGAAGGCGTTGAAAGTTGTATCTTCACTTATCATATGAGATTGTTTATTTCTTGTGATGTGATTCAATAGCAATAACGGTTTTGTTATATAAGATTTTTTCTTTTCTTTTTTGTTTTTGGGTTCTGATAACATTAGCATCTTCCCACAGGAAGGATCTAGCCATGATCGTGGTTTATACGCTCGATCCTTTGAGGAGCTTTTTGATTTATCTAATTCAGATTCAACTTCAACTTCTCGATATAGTTTCTCAGTTTCGGTGTTTGAACTTTATAAGGAACAGGTTTGCTTCTGGACTGTTGAACTGAAGAATATAAAGATTCCTTTAGCTTCATCTTCTTGTGACGTGTTAGTGTACATGATACTAATTGCATTTGTATTTGACTTGAAAGTTTTGAATGTTTTTGCAGATAAGGGATTTACTTCCTGGATCGCGAAGTGTGCTTCCAAAGATTCGTGTTGAGTTATTGGATTATTTTCTAGAACTTGTTCAGGAAAAGGTTGAGAACCCTATAGAATTCTCCAGAGTTCTGAAAGAAGCATTCATCAATCGAGGAACTGACTTATCAAAGTTTAAAGTCTCCCACTTGTATGGTTTACACGATTAGCGTCTTCAGTCCTATTCGTTATTTTTTCTTTGCTTTTTTTTTCCCCTTCTTTTGCTTAGCATTTATTTTATACTGGTCCTTCTTTGTGGAAGAATATCATGCATGGACGCCAATGCTCTCATGTGATACACCTAAGGGTTGAGGGATCAATATCATATTGGAAAAACTTGCTTTTATTTGGAAAGTATGATGCTCACTAACTTACCTATTCCCAGGTTGAGCAATGAGCCATGCAAGTTGATGGCGATTAAAGATGCTCCATGGAAACCAAGAATATGTTTGGATTTACAGTTTGTTGGTTGTGGATATGTTCTCAGGAATTGGAGTTTTTGATAAATGGAATGGAGTTGATGCATGCCTAGTTTTGTTTTTGACAGACATTTAAAAGAACAAAACCCAATATAGTTCTATGATTTCAAAGACTTTAGGTGTTCCCTAGTTTCTTTTTGGGTGTTGGGGGTTGTGTTAAGGGTGTGAAATTTGGAATCTGATTTGGAAGTTGCATGCAAATTCATTCAAACAGTAGAAACCTTGCCTCAATAACTGTGAACCATATTCTTGGATTTTAGGAAGCTGTTGAATCCTTGACGCTAGTGGTGATATATTAGGTATTCTAATGTTGCAGGCGATGCAACAGCGGGTATATGACATCTGCAAGCACAACCATCTACCATTTTAATTATCTTTTGGGAGCCAGTTTATTAATGATTCATGTTTGTACCGGAAAATTCTGTGCTTTCCAACCTGGTAGTAAACTAAGAAGTTAGAAGCAGTGCCAGCCAATTATGTTGATGTGTGATATGATTGGGAAACTCTTGTGAAGCCATCAGATATGATTTTTGGTGCCTTGGTGGGTTGTAAATGAACTGTAAAAATTGACTAGCTGGGAGTGGTAGAGCTGTTAAAAGGATCCAAAGCCAAGTATCCAATTGCCAAGTTTGCCTGAGTCTTTAACGGCCATTTGATAAGTCAGAATGAGGTTTTTAATTGAACTTGAGTTTGACTTGATTTGTTTTTTCGAGCTTGAACTCAAGTTCAACTTGTTGGTCACAAGCGAGCTGAGCCCGGCCCAGCTCAACTTGTTGCTTTTAGCTTTGGTAATTTACATATAAAATTACAATGAAACATCTCTTAATGTGCCAAATTGAGCTGAGCCAGGCCCAGCTCAGCCTGCGAGCAGCTTGACTCAAGCGTACTGGTGCATGGGTGATTTTTGACTTGTTCCTCTTGTTTTCCTCTTGCAGAACAAAATTTCACCATGGTACCTGAATTTTGTGCTCATGAGTGAAATTTCAAAAGGAAAAATAACCAATATTATTTTTCATGGTTCCGGAAACCTAGCGATTACATGGAATTCAAACTGTGCAGGCCTTTTAACACAGTTTCCACTATTATCCAATTGCTCTGTTACAGTTAAAGCAATTTTTTTCCCTTTCCTGGAATAGATAAAGTTTGAATAATGCATTTCATGTTACCTTGGTAACTTACTGACTATTTCTGTGTGAATTTCTATTGCTCATCTAAAGGCATTAATTCCTAGATTACCCTAAGGTTCTAATGATAATTTATTTATTTTATATTTTTTGTAGGGTTGTTATTATACATATATACTATAAGAACTTGATCACGGGTGAGAATACATATAGCAAGTTCTCTTTGGTTGATTTGGCCGGAAGTGAGAGTGTAGCTGTGGAGGATGAATCTGGTGAACATGCTACTGAATTGTTGCATGTCTTAAAATCCCTCTCAGCGTAAGTGAAAGTCCTGTGTTTCTTTCCTTTTTCTGGAAGTGAATTCTATAATCTTGATCTCATCATTTTATTGTGCACCACTCCATAATAGGGTTAGTGTAGTTTCCATTATATTTTAAGCTACTGATGTTACTGTAAGTAGTAGAAATATGAAATATCTAGATATTCCTTCTGTTTATTCATTGTAGATCATGTTGATATTGGTACTTAACGTGTCTGGTTAACTTTCTGTAGATTTTTGCTATTTTACTTGCTCTCATTTATTGTTTTTAATGTTTTATGTGTAGATTGGGTGATGTATTGGCATCTTTGACCTCCAAAAAGGATAGTGTACCATATGAAAATTCAGTCTTAACAAAAGTTCTTGCAGATTCACTAGGTACCTGTACTCCAATCTTTCAAATTCAATTTTCTTATGTTTATTTTGATTGTGTCTTTATTCCATCTAGAATTTTTCAATGAATTGCTCATTTTAAGGGATTTTAATGGTTGATGCTAACAGAATTGCTCGAAAACATGAAAAGTGTTTGGCGCTTTGCTTTTAATTAACTAATGCGTTATCTACAGGGCTTGGTATTCATTGCTAATTGCTTTCATTAGTAATGTTCTTTAGGGAGGTAATGCATGGATATAAATGGTTATTTATTTGAAGATTGAATAGCTTATAGTGGGGAAAATTCCATTTTTGGTCCCACGGTTTATTCTCACTCCAACTTTTCGTCCCGTTTTTTCAAAATTTCCACTTTTGGTCCCAGGAGATGGTCAATTTTTCCACTTTTTATCACGCCGTCTAAAAAGTTAGTTTGGTGGCAAAATATAATTTTTTGGAAATTTTTATTATAATCTTTATTGGCAAAAATTTACAACCCATTTCACTAACTCACAACCCATTTTTTTTGTAAACCCACAATCCAGACCCACAACCAAATTAATCATTGAACAAACACCATTTCATTAGAAACTCAAATCTGCTTCTGTAAAATCCAAAATCACCAATGGTGCCCTAATCTGGGAGGAGAAATGCAATGAGAAGTTTGAATCATCGTGAGCATTTGAGCATGGCCAAGAAAGCACACCAAAGTATGCTTTTCTTTTTCCAAATTTTCGAAATTATCCCATTGCTGACTAGTCTGCTAGTCTGATTTTCTTTTTCAAAGCTCTTATCCACTAGTCTCTTAGTCCTTTTTTCCAATTATCCAGTTATCCAATTTTTCCAAGAAAATGCAGGGGCTTTTCTTCTGTAGAATTCTTGTCTCTCATATTCAGGGAGTTTAGACTTTAGAGGAGAAGTATCAGACTGAGTCAAGAAATTGGATGACGTTTTCAAATGTTTGATTTACTTTTTCACAGCATTGCTAGTGAATAGTTGGAAAGAAATTTACATGTCATTTTGCTCAGGGCTGGAGTAAAAAATCCTTGTATTGATGTATATGGCATGCGAACATTTTGTGATGTTATCAAGTACATTCCATTCATGTGGAAAGTTTGAGTAACCATGCGCTCGTGCGCACTATAAGATAGGTAGATATATTATTTTGTATTGGAGTAACTTATAAAATTCTCCTACATTTCCCCTCACATGCAAAGCAAAGCTTTTTTCTGTAAGCCTTGCATGTAAAACAGATATGTTCCTCCACAGGTCCACCCACCGCAAAATAATCATATCACCTAAAAGTCAAAGTATAAAGTGACAAGGCGATTTATAGTATCTATTTTTATTTATTACACATTAACCCTCCATCAGTAAAATTCAGGAATCAGAATATCTTGTAATTGAAGTTTATATGGTCAGTCTCCTTGGAACAATACTGCTTCATATCACCTAAAGTCAAAGTATAAAATGACAAGGCGATTTATAGTATCTATTTTTATTTATTACACATTAACCCTCCATCAGTAACATTCAGGAATCAGAATATCTTATAATTGAAGTTTATATGGTCAGTCTCCTTGGAACAATACTGCTTTGAAAATGAGATTCCTATGCCTTTCCCAGATGATGCAAAATGTTGTGCCCCATAGGCCATATCTGATCTCTGAGCATCTTACAATTTAGGGACAAACGGTTAACTTTTAGGACAAAACATACATGAGTAATGGACTTCCTTTCTATACTTGCACTGGAATACAATATTCCCTTTTTCACCTTCAATGTTTTCTTTCTTCGTATTTACATTACAGTGCACTTTCGTTCTTCATGCAGGTGGAAGCTCCAAAACCTTGATGTTTGTTAACATCTGCCCAAACATGTTAAGCATGTCTGAGACTCTATCCTCCCTTAATTTTGCGGCCAGGGCCCGAAATGCTATGTTGAGCCTTGGCAATCGAGATACGATCAAGAAATGGAAAGATGTTGTAAGTCTGCTGAATATCATTTGTAGAGGCGAGGACATATATAATTTATATATGCTGCATTAGACCGAGATGACAGAACTTGCAAGTTACAACATAAACATGTTCTTATTTATCTTTATAAGGATTAGATCGTAGCCAATGAAGATAGCTGAAGAGTATATCCTTATATGGAGATAAAATTATACTACAAGGCTAAGTTGTTTCTTGAGTTTTACCTTCATTGTTTTTTTTTGTTTTTTTTTGTTTTTTTTTTTTTTTTGTAGGCCAATGATGCACGTAAGGAATTGCTTGAAAAGGAGAAGGAAACAAAGGATCTGAAATTAGAAAATATGGCATTAAAGCAAGATCTAAAACATGCCAATGACCAATGTGTTTTACTCTACAATGAAGTTCAGAAATCCTGGAAAGCTTCTTTCACGTTGCAGGCAGACTTAAAGGTTCATAACATCATTCTTTAGCACTGTAATGTTCTTGTTAATTACTACTTGCTTGTCTATCAGCCGGTGTTACTGTGTTCAGCTGCTTTATGCTATCCTTTCTTGTTATAGGTGGCTATTAACTGCTGCCAGTTAAGTTTATGCCATGTGAATTGTTCATCATGACTGTGATTGAACTGCTCATCAAACTAAGATGCAATAATTTGTATGAAAGCTAGTCTTCATTTTGAGTAATACTTTGTGGCTAGAATTACAGTGATTGAGGAATTCTAAGTTGAGGAAAGAGGAAAGTATGATTGCTTCGGATTTCTGACCACTCAATATTTAATCAATCTTGAAAGTTAGATTCCACAGTGAAAAAGATTCACATCAGGCATCAGCTCAGTTCAACTCTGGAAAAAATACTTCTCTTTTGTCTGCATTTTCTTCTTAAAATAAGTGAATCAGCATTAGTTTTGCTAAATCAAATGTCCCTTCAGCAAGCTAAAGTACTAACTAATTGTCTTCTATGGATGCTTTTGAGAGTGAAATGATTGCATGCTTTCAAGATTGAAAATAATAATAATTGATTGTTTTACTAATGAAATGGTGTAGATAATTTTGTGCAGTCACGAGTTTCTGATTATGAAGTGTATTGTTTTCCTTGTTACAGTTTTTGGAATTTGATTTTCGAAGGCTAAATCCTGTTTTTTACCCCTCAAACTTATGCTCGAATGACCCCAACTTTTTGTGCTACATTTACCCCCAAACATAGGCCCTTCAGATAGAATGCCTTCAAACCGTTTTTTAAATCACATTTTTTAAGCATCTATATTCTTGTGTTTTCATATGCTTCAGATGGGCAATATAATCATTTTTCTACATCGTATTCTCAAACTGAGTGCAAGATGGAGTGGTTGTATTTTACGGTTGTGTCAGCCTAAAAGACCTAAAACGAAAGTGATATTGTTAAGGCCGGTATTTTGCCCCTTCAGAAGCATGCAGAAATGAAGTATTCCAAAAGATGCTGCCAGAAATTTTATACTTCCTCCGTTTTTGATTAGTTGTAACACTTGCAAATTTGGTACTATTCACACATATACTTTGATTTAAAGTTTTATCATAGTTATACAAGTTAAAATATAGCCAATTGGGATCTTGTTAGATTCGTCTCATCGAGTAGTTTTTAAATATTGAACTTTTAGAATTTTTACTTGTACCGAATTCGAGTTATTAATGATTTAAAATGTGCATTGGATGACGTGCACATTGGGTCCGTTACAATTTTTGGAAAATGGAGGGAGTACTAAAAAATGTTTGGGGTACACTCTGTTAGAAAGTTTGGGGTACTTTGTCAGAAGGGACTTTTTCTTTTCGTTTCCTTTTTTTTGGGTGGGTGGGTGGGTGGGATTTGACCTTTTCCAAATGAACGCATGATACTATTATTTTTTGGTTGATTCGGAGAATGGTGGTTACTTCTTATATTTATTGAGATTTTTCTTAGACACTGGATAGTTGATGCGGTGAAATTATTGTTTATGAATTTCATAAAAGGACATAAAATGCAAATTTGGTTCTTCTGTTCCCTTACGTAATCAATGTATGATTACACAGAAATTTCGAAGAAACCCTGTTGACAGTTCTCTGTCAGGCTATTATAACTTATCTCCTAAAGGATAAGATGGTGTTGGAAATTGGAATGATATTGGATAGCGAATGCATCAACCTGGTTGATGAAATACTTGTTTTTTTAACTCTTGTTCCATGACATTGTGCTTTAACTAATAACAAAAACTGAATTAAAAGTCTCGTGTTCTTTTTCAGGCAGAAAATATTATGCTTTCAGATAGACATAAGATAGAGAAGGAGCAGAATGTGCTGCTGCAGAACCAAATTGCTCAATTATTACGTGCTGAGCATGACCAGAAAGTGCACATAGAACAAAGAGACTCAACTATTCAAATGCTACAGGTTGGTTTTATAATCGTGTAGTTTGCCTTAGCAATACTATTGTATATTTATACTTACCTCCGTTCCTTTTTAATTGTCACGGACCCACATTTCATGCAATCCAATACACATTTTTAATACTCAATAACTCAAATTGCGTACAAGTAAAATTTATGAAAATTTGATATTCTAAATGGATTAGACGAATCCAACAAGATCTCACTTGACTATATTTTATCCTATATAATTGTATTAAAAATTCGAATCAAAGTTACTCAATGAACAATAACAATACTCCTTCCGTGTCAAAAAAAAAGGAACGGAGGAAGTATAAGCTATTTATTCATTGTTTGAAGATAATGTTCCAACAATATTTAGCACCACTTCAGCATGAAGTGGCTACATGGAAATAGATGAATCACTGTACATTATTCTGTGTGGTCATAAAGATATAAAAGTTTCTTCACTTTTGTCTTACTAAGGATTGCTATTTGGAGTTCTTTTAAATATTTTCTCAAAATATTGATCAGTTGTATCTCTTTCAGTGCTCATACTTCAAACTAGGCAAGGAATTTTTATTGATGTGTCGGTGGCTCGGTGCTTTGTGCTCATAAGTACAACATTGGTGCAGTTTTGTCATGTCATAAGATCTCTGTAATTTTCTTGAATGAACCTGCTCAGAATTATCATCTTCTTAGCAATACAATGATCATGTGCGTTCTCATAATGGAGAAAATACTGATATTTGCTCTATAAAAGTAGTTGAGTGGTTCTGGTAGTATGTTGCGAGTGGGGAGAATGCCTGTACCACTTGGAAGTAAATGAATTCTCATCATTAAGGAG
Organism: Hygrophila difformis; assembly: GCA_030278955.1. Lineage (NCBI taxonomy): Eukaryota > Viridiplantae > Streptophyta > Magnoliopsida > Lamiales > Acanthaceae > Hygrophila > Hygrophila difformis. The sequence continues at coordinate 31,426,205 of JAOANR010000008.1, read as the reverse complement.
TTGGATTAATTGATTTAACTGGAGAGATAAATGATTTCCATTTATCAGTTATAAGCACTGAGTATCTCTGTTCATACTTTATTACTCTGGTGTATCTATATTTCTTTGGCTCATTTTTCTACCACGTTTTTTTTAAAAAAAAAAATAAAAATAAAAATGAAGTTTTGGTCTCTTCTTGCAAAGATTAATAATGAATGAATTGATAATGCTGTAAATCTTAAATAATATATGTCCATGTTTGAACTCAAAATTGTATGAATTCACTGCAGTTCCTTGTAAATTTTTTGGTGAGTAATTGAGGGAAGTCCGCACGATATTTACTATAGCATATTGTGTTATATTGGCTGCTGATTAAGTGGTCTAATTTTTGCATCTGAATATTTTACGCCAGAAATAATGTGATAGGAGATGCATTACTCTAGTTTTATACTCTCGAGGATGTTCCAAATTTAGCCAGAAGCAATGCAGGTTGCACAAAATTTAATCTCATGCAGCTGCCTTGCATAAGTTGTATTTTGCCTATGGATTTACTCATCCTGACCTTATCATAACATGTTTCTCTGTAGGCCAAATTGAAAACTATTGAGTCACAATTGAATGAAGCTATTCTCTCCAAAAAGACTGGATCAACTAATGGACCTGGGCCCCATACTGGGGAGCAAATAAACAATAAAGCCATGGGGGATGACATGGATTCTACTGCTGTTACCAAGAGACTTGAGGATGAGCTGAAGAAACGTGACGCACTTATTGAGGTACTAGATGTCTAAATCTTGCTGGCTGCCTAAGAGAGTTTTTGTTGACATTTTTCACTGAATGTTTACCAAAAGGAATGGAATGAGGGATTATACTTTCTGGGACACTTGACTTAGAGTTTCCTACCATAAAACACCTTACAATTCTGCACTAGATTGTTCATAACCTACAAAGAAAACTCTTTCTTTTGCCAGAGATTACATGAAGAGAACGAAAAATTGTTTGATAGATTGACTGAAAAGGCTTCCTCGGCTGGATCACCTCAGGTTTATTTTATTTTCTTTATTTTGTTTTGGGTGTTCAGATATTCTTCTAGAATATATGTTGCATAATGCAAGACCTGCTCAGATTTGTGAGCATTGTGTTTATTTTGCGTGCTATTTCATGCTCAATATACTTTTGTGTACATGTAACTTGCTTCTTTCATTTCTCAGTTGTCAATTCCATCTCCCGGGGTAGCACTTTCTATATCTCGTGACTCAGGAAGGTGGTTATCCACTATGCTTTGAGTACTTAATCGATGATAGTTTCTTCCTCGTTCTAATCAGTCTGTACTACCATTCTTAATAATTCCTCTGTATTTAAAGCTCCCTCACTTTCTATTTAATTTTGGACAGGAACAATCTTGCTAATGCTAAAGGACGCTCTGGTGACGTTTTGTCCTTACCTTTACTCTCTAATCAGACAGAAAGTGCCGGTGCATTGGTTAAAGCTGACATTGATAAGGTCAAAACTACGCCGGCTGGTGAATATCTTACGGCTGCCCTGACTGAATTTGATCCAGAACAATATGACAGTCTTGCTGCCATATCAGATGGAGCCAACAAACTTTTGATGCTGGTATGGATGAAGATATGCAGATGCATGCATATTCTACCTATATATTAAACTTTACAAGTCTAGTATCTCGTTATCTTGTATTCTTTCTTAAGAAGCTGCCTAATTGGGTTATGAAAGTAATTATTTTTCTTCCCTGCTTATCTATATTTTTGCAACTACTTATGAATGCCAGTGGGATTGCGAAAAACTAGAACTGTTGATTAAATTTCATGTGACGACTTTCTTGTTTGTAATTTCCTGGTAAGTTAAATAACCCCAAAATGTTGTCTTTCAACATTATTTATTCAACTCTTGGCTACAATTCATCACTTGTCAGTCTGTCGGATTACAGAATGCACACTTGGTTTTGAGGAGTGTATATATTATGATGTTTTTACATACATCCTCAAACCATTCCTACCAATCTTTTTATCTTGTAGCACTCCCCACTGAAGCATAGTTTGTTTAGCTCCTATCTTTTTTGCGTAAGCCTTTCCTGAATCTAATTATGGCATTACAAAGATTATTATCCTGTTGTTGACGTGGGTATAATTGGTGGTAATTTGTCTTCTTGGGTGTTAATCTTGTGTTGTAGTTTGAAATAACTGAACAGACTTTCCATGAATGGAACTTCTTATTCTACAATGTGGCAGGTTTTGGCCGCAGTCATTAAGGCTGGAGCTTCTCGAGAGCATGAAATACTAGCTGAAATAAGAGATGCTGTTTTTGCCTTTATTCGTAAAATGGAACCCAAAAGGGTCATGGATACCATGCTTGTTTCTCGAGTTAGAATTCTATATATTCGGTCCCTGCTGGCTCGGTCACCAGAGCTACAGTCACTTAAGGTGCTAAATATTGTTTCTTTCATTGTGGGATGTAATGGGTTGCCAATGATAATGTTAGAATCTACTTTAGTGATTGGATGAAACGATTTCTTATTTTCTTTAAGGTTTTTCCTGTTGAGCGCTTTTTGGAAAAGCCTCCCAGTCGCAGTAGAAGTTCTAGCCGAAATAGCAGCCCAGGAAAATCTCCAGTGCGCCATGATCCAAGTGGAAGGAATATGCTGGCCGATGATCGTTTTCAAGGGTTTAGAGTAAATATAAAGCCTGAAAAAAAGTCAAAGTTGTCATCAGTAGTCCTGAAAATACGTGGGATTGATCAGGTAGCTTTGTCTTACACTTCATTGTTGTTGCTACACATTTGCAGTAGTCTATTTTCTCTTCTTTGTAATCAAGGTTAGAATTTTAATATTATACTCAATGAGCTTTCTCTTTCTATGAGGCCATATACTTCCTCAGTTCCTTTTTAATTGCCACGGACCCACATTTCACGCAATCCAATACACATTTTTAATCATCAATAACTCAAATTGCGTACAAATAAAAATTTTGAAAATTTGAAATTCTAAATCTATGCGATTAGACGAATCCAACAAGATCCCACTTGACTATATTTTATCCTATGCAATTGTAATTGTATTAAAAAGTCGAATCAAAGTTACTCAATGAACAGTAACAAAACTCCTTATGTGTCAAATAAAAAGGAACGGAGGAAGTACGAAATATACAACCTAAGCTCCTCGGTGATTTTGCTGATGTTACTATTATTGAACAAATTCATGTTGGCCAAATACTTATTTATATTTCAAACCCTGAATATGGGAAACCATGTTCTTTAGAGGCTGTTTGGTTGCCAGCATATTGGGATATACTGGTCAAATATACTATTATATATGCTACTCAATTCTACTAGTCAAATATGCTATATGATATCTGCTATCAGCTATCTGCTTACATCCAAACGGGCTCTTAGTATGGTAGGCAGTTAAACGAAGGACCATCATAAGGGTAAGGAGTTTGAGTTTCTTCCATTGGGGTTAAAAGTAAAGATGATTGAATATTCATGTAGAAACTATTCACAAGTTAAAGACTGAAAGTCCTATTTCCGAAATTCAGCCATTGACAGATGATTTAATTATACATAGGCTGCCATTTTTGTTTCATTTGCACTATTTTCTAATGTAATCTATCATATCACAGATGCATCAGTTATTTGTGTGAACATTGAGACATACCTATGGCCCCTATCAATCACCATTTTTTAACTGTCACACGACTTTTTTAAGCAAAAGACCATGGGAAAATGTCAGGATCTGTATCTGTGATAATATAGTTTGAAGATGACCAGGATTAAATAAACAATGAAGTAGAAGTAAATTGCATTAAAGTTTTAAGTTTTTTTTTGTCAAACTGAGTTTCTCCATTCAGTTCTGTTGCTGATGACTTCCTCTACTTAGATATTAACAAGGATTAGGTTTAAATATTTCCTGACTGTATGTTTTGGCATCAACTGTGTACTTCTGTGAGGATTATCAGAGTTTAGAAAGTGTTTCTAGTTTTATTAAATAAGAATATAGAAGTTTCTTTATAATATTATGGAAGTTTCCATTATTAGACTTTGTGTTGGTCTAATTACTAGTGGGGTACTTCAGGTCGAGCTTGCTCATACTGAAGCTCGAGTACTAGTGCGTGAGCAACTTGGTTTTGCCATCACCCCTTGACCTAATGCAAGCTTAGTATGAAATGATTTGATTTAGCTCTTTAGTGACAAATTACATACCCATGTAATGCTTTTATTGTTTCTATCTCTCTTCACCAGTGGCAGAGTTTAAATCAACAAGCTTTATGGCACCATTTTTCTGTAGGACAACTAACATTTGATGTTGTTGCAAATGGCGCATGCTGCCGCAAATCAAAGTTCAAAACTAAGGGACTCGAAATATACATGCCATTTTGTTACCTTACCTGCCTTTGTTCATCCAAGATCCAAATACAACTTGAATTGAATTTAAAATTTTCTGAAGTGTGCTGTTGTATTAGACATTTTTTTTTCCCTTTCCTGTTTGGTAGCCAGAAATGGTATTACTAATATAAAATACATCTAATTATGAAACTATTCAACTAGTTTTCGAGCAAACGAACTAATGCTCAAAACTCAGCCTACTTGATAGTTGATACACGACCCATGCTTGATTTTATTGAGTTTTATCCAATTATTTTAGTTACCCGATAAATTGATTTGAGCAACTTGTTTCATTTTCACCCCGAGACCTGGAGCAAGCTTTTTATGAATTATGAAATGATTGATTTAGCACTTCAGAGTCAAATTACATCCGTATAATTATTTTATTGTTTCTATTTTTTCTTCGGCTGTGGCAGAGTTTAAACCAGCAAGCTTTAAACCATTTTGTTACCTCCCTATATTAATCAAAAATCCAAAACAACTTGAATTGAGTTTATAATTTTTTGAAGTGTGCTATTGAATTGGACATTTTTTAACCTTTCCTGTTTGGTGGCCATAAACGGTTAAATGTCACAGTAACACATAAGTGTGATGTTTCCTTGTACAGGATGCTTGGAGACAGCATGTGACTGCTGAAAAACTCAGGGAAATAACTGATGAAGCAAAAAGTTATGCTGTTGGAAACAAGGCTCTTGCAGCTCTTTTTGTTCACACTCCAGCTGGAGAACTCCAGCGCCAAATCAGAAATTGGCTTGCAGATAATTTCGATTTCCTTTCCATTGCCGATGATACAGTGGTTGGAGCAACTGGTCAGCTTGAGCTTCTGTCTACTGCAATAATGGATGGTTGGATGGCTGGGCTTGGTGCCGCCCTGCCTCCCAATACTGATGCTCTTGGTCAGCTTTTATCTGAATACGCAAGACGACTTTATACTTCTCAACTTCAACATCTAAAGGTACGGCTGTACAATCTCAATTCTGCTATTTAATTTTGGTTTATATTCAGAGAATTGAATGGCTCACTCATGAAATCTTTCTAATTTGGGAAGATACAACACTTTTGGATGCCCTTGTTTGTAACTTTGTATTATACTTGCCTGTGTATGATAGATTGATAACTAAATGCTAATAATAATGACAAACTAAATTTTGATGTGCACATATAAGAAACTGTTTGGTTAAATTGGAATTTCATTGTACTTCCTGGATGTGGTTCTATCCTTCAATTATGTGTCTCCATCAGGATATTGCAGGTACTTTAGCAAGTGAAGTGGCAGAAGACTCTGCACAAGTGGCTAAACTACGTTCTGCTCTTGAGTCCGTGGATCACAAGAGAAGGAAGGTTAGTATCACAGCATATAAGTTCCTTACCATGCTTTCTGCACATTATTGGATCTCTTCGAATATTTATATACTATTTATTTATAAATTTCTCTCATTTGAGTAATTTATATATTGGGTTGAGATGAGTTATGCTCTGAAGTTTTTCTGCACTAGGCTTTCCACATTTTCTGTAAATTCTTCCTTGGTTGTTTCTTTTTTATCGTCCAAACCTCTCAACCTCTTATTTCTCTTCCCTTTGTTGTTTTCCCTTGTGCCCTTGACTTGGAATAATTGAGTTTGGGTTGGGTCTGGGGAAATCTTAGGGTGCATTTGGATTGATGGATTTGAGTTGGAGGTATTTAAAATCCACTGCTCAAATCCTCTATCATTGTTTGGATGCATGTGGATTTTAAATTACAAGTTCATTAAATTAGAATTTAGGCCTCAAGTTTAGTGGATTTGAAGTTCCTTCTATTACCTTGTCATTTGAAATCCACTCTTACTAATCCTACCTTATCATGCATAGCATTTCAAATCCTTAACTGCAAATTATCTCAAGTCATACAAAGAATTTCAAATCCATCATATTTCAATCCATTCATTTCAAATCCTCTCTTAAATCCAAATCACTCAATCCAAACACAACCTTACAGATTTTATGATGTTAGAATTAATAGAGATCCGGTTCTGGACCAGGTCCGATTCCCTGCTCCAAATGTATTGGAGACCAACTCTATTGGCCTTGTTTGGCAAATAAACTAAACGAAATTAGCTTATTCTATTCATTTTAAGTTAAATTAGCTTATTTAAAAAGGTAAAATACCTTAAAATAGTGTTCAATCAGCTATTTTTCAAACCGCTGCAAATAGCAGCATTTTGGAATTAGCTTATTCTAGGCAAAAAAATTGCCTCAAAACTGTCAAACAACTAATTTTAACTAATCTATTACTCAAATTACTCACATAATCAGTTAACAGCTAACAACTAATTCCCAAACAGGCCCATTGTATATTGTTCCTGTTTTAACTTTAGCCACTGTATAATGCGAACTAGTAGACATATTGCAGATAAATATATGTGTGCATGTTGCAGTTTTGCCAATTGATGTAGCTTACTTTTTGTTGAATCAGATTTTGCAACAAATGAGAAATGATGCGTCAGTGTTTAGCATCGAAGACGGTGCTGCATCCATCAGAAATCCTTCCACTGCAGCTGAGGATGCCAGACTGGCATCACTAATTGCCCTTGATGGCTTAATGAGACAAGTCAAGGTACTTTTTTTCTCAACGTTATCTTCTCATTTAAAAAGGATTCTTTTGTGAAGCGGGAAAGTTACATCTGAATCTATATTTCGCAGGATATAACGCGACAAGGTTCTGCTGGTGTCCTCAGCAAAACTAAGAAGAGATCATTGCTTGCCTCCTTAGATGGACTTTCTGAACTGATGCCGTCTTTGCTCGATGTTGACCACCCATGTGCTCAGAGACATATTGGTGAAGCCCGACGAGCTGTTGAGGTATGCTGATACTTTCATACTACTACATGGAAATAGGATTCCAATCCGTTCACTTCTTTTTGGCATCTGTATTTCGTTGGTAAGGTCGCAAGGCTGCTGACTTGTATAATATCTGAGAGTTCTTTGTATTCGGTATCTTTGCACTTGAAGGGTTTCATTTTTTGCCAAATTATGCTGAAGTCACACCCATCATCAATCTTTTGGTAAAATTTGACTCTGGTTTAAAACCTCCACAAATGTAAGAATATGCAGGACACCATTTCTTTCTTGGTTAAGCTCGTTGTGCTTTTGGTCGGCGTTTTGTCAGTTTAAATGCACTTTATTTTGTCGTTATAGTGTTTGTTGGCTCTGGGAAGAATATAGTCTTCAATATTCTCTGGGTTGTCACTTTAACTGCTATACCAATACTACCCTATGTTCCCATGCCATATGCAGTTGACATCTGAGGAGGATGATAAACATCTGGACACAGCACATGCCTCTGGTCTCGCCCAAGGCGCGCCATACGCAAACGAAACTGATGTTGCCCAGTGGAATGTGCTTCAGTTCAATACGGGATCCACATCCCCATTCATCATCAAGTGCGGGGCCAACTCGAATTCCGAACTGGTCATAAAGGCAGATGCACGAGTACAGGAACCCAAAGGAGGGGAAATCATTCGGGTCGTGCCAAGGCCATCTTTTCTCGAGAACATGAGCCTGGAGCAGATAAAAGAAGCCTTCTCAAATCTACCCGAGGCCCTAACCTTGCTGGCTCTCGCTAGAACAGCAGATGGAACCCGAGCTCGATACTCTCGACTGTACAGAACTCTGGCCATGAAGGTTCCCGCACTGAGGGACCTTATTGGTGAACTGGAGAAGGGGGGCGTGCTCAAGGATGTCAGATCATGATCGGTTACTTTCCTTGTTGAATATATGTGTACGGGTTGTTTAAATCTTGTGACTTGATTCACAAAAACGAACAACACCCCCACCCCAACCCCACCCTTATTATATCCACCCTATCTATCTATCTATCTATCTATGTATTGTTGTTTGTGCTTTGGTTGTACTGTAATATTTTGCTTACGGCTGTCTGTGGGTGAGGCTGTGATTGGTTGTTATGTATCTCGTTCATCATGGCTCACCAATTTTTGAGGAGTTGGTTTGTATATACAGTGTAAGTATTCTATTCTCCCACCCTTGTTATTATTGCATTTGTTTTTTCTCTTGTTATTGTGCATGACATGTCTTGTTTAACCGGCCTTAATTGTATGTATTGGCTTCATCAAGTGTGTGCGCGTGTTTATTCTTAGTCTTACCAAACAAATTTCCAAAATGATTTATAGTGTTTTTTTAATCAAGTAATAGTAAAAGAAAAATTAATTTGATAATAAATCAAAAGATTGTTCCTGTGCTTCATATTCTACTGAGTCACTATTTTTTCCCCAAATAATACGTGTAAAGCAATAATACCAACATGGATAAATAGCAATATATTGTTGAATTTAGATAATTGACTGGTTAGAGAGCGAAGTGCCTCCGATGAGACAATGGTATGAATTAGGGGTGTAAATGAGACTGATAGACTCGTAAAATATTCGGGCTCGACTCGATCAAAACTCGACCAAAGCTCGACTCGAAAAGGCTCGACTCGAATTCGAGATCGGTTCGGAAGGTTAATGAGCCCAAGCCGAGCTACCAATACTCGGCTCGAAAGCTCGATAATAGGCTCGAATATATATATATATATATATATATATATATATACTATACATATCAATTATATACATAGTAAATGTATAATCTATTTATTAATCCTATAAATTTTCTTTTATATTTTTTCTTTTTATGGTTAGAAGTAGTAACTAGTAATAGTTTAATATATTAAATCTATTAAACTTCAATCATTCAAGTGTTTAAGTTCATTATTTAATAATTTGACAATTATTCCTAATTTTATATCGAGCTTAGTATGGGAATGGAGACGTGATCCAGTGGTAATGTCCCCTCTATCTATCTTTTTAACTTGTGTGATTTGAGTCTCTACACATATTTATTAACATATGAGTGTCAATGTTAAAAAAAAAACAAAAAAAAAGAAGAAAAACTCGAGCTTTATTCGAGCCTCGAGCCGAGCTCGATCTCGGCTTTTTATGTCGAGCTCGAGCCGAGCTCAATTTTTTAAAGCTCGTCGAGCTTCGAGCTCGAGCCGAGCCGAATTTTAACTTAATCGAGCCGAGCCGAGCCGAGCCGAGCTAGGCTCGAGCTCGGCTCGGCTCGTTTACACCCCTAGTATGAATATATGGTTTTTGGTTCAATTTTACTTTTAGCGTATCCGAAAATAAGATGAATTTGAATGGAGACAATGGCTAAACTTCATTTTTTTTTTCTATAGTAATTTATATTCACCTGGAGTAATTTACAGATCAGTCGCTTTGGCCGAGTGGTTAAGGCGTGTGCCTGCTAAGTACATGGGGTTTCCCCGCGAGAGTTCGAATCTCTCAGGCGACGTCTCACTTTTGTTGTTTTGTTCCTCTTCCCTTTTTTAAAAATAAAAATAGTACTTTTCCCCTACATTTCTTGGGGATCATGGGTTTTTTTCCTTTCATTTTCAATTTTTTTTTTCCTTTTGCCAACCAATCAATTAAGACACATGGTTGTTACTCTTACGAATTGAAATGTGATTTTTTAAATCTATTTATGATGACCATACTTAAACAAATCGACATCGAGTTTCGGGATTCGGATTAGGTACAGACGTATGTACCTACAGACTTTACAGAAGTGATGTCCCAAGCCCTAAAGTGATGTTTGATGGGTCCGTCCAAAACATGATGTATATAATGTGGGATCAAAATCTCAAATTTTGGCAGATAGATTCTGTTACACTTTTGAAGGGATATGATTTGTGGAATTTGGAAGAATGTTTTGCCATCACTTTTACAATATGTGCAATCATGGTGCACCTGCAGCCAATTTTGGCATCTGCACAGGAACCCATCTGCGAGTTTTGACTCCCTCGTATCTTAAACAAGTCAAAATGACACAACTAACTCGAATCCGACCGGTTAAACACATTTCTGATTACATTTTTTTTTTTTTTTTTTTTATTAGCAAAACACAACTGAATACATAAATGCTTTAAATATAAATCTTCATAGTAAACCACAAAGCAACAACATTGCATAAATATATACTATAAAAACCCCCCCAAAAAAAACATCCCAAAGAAAAAGTTCTTAACAAACCAAAAATATAAATAATATAATCATCCAAAGGCTTTCATGTGAAGTTCGGATTAGTGTTGAAAGACTCAACCCCTAACTCAACCTATTTATTAAATGTGTCGGGTTCTTCTGTTGTTCCACATACTTAATTATGGGGTGCCTAAACTCGCTTATATATGTATGTCAGTTTTGCCAAATCTAGATGCATCTAAGCTCGTGTGATAAGTGAAATGTGTTTTAATTAAGCTAGCTAACTCAAGTCTCAAGTTGATATGATTTTTTTTGAATTCAAAAACTCAAATTCTGTATCATTAACATGTTCTTTTGAGAGAGCTCGTGCATGTTGGAACTGCGAGTATCAGATATATCAAGTCTCACATTAATATGATATTGTCTGCTTGGGGCTAAGTTTACATAATTTTATATTTGAACACCTCCCAAAAGACAACATACTAATTAGTTATGGAGTTAATTGGATCATTGCACTTCCAATATATACTATACTAATTTACATGGTGGTAATTTTAACAAATTCATCGGCCTTGGGGTATTGGTAATTAAAGTTGTTGAGTCATTCAACAAAATGTCCCATTGAAATATGATATTACTCCTGCCATTACCATATTATTGATACGAATTTCCAACATATAGTAATTAATTAACATGATGAATTATAATTGAATATAGTCTATAGTATGTTTTCCTAATTAATCTGTGACTAGTGTTAGAAATCTTTGAGTAATTTCCGAACTTGTTCTAACGTGACGAACAGCACCATCGTGAACGGTCCCTGCCGCCCCACCGTCGGAATAAACCCCTTGTACAGCGCCGCCACCCCCTCCGCCCTCACCGTCTTCACCGCGCAGTCTATCGCCCCGCTGTACGGAGCCGGCCCCCCGCCCTCCACCTTCATGTTCATCACCCGCGTCTTTATCACGTCAACCGGGTTCGACGCCACCGCCGCCACCATCCCCGCCGCCAGGCTCGCCGCCACGTGCGTCCCCAGCCCGTCCTTCATAACGCCGTTACCCAAGATCGCCTCCTTGATCTGATCGTACGACGCCAGCTGCGACGCAGTCACGATCATCGCCCGCTGCACCGTCAGCGCCGACCCCCGCCACAGGCTCCCGATGCCCTCCTTCCGGCACATCTGCCCGATCGCATCTACCACGCTCTTGTAATTACGCCGCTGCGCGGCCGGGAGCCGCCCGTCCGCCTGCATCCGCACCATGGCGACGTCCGCGGGATTCCCCACGGCGGCACCGACGCCTCCGGCGATGAGGCCGGCGAGGATCTTCTTCGGCAGGGGCATGGTGTTGGTTCTCGGGTCGGTCCAATTGTGCTTGAGCGCGTCGTAGAGGCCCATCCTGGTGGTGGAGTAGAGCGTCTGGCGGAGGACGGTGGCGGAGACGCCGGAGAACAGGGCGGCGAAGCCTTCCTGATTGATAATGCGGAGGCCGACGGAGATTGGGCCGACGCGGGGGGGCTGGTGGTGGTGGAGCAGGGCGGCGGCGGAGGAATCGCCGTGAAGCTGCATCCGGACTTTGATGAGATCGAGAGGGTGGGTGGTGCAGCCGGCGACGACGGAAGCGATTCCTCCTTCGACGAATCCCTTGAAACCCATAATAATAATAATAATAATAATCAATCGGAGGTAAAAATGGATGAAGGAAGGAAGGAAGAATGATTATTCGTTCCGGGGAGGTAAAGAATGGATATTTGGTAGATTGAGGAGAAAGGCAGCAATGAAAATATGGAATTAGGGTTCATGTGATCGATGAGGGAATGGAGACGTGACATGTGGATATGGTGGCTGTCCTAGTACTAGGAGGATACCCAACTCGATCAGACAAGGGTTTTAACTTTTCATAAATTTATTTCTTTTGAATTAAATACTAACACTAAATTTAATTGTTTTGATTTTATTACGGATGCTCATTTTAATTTGTTGGAATAGTCAAGCTTAAAAAATTTGTCGGAATACGTAGGGAGCGCGTCATATTGCTGATTTTTCTCAAGATTTATATAATTAATTAATTTGATCACGTATAGTGATCACCCACTGACCTTTCCAATAATCACTCAAATGTTAAATTACACATAGATGTTAATTTTTTACAAGTATTATTATAATTCAATATGGGATGAGAACTTGTCCGATCGGTCAAGTTTATACATTCTAATTTCAGGGTGGAGATTCGATTCTCCACCCAACCCCATATTTCTTCTTTTTATTCATTTATAATTTGTGTGGCACGAGCTCTTATAATCCTTTCTCTTGCTTCGACTCCTTAAAAAAAAATCCATATAGTAGCATGCTATTTTGGGAAATATGAATTCAACGTACGTTCTCCAATTACATGGAAATGGAAATCCAAATTAAAATGGTGGGTACCTCGTATTCACTTTTAATTCCCTCAAAAAATAATTGTCTGTCATTGCAAATGCTATGGTGCATTATGTTAATATTTATATCCTCGCTTTTCTTTGTAAGAATTAAAATTACATATGAACCAAATAATAAATCTTCTGGATTTGGGAACTTACCCTAGTGGTCAAGTCCCCTAACTGGTTCGAATCTCGACATGGCCCCATATCCCTCCCCTTTGTTCCCTTTCTAATTTGTGTGGCATGAATTCCCACCACTCTTTCTCAGTCCTTTAATGGCTCCTCCAAAAATAATAATAATAATAATAAATCTTCCTACTCAATTTTATATACATTTATTTTTTTCTTTTTGGCTGGACAACATGTACAGGCTAGAGAAGTGAAAGTAAAATACAAAATATAGATAAAAACTCCTCGACGTGTGGACTAGCAACGTGGGAACCACGTACCAGCCGCATCTGCCGCCAGAAGAGACTTCACAGAATCCGGGGGAAAAGCACTTGTCGTGTAAAACAGTTCTCCATCATCACCAATCTTGGCTAGCGAATCTGCTATGGCATTTCCTTCCCGCAATATGTGCTCAAATCTACAAACTTTGAATTGATTTCTCATGTCTGTAATTCGCCCAAGGAGAGAAGCCAACAAATGAAAGGATGATCCGAGGTTCTCTTATCAGCCTGAGGGCCTGCAAGGAATCACAAGCACAACACACCTCATTGATATCAAGCTGCTTTGCAAGACATAGACCGTGCAGCACTCCAATAAGTTCAGCCTGCAAAATAGAGACATTTCCCAAAAAACCAATCACACCTCCGAGCCAAGCTCCAGAGCAATCGCCAACGACTGCCCCAAAACCAGCCCTACCCCTCGCAGCTATACATTTATATTTCAAGTAAAAGTAATTATTGTTTCAAATATAAAATTTTTTCCTTCGCTCACTCTATATAAATTATATGTAAAGATTATATATTATCTCTTTTCAGTAAAGTTCAATTCACAATATAGATTAGCTTTTTAATTTGAAAATTTATATTCTGTATATTATATTTATAAAAGATTAAGATGATGGAGTAATTTTTTTTTCAAAATTATAGTATTAGGTAGTCGAGTACTTAGCTTGATAGGGTTTTAATTTAGTTTAAATTAGAGATTTTAAGATTAAGGGTTAACTTCATTTATAATTTTTATATATTTTATTTTATAATTTATATAAATATAGATATAATTACAAATATTTCTCTTATCGAACATTCATGAATGAGCTCATTTGTTAACAAAACAAACCTACTTCTATCGCTGGGCTTGGCTCGTATGTGTTCACAAATGAACTTCAAACAAACTAAACCAAACCGAATCAAATTCAGTATATGAACAGATTAGTTCGTTTAACAATTTTACACATACTTCTTCCGTTTTCTTAAACAAAAAAAAGTCGAAGCCAAAAGAGAAAAATAGAAAAAAACGAGAAATCAAAATAAAAATACGAAAGGCTATAACTTAAATTAAATCCTGGAGAACCATAAAAAATAAAAATAAAGAATAAAAAATAATAAAAATGTAGTGTAATGAAGATTTTTTTTTTAAAAAAAAAAAATAGGGGTTGGTCGGATTGGGTAAAAACCTTTTCTATGTATGTGTATGAATGAGGGTGGTGTTGGAGTTGTAGGCTTCTAGCAATTTAATAAGAATCTTATGATCTGTGTACTATGTTGGATCCATAAGTCATCTCTGTCTTTGCTTATAGGATTTGTGTTGTACTGTCATCTATCTGTGTGTTAGGAACAATAAGTCATCTATCTGCACTTCTTGTCTGATTCCCACCACTCCAATTTGTCATGACCAAATTGTGAGTTTGAATTTGATTGTAATAATATGCCCAAAAATGTCCATCTCTGATCTAGTGTAATGAAGAAAGCAAAAATTACACAACCCGGAATATACCAATAGGATTTAGGTACATACTACACTACAAACTGCATGTACTGTGATTAGAGCTGTCCGGCCCAACAAGCCGGAATATACCAATAGGATTTAGCTACAGACTACACTACAAACTGCATGTACTGTAATTAGAGCTGTCAATTTGAGGGGGGCCGGATCGGGCCCGCCCCGCCCCACAATGTAAAAAATATGGGGTGGGTTTGAATTTTTAAGGCCCGTTTAGATGCGGGCTTTTACGGGCTCGACCCGCGTGGGGAGGGCTTTTGCGGGTTGGGCCCACGGCGGGGCGGTGCACTATTATGCAGTGATGAGTTTCGGGCTGCAAATGGAATTATTGAGGAGATGAGATTCGTCAGTGCGTATACAACGGTAACCATTTGTCGTAGGTTATTTTACCTATTTGTCTAAACACTGACAATTATAGTCATAAAGTTCCTTTTGGTTTTACTACTCCAGTCACAGATTTTAGAACTGTATTCCGAAAAGAACCAGAAAACCACGATGCCAGCTGCTCAATATGAGAAACAGTTCGAGAAATTGTGGACGCCGGGGAAGACAGAGCTTGAAGCATTAGGGTCCGTAATCGAGCCTGACGTACAGTTTGTCGCACTGCCTATCACCATAAAGTACCACTGGTTCCTCCTAATTCTTCACCCGGATAATAAGGATATGATGCTGTACAATTCCATGTGGGCGTCAAAGTTTCAAACTGCGGGACTTAGAGTGGTAAGTTCAAACACCATCCATATGTCCAACCTTTTGTTAAAATGTTGTTCAGTTTCTCTGTTGTCGTGTTTTTCTATATATATCATGTGTTCTGATTTGCTGATGAACTGTTGTTATGTAACTATATTATCATGTTTAATAAAATTACTGTGGTATTCACTGGCCAACTTCATCCGGTACTACAAGAGCACTACACACGAGATTGAATTTTCCAAACAGATCATGCAGAAAAAATATGTCGGCAGCAACTGGAAACCTCGGTGGACTGCGGGGTGCATGTGTTGTGGTGGGTGGAGGCCTTTCTACGAGATACCGATGAGTTTTGGGATATGGAGTCGACAGCGGACATTGAAAAATATCGCGCCGAAATTGCTCTGAGATTTCTCCAGAGTGCAGGGTCCCATGCTCCAGCGGATCCAACATCCCCCAAAACTACCACCATCCAGTTACAAGCACCGGTCGATTGTGGACCGTCAAACGTCGGTCCTGCTCCTGCTCAGACCCCTGCTCCAGCTGAAAAGTCCCCAAACAAAGTTGACCCCCCTCCACCTGATGTTGGTGAAAAGTCTCCAACCAAAGCTGATCTCCCTCCGAAGGATGTTGGTGAAAAGTCTCCAACCAAAGTTGATCCCCCTCCAAAGGATGTTGGTGAAAAGTCTCCTACCAATGTTGATCCCCCTCACCTGATGTGGGTGAAAAGTCTCCTACTGCCCACCCTTCTCCTACAAAGGATTGAAGTGTTGACTGTGTTGTTTTTTATTGACCGCACTATTTTGTATGTTGATGGAATGCCAGGAACAATACATTTATTTTTTGACTCTGTTGTTTTGCTGAGCCATGTGTCTGTGTTATTCTGGTTAGAAGTGGTGTTACACTCAACACTAGAACACCTGTGGTTTCACAACATCTTTTGTTATGTGAATGATTGTATCATTTTGTTTTGCAAGTGAAGTGTTTCTGGATATAATTATAGATTTGGTTTTTAATCGTGTCCAATGAAGCAATGAGTTTCTGTAGAAACAAAATGATAGCTTAGTGAAATCCCAAAAATGCATTGTGGACAACCTTAGTAACCTAAAAGGGTGATGATTGTAGTTGTTTGCATGTAGAGACCCATGTTTACAACTGTGGTGCTCATCATTTCTGGAGAGCCCCAACATTTTCATTGTTTACAACAGTGGTGTTTTAGGTTAAAGGTGTGTTGTTCTTCGACGGTATGGTGGTGTCAACAACAGTGTTTGTATGTTGCTGTTGATTCTAACTGTGGTATTTCATCCCATGAACCAAACACGTTGTAGTTCATTGTGAACCCGATTCATCGTGTTTAAGCATTGATCTTCCTCTAAAGTTGGAAATAGCTTAGGATTGTATGTTTCATCGATTCCAGCTACTAGATGAACAATCCCATTTCCAAAACCCTTTTCCTTGTAGTTCAATGTGAACCTGATTTATAACATTTAAGCGTTGATCTTCCGGTACTACAGTTTGCATGGCTTCACATTGTATGTTTCATCGATGTGATCCACTAGATGAACCTTCCCATTTCTAAAACCAAGTACCACGAGTTTTAGTTGAAGGTGAACCCGAGTCATCGTGTTTAAGCATTGATCTTCTTCCAAAGTTGGAAATAGCTTAGGATTGTATGTTTCATCGATTCCAGCTACTAGATGAGCAATCCCATTTCCACTGGATGAACCTTTCCGTTTCCAAAACCCTATTAGTTGTAGTTCAAGGTGAGCCTTATTCATAACATTTAAGCATTGATCTTCCTCCAAATTGAGTAATAGCTTAAATGTGTTGGTTTCATCGATTTCATCCTATGGATGAACCTTCCCGTTTCCAAAACCCTATTAGTTGTAGTTCAAGGTGAACCCGATTCTTTAGAAATAGATGTGTTATATCTGTTACATCTAAAAAGGTGCTAATGAAGCTTTTGAGGCGAAACCTCGGTCAGTGCCCCCCGACAGCCTTTACACTATAATCTATATAGGGCTGTTAAAAAGCTTGCCTAGTTTCTCCTACCGAAAGCGCACGGTATCAAGCTGCAATATTTATTTTAATTGTCGGGATCGTTCAAAAGAGAGTTACACGATAGAAGTGTTTTAATAGAGTCATTAGCTTCAGAATCTGTCTCTACTCTTGGTTTAAGAATGGTGTAATGATTATTACTAAAGAATACTACTGAAATGTAAATGCTTAAAACTATAAATGCAGTAAAGAAAACAATTGAAATGATGTAAGATATTATGATCTTATTCATGTGTTTGAGATATTACAGACCAAATCAAATGAAATAAGCATATAGTGAGATTATCATACTTCATCGGATAAAAATATAATGAAGGTTCATTGAGATAGAAAAATCCTTTACACAATTCAATCAATTCTTCATGTCTTTAATCACTTCCCAAGACAGGTACTTATGATTCAGTGTCATGACATTCTAAGCTCTGAAATCATGGAATACTACCGTTACAGAATGATCTGTCAGACTCCTTCTATGATAATAGCTTTCAGAACTGTCACTTAATCTTTTCTTTCAGACTTAGATTAAGCCTTTGACAACTTGAGGTCACTTCTAAATCTTACTATATTCGTCCGAACTTGAAGTTGTTCTTTTTATCACTCTGATCAGACTGATCTTATGATCCTGTATTGGATGTCCTCTACAACAAATGAAAAAGCTAATATTTAAATCTATCATCCAATGTTTTCATAAGATTTATCTCTTCAGAGTAATTCCTGCAAGTATTCATAAGGAATAGTAGTCCTGTAAGTATATCAAGATGAAATTGCTATTCAACTTCCTTGACTTATCCAGACTACTCAGATTTGTATAACTGATTTAGCTCAAGAAGTCTCTGTAAACAGCTCGAAATATCCATGATTTGACTCAGGATTAGTAGACTGTAGTAGAAATATTTAATCTCCTACTCATAGCTATAGTATTAACTAATACTATGAACCCCGGAAATTAATCTTCCTGATACTCTACTAATTTTTAGGACAAAAGATGGTTCTTGAAACATCTTTCCCTTTTAAACGACAGGTACTAAATGCCCAACTGAAGAACAAGTTTGTTCTTTATCAGTCCTGAGTAAATAATGATTGAGTAAACCTATATCATCATCTCTCTCAGCGTACCAGTGTAAACTAGTAATACGTGTTGCACATATGAATTGTAATTTTGTAATCATGAAGTATGATTACTCATCATATACTGGGAAATATCCCAAAATATCATATGTATATGTTATATTATATGTATAAAGAGACGTTGAGGGTTCTGAATCCTCTTAATCAAAATGCAAAGGGTGCTTCCAAAATATACGTTGGAAACTAGACAGAATTAGGAAATAACTTTCCCAAGAAAGAGAATTTGAGAAATAACTCTGCAAAATAAGTGTCCAATATAGCTCGCAGTAACTATTTTGGGTTTCAAACTATGAACATTCCAATTTTCCGCGCGCTATGTCTGTACAGCGTGGAGGGAGCTAATATTCAAAGAATGTTCTCCAGATTTTACTTATACAAAGAATTGAATGCCTCGCGATAGTTTCTGTAAGAATGCGGCGAGGTACTCAATTCCTACTTATAGGTACTGGTTATATACATATAGGAAGTAAAAGTAAATGATTAATATCCTATAAAATGGATATCAAGTCTATTGCTGTTATAGATTGATCCTCTCGCTTTGTCAGATTGACATCGCGTGAGTATTCAAATAACCTTTGTCATAATAGTTCTATCTGAATATTTCCTCGCGTCATCTTTTAGGGTGAAGCGAGGGAATATTCTTATTCGAAGTAAATGATCAGAATTTATAACTGTCATAACTACCTTCTGGAATTTCTGTTTAGAAAATTATGAACATAGAATTTTTTGCATCCAAGCTCATGAACTCAAAATTATTGATTCTCAAAGATTATCAAGCGATGATTAACACTGCATTGGGTCTCCAGGAACCTTTTAGAGTTCTGAACATTAAACTTTATGATTCTCCTCTATAAACATAACATTGACAGGAAATCGAGTAAATTCATAATTCTGCCAGATCATACCTAACTCGATTACAACATCCAAATTTCTTTCGTAATTGGAACAAACAATTAGCGCATTAAAGATGTGGAAGTATTATGATCTTTGAAAATCGAATTAAAGATATGATGCAAAATTCAGATTAAATGATGTAATTGAGGTTTATACTCTGCTGAAACAGAATTACGAAATGGAAATAGAAACCAGAAAGATAAGAAATTCACAATCTGATAACCAATCATTCTTCTTGTATCTCAAATAACAAAGAATTAAAAACAAATACACCTGGAAATCTGATTGCTATCAGAATAATGCAAAGATGAGCGAACGAGTCGGAGTTTAGATGATGATCGTCATGATGGATGAACAAGCGATCCGAAAGCAACTCTCCTTCCAGGGTATCCTCTAGCTACTCTAACAACTAATCTTAAAGAAATCTACTGCGAAATCGAATTACAGATCTACAAAAACAAATTACAAATCTGAAGAACATGAAAGTAAATTGCAGAGAAAATTAAATCCTAACCTACCTACTAAGTTCTAAAAGTGGACTGGAAAGTAAAGTCGAGCTATTCTCTTCAATCTCCCGCCTGCTGAGCTGATTCCCCAAGGGTCTTATTTATAGATGGGTGTTGTAACTGTTTCTGCCTTGGATGATAACCGCTCGCATCAGAATAGCTCTCCTCTCGCTTTGTCCAGTTCCTTCAAAGCGAGAGTAAACATATAATCATCTTTCATGATGAGGCGAGGTCTCACAGTTTCTCCCAGAGAACTCTGCTTCTCGCCATAACGGATAAAACTTCTGTCTTGCGCAGACTTCCTTTCCTCGCGATGTCGATCATCATCGCGTGGACTTCAGCATTTGCACATTTTCCTTAAATCTCTTTCTGACTTAGGAAACAAATCCTCGCATCATTTCTTTTCTTTCCTCGCTATGTCCTTCCCACTTCCTGCTGCTTTCCAGCTTAACTTCCTTCTGCATGACAAAGCGTGGATTAGTTCAATAGAAACACTGCGTGCGAGACTTACAACGAAAACTCAGAATTTCAAGCCATTTTTCATGTATTTTCCAACTTCTTTGCAATCTTAATTCTTCTTTCATCTTTCCTAATCCTTCATGACTATTCATCAAAAATCAATGGAATTAGGAGCAAAAAGTCATCATCAAGACACTAAATTGGACGCAAATGACAGTCACGAAAGGCTGTCATCAGCTAATCATACACGACTTCTGAAAACACACAAACAACACATTTCAGTTATATTAACACTACATACTTGTAGCTTTGAACACCACTGTTAAAACCACCAACATCACTGTGCCAACTGAGTATGTTTGCACACTAGTTTCACACACAATTGCTCAAAACCACATACCATATAAATATCATCTTTGCATACAACAAAATAACCACATTCCATATAAAAAAAACATTTCATACAGAATATTACACCAACACACAGCTGTCCACTTAACAGTACGTCATTCCACTGTTATATCCAATTGGTATCACATGTTGAAATAATCCAGAACACGGCCGTTTCAAACAATGAAACCAGCCAAAAATAATACCACTCCAGTCAGCGTAAAACACCACGCTAGCTCAAAAAGGTGCAAAAGTGCAGCGTGTGTGCAAAAACTGTACTGTGCAACTGTCATTCAGGCAATGAACTTGTATGCCTCTTTGCACGTGGCGTGGTTATGCCCCCGTCGTCGGCATATGCCACATTTAACCTTGCTTGTCTGGACTTGGGATGGTATACGCTTTTTCTTCCTATAGCCCGGTTGCACCCTCCCAGGGCAGCAAAAACTCACTGTCATTGTCATTATCCTCTTCGCAATTTCCACTGGACGTCATGAGAGGATATATCACACCGTCGTAGGTTCTCTTATAATATTCCACGGAGTAATATGGGTCATAATAGTCATAAATATTACCTTGCATTCAATCGATAGCAACACATCCATGTTTGCATGGAAACTTCAGCATTTGCCAGTAACCACAGGGAACAAGTCCTCCTCTCAACATCCACATCATGTATTTTGTTATTTTCACGTACTTCGAACAACGTTCCACCAGCCGCTGAATCTCTAGCGCACCAGATCCCATGTAAAATTGGCTCAACAACTTTTCCGGGTTTGGACACAATTTCCTCTCCATTTTAGCACCTTCCTCTCTCTTTTCATTCATCATCTTCATCACTTGCTTCCGAATTGTATCAAGCATTGAAAATGGTGGCAGGTTCCTCGGTTTCACCACCCAGGAGTTCCAGCTCTCAACAAGGTTTGTGGTCATCACTCCCCATCTATTGCCCGGGAACACATCATTTGCCCAACGTCGCGGTTCCGAGTTTGCAATGAAAGTTGAAGATAGAGGCATTGCTTGGAGGATAGAATTCAAGTGTTCACACATCTCTTCGTAGGTAGCAGCGTAAGCCGCAGCCTTCAATACCCCTGTCCATTTCGTTTTATCCTTATAAAGGTGCATTTTCATCACCTGCAATCACACAAAACGAAAGCCTTTAAACACGACAATTAAGGCATAAAAACACAACTCAGAATAAGCGTGACACTTAATAGCAGCACTCGTTCTCATACCGAACAACATACATACAACTCTATGAAACAACTATCACCTCCGTTTTGAAGTTGTCCTCAAGATACCGTATGCATATAGAGTGATGACACCCGTTAAACACGCTTGGAATCGCTTTCATCAGTCCGGAGTGACGATCACTAAAAAATGTGAACTCTCCCCATTGATCACGTTCATTGCCGCCGTCAATTGCACTCCTCAGTTTTCGACAGAACCAGTCCCAATTTTTATCAGTCTCCCTCCCCCGCAACTATAAACCAACAAAATCAGCCAGAATAAACAACACGGTTGGTCATTATAAAACAACCAAATCAGGGTATAACAAATATAACACTGTATCTTTTAAACACCAAAGTACGCATTAAAACACTAAACCACGATAGTAATACAATAAACTACAAACAACATGTCAGTGGGTACCTGCATATGCAATTGTTATGAACCCACCGTTTGCATCTTTGCCCACAGCGCCCAATATTGAACCTTTCCACTTGGACTTAATGTGTGTCGCATCAAGCTCGACAAGCGGCCGACGACCTCTTTTAAACCCATCGAGGCACGCTGCCATTGGTATGAAAACCCGCCTAAACTTCCCGGTATCCTTATGCATCTCCAAATCTGCAACGCTGCCAGGGTTTGTCGACTTCAACCTAGTGCAGAATCCCCTAATCTTGTCAAAAGCATCAAAATCAGCTCCATGTATTTCCTTCAATGCAATCTCCTTCGCATTCCAAGCTGTGTAATAGTTAATTTGAATTTTGAAAGCTGCCTGAATGTGGTCCACAACTGTGTTGGGTGTATAGTTTCAGTCTCGCCTCACTTTCTCCTTGATGATGGATGCAACCCATGTTGCATTTGCCTTAAGATGTACCCTCGATTGTAGATTGTTCACACCACAACCATGATTCAAATTGCACTTGCGAATAGCGAATGAATCATCTGATTTATGGTGGGAAGCATAAATTCGCCATCCACATTCTTCCGTCGAACATATCACGATCACCTTCTCGCTATCATTCTTCAGAAATTGGAACCCACGTCGGACTGCATTACAGTGGTTTTTTAGCACCCTACGAAATTGATCCGCATTTTTAAACGTTTGTCCTTCCCCTTTTAAAGCATGAGCCCACAACACTGTTACATCGTCGGTGTCTTCCTCATCAAAGTCGTTATCGCATACATCAACATCTTCCGTATCCGTCCTGCAATAAATAATTCACCACTCACTGCCACTACACATACCACAACCGAATACAACATTGGTTCACAAACAAATCGCATTTCTCAATGTCTGCACGAATATACAGTGTGTGATAAATATTCCAATACAACATTACCATGCAAAAAACAACAGCTTCCTCCACCAAAACACGACACAGTACGTAAACATGTATAACACTGCGCAAATACCTATAACATATAAATGCACTTTACTAAATCACTATTCCATATATACAACAGTCAAAACACTCGTGATCGTTGTATGCAAAAGAAAAATACCCCTTTACTTCCAAACACAATCATTTCCCGTAATGCATACATGCACCTATGTGCATTCAGAAAATAAAACACTACTATCATAGGTTTGGGCACCACAGTTGGTTTCGTTTAGCACCACACATACCTCATTCTCTTGCTACCAGCTTCCTTGGTCGTCACATTCATCTTGCCAAAGGACAATCCCCTAGCATTGTTCAACCTTGCCATCCTCATTACATCTGCGTCGTGGATGAGTTCCATTGAGTATCCTCCACCGTCTTCCTCATAATGTAAGCAATTTCTTGTTGCACATACGTCGGGCCATTTATCCCTCAGCTTTTCATACACGTCCGGAAGAAGATCCACAGCCTTAAATCGCACAAGATGCACCTCCGATTTGTAATGACAAAAAAACATTATCTCTTCCCCATGGAGTGGCTCTTCACCATAGCTCATCATATTTCTTCTCCTCTACGGATTCCTCCTAAAAAACCCTAACCCTTCTCCTCGGACTGAAGAATGTCGCAACAATCTTCTCCAAAACCCTTCCCTTACCCTTGTCTCTTCCCTTTCAAGACACACAGAAACCCACCCCCTATTCATTCTATGGTCGGTTGGAAATGTGGTGACAAACCTTAGCCTTTTCCATCTCCAATACCGAGCTCCTGTCCGTCCTTCAGCGTGCGCAAATCGGCTTCCCACACATGTATTTGGCGCGAACGGGAGCTTCCCAAAGAAGCCAACAATCCGAGACAGGAAGTTTTGTGAGTGTAGGGTTTGGTACCCATTTTTACGCAAGGAAGAAGGAGATAGCAATGAGTACCTCCTGTCATGGGTCATATCAGCTGCCTTTTGCAGCAAAAAGGTAAGGTTACAATGGTAATTTCATTACTCCTTTTCTTTTATGTAAGGGGGATTAAAGTGAGATGTATTTCAACAATAGGTACTAATACATGATAATAATAGTATGTAGGGATTTAACTTTAATTCTTAAATTGGAGGGGGATTTAACTATAAAACCTTTTTTTTTTTTTTTACTTCTTGTTCTATTTATTTAATGTTAGTTAATATTATTTGGTTAATTCAAAGTCTACTATAAAGTCACCATATATATTTAAATAATTATTTCGGTTACTTATAAAATTGTAAATTATGATACAAATAGTCATATTTCTAATATTTCTCTTCTTATCTATATTATTAGTGTTAGTTTTTTTTAAGTTTAAAATTTCTTATTATTTTATTTATTAAATTTTTACATAGGTTATCTTATTTATCTATTAAAATTTCTGAATGCAAGTAAATTTTCATAATTTATTGTCAGTTATCTTATTTTTAAAATATAAAATTAATAAATCATACCAAAACAACTTAACTTCCTAAAGACTCCAACTGTCAGACCCAAGATTTTTATCAACTCAATCATTACTTATAAATCTTTTATCTTGAACAATACTATATTTTTAGAATATAATACACATCTTTAGTTTACAAACTTTAATAAATCTTTAATTTTATAAAGAATTATTCAACAAACCCATTATTAAACTAAATAATGATGCCAAAAAATACATATTTTAACTATTTAAATTTTAAGTATCAATTATAAATCTTTATTTCCTTTCTTAATTTATAAAACCAGCCCTACCCCTCGCAGCTATACATTTATATTTCAAGTAAAAGTAATTATTGTTTCAAATATAAAATTTTTTCCTTCGCTCACTCTATATAAATTATATGTAAAGATTATATATTATCTCTTTTCAGTATAGTTCAATTCACAATACAGATTAGCTTTTTAATTTGAAAATTTATATTCTGTATATTATATTTGTTAGGTCCGTTTGCGTGGATAACCAATGAACTGGTCCTGAAAACTGGTTCAAACACCTTTCGTGGACACGTTAAACAGTTTAAAGAGATTATGCAGCGGAAAATAAATAAACTGTAAAAGTAACGAACTCAAGGTTTGTTGACCCAGTTCGGCACAAGCCTACATCTGGGGGGATACCAATCCAGGAGGTTCACTAATTGTTTCAACTTGATCCTCGATCTAAACAATAGTGATTTAACTCGCCCAACTCCAATCTCCAAGCTGTTGAATTGTATAACCAAAACACTCCCTTGTTTTGGTGAAGATCTCCCCGACCTTGCTCCAATTCCTTGAAGGCTCCCCCTTCAAGTTACCCTTGGTCGAAACCTGTTGGCGACCCTCCTTCTAGAATGTTTCAATTAAGCTCTTGAGTTTGACGACTCCTCGAAAGCCTTGATTGAATCCGTCGACTTCAATCAAGAACATTGTTGCACACTTTCTATCAATACACCCGAGGTAGTGTTGATCGTTTAACTTCCTTCGAAATAATGGATTCACGAACTCGGAAGGAAGCAGTCTCTCTTTCTCAAGAATACTTCAGTGGCACAATGGAGAAGAATCAATAGTGTGTCGTCTGTACACCGTTCCTTGGCCGGCTTATTTCAAGAGAGACATCAGCCTTCATTCTAAGGTAAGATAATCTTGCCTTACTTCTTCCTTCCTTAGAACGGAGTTGCCCGAAATAGAATATCTTAATTTCATTACTCATTGAGCACAATCCAGGCATGGAATCAGCTGACCGTTGGAGTAGATCTTCGTGCAGATTTGTCAGCTTCTCTTCCTGAAGATAGTTTGTCGAATACTGTCGGGGTTGGTTCAACAAAGTAGCCCAGACATCGGTTGTGAACACATTTGCTCAAAACTGGTTCCCAACAATCTCCCCCTTTTTGGCAGAATGTGGGCCAGTATATGAGTTGATCAAACCGGTGTCCAAACATTAACACAAGTACATAGAAAGAGAAATGTTTCCCATTTCACCCAACCACCAATTACAATGATTCCCATGTCTAGACAAACTATTCTAATGCTCCGTACAAATAACCTATCTATTTAATCTAGGAGCATTCACAACAAAACAACATATGGCAATAAAAGTGAAGCATCAATAATCATAGTCATATTATTACAGGCCATAATGCAAAATCAAAAAAAAAAACATAAACAGTTCACAAAAGTAGTCCAAACAGAAAAGCGAATGTTACCCTTCACAGCAGAACTTGTTCAGTAGACTCCCCCTCCTTGATTGTAGTGCTTGCCAGAGGAACCGATCGACGGTTACATCAACTTAACTCCCCCTCTGGCGCACATTTTGCCCAAAAGGGCATGCATCATTCAGATTTGTCAGAGGAATCTGCATCTAATTCCTCAGATTCCTCCACTGGATTGGTATCCATGTCCTGTTCTCCATCCGACCACACATCAGGAAGCTGTCTGAGCAACTTCTCAGTAGCCTGAACTCGTGCATGGGCTTGAGCTTCCAGAACCTTCAAATGGTTGATGTGATCAGTCAGTTCTTCACGCAGAGAGGAGAAGCATCTTTGGCAGGGATCCTTCCTCCTGGTCCAGGTAAGTCGGGCTTCTTTTTCACCAGAGCAGCAGATAGCTTGAAGTCAGCTATGTCATCAGGACGATCATGCTTGTTGCCAAAAATATGGAGATGCTTCAAGTATTCAGAGATGAGTCTGGGATAGGGAAGTGTAGTGTTGTACTTCCTCTTGATCTTACCAGCAAAACCTAGTATTTGTTCGAGCACAAGTGCTCCATAGTTGATCTCGTACTTCTGATCTATGGCAAACGACAATTTACACATGCTTTTGGACACAACAGAATGGTTAGCAGTGGGCATGATATTATGTGCACAAAGTTTGTACAGGAGTGAAAATCTTTGTGTCAGAACACCTGCACTTAACCCCTTGCCACGAAATCTTTGTCCTTCCAATCCAGTTAGTGTCTCAGCGATAGTGTTCATAGGAAACTTTGCACCACGGGAGTAAACAGATTTCAGTGAAGTTCGAGGTACCTGGAGGAATCGGTTCAGGGCCTTGGCTTTGAGTTCAAACAGTTCTCCATGTGCATAGTTGAGTTCAAACCAAGGGCTTTTGATGTTGAGGACTTCAGAGCTCAGGTTTGCATAGAAATGCCTAACTAGCTGTCCTTTAAACTGTTTGATCTCCGTACCCCAGAAAAGTAGAGACCTCTCCTCCAAGTATTTGTGCCATTCCCATCTCCTCATATCGAGTGGCAGCAAATCGAATCTCGGGGTGCACCTTCATCTTCTCCAGTGCAGTCGTGAAATAGTGCTCGGACACTTCATAGTAGAAAGTAGTGGATATGGCGTTCCCTGCATCTATGATTTCTGGTTCATGCTCTTCAGATGAGGATAAGACAATCTTCCTCTTCTTGGATCCAATGGCTTTGGACGACCCTTCTGGTTCAGAACGAGTCCGCTTCTTCGGTTCGGACTCCTTGGGTGAACTCCTGGCTGGCGGAGTTGGTTCTTGAGACTTTGAGCTTTGGCTTCCTCGTGTTTTCACCATGTTTCCTAAAATATAGAGCTTTTGACAAGAGAAAGTGAGGGTGAATGGTGTATTTAGAGAGGATATGGAGAATATGTGAGACCGAGAGAGTGGAAGGATTTATGAAAAACGATCAAGGGAGAGCATGGCCAAGATTTGATTTCCAACTTCCCTTAATAAAAAATGGAAAGAGGATCACAACTTCCCATAACCGCAATCATCACGTTTTTGAATGGGAGTATGCGGATAACCGTTCCCGCTCCTTTCCTTGACAAGTCCGACTGTCACATCAAAATTTGAATTTTGAAATTGTGTGGAGAAATTACTAGTTTTATAATCCTGCAAAGATTTACTTACCAAAATAATTAGTATTTGCGTAAGATAAAAAATATTTAAGGTAATGAAATATACTGATTATAAAGAATATGGAAATTGCTCAAAATATAAACTTATTCCAATATTTGGAGGATAATTAGGAGATCAGGCATAGTCCGAGATCTCTTCTCAATTTTTCGAATCTTTCTCGGTCGAGTGCCTTAGTAAAAATATCTGCATGTTGCTCAGTAGTTCCGACATGTTGGATGGACACTATTCCTTCTTCAACAAGATCTCTAATGAAGTGGTGTCGGAGCTCAATATGCTTGGTTCTCCCATGTTGGACACGATTCTTTGAGATGTTGATTGCACTCATGTTGTCACATAGTATAGTGAGGACTTCTTGATTAATTCCATAATCTAGCATCATTTGCTTCATCCATAGCAGTTGTGCACAACAGCTTCCAGCTGCAATGTATTCGGCTTCGGCAGTTGAAAGTGAGATGGAGCTTTGTTTCTTGCTATACCAACTTACTAGGCTGGTTCCAATGTAGAAGTACCCTCCGGTTGTGCTCTTTCGATCGTCCGAGTCACCTGCCCAATCTGCATCACTATAACCAAGTAATGAAATATTAGATTCTTTAGAATACCATATACCAAGTTCACTTGTCCCCGAAACATATTTGATCACTCTTTTGGCTGCTTTCAAGTGAGATTCCTTGGGATCGGCTTGGTAGCGAGCACATACTCCAACTGCATAGCTTATGTCAGGTCGACTTGCGGCCAAGTATAATAAGCTCCCAATGATGCTTCGATAGAGTTTCTGATCCACACTTTGACCACTGGGATCTTTGCTCAATCTGTCATTAGTCCCTATAGGTGTTCATACAGGTTTGCTGGATTCCATCCCAAACTTTTTGACAATGTTCCGAGCATACTTGGTTTGGCTAAGAAATATGCCATCTTTCTTTTGTGCTACCTGTAGGCCAAGGAAATAGGTTAGTTCTCCAACCATGCTCATTTCGAACTCCTTATCCATTATTTCGATGAAGTGGTCTTTGAGCACATGATGTGTTGATCCAAAGACTATGTCATCTACATAGACTTGAGCAATTAGTATTCCTTTGCTTTCTCTTTTGATGAACAAAGTCTTGTCAAGACTTCCTCTTTCAAATCCATGTTCAAGCAGGTACTTGGAGAGCCTTTCGTACCAAGCCCTAGGAGCTTGTTTTAGGCCATATAGAGCTTTGTTGAGCTTGTAGACATGTTGTGGATGATTAGGGTCCTCGAATCCTTTGGGCTGCTGCACGTATACTTCCTCATTGAGCCATCCATTTAGGAAAGCGCTCTTGACATCCATTTGATAAAGCTTGAACCCTAATGAGCATGCAATGGATAATAGGAGTCGAACTGCTTCAAGTCTGGCTAAGAGGGCAAATGTCTCACTGAAGTCCACTCCTTCAACCCGTGTGTATCATTGAGCAACTAGTCGTGCCTTATTTCTGGTAATGTTCCCTTTTTCATCACTTTTGTTGCGAAAGATCCAGTTGGTACCGATTACATTCTTATCTTTGGGTCTTTCGATAAGAGTCCAAACTTCATTTCTTTTGAACTGAAGTAGTTCATCCTGCATGGCATTTATCCAATGCTCATCCTAGAGAGCCTCTTCCACTTTGGTTGGTTCGATCTTAGATGTATAGCAGTGCAAGCCAGCTAGTTTCTTTGAAGTTGATCTTCCTTCCCCGGGTTTTCCTTTTCTCATTGACATCTCCTATGACATCTTCAGGATCATGATGTTTGTGAATACGTCCATTGAGGTCTTTCTCGGGCTCAGAGTCATGTGACAAGGTGTCCAGAGTGGGCGTTTGAACGACTTCCGTGGATTCATTTGACCCAAATTCTGACCGCTAGGTAGTGTAGACGAAACTTCATCTTCATTGAGTTGAGCAGGATCCTTGCATGAGACATCTTCTATCGCAACATTTGTTGATTCAAGAACTTTCCTTGTCTTTGGAATGTATATCCTGTATGCTCTGCTTGTGATAGAGTATCCTAGAACACTCCTTCATAACTCTTTTCTTGGAATTTTCCCATAGGTTCCCTGTCATTTAACACAAAGCATTTGCTACCAAAGATATGAAAGTAAGTGATAGATGTCTTTTTACCGTTCCATATTTCATATGGAGTCATGAGAGAATTAGGTCTTAAGTAAACCCGATTTATGGTGTAGCATGCAGTATTGACAGCCTCAGCCCACAAGAACTCAGCAACATTTTTGGCGTTCAGCATGACCCTTGACATCTCTTGTAGGGTGCGATTTCTTCTTTCCACCACACCATTTTGTTGAGGAGTTTTTGGCGCGGAGAATTCATGCTTATAGAATATTAATATTCACAATTCTCTTAATAATTATAATTTTTTTGTATTATTTCTTATATAATAAAATATAAATAAGATTTATACTATTTAGTGTATATTTATATACATTTAGAATGATATTATTATAAAAC
The DNA here is from genome assembly GCA_030278955.1 of Hygrophila difformis. Classification (NCBI taxonomy): domain Eukaryota; kingdom Viridiplantae; phylum Streptophyta; class Magnoliopsida; order Lamiales; family Acanthaceae; genus Hygrophila; species Hygrophila difformis. The sequence goes on along the minus strand of JAOANR010000008.1, from coordinate 31,395,398 downwards.
ATATTTAACAATTAACAACTATATAATTGTGTATTACTTTTAGGAGAAGTGACATATTTTTAATAAAACATGGCCTATATATAAATTAATTAATTTATACAAATCTTTTCCATATATTCATTAATGTATCTTTTAATAATATAAATTCCATACATACATTGCGAATTCCATATAAATTTGAAATTTCAAATAATTAAAAAATGAAAATTGCATTCTTGATTTTGGTTGAGCACTTGACAATCTTTCTTGGTGAACTGCACCACAAGGTCCTCATCACACAATTGGCTGATGCTAATCAAGTTTGCTTGGAGTCCATCAACAAAGAACACTGGAGATAGTTCTCGTGAGCCATTATTCTCAATGGTTCCTTGTCCAACCAGGGCACCATTTTTTCCATCTCCAAATACAACAAATCCTCCATCAATTTCCTTGTAATGTTTGAGTAAGTTTCTTTCACCAGTCATGTGTTTGGAGCATCCACTATCAAAGTACCATATTGTGTCCTTAGATTTCTTCTTATGTGATAAGAAGGCAACATGGCATCTGTTTTGAACTTTAGGAACCCATTCGCATTTGATGGAGATCAGCTTCATCTTGATTTTATCGTTTGGCCAGATGATAGGTCTTCCTGCTTGTAGGTCTCTTACTATGATTCCACAGTTCTTGGTTTTGTGGCCTTCAAGTTTACAGTAGTCACATCTGAGTGGAATTGGAGGAGGTGGTCTTCTTGTCCATTTGTTCATTCCTGTATGACGAAGAGGTTTCTTGGTAGTTCGGTGTTCACTTAGCATTCCTCCGGATACAAACTTGCTTTTCTTTTCTCCTTTTGAGGTGGAGGCTTGATATCCTAAGCCTTGTTTGTTGCTGCTAAGTCTTCCCATGGCAATGACATCATATAACTTGGCTTTTCCCTTGTTCAGTGCTGCAAGAGTGCTTTCAGCTTTGGCAAGCTTTTCTTGAACTTCAGTTAGTTCGGTGTGGAGAGCATCCTTTTTGCCATGCATACTAGCATACCAGAGTCTATAGTCATTCTTTTCAACTTCTAAATCATCATTGTCTTTCTGAAGTTCCGCATTTTTCTCGAGTAGTTCATCCACCTGTTGAGACAGTTTCTTGACCTTCTCTTCAAGTTCCTGATTTTTGTCTTCGAGATTCTTAATATGCTCCTGCAGACTTCCATTCTCGATTTGAAGTTCTACTGACTCAGCAATAGCTATTTCCAATTTCTCGAACATTTCTTCATATAGATTGTTGAGTTTGCTGATGCTCTCTTCCTGATCCCTAACAAAAGAGTGAACCATATTAGAAGAAACCATATTGACTGTGTTAGTGGAAATACCTGCTTCGTGATCATCATCACTGTCTGAATCCCATGTCCTGACGAGTGCTACTCCACAGTCTGGACCATTTTCACTTGACTCCTTCTCATCTTCGGAGTCACTGAATGTTACTTGGTATGATTTGTTTGACTCTTTTAGTCGAAGATTGGCGCAGTCCTTCTTGATATGGCCTCTTCCGCCACACTCAAAACAGATGATTTCTTTGTCATCCTCAGTCTTAGAAGGTTTGGATATGTTTCTGTCGAACGACTTCGAGCCTTTCGGAGTAATTCTGGAATTAGATGTCCCGGCATCCTTCTTCGTGGATGAGTTGAATCTAGATCTTCGGTTTTTTATGATCTGAATTAGCCTTTTGGACAGCATGGCCAATTCTTCTTCATCACTGAAGTCATCAAGATCTTCCATGCTTGAGTCATCCACATCCTTGGTCACGGATTTGAATGCTACTGGTTTGCTTTTGCCCCTAGGGCAGTGATCCATTTCCCATGATTGTAGGATTCCCATCAGTTGATCAACCTGCAATTTATCAAAGTCTTTGTATAGTTCAAGTGCAGCCACTTTTGCATTGAATCTTTCCGGAAGCGTCCCATTGATTTTACTTACAATGTCCTGCTGAGAATACACTTTTCCAAGCTGAAGAGCTTGGTTGGTTAAATCACGAATACGACCAATATATTGGCCAACAGTTTTATTATCATCTATAGTAATTTTATGAAATTGAGCATCAAGTGTAATGATTCTTGATTTCTTTACCGGAGCCATACCCTCGTAGGTATTGACTAGAGTAGTCCAGACGTCGTATGCAATTTTGCATCCAACGATAAGCCTGTATTGATCCTTTGTAAGAGCATTGTGAATCGCATTCAAGGCTTTGGAGTTCTTTGATGCAGCAAGTTTCTCGGTTGCAGTTCATTCACTCCTTGGTTTGACGGTTTTCACACCATCTTTTTCTTCTACTGGAGGATGGTATTGATTTTCTACTGCATCCCAAGCTCCTTCATCCAGAGCGATGAGAAATGCCTCCATTTGATCTTTCCAATATGCATAGTTTGATCCATCAAGCAACGGGGGTCTGGTTACGGAACCTCCTTGGCTATCCATACGTTTATGACTGGATCTAGCTTGCAGAGCGTGTGGCTCTGATACCAATTGTTAGGTCCGTTTGCGTGGATAACCAATGAACTGGTCCTGAAAACTGGTTCAAACACCTTTCGTGGACACGTTAAACAGTTTAAAGAGATTATGCAGCGGAAAATAAATAAAATGTAAAAGTAACGAACTCAAGGTTTGTTGACCCTGTTCGGCACAAGCCTACATCTAGGGGGATACCAATCCAGGAGGTTCACTAATTGTTTCAACTTGATCCTCGATCTAAACAATAGTGATTTAACTCGCCCAACTCCAATCTCCAAGCGGTTGAATTGTATAACCAAAACACTCACTTGTTTTGGTAAAGATCTCCCCGACCTTGCTCCAATTCCTTGAAGGCTCCCCCTTCAAGTTACCCTTGGTCGAAACCTGTTGGCGACCCTCCTTCTAGAATGTTTCGATTAAGCTCTTGAGTTTGACGACTCCTCGAAAGCCTTGATTGAATCCATCGACTTCAATCAAGAACACTGTTGCACACTTTCGATCAATACACCCGAGGTAGTGTTGATTGTTTAACTTCCTTCGAAATAATGGATTCACGAACTCGGAAGGAAGCAGTCTCTCTTTCTCAAGAATACTTCAATGGCACAATGGAGAAGAATCAATAGTGTGTCGTCTGTACACCGTTCCTTGGCCAGCTTATTTCAAGAGAGACATCAGCCTTCATTCTAAGGTAAGATATTCTTGCATTACTTCTTCCTTCCTTAGAACGGAGTTGCCCGATATAGAAGATCTTAATTTCCTTACTCATTGAGCACAATCCAGGCATGGAATCAGCTGACCATTGGAGTAGATCTTCGTGTAGATTTGTCAGCTTCTCTTCCTTAAGATAGTTTGTCGAATACTGTCGGGGTTGGTTCAACAAAGTAGTCCAGACATCGGTTGTGAACACATTAGCTCAAAACTGGTTCCCAACAATATTTATAAAAGATTAAGATGATGAAATAATTATATATTTTTTTTTCAAAATTATAGTATTAGGTAGTCGAGTACTTAGCTTGATAGGGTTTTAATTTAGTTTAAATTAGAGATTTTAAGATTAAGGGTTAACTTCATTTATAATTTTTATATTTTATTTTATAATTTATCTAAATATAGATAGAATTACAAATATTTCTCTTATCGAACATTCATGAATGAGCTCATTTGTTAACAAAACAAACCTGCTTCTATCGTTGGGCTTGGCTCGTATGTGTTCACAAATGAACTTCAAACAAACTAAACCAAACCGAATCAAATTGAGTTTATGAACAGATTAGTTCGTTTAACAATTTTACACATACTTCTTCCCTTTTCTTAAAAAAAAAAAGTCGAAGCCAAAAGAGAAAAATAGAAAAAACGAGAAATCAAAATAAAAATACGAAAGGCTATAACTTAAATTAAATCCTGGAGAACCATAAAAAATAAAAATAAAGAATATAAAAATAATAAAAATGTAGTGTAATGAAGAATTTTTTTTTAAAAACAAAAAATAGGGGTGGTCGGATTGGGTACCCAGCCCAAAAATGTCCATCTCTGATCTAGTGTAATGAACAAAGCAAAAATTACACAAGCCGGAATATACCAATAGGATTTAGGTACATACTACACTTCAAACTGCATGTACTGTGATTAGAGCTGTCCGGCCCAACAAGCCGGAATATACCAATAGGATTTAGCTACAGACTACACTACAAACTGCATGTACTGTAATTAGAGCTGTCAATTTGGGGCGAGCCGGCCCGCCCCCATAATGTAAAAAAATATGGGGTGGGTTTGAATTTTTAAGGCCCTTTTAGATGCGGGCTTTTACGGGCTCGACCCGCGTGGGGAGGGCTTTTGCGGGTTGGGCCCACAGCGGGGCGGGCCGTTTAGTTCATACTGTGCACTATTATGCAGTGATGAGTTTCGGGCTGCAAATGGAATTATTGAGGAGATGGGATTCGTCAGTGCGTATACAACGGTAACCATTTGTCTTAGGTTATTTTACCTATTTGTCTAAACACAGGCAATTATAGTCATAAAGTTCCTTTTGGTTTTACTACTCCAGTCACAGATTTTAGAATTGTATTCCGAAAAGAACCAGAAAGACACGATGCCAGCTGCTCAATATGAGAAACAGTTCGAGAAATTGTGGACGCCGGGGAAGACAGAGCTTAAAGCATTAGGGTCCGTAATCGAGCGTGACGTATAGTTTGTCGCACTGCCTATCACCATAAAGTACCACTGATTCCTCCTAATTCTTCACCTGGATAATAAGGATATGATGCTGTACAATTCCATGTGGGCGTCAAAGTTTCAAACTGCGGGACTTAGAGTGGTAAGTTCAAACACCATCCATATGTCCAACCTTTTGTTAAAATGTTGTTCAGTTTCTCTGTTGTCGTGTTTTTCTACATATATCATGTGTTCTGATTTGCTGATGAACTGTTGTTATGTAACTATATTATCATGTTTAATAAAATTACTGTGGTATTCACAGGCCAACTTCATCCCGTACTACAAGAGCACTACACACGAGATTGAATTTTCCAAACAGATCATGCATAAAAAAATATGTCGGAAGCAACTGGAAACCTCGGTGGACTGCGGGGTGCATGTGTTGTGGTGGGTGGAGGCCTTTCTAAGAGATACCGATGAGTTTTGGGATACGGAGTCGACAACGAACATTGAAAAATATCGCGCCGAAATTGCTCTGAGATTTCTCCAGAATGCAGGGTCCCATGCTCAGTCCCATGCTCCAGCGGATCCAACATCCCCCAAAACTACCACCATCCAGTTACAAGCACCGGTCGATTGTGGACCGTCAAACGTTGGTCCTGCTCCTGCTCAGGCCCCTGCTCCAGCTGAAAAGTCCCCCAAGCTGACCCCCCTCCACCTGATGTTGGTGAAAAGTCTCCAACCAAAGCTGATCCCCCTCCGAAGGATGTTGGTGAAAAGTCTCCAACCAAAGTTGATCCTCCTCCAAAAGATATTGGTGAAAAGTCTCCTACCAAAGTTGATCCCCCTCCACCTGATGTGGGTGAAAAGTCTCCTACTGCCCACCCTTCTCCTACAAAGGATTGAAGTGTTGACTGTGTTGTTTTTTATTGACCGCACTATTTTTTATGTTGATGGAATGCCAGGAACAATACATTTGTTTTTTGACTCTGTTGTTTTGCTGAGCCATATGTCTGTGTTATTCTGGTCAGAAGTGGTGTTACACTCAACACTAGAACACCTGTGGTTTCACAACATCTTTTGTTATGTGAATGATTATATCGTTTTGTTTTTTTGCAAGTGAAGTGTTTCTGGATATAATTATTGATTTGGTTTTTAATCGTGTCCAATGAAGCAATGAGTTTCTGTAGAAACAAAATGATAGCTTAGTGAAATCCCAAAAATGCATTGTGGACAACCTTAGTAACCTAAAAGGGTGATGATTGTAGTTGTTTGCTTGTAGAGACCCATGTTTACAACTGTGGTGCTCATCATTTCTGGAGAGCCCCAACATTTTCATTGTTTACAACAGTGGTGTTTTAGGTTAAAGGTGTGTTGTTCTTGACAGTATGGTGGTGTCAACAACAATGTTTGTATGTTGCTATTGATTCCAACTGTGGTATTTCATCCCATGAACCAAACACGTTGTAGTTCATTGTGAACCCGATTCATCGTATTTAAGCATTGATCTTCCTCCAAAGTTGGAAATAACTTATGATTGTATGTTTCATCGATTCCAGCTACTAGATGAAAAATCCCATTTCCAAAACCCTTTTCCTTGTAGTTCAACGTGAATCCGATTTATAATATTTAAGCATTGATCTTACGGTACTACAGTTTGCATGGCTTCACATTGTATGTTTCATCGATGTGATCCACTAGATGAACCTTCCCATTTCTAAAACCAAGTACCACGAGTTGTAGTTGAAGGTGAACCCAAGTCATCGTGTTTAAGCATTGATCTTCCTCCAAAGTTGGAAATAGCTTTGGATTGTATGTTTCATTGATTCCAGCTACTAGATGAGCAATCCCATTTCCACTGGATGAACCTTTCCGTTTCCAAAACCCTATTAGTTGTAGTTCCAGGTGAGCCCTATTCATAACATTTATGCATTGATCTTCCTCCAAAGTGAGTAATAGCTTAAATGTGTTGGTTTCATCGATTTCATCCTATGGATGAACCTTCCCGTTTCCAAAACCCTATTAGTTGTAGTTCAAGGTGAACCCGATTCTTTATAAATAGATGTGTTATATCTGTTACATCCAAAAAGGTGCTAATCATACACGACTTCTGAAAACACACGAACAACACATTTTAGTTATATTAACACTACATACTTGTAGCTTTGAACACCACTGTTAAAACCACCAACATCACTGTGCCAACTGAGTATGTTTGCACACTAGTTTCACACACAATTGCTCAAAACCACATACCATATAAATATCATCTTTGCATACAACAAAATAACCACATTCCATATAAAAAAACATTTAATACAGAATATTACACCCACACACAGTTGTCCACTTAACAGTACATCATTCCACTGTTATATCAAATTGGTATCACATCTTGAAACAATCCAGAACACGGACCGTTTCAAACAATGAAACCAGCTAAAAATAATACCACTCCAGTCAGCGTAAAACACCACACTAGCTCAAAAAGGTGCAAAAGTGCAGCGTGTGTGCAAAAACTGTACTGTGCAACTGTCATTCAGGCAATGAACTTGTATGCCTCTTTGCACGTGGCGTGGTTATGCCCCCGTCGTCGGCATAGGCCACATTTAACCTTGCTTGTCTGGACTTGGGATGGTACACGCTTTTTCTTCCTACGGCCCGGTTGCACCCTCACATCCCAGGGCAGCACAAACTCACTGTCATTGTCATTATCCTCTTCGCAATTTCCACTGGATGTCATGAGAGGGTATATCACACCGTCGTAGGTTCTCTTATAATATTCCACGGAGTAATATGGGTCACAATAGTCATAAATATTACCTTGCATTCCTTCGATAGCAGCACATCCATGTTTGCATGGAAACTTCAGCATTTGCCAGTAACCACAGGGAACAAGTCCTCCTCTCAACATCCACATCATGTATTTTGTTATTTTCACGTACTTCGAACAACATTCCACCAGCCCGCTGAATCTCTAGCGCACCAGATCCCATGTAAAATTGGCTCAACAACTTTTTCGGGTTTGGACACAATTTCCCCTCCATTTTAGCACCTTCCTCTCTCTTTTCATTCATCATCTTTATCACTTGCTTCCGAATTGTATCGAGCATTGAAAACGGAGGCAAGTTCCTCGGTTTCACCACCCAGGAGTTCCAGCTCTCAATAAGGTTTGTGGTCATCACTCCCCATCTATTGCCCGGGAACACAGCATTTGCCCAACGTCGCGGTTCCGAGTTTGCAATGAAAGTTGAAGATAGAGGCATTGCTTGGAGGATAGAATTCAAGTGTTCACATATCTCTTCGTAGGTAGCAACGTAAGCCGCAACCTTCAATACCCCTGTCCATTTCGTTTTATCCTTATAAATGTGCATTTTCATCACCTGCAATCACACAAAACAAAAGCCTTTAAACACGATAATTAAGGCATAAAAACACAACTCAGAATAAGCGTGACACTTAATAGCAGCACTCGTTCTCATACCGAACAACATACATACAACTCTATGAAACAACTATCACCTCCGTTTTGAAGTTGTCCTCAAGATGCCCTATGCAAATAGAGTGATGACACCCGTTAAACACGCTTGGAATCGCTTTCATCAGTCCGGAGTGACGATCACTAAAAAATGTGAACTCTCCCCATTGATCACGTTCATTGTCGCCGTCAATTGCACTCCTCAGTTTTCGACAGAACCAGTCCCAATTTCCATCAGTCTCCCTCCCCAGCAACTATAAACCAAAAAAATCAGCCAGAATAAACAACACGGTTGGTCATTATAAAACAACCAAATCAGGGTATAACAAATACAACACTGTATCTTTTAAACACCAAGGTACGCGTTTAAAACACTAAACCACGATAGTAATACAATAAACTACAAACAGCATGTCAGTGGGTACCTGCATATGCAATTGTTATTAACCCACCGTTTGCGTCTTTGCCCACAGCGGCCAATATTGAACCTTTCCACTTGGACTTAATGTGTGTGCATCAAGCTCGACAAGCGGCCGACAACCTCTTTTGAACCCATCGAGGCACGCTGCCATTGCTATGAAAACCCGCCTAAACTTCTCAGTATCCTTATGCATCTCCAAATCTGCAACGCTGCCAGGGTTTGTCGACTTCAACTAGTGCAGAATCCCCTAATCTTGTCAAAAGCATCAAAATTAGCTCCATGTATTTCCTTCAGTGCAATCTCCTTCGCGTTCCAAGCCGTGCGAGAGCTAATTTGAATTTTGAAAGCTGCCTGAATGTGGTCCACAGCTGTGTTGGGTGTGTAGTTTAGGTCTCGCCTCACTTTCTCCTTGATGATGGATGCAACCCATGTTGCATTTGCCTTAGGATGTACCCTCGCTTGTAGATTGTTCACACCACAACCATGATTCAAATTGCACTTGCGAATAGCGAATGAATCATCTGATTTATGGTGGGAAGCATAAATTTGCCATCCACATTCTTCCGTCGAACATATCACGATCACCTTCTCGCTATCATTCTTCACAAATTGGAAACCACGTCGGACTGCATTACAGTGGTTTTTTAGCACCCTACGAAACTGATCCGCATTTTTAAACGTTTGTCCTTCCCTTTTTAAAGCATGAGCCCACAACACTGTTACATCGTCGGTGTCTTCCTCATCAAAGTCGTTATCGCATACATCAACATCTTCCGTATCCGTCCTGCAATAAATAATTCACCACTCACTGCCACTACACATACCACAACCGAATACAACATTGATTCACAAACAAATCGCATTTCTCAATGTCTGCACGAATATACAGTGTGTGATAAATATTCCAATACAACATTACCATGCAAAAAATAACAGCTTCCTCCACCAAAACACGACACAGTACGTAAACATGTATAACACTGCGCAAATACCTATAACATATAATTGCACTTTACTAAATCACTATTCCATATATACAACAGTCAAAACACTCGTGATCGTTGCATGCAAAAGAAAAATACCCCTTTACTTCCAAACACAATCATTTCCCGTAATGCATACATGCACCAATGTGCATTCAGAAAATAAAACACTACTATCATAGGTTTGGGCACCACAGTTGGTTTCGTTTAGCACCACACATACCTCATTCTCTTGCTACCAGCTTCCTTGGTCGTCACATTCATCTTGCCAAAGGACAACCCCCTAGCATTGTTCAACCTTGCCATCCTCATTACATCTGCGTCGTGGATGAGTTCCATTGAGTATCCTCCACCGTCTTCTTCATAATGTAAGCTATTTCTTGTTGCACATACGTCGGGCCATTTATCCCTCAGCTTTTCATACACGTCCGGAAGAAGATCCACAGCCTTAAATCGCACAAGATGCACCTCCGATTTGTAATGACAAAAAAGCATTATCTCTTCCCCATGGAGTGGCTCTTCACCACAGCTCATCATACTTCTTCTCCTCCACGGATTCCTCCTAAAAAACCCTAACCTTTCTCCTCGGACTGAAGAATGTCGCAACAATCTTCTCAAAACCCTTCCATTACCCTCGTCTCTTCCCTCTCAAGACACACAGAAACCCACCCCTTATTCCTTCTATGGTCGGTTGGAAATGTGGTGACAAACCTTAGCCTTTTCCATCTCCAATACCGAGCTCCTGTCCGTCCTTCAGCGTGCGCAAATCGGCTTCCCACACATGTATTTGGCGCGAACGGGAGCTTCCCAAAGAAGCCAACAATCCGAGACAGGAAGTTTTGTGAGTTGAGGGTTTGGTACCCATTTTTACGCAAGGAAGAAAGAGATAGCAATGAGTACCTCCTGTCATGGGTCATATCAGCTGCCTTTGCAGCAAAAAACTAAGGTTACAATGGTAATTTCATTACTCCTTTTCTTATTCCTTTTCTTTTATGTAAAGGGGATTAAAGTGAGATGTATTTCAACAATAGGTACTAATACATGATAACAATAGTATGTAGGGATTTAACTTTAATTCTTAAATTGGAGGGGGATTTAACTATGAACCCCCCCCCCCCTTTTTTTACTTCTTGTTCTATTTATTTAATGTTAGTTAATATTATTTGGTTAATTCAAAGTCTACTATAAAGTCACCAAATATATATTTAAATAATTATTTCGGTTACTTATAAAATTGTAAATTGTGATACAAATAGTCATATTTCTAATATTTCTCTTCTTATCTATATTATTAGTGTTAGTTTTTTTTAAGTTTAAAATTTATTATTATTTTATTTATTAAATTTTTACATAGGTTATTTTATTTATTTATTAAAATTTGTGAATGCAAGTAATTTTTTATAATTTATTGTCAGTTATCTTATTTTTAAAATATAAAATTAATAAATTATGCCAAAATAACTTAACTTCCTAAAGACTCCAACTGTCAGACCCAAGATTTTTATCAACTCAATCATTACTTATAAATCTTTTATCTTGAACAATACTATATTTTTAGAATATAATACACATCTTTAATATTACAAACTTTAATAAATCTTTAATTTTATAAAGAATTATTCAACAAACCCATTATTAAATTAAATCATGATGCCAAAAAATACATATTTTAACTATTTAAATTTTAAGTATCAATTATAAATCTTTATTTCCCATTCTTAATTTATACAACAAAAAATATATCCCAATTTTATTTTTTTTACACAAAATTTAATTTTTAAAAAATTACTAAAAGGCCCGTGGGTCGGCCCGCGTGTGGGGCGGTTGGGTCTAGGTATTTAGAGCCCGTCCCATATAGGCCCGCCCCATTCAAGCCTGCAAAAATGTGGGGGCCGACCGAAAGAAACTCATTCGTTTACATCTAAGACCGACCGTGCTTGCAACAAAATTAGTGGCCGTGAGGGGCCCATATGATGAGATTCGCGATCGAATTTTCGATCCTGATTTCGGTCCTAGGGTCTTTAGGAAATGGTCTCTGAGTTAGTCATTACATGACAACCGACACATTCAATCACCATATTATAGATACAAAAAATTTCCGTTGGAGTTTCGGTCGGGGATAGCGATAGACTTGATTCGGTCTCCGATCGTTGTATGCACTATTTGTTGTAGTTTTGTTTTCATCGAAAAACTAGTTCCTTGATAACAACAATAGTTTGGTCCATTACGACCGGTGGGTGTTCGGATGCCATGGCCATAACTATTGCACATATAATACGGATTGTATTCATATGCCGGTTATAAATAGCCGAATGAATACGCCGATTGCTGATAGACATTGTAATTGGAATACATAGTTAAACTAAATTAAACTAAGACTAACAACTAACAAAGATAAGATAAAGAAGATACGAGTAATTTGATTGATTGTCTGATGATTCTTTTATTCCAATACACTCCTACTTATAGGACTAAATAAAAGTAGTTACTTTCTAATCTAAAAACACATACACGAGAGAAAACTACTAATTCAAATACAAAAACCAACCTACTACTTATTCAGTGCCATAACCGGCAACTACAATAACAACCCTAAAACTTACTTATCTAAAATATGGAATAATATTATTTTTGTGTGATAACAATAGCCCCCAAATTTTTGTTGGTAGATGACACTAGTCAAGAGACCAATAAATATTTAATAACTACTCCCTCCGTCCCACTACACTTGTCCTGTTTGACTTTTTTACACTGTTCATTGTTCAGCTTTGACTCAATTTAATTGCAAGTATATATTTAGCAAAAAATAGTCGAGATGCGTCTTGTTAGAATCGTATGATCACGTAGTTTTATAATATATATTTTGTATAATTTTTCATTGTGTATATTTTGAGATATTAACAGATAAAAAAATGTATTGGATTGTGTGCAAAAGTGAAACAGGACAAGTTAAATGGGACGGAGGGAGTATAATATAAACTATTCTATGTGAAACCTCGATATGCACAAGGAATTCATTGGTGTAGATGCCTGCATGAATTGGAATGGAAGAAAGATATGCTAATGCGCGAAGAATTGTCGGTTGGATAAAGTTATCAGCGTGAATCAATGTTGGCAAGCATCTGTATTGTGTTGTATGGTGCCTGGTGGTGTGAGTCTGTTTGGCTTCCGGTGAACCAAGGACCTTTTTCTTCTCAAGGAAGACTGTCGGAAAAGGATCAAACCGATTACGAGTCCGGAAATTAAGAACGCGCCCAAACTTGACTGGATTTCAATAAATTTTAATGGCAAAGCTGGATACAATGGAAAATCTACCGGTTGCTAAGAAACAACGGCTGATTTGGAGAAAATAACCGCTAAAACTAGGCTAGAATCTAGGAAAGCTGGTAAAGGAACGCAGTAAAGAAAACAGTAAAAGATACAATGAAATAAATTGACATAAAGGAAATTTGGGGTGGATTGGTCTCCCTCACTTCTGTGCTGGACATCCCCTATTTATAGCCGGAACTTAATAACCGCTCCCCGACTGCCCTTTGAGCCGATCGGGATTTTCCTCCTTTCGGCTGACTTTGGCCGATCGTTTCGGCCCTGAGGCTTGGGCCTCTCTTGATGCTTCTTTTTTCATTTTACTCACCCATTATTTTTTTCCTTTCTGGCCCAATTGTCTGGCCCAAACTTTCTCTCTCGGCCCAATATCTTGGTGGTCACAAGAGATGCCCTCCTTACTTGGGCATGCTTCCGGCCGGAAAAGGGCCCAAGTAAACTTAGACTCTCCTTACTTGGTGGTTACAAGAGATGACCTCCCCAGGGAATCCGACCACGATCTCTTGTACTCCTCGAATCTCACTATTCCTCGCTCCCATCATTATCTGTCTTTTCATCTTCTTGTCCTTCACTTCTTCTCTCATATTTTCTTTGCTCTTCTTTCTGCAAGTTTCTCCTTCGTCCTCGTCCTCTTTTACACTGATATTTCTATAATGGCGCAACCAACCCTTTCTCCTTCTTCTTCTAGAATCAAGAGCATTGAAGAGTCTTTCGCCGATCAAACCTGCATTCGTCTTACTGACGAGGCCTTCACCACTATTGGACCCTTGGCCACTTCTACGGAGGCCGATACTTGTGTTTTCGATTTTTTGGTAATCAGAAAACAATCCCTTTGTTTTCAGATCATTTCTCTCCAAAACTTTTTACTACTCTTGGTACTTGGCCCACTGTGACCGTTGAATAAACTTATTGGTATAAACGGGTGCGGCCTCACTGCGAAGCGGTTTGGGCGACCGCCAATATTGACCACTTGGTTAATCTGAGCGCTCAACCGTTTCCCTCTGATTATAGGCCCATCTTTGCACTTTTGTGCTTTTGGAATTCTTCTGTAAATTGCTTCTGTTTTCCATGGGGTATGATGACCCCAACTATTGAAGACGTCAAGCTTCTTCTCGACATACCTTCTCTTGGGAACTTTTTCATGGGAGTTTCTGGTTGTGTAAAGTCGTCGCAGGATAACACCGGCTACATATCCAAGCTTACCTATACTCACTGGATTAAGCAATACAGGAGTGACCCATTGTAACACCCCAGTTTTTGGTCACCCAGGTCGCGATGTCACCGCCACACCTCCCTAGCAAGACACGGTTTCTCCGAGCTTGCTAAAGAGATGCAAGGCTATGGTTTTTCATAATTTAAAACATTCTGATGTATGCAAGCAAGAAATTGGAAAAACAAGCAACAAAAGCAAAACAAAGGATATGGCAAGTGTGATGTATGCAAGCAAGAAATTGGGAAAACAAGCAACAAAAGCAAAACAAAGGATAGGGCAAGTGGGTTCAATGAAACAATGGGTTTTGATCAAGTAAACTTGATATGAGGATCAAGCTCCCAAGAACTAAACCTAAAATGCATCAATGAACATACTTAACTCAATCAAAACTTGCAATCCAATTGAGTAAGACGAACCTAACACAAATTCAATGTGAATAGACCCGGTTTTGATGTGGAAATCAAGTAACCCTTGATCCCCAAGATGATCAACCTTTGATACCCTCAAAAGATGAACAAAAGAAAGAAAAACTTTGATAGATGAATGATAGTTGAATTATGTTTGATCCTTCCCCAATCCTAACATATAACCCTAGGAACAAGAAATGCAATTACCAAGAAATACTAAGGTAGAAATGGGATTTAAGCCTAACAAAGTGATCCCAAGATAAATCTAGTGAATACCAATTGAAATTACATGGAACAAGTGGGGAAGGAAATGAAATAAGCTAAAATAGGGTAATGGGGGTCGGATCCCTCTTGTGCGTGCCCACGCCCAAGGCCAAAAATGTTTCTGCCTCCTTTTTTCAATGCACCAACAAACCAGTCTAATTTCTCCTCTTGTGCGTGCCCACGACCAAGGCCAAAAATATTTCTGCCTCCTTTTTTCAATGCACCAACAAAGGGGCGCCCAAGGTGATCTATCTTGCTTCGGTTTGGCTTCGTTTCGATCCCGGTGTTGGTTATTGCTTTATGGGTGAGCTTGGCAATGATGTAGCTCATGTAACCTTCACCCTCAAGCTTCTTCAATATGGTGGTCACACCATCTCCCCCTCCTTTAGACCTTGGTTGTTTCACCAACCTACAATTTAAGAAAATTCCCAAGTTAGTTTCTCTCAAATAAACATAGCCTTGACTTATGAACTCAAACTCACGAAATTTCGAGTCAAGTAAATCATAAAATTCCACATGTAAGGGTTCATACAAGTCACTCACAACAAATCCCATGAAATCCAAATTTGACATGCTCCCGAGGCCAATTTTCTCCCATAAATGATCCGAAAAATGGTGAAATTCTAAGATCAAGTTCATTCCCTCAAAACTTTGGTTCCAAGTCTCCAACAATTATTAATGATTCATCCATGACCTCAAAAGCAAGGTATTTCACAGATTTTAGCAATAGAGCATGAAATGTCCACTTTTCTTCAGAAAATACTGATTTTTCGAACAAACTTGCACAAAACATAAAGTAGGCATGTTTTATCATATTTCTTTTCACCAACACATTCAGATCCTCATCATTCATCAATTTTGACCTATTTTTCTCAAGGATTTTGCTACCGAAATTGTCCCAAAATGATTGAAATTTGAAAAAAGGCTTTCTTACCTCCAAGTCTTCATTTTTATAAAATCTTACCATCACTTGGGACTTATGTAGGTCATCCAAACCTGAAGTTTCCTCATCTCCAAGCCATTTCTCTTTTAAGAGCAAAAGATTGTAGTTTGAGCTTTTTTGTTCTCCTTCTCCAATTCCTACAACACAAAGTACCAAACTCGACTTTCCAACGAGATCATCAGTAATATCTATGTCACCAAAATCAGAAATCCAAAATTGAATTAAAGAATTCAAAGCACTTTGTAACTTACGAGCTCGACTACGTGTAATAGGTCCAATTGGCATCACCGTCGGCTCTTTGGCACTCTTGTCCTTGATCTCTTCTTGGCCTTCTTGCTCCACTTCCTTCACGACCATCTCCTCATCACCTACATCAAATGGAGACAAATCAGCAACATTAAAGGTTGCATGAACACCATACTCACCGGGTAGGTCGAGACGATAGGCATTGTCATTAATTCTCTCCAACACTTGAAATGGGCCATCTCCTCTTGGTTGGAGCTTGGATTTCCTTTGACTTGGGAACCTCTCCTTGCGAAGGTGCAACCATACCCACTCTCCAGGTTGGAACACCACATGCTTCCTCCCTCGATTCTTTTGCCTCTCATACACCTGGGCCATCTTCTCCAAATGAGCTTTAACCTCCAAATACATATTTTTCACCTTGTCAGCTCGATCCCTGAAATTCATGTGAGAATGCTCATTGCGAGGCAATGGCAACAAGTCAGTGGGGGACTGGGGATTATAACCATACACAATCTCAAATGGAGACATATTAGTAGAACGATGTATACTACGCTTATATGCAAACTCTATGTGTGGAATGCAATCCTCCCAAGCATGCAAATTCTTCTTCAACATGGTTCTTAATAAAGTTCCAAGTGTTCTATTCACAACTTCAGTTTGTCCATCCGTTTGAGGATGACATGAAGTTGAAAACATCAATTTGGTCCCAAATTTAGACCAAAATGATCTCCAAAAATGGCTCAAGAATTTAGTATCCCTATCAGAAACAATTGTACTAGGAATGCCATGCAATTTCACCACCACACTAAAGAATAAGTTAGCTATATGCACAGCATCAGTGGTCTTATTACAAGGTATGAAACGTGCCATTTTGCTAAAACGGTCTACAACCACAAAAATAGAGTCCTTACCTCTCCTTGTTTTGGGAAGTCCCACTACAAAATCCATGGAAAGGTCCTTCCACGGGCTCTCAGGCACCGGTAGTGGAGTGTACAACCCATGAGGCTTCAAGGTAGCTTTGGCTCTCTTGCACACCAAGCACCTTCCAATATGTTTCTCAACATCTTTGCGCATTCCAGGCTAATAGAACTTTTCTTGCAAAGCACCTAAAGTTTTGGTGACACCAAAGTGTCCCGCTAAACCCCCTTCATGAAGTTCCATTAGTAATAAATCACGCATAGAACCACAAGGAATGCACAATTTGTCGCTCTTGAACAAAAACCATCATGCAAGTAAAAATCTTTGAAACCATGCTTTAGACAATTTTCATACACTTCCTTAAAATCCTTATCATCCACATAAAGAGATTTGATATGAGAAAATCCTAAAACTTGAGAATTTAACATGGTAAGCAAATAATATCTCCTAGACAATGCATCAGCTACCACATTCTCTTTCCCTCTTTTGTACTTAATGATGTAGGGAAAAGTTTCAACAAAAGAACTCCTTTTAATATGTCTCTTACTAATGTTATTTTGACCTTTCATGAACTTAAGAGACTCATGATCCGTATGAATAATGAATTCTTTAGGCCTCAAATAATGTTGCCAAGTATGTAAAGCTCTTACTAAGGCATAGAATTCCTTATCATAGATCGGATAGCTCAAAGCAGCTCCTTGGAGTTTCTCACTAAAGTATGCAACAGGTCTTTTCCCTTGCATCAACACAGCTCCAATTCCCACACCTGAGGCATCACATTCAATTTCAAAAACTAAGTTAAAATCATGAAGTTTTAAGATAGGTGCATTTGTAAGAAGAAACTTTAATTTCTCAAATGCTTGTTGAGCCTTCTCCTTCCACTCAAACTTTTCTTCCTTCTTGAGTAGGGCCGTCATAGGGGCTGCCACAGTGCTAAAATCCTTGATAAAACGTCGATAGAAGCCCGCTAATCCCAAGAAACTCCTCACTTCCTTGACCGTGGTGGGGGTTGGCCATTCTTGCACCGCTTTCACCTTGTCTTCATCAACTTTAATCCCCTCACCTGTCACAATATATCCCAAAAACTTGCAAGATAATACACCAAAAGTGCATTTCTTTTCATTAGCAAACAATTTCTCATGCCTCAAAACTTCAAGAATAGTGGACAAATGATTTGCATGCTCTTCCATGTTTTTGCTATATATAAGAATATCATCAAAGTATACCACAACAAATTTACCAATGTAAGGCCTAAGAATGTGGTTCATCAACCTCATAAACGTGCTAGGTGCATTTGTAAGCCCAAAAGGCATCACTACCCACTCATACAACCCGAGCTTAGTTTTAAAGGCCGTTTTCCACTCATCCCCTTCTCTCATCCTAATTTGATAATAGCCACTACGCAGATCTATCTTAGAAAAGATTTGAGCTCCATGTAGTTCATCTAACATATCATCTAACCTAGGAATGGGGTGACAATATTTGACAGTTATGGCATTAATGGCCCTACAATCTACACACATCCTCCAACCACCATCCTTCTTAGGAACAAGTAAAACAGGAACTGAACAAGGGCTTAAGGATTCTCTTACAAAACCTTTGGAGAGCAATTCTTCCACTTGCCTTTGTATCTCCTTAGTCTCCTCGGGGTTGGCTCGATAGGCAGGCCGGTTGGGCAATGGTGCTCCCGGAATGAGGTCAATTTGGTGCTCTATCCCCCGAATGGGTGGTAAGCCTCCAGGTACTTCATCAGGGAAGACATCCTTGTAAACCTGCAAAACAGACACCAACTCGCCAGGAAGATCAAATGTAGTATCAACATTTAGGCAAAAATAAGGAGTAAGTAATAAGCAAAAATGTCCCTCTTCCTCTCCAACACTCATTCTTTTCACTTCTTTCATGCTTACAAATAAGCCCTCTTTCCTAACCTCACTCACCTCACCTTTTGATCCTCTCACATTTTTATTCTCAACTTTTTTGTTCTTTTCCTTCCTCTCATTTTTGTTTCCCACATCATTCTTTTCACACTCATTTTTCTTCTCAAGCTCACATTTCTTTTGTTTTTCCCTCATCTCACTCACATATTGCCTATGTAGAAAGGCTTGGTCCTCCTCAACTGCTTTCACTGACAAAGCTTTGATCACCACATCCTTTCCATCCTTCTTGAAAGTGACCCGATTAGCAAATCCATCATATGCAATCCTTTGGTCATATTGCCATGGCCTTCCCAAAAGTATGTGGCAAGCTTGCATAGGCACCACATCAAAAGTGACTTGGTCCTCATATCCTCTCATCTTGATGGGAAAGGTAGCTTGCTTCCTAACTCTCATTTCTCCACTTTGGCTCAACCATTGCAACTTGTATGGATCGGGATGTTGTGATGTCGGCAACCCTAAGGACTTCACCATCATCTCACTAACAATGTTGGCACAACTCCCATTGTCAATGATGACACTACAAATCTTGCCATTCACCTCACAACGGCAATGGAAGATGTTGTCTCTTTGCTCCCTCGAATCATCTTTGGCCATCCTTGTGCTCAAACTCCTCAATGAAACACAATTGAGATTAGGGAAATCTCTATCTCCATTCTCACTACTATCTTCCTCAACATCCTCTAGTACCTCCTTCGGTTCCTCCTCATCTTCTTTCTCCGACTCCGAATAGTACTCTCCCGAGGCATCCATAATCATCACCCTCTTGTTAGGACACTTGTTAGCATAGTGGCCTCTTCCTTGGCATTTGAAACATCTAACATCTCGGTGTCTCTCAACATTAGGCACTTGATTAGGTGTTTGCACACCTTTCCCTTTGTCATCACGCTTGTACTCTTGGCCTCTTCCTCTTTTATTCCCTCCATGTGGCTTCTTGTACTCCACATAAGTCTTTTTATACTCAACTTGAGGCTTTTTAGCATTTGCATCTTTCGTATAATCCTTAGAATAGGATTTAACCATTTTGCATCTTCTCTTGGCTTGGCCCTCCAATCTATGGCCATGTGGTAGGCTTCACTCACTGTTTCCAAGTTATGAAGAGTCATAACATCGGAGTATTCATAATGTAGGCCATAAATGAACCTTGACACCGTGTCCTCTTCTTCTTCATCAATTTCGGCTCTAGTCATCAAAGTCTCCATCTCCTTGAAGTACTCATCCACACTCATTTGGCCTTGAGTGAGTTGTTGCAACCTCTTGTAGCTAGTTCTCTTATATTGCTTTGGCACAAACCTCTCCTTCATTGCCATTTTCAAGCCATTCCAAGATACAATTCTCCCAATTGCTCGTCTCCTAGCCTTGAGCTCTCTATGTTGCCACCATTCTAAAGCATAGCCCGTGAACTCCAAAACAGTACATCTAACCTTTTCATTCTCCGGCATGGGTGTTTGCAAGAAAAATAACTCCATCTTCTTCTCCCAATTGAGATATACATCGGGGTCACTTGATCCGTCGAAAGGTGGGATGGTGACCCTGTAGTTGGAGTTGAAGTTGTTGTTGTTGTTCCTCCTTTGGGGACCTTGGCGGTTACCTCCTCGATAACCCCTCCCATCATATAAGTCTTGCCCCTCCGACTCATCTCCCAAGCCATCAAACTCTTCTTCTTGTTCCTCATTCCTTTCCTCATAATCCTCATATTCTCTTCTTTTTCTTGGAGGTCTCTCTCTTGTTTCCTGGACTCGACTATTCTCCTCTATAGTATCTAGGCGGTTCCGGAAGCCTCCAATTACATCCATCTCTTGAGCCAATTGGTGGATCACATCCTCCAAGGTGATCTTCTTCCCTGCACTTGAATCCTCCGCCATAATACTCCAAATACCAAGTGGGATCGTCAACAAATCAAAAAAATATAAAAAGTAAGAAGTATGAAAAAGAGATGAGAAGATATTTGCCTAAACTATTCCTCAAAACTCTCTTTTCTTCTCACACAACCCTCAAGTGTTCCTCTCTAGTTGATCACCCTCAACCCTTGAGTCGTTCACACCAAATTCACAAGATTCAAGCACACAATTGTCAAGCAAGGATGAGATGATGATTCACAAATGCATAACAAGTAGTTCCTAGGTAAGGCTAAACAAGAAAGGCTATCAAGGCTCAAATGGGTTTAAGGATGGATAATGTCAACCCCACAAAGAAAACAAGATCAATCAACAAATGCTAAGGGAGTATTCAACTTTTTTTTTCTTCTTTTTTTTGTAGAGCTTGGCTTTTGTGCTCTAATGCCTTTTAACCGTTCGGTCTCACAATGTTTAGGGGAATTCCACTATCAAAAAAAATTGTTGATGGAACTTCAACCCTTTGGCTCTTGATACATCATAGGAACCATGAGCCAACGGTTTTCATCCACTTTTTTTTTTGTAACAATCTCTTTTTTTTGTATCTTTCAATAACTCCCAATGCTATCAATCAACAATCAAGCTAATCAAAGCATATAAGCATCAAGCATTCCATCTTGCCAAGAAAATCAACTTTGGCATTTCAACAAACACCTTGTGGGCAATATTTTTGGGTATTTTCTTGAAAATAGAATTAATGGCAAAGGAATTCCACAATGCATCAACACCAAGAATAAACAACCTAATTAGGAGCTAAGAAGTCCTAATCAAGCTCTGATACCAAATTTAATTATGATGTATGCAAGCAAGAAATTGGAAAAACAAGCGACAAAAGCAAAACAAAGGATATGGCAAGTGTGATGTATGCAAGCAAGAAAATGGGAAAACAAGCAACAAAAGCAAAACAAAGGATAGGGCAAGTGGGTTCAATGAAACAATGGGTTTTGATCAAGTAAACTTGATATGAGGATCAAGCTCCCAAGAACTAAACCTAAAATGCATCAATGAACATACTTAACTCAATCAAAACTTGCAATCCAATTGAGTAAGACGAACCTAACACAAATTCAATGTGAATAGACCCGGTTTTGATGTGGAAATCAAGTAACCCTTGATCCCCAAGATGATCAACCTTTGATACCCTCAAAAGATGAACAAAAGAAAGATAAACTTTGATAGATGAATGATAGTTGAATTATGTTTGATCCTTCCCCAATCCTAACATATAACCCTAGGAACAAGAAATGCAATTACCAAGAAATACTAAGGTAGAAATGGGATTTAAGCCTAACAAAGTGATCCCAAGATAAATCTAGTGAATACCAATTGAAATTACATGGAACAAGTGGGGAAGGAAATGAAATAAGCTAAAATAGGGTAATGGGGGTCGGATCCCTCTTGTGCGTGCCCACGCCCAAGGCCAAAAATGTTTCTGCCTCCTTTTTTCAATGCACCAACAAACCAGTCTAATTTCTCCTCTTGTGCGTGCCCACGACCAAGGCCAAAAATATTTCTGCCTCCTTTTTTCAATGCACCAACAAAGGGGCGCCCAAGGTGATCTATCTTGCTTCGGTTTGGCTTCGTTTCGATCCCGGTGTTGGTTATTGCTTTATGGGTGAGCTTGGCAATGATGTAGCTCATGTAACCTTCACCCTCGAGCTTCTTCAATATGGTGGTCACACCACATTCAAACAGCCCATTCATATATAAGTTAAAAATAATGTCACTACAGTTGCAGCGGAAAATAATATCTACGTATATAATGCAGCGGAATTTAAAAATAGGGCCAACATGGCCTAATCACGGGTTAAACAGGCCCGTTCATGCAAGTTCTAGTCTAAAGCAAAATTTAAGAATAAAGTGTTCCCCAAAATTCCCATGTATGCATATGATGATGCATATTCTTCAGCTCTGAAAGAAAAAGGGAAACAATATGGTTTCGTCAGCAAAAACTTGCTGAGTAAGTTAACACATACATGATTATGAGGTTTCAAAGCCTTTAATTAAATTTAAAGAAAACATGTGCATACATGACATGATTTAATGTATTCATCTAATAACAATTTAACCGCATAATTTAAAAGACAGGGATTTCATAAGACCATAAATATAGCTTGCAAAATAATGTAACTGTAGGACATAATTTAAAAGCATAATCTAAAAGGAACAATTTTCGAGTCTTCTAGTTTCGTGTCTCATGTCTCATGTTTATATCTCAATTGTCATTCGACAAGCTTTATTTATCAATTGCCTTTCGGCAAGCTTATTTATCAATTGCCTTTCGGCAAGCTTTACTTATCAATTGCCTTTCGGCAAGCATTATATATCAATTGTCTTTCGGCAAGCTTTATTTATCAATTGCCTTTCGGCAAGCTTTATTTATCAATTTGCCTTTCGGTAAGCATTATATATCAATTGCCTTTCGGCAAGCATTATATCTCAATTGCCTTTCGGCAAGCATTATATTTCATGTGTATTTTATTTCAAAGGAATTCCCAATCGTTTAAACCTTAAAGGCTAATTTCACCGTTCAACAAGATTTTCAAGATTTGACTTGGTCAACCACAGTTTACTTCAAAATTCATTAAAAATTGAGTTTAAGTCCAAAAATTCTGAAATTTGACCGGTACCTCAAAAACACAGAGATGAACAAGTTTCATCTTTTAAGTTTTTCGATCCGAGATAAGGAAGTAAGCGAAAAATGTCAATATTCTGTCCGAAAATTTCAACACCAGTTTCAAGATTTTGAGATCTACCATAGCAAACTAACTCCAAATTTGATGAAATTTTACAGGGTGATACCTAAGACATATATCTACAACTTTCATTAGAACGCAAAGCCTAATTCTCGTCGGATCAGAGGTTAATCTTTAGATCAAGTTCGAAACTAATTCCTGTCAAGATTCTTGATTTTGGTACGAACGCAGATCGGATCGGCTCAGGTTCGGAGGTTCAAATCTTAACGAAAAATTCTAAAAATCTACAGTGGCGTTCGAAACTCATAGATCTATAATTCATATGTTCAACACAGCTCCTAGTTCCGCCTAAATCTAATGTCAAAATTGCCAAGAAATTCGAACCAAGAATCTGTCCCCGTTTCAAGATCTAAATCTAAAGCATGTGGGTTTCGGTCGTTTTCCAATATCAAAACACGATGAAAAATTATAAAAATTTTACACGAACTAGATCGGTGTCTTAGGAACGTTTTTGTGTTTTAAGTTTTCTCGTTTGAACAAATTTAGGGTTCGGAAAAATCACGCAAGTCTGTTGCGCCGTGGTTTTCTTCGGGTTAACAGATTTTTAGGTTTCTTGATTAGATTCTTCCGTTAGGTGTATTTTAAATCGCCCAAAACCATAGTAAGATTAACATACAGATTCACGGTTGTCCCGGCTCGTCGATTCGGAGGCGTGGCTTCCAGTCCACCGTTTATCTCCTCCGTTCGTCGGGTTCTTCGTTCTAGATCCGATTCGTGGTGTCGAAAGGAAAAAGATTAAGTTAGGATTCGTTTTCGAATCAAAAAATAAGAGACGAATGGATCAGACTTACCATGACGATAGAAGACTTCCGGATTCGTCCAACACAATCCTCGCCTTGGTTTCGTGCCTCCGACGACTCCGGGATTAGGGTTTCCGAACGTATAGAGAGTTGTAGGGTTTTTGAAAAGTGTTCGGGGCTGCCAAGAGGTGTTATTTATAGATAGGCACGACCTAGGGACGTCCAAGGTCGGCCTTGGTGAGTCTTGAGCCGAAAGGAATACAACCGAAGTCGGAAAATCCGGATTCGGGCGAGTGAATCTCGCAACGGGCGAATCTGTCAAGTGGCGCGGGGTTGTCGCGCCGTTTAGCCACTCACCGCGCGGCCACCGCGCGGCCCATTCCTGGACTTCGGTCCGGGCGGGTCGTGCGATCCGTCGGGCGTTTCCTCCTCTCTTTCGGACTTCTATCCCTCTATGTTCTCGGATTCGGATTCCCGGGATATTTTCGGGCTCCTAGTTCCTCTATCTTAATTCTTACTCGGGTCTAGATTTAATATTGGCCTCGAATTCTCGAGTCCATTAGTGTCGGGTTTATCTTTGGCTTTACGGGTATTGGGAAATTTAATTCTTTCTTAAATTAAATTCCATTTCTCATTTCCTTGTGTATTATTTATCAATTTATTTATTGTAACAGTTATGTTTATTATTTATTTATTTTTTTTGTTTATTTTATGTTATAAAATTCTCGGGTATTACAGTCTACCCTCCTTAAGAATCAACTTCGTCCTCGAAGTTGTGTTTCGGCTTTTCTCGTATTAGGAACTAATTCTTTTGTTTGTTTTATTATTTTGCGACTGAACTTAGAATTAAAACTTCTAAGCTGCCTACGTACCCTGTGAAGGGATCAAGCCATAACGTAGTTCAAAACAATTTGAATTTGTCTATTTATTTATTCGGGATACATATTGTCAAAAATAAATGTCTATCTCTGGGGTATTACATCCTCTCCCCCTTAGGACTTCAGTTATGTCCCCATAACTGCCTATTCAGTATTCTCAAGAGGTTTCGGGTTTTGGTCTTTATTCTGAGGGTGTCGGTGCCCTTGGTTGTCGCCATTTTGACCGTCTGGGTTTCGTGGTTGCTTGGGTCGAGTAGTCACATCCCCTCTCTTGTTAATGTTCTCTTTCCGTGTCCGGCAATTACGCAGCCGATGACCATGTCGACCACATCGAAGGCATGCTCCAGGCTGAGGGCATCCTCTCGCATAATGCGGTTTACCACACTTTGGACATGGTGGCGCATAGTCACCATGGTTGAAGACTATTCCCTTTTTCTCTCCATTGTCACTTTGATGTTGTCCGTTCGAGTCTCCATAGAATTGGTCCTTATCCATCTTTTATTCTCCTTGTGGTCCTTGGTTAGCCTCATCTACCGGTTTCCGTTTCAGTCCTTGAAATCGTGCAACTGCTACCGCACGATCATAAACCGTCTGCAGGTTCGTGAATTGTCCTACTGCAAGTATCTCCCGGATACTAAGTTCAGACCCATCTCGAATTTCTGAGCCTTGTCAGAGTCGATTGGCACTAGCCTCGTAGCAAATCGTACTAGCTCCTTGAATTTGCTGTAGTATTCTTGCACCGTTTGTGCACCTTGCTTTAAGTTGATGAATTCCTTGTACTTCGCAGTCTTGGTGCTCAGTGGGTAGAATCATTCCCTCAAGGCTTCCTTAAGTTCTTCCCAAGTGTAGGTTTCTTCGTCCTCCTCTGAATTCGCTTGAAGATTTCGCCACCACTCATCGGCTTCGCCTTCTAAGTAGTAGGTCACTACACGTATCTTCTCCTCCTCAGGGCATTTGATAGCGTTCAAGAGCTTATCAAATGTACGGATCCACCCTTCCAACTTGGCCGGATACTCTTGGCCGTCATAATGGGGTGGGTTGTAGGGGTTTACTAACGCCAAGTAGTTGGCTCGGGCTACTGGCGGAGGTACTGTTGTTTGTGCCCTATGCACCTCGGCATTTCCTAATGCTACAAGGACTTCCTCCACAGTCTTTAGACGTTCTTCCATGTTGTTGGGTGCGGGAGGTACTCGTTCTCCTAGGTTTTGAGGGGTCTCATTATTATTGGCTACGTTGGGGAGGTTAGCGTCAGTGCCGTTTGGACTTACCTTCCTTGGGTTTCTCCTAGGTGCCATTTTCTGTTATAACGTATATAGATTAGTTTATCAGAGTTTAGATAGATCGCTTGAACAAGAAATTTGCTAAATCGTATATGAGATCAAGTGTTAAACGCGCGCCCATAAGGCCACGTTTAGAGCATCGTGAGTTTCAAATTTCGAATTTCGAATTTTCGGATTTGTTGTTTGGAAATCCAAACAAGATTTTTGAAATAAAGAGTGTTTTAATAAAAACTTGATTTTTATTGTTCCACATAAGGAAATTTTCTAATTCGTACATGGGTAGGAATGGCTAAGGCCGAGGATTGTTATGCTTAGGCGTGCGCATAGATGAATAAGATCTAGAACTACGGCAAGATCAGTCTCTAGTGAGCGTTTCTAATTCGATGTCAAGCCTCTAAGTTATCTAGGTGTAGCAAGAGATCTAAGTTAGAATATATCACGCTTCTAAGTTCTCTAAGTAAAAATTCATTTCCATGGAATGAATGCTTTAAAAATTTAAAATAATAGTTAAAATTCTTGAACCTCTATATTGGATCAAAAATTATTATCATTTGGGCTAAAAAAAATGATTTGGGCTAGGAAACTTTCAAAATAATAATTTGGGCTTCTATAGATAATAGCTTTAAAGTAATAGTAATAATGGTTTTAAAAAAATAATAGTTTAAAAATAATAATTTAAAAATATCCGGGCTCTGATACCAACCTGTAACACCCCGGTCTTTGGTCACCCAGGTCGGGATGTCTCCGCCACACCTCCCTAGCAAGACACGGTTTCTCCGAGCTTGCTAAAGAGATGCAAGGCTATGGTTTTTCATAATTTAAAACATTCAAATAACCCATTCATATATAACTTAAAAATAATGTCATTACAGTTGCAGCGGAAAATAATATCTACGTATATAATGCAGCGGAATTTAAAAATAGGGCCAACATGGCCTATTCACGGGTTAAACAGGCCCGTTCATGCAAGTTCTAGTCTAAAGCAAAATTTAAGAATAAAGTGTTCCCCAAAATTCCCATGTATGCATATGATGATACATATTCTTCAGCTCTGAAAGAAAAAGGGAAACAATATGGTTTGGTCAGCAAAAACTTGCTGAGTAAGTTAACACATACATGATTATGGGGTTTCAAAGCCTTTAATTAAATTTAAAGAAAACATGTGCATACATGACATGATTTAATGTATTCATCTAATAACAAGTTAACCGCATAATTTAAAAGACAGGGATTTCATAAGACCATAAATATAGCTTGCAAAATAATGTAACTGTAGGACATAATTTAAAAGCATAATCTAAAAAGAACAATTTTCGAGTCTTCTAGTTTCGTGTCTCATGTCTCATATTTATATCTCAATTGTCATTCGACAAGCTTTATTTATCAATTGCCTTTCGGCAAGCTTATTTATCAATTGCCTTTCGGCAAGCTTTAGTTATCAATTGCCTTTCGGCAAGAATTATATATCAATTGCCTTTCGGCAAGCTTTATTTATCAATTGCCTTTCGGCAAGCTTTATTTATCAATTGTCTTTCGGAAAGCATTATATATCAATTGTCTTTCGGCAAGCATTATATCTCAATTGGCTTTCGGCAAGATTATATTTCATGTGTATTTTATTTCAAAGGAATTCCCAATCGTTTAAACCTTAAAGGCTAATTTCACCGTTCAACAAGATTTTCAAGATTTAACTCGGTCAACCACAATTTACTTTAAAATTCATTAAAAATCGATTTTAAGTCCAAAAATTCTGAAATTTTACCAGTACCTTGAAAACACAGAGATGAACAAGTTTCATCTTTTAAATTTTTCAATCCGAGATATGCAAGTAAGCGAAAAATGTCAATCTTTAACAGGTTAATATTCTGTCCGAAAATTTCAACACCAGTTTCAAGATTTGGAGATCTACTATAGCAAACTTACTCCAAATTTGATGAAATTTTACAGGGTGATACCTAAGACATATATCTACAACTTTCATTTAGAATGCAAAGCCTAATTCTCATCGGATCATAGGTTAATCTTCAGATCAAGTTCGAAACTAATTCCTGTTAAGATTCTTGATTTCGGTACGAACGCAGATCGGATCGGCTCAGGTTCGGAGGTTCAAATCTTAACGAAAAATTCTAAAAATCTACAGTGGCGTTCTAAACTCATAGATCTACAATTCATATGTTCAACACAGCTCCTAGTTCCGCCTACATCTAATGTCAAAATCGCCAAGAAGTTCGAACCAAGAATCTGTCCCCGTTTCAAGATCTAAATCTAAAGCAGGTGGGTTTCGGTCGTTTTCGGATATCAAAACACGATAAAAAATTATGAAAATTTTACACTAACTAGATCAGTGTCTTAGGAACGTTTTCTTATTTTAAGTTTTCTCATTTGAACAAATTTAGGGGTTCGGAAAAATCACGCAAGTCTGCTGCGCCGTGGTTTTCTTCGGGTTGTCGGATTTTTAGGTTTCTTGATTAGATCGTTCCGTTAGGTGTATTTTAAATTGCCCAAAACCATAGTAAGATTAACTTACAGATTCACGGTTGTCCCGGCTCGTCGATTCGGAGGCGTGGCTTCCAGTCCACCGTTTATCTCCTCCGTTCGTCGGGTTCTTCGTTCTAGATCCGATTCGTGGTGTCGAAAGGAAAAAGATTAAATTAGGATTCGTTTTCGAATCAAAACGTAAGAGACGAACGGAACAGACTTACCACGACGATAGAAGACTTCCGGATTCGTCCAAAACAATCCTCGCCTTGGTTTCGTGCCTCCGACGACTCCGGGATTAGGGTTTCCGAACGTATAGAGAGTTGTAGGATTTTTGAAAAGTGTTCGGGGCTGCCAAGAGGTGTTATTTATAGATAGGCACGACCTAGAGACGTCCAAGGTCGGCCTTGGTGTGTCTTAAGCCGAAAGGAATACAACCAAAGTCGGAAAATCCGGATTCGGGCGAGTGAATCTCGCAACGGGCGAATCTGTCAAGTGGCGCGGGGTTGGCACGCCGTTTAGCCACTCACTGCGCGGCCACCGCGCGGCCCACGCCTGGACTTCGATCCGGTCGGCTTGTGCGATCCGTCGGGCGTTTCCTCCTCTCTTTCGGACTTCTATCCCTCTATGTTCTCGGATTCGGATACCCGGGATACTTTCGTGCTCCTAGTTCCTCTATCTTAATTCTTACTCGGGTCTAGATTTAATATTTGCCTCGAATTCTCGAGTCCATTAGTGTCAGGTTTATCTTTGGCTTTACGGGTATTGGGAAATTTAATTCTTTCTTAAATTAAATTACATTTCTCATTTCCTTGTTTATTATTTATCTATTTATTTATTGTAACAGTTATGTTTATTGTTTATTTATTTATTTTATGTTGTAAAATTCTCGGGTATTACACCCATTTTCCCCTGAACTCGATGGACCAGAGCCTCTAGCTTTTATGATGTGTTTCCTCAGCAGATATTTCTGGTGTGTTCCAGCCAAAGCCGTCATTCTCGAGACTTACCCCATTGCTTCTAAAATCATGGAAGGGAACCGTATGCCTCTTGCTGATTATTTTCTCGCCCATTTATATGATGGCATTTCAGTTCAGGTCCAGGGTTGGGCAAACGGTCGTTCAGACAGATCTCGCGGCACTTTCTGGTTTCTTCATTTATGTCTGGTCTGGCATTTTCGGGATGTTTCTGGCCTTGGAGCTCAGACACCCGTTACTATGCCTCCTTCAAGCAATGATCTCCTTGGGGTCCGTTTTCCTGACATGTTTTTTACTCAGTGGATATATTATTTCTTGAACAGATAGTCCACTGCCTCTTTCTGCGATTGCCCTTTTGGTGGTACTTCTGGTAGTTGGTTTCGGCTATTGGCATTCCCCCTTTTGGTAAACCCCTTCCGAAGCCGATTGCTCAGGTTTGGAATGCCTGCATCGTTCCTCGCCATATCTTTAATTGCTCGTTGGTGGTACCCCCCAACCATTCTAATCTTTCTGAGGTCTAAACCCTCACTTGGTCAGTCGTCAGTTTGGTTTTGCCCAAGACGTGGTTCTTGCTCTCCACGGGGACCCAAATAGATATAACAAAGACTACAAGGGAATCGGCCCTTCTAAGAGTCGTCAATCCTGCCGGACCTGGGCCGTTTGAATTCATGACTTTGAAGTTCGTTCCTTCGATGTCCGTCCTGGCTTATCGACCAAACATTTTGATGATTGGTGGGGAAAAGTATTAGCTTGTGCTCACTTTAGCACTGACTTGCAAGCTCACTTTATTACTCGTGGCTTTTCAGGTATTATGATTTTCTCTATTATTGAATTAGCCCCTGATTATTCCTATTCCTCTCAGGAGGATGAGCCTTTGGCCCCTCCGCCCAGTAAGCCTTCTATTTTTCCCATATTCTTCTTGTTTTCTACGTTTCATTTGGATTATTCTCTTATTCTTTCTTGTTTCATAGGGACTGGATCGCAAAAAGATGCTTCGGCCCCTCTGTCTCGTCCACTTACTTCGTCTACTTCAGCCGTTACCACTACCTCCGGCCGAAAGTGGACTGCTCCGAGTTCGAGTAGGTCAGATGATGATCCTGCTCCCAAATCTAAGAGGCGATCGACCCGTTCTCCCCTGGGTCAGCCACTGTGGCCGATCAGGTATCATACATTCCTTTTTATTTTCCCTTATTATTCTAGATATTTTGACCATTCGTTATCATAATGGTGATAACTCTCGCTTTTTTCTCCTTCTTAGAATCGTCCACCTTTGGATTCGTCGGGGATGTTGGCCTCTCCTGGCCATTTGTCTGACCCGGATGACATACCTCACCAGTCCCTCACTCCTTCTCGTTTGGCTTTGGACCCGATAGGTGAGACTGCTGTCATTTCTTCTTCTGCTCCCCCTTCTGGCTCTTTTCTCCAGTCTTCCGCAAATATCCCCGAGGCCGATCCGGAGTCTAACCCCAACTTGTCTAGTCCAACTTCTTGTACTTCTGGAGTTGTTAGTGCTGAACTGGCTATCCGTACTCAGGCTACTCCTTCGGCCGTTATCCAACCATCCTCTTCTGCTGTAGTTCTTTCTAATCCTTCTATTGTTCGTCTTCAGCAAGAAGAATCATCCTCTGTCGAGAGGCACCCTGCCTCTCCTTTCCCGAATAGAGAAGTTCTAGATGACTTCTCTCCGATTTTGCCTCTTCCTGCATTGGACTTTCCTGATAGCTTTGGAGACTGTTTGGATGAGTTGGATCGTCAGATTATTCATCAATCGGATGTGCTTTCCGCCCAGACCAAGCCCCTTCTCTTGCTTGTTTCCCATATTGAGCATACTTTTTCTGAAGAAATTCATTCTTCAGGCTTGGAGGAAATTATTAAAGCGATGTCTACCTGCATCTTGCGTGTGGATTTGGAACTTCCTGGTATTCTGGCTACTCATAAGAAGCTCGAAGATGAACATGCCTCTATTCCTCTTCATCATAGAAAGTTCGACAAGCATTCCTCCAACTACCAGGAGTATATGAGCAAATTGTCTGGTAACAATCTTCTCAGGCTTAAATTTTCAGAAGAATTAGCTGCAACTCAATTGGAAATTGGTCGACTCCAACGTAAGGTGCAGGATCTAGAAAATGCTTTAGCTGAAGTGGATGCGGATTCAGCTCGTCTACAACATCTTGTTAAGCAACTCCACAAAACTGCTCAAGTTCCAAAAGAAAAACTTACCAGCCTTTAGCGAGAGATGGGTTATATTTCTCTGAGATCGTCTTTTAGTGAGGAAGCCATCTGCATTTTTCAAAGATTATGGATGGAAATTCAAGCTGTGGCAAGCAGATTCCGCCCTGTTGTTGCTAAATTGCGTTCTTCGTCCGATGCCTCTTCTACTTCTATTGATCCCAATCCCTCTGCTGCTGACCCTTCCCTAGAAAATGAAGTTAGGCCCTCATACACTGTTCTACCATCGGTTTGTCCCTCAGCAGGAGATGGTATGAGTTACCTGTACCCCTTTTTTTGTGTTTTGTTTCTTCTTTTCTTATCTTCATCCTTTTCTTTAGATACTCAGTCTGAGCTTCTTCAAGATGCGTCTGAGCATCTGCTATCATCTCAACCAGACGAAGCTCATATTTCAGCCGAAGATGAAGCTCGAGTGCTCCAAGACTTTCAATCGGTGCTGGATCCCGCTGTTGGTTCTGGTCCCTCGGATGATCCACACACTGATTGTCTTCCTGGGTTGGATAACGATATCGCCTTTGATATTAGTGAAGACTAAAACTCGTTATTTTTGCCACTTTTGGCCTCATTTGTTGTAATGGCCGTAATTTATTTTTCGGCCGGATTGCTTTTGTTGCAGAACCTTTGCCCTTAATGTGTTTTTGTTGGCTTAGTCAAACTTTCGGCCGATACTTGCTCGTACAGTCGGCCTGTTTATTGTCATTTGTCTTTTTGTGCATTACTTTGTCAGCTTCCCGTAATCTTCGGGATTTCTCTCTGCAGCTTTCTCGGAAATTATGAAACGTCTTTTCCATAATTGGTATTTACTGGTTTATGTTTCTAATTTCACCGTCAATGCCACCATTTAAATCCCCTATAAATACCAGTAGTCCCATGCCCTCCAGTATCATGCTTTACAATGTGTTTCATACTTTCTTCAATCCATATTCTTTCCCTTGCACCTATGCCTCCACGGCCTGTTAGGCTTCCTTATTCACTAGCATCTTTAGCCAAGACACAAAAAGCTTCCTTCCATGCAGCACGAACTCAGCTAATCTCCTCTTTACCAAACTCATGCGGGAGAGGATCTCTGAATACCCTTTCTAACCTTGATCGCGACGGTCATCTTTAGGCTAAGACCTGTCTCTAAATATTGATATGGCTCGTCGGATCCTTGATTATGTTGGTCTCGTAGGGTTTTGGGTGACCGACCGCACCCCGTTTCTTCTACGGGACCATTCATGGATTTTGCTCTGAAGGGCATACCCCTCGGAGTTCTTGCTGTGTTTGCCTTGCGAGGTATTCCCGTTGCTTTCAGCAGCGAGATCCATGTATTTCTTTTTTCTTTTTGATCGGGTGAGGCTGGTTTCACTAGCACAGCCCCTGCCGATCTCCCCAGCGGGAAGGACTTGGGAAATTTTCTCAGGTGTCTTCAACTTCGAATCCCATGTGGTCCCCCTCTCTTCCTCATCGCGGTAGAATAGGACGTTTCCCTTGTATATTGTAACTTCCAACTACCCACGCCGCTTTCGGCCGAAGTAGCTCCTCTTTGTAATGTTCGTCCTTGGAATAAAATGTTTACTTCTCTTGTTTAATCCCAAACTGAAGCATAATATTTCTTCATGTATCTTGCATTAACTGGATTCATCATTTGCTCTTCATTTTCGTCCACTAATGTGTATGCTCTATTTGGCAATTTCGTCTGAATAATAAACGGCCCCTCCCAATTGGGGCTCCACTTTCCCATTCGGCCATCCTTCTGCTTGGGTGGTCATATAACTTTCCAAACTAAATCACCAACTTCAAAACGTTTAACTCGGATTCTCTTATTGTACCAATCGGACACAACATCTTTATTTTTCTGTAAATTCTTGAATGTCTCAACCCGATCGGAATTAACATCTAATAATTCATCCTTCATTGCTTGGTCATGTTGTTCGGCTGAAACTTGGTCTGGCTGGCTTGTCCTCAAAGTTGGCACTGTTATTTCGTCCGGCAGTACTGCATCCATCCCATATGTCAGCCGAAATGGCGTAAACCCAGTGGCTGAAGTCTTGGCATTCTGATAGGCCCATAATGCTTCGGACAACTTTTCATGACATTTCCTTGGCTGATCTTCAATCATCTTTTTAATAATTCCTATCAGTTGTTTGTTTGTGGCCTCTGCTTGCCCATTTCCTTGTGGATAATATGGGAATGAATGGACAATCTTCATTCCATATTGATCAGCAAAAGCTTTGACTTTATCTCCAACAGAAACAGTTCCTCTATCTGTTAAAATCGTCTGTGGAATTCCAAATCTATAAATCAACTGTCTTTTAATAAACTCGATGACCTCTTTTTAAGAAATACTGGCATATGCTTGTGCTTCGGCCCACTTTGTAAAATAATTTGTAGCCACTAAGACATACTCATGTCTCTTTGAAGAAGAGGGGTGAATTTTTTCCAATAATATCCATAGCCCATCCTCGGAACGGCCATGGTTTAATCATAATATGTAACTCATCGGCCGGTAACTTCTGAATTGGCCCATTCTTATGGAAATCGCGACATCTTCTCGCATATCTTTCACAATCAGCTCCCATATTCAGCCAGTAGTATCCCAGCCGAATAATACTCCCTTTCATTGATTTTCCAGCTCGATGCGCGCCATATATTCATTTGTGTACTTCGCCCATCACTCTCTTAGCGTCTTCCACTCCTACACATTGGATTAATATTCCGTTGACAATTCGCTTAAAGAGTAATCCTCCGATTATTATATAATCCATCGCTTTCCGCTTTTCGGCTGGGTTAGCTTCGGCTGGAGCTTCTAAGATTTGTGCTATTTCTTTAATCCATTCGGCCTTCTCTGTTTTGGCCAAATATATCTCAATATTACCGGCCTTCGGCATTATCCTATATCTTTCCGCATGTTGCGCTAATTCATTAGCCAATTCATTCTCTTTTCTCGGAATGTACTCTACATACACCTCATCAAATTCTTCTAATAAATCAATTGCATCTTCATACAACCCAATTAGCTGTGAGCTTTTAACAGAAAAATCCTCAAGTAATTGCTGAATAACCACCTGAGAATCTCCCTTGATTAATATGGCCTTGACCCCTTCCTTTATCAACTGTTGTAATCCCGAGATCAATGCCTTATACTCCGCCTAGTTGTTAGTGTATGACATGGGCAATTGCACATAATATTTGTATATCTTGCCCTCCGGTGTATGTTGCGTGAACCCTGCTCCAGCACCTGAGGCTGCTTTAGATCCATCGAACATCATCGTCCACGGATGTAGGTATACAATTCCCACTTCATCTCTTCCCCTCGGCCGAACTCCCTCTTCGATAACTTCTCGCATCGGAGACATTGGATGGTCGGCCAGGAAGTCAGCTACAATTTGTCCTTTCATAGCCTTTAGTGGTTAGTACCTTAAATCGTACGCGTTCAATCTCATGGCCCACTTAGCCATTCTTCGGCTGCTAATCGGATCATTCATCATGATTTTAACTATATCAACCGAAGCCACCACTACTACTTGTCTCGGCTGAATATAATATTCCAGCTTTTGACAAGCATAATATAGACTTAGGCACAATTTGTGAATCGGCGAATACCTGAGCTCTGCATCTTCAAGAATTCTGCTCAGATAAAAGATAGCTCGATCTCTACCTTCTTCGTATTCTTGAGCTAATAAGGCTCCTATGGACTCTTCGGCCGATGCTATGTATAACTTTAACGGTCGGCCGAGGATTGGAGGAACCAACACAGGTGGACTGATTAAAGCTTGCTTTAATTGCTCAAAGGCTCTCAGTTAGTCATCTCCCCATTTGAATTCTCTTCTTTCTTTAACCTAAGCAGATCGGTTAATAGTTTCCCTTTCCCGACTGCATTAGCCAAGAATCTCCTCAGAAAACCGATCTGACCTAAGAATTTCTGCAGACTCTTCCTATCATGATGTGGTCTGGCTTCCTGGATAGCCTTGGTTTTGTTTGCATCTACCTCTATACCCTTGTTATGCAACAAAACCCCCAGGAAATTCCCTACTTGTACTCCAAAAGCACACTTGCCTAGATTCATCTTGACTCCGTGTAACCTCATTCTTGCAAACACTCTTCTTAAGTCGGCCAAATGGCTCTCCACATCTTTGGATCGGACCATGACATCATCATGTAAACCTCCACGCAGTCTCCTATTAGGTCATGAAAGATATAATTCATGGCCCTTTGATATGTAGCCCCAGCATTCTTCAAAACCAAATGGCATAACTACCCATTCATAAATCCCAATGGCCCCAGGGCATCTGAATGCAGTCTTGTGTATATCTTCTTCGGCCATAAAGATTTGGTTATAACCAGAATAACCATCCATAAAAGATAGCATTCCTTGCTTTGCGGCCGAATCAATTAACAAATTAACAATGGGCATCATATATTCGTCTTTGGGAGTTGCTATATTGAGATTTTGAAAATCAATACAAACCCTCAACTTCCCATTCTTTTTAATTACTGGTACAATATTCGATAACCAATCTACATATTTAGCTGGCCTAACAAATCCGGCCGCTAACAATTTCTCTATTTCTTCCTTAAT
Organism: Hygrophila difformis; assembly: GCA_030278955.1. Classification (NCBI taxonomy): domain Eukaryota; kingdom Viridiplantae; phylum Streptophyta; class Magnoliopsida; order Lamiales; family Acanthaceae; genus Hygrophila; species Hygrophila difformis. Next base: position 31,358,845 of record JAOANR010000008.1, on the reverse strand, counting down.
CTTTGGGACGATTTCAGGCGTTGCCCTCATGGTCGGCTGTTTATACGGCCTGAAACCCTCCTTAATAGGTAACTTGTGCTCTACAATCGACCTTTCTAAGCCAGGCATTTCTGTATAATTCCAGGCAAAACAATCTTTGAACTCAACTAAGACCTCCTTGAATTGGCTAATCATGTGTTGATCTAGATTTTCACTGATTGGAATCTCTCTTGGATACTCGTCTGTCCCAACATTGATCATTTTCAGTGGATCTTGTGCCTTGAAGTCCGATGTCCGCTTTGGAATGGAGTCCACGAGTTCACTCCATCTTGCCTTTTCATCCGTAGGTTCGAGCTCAGCCGACTCGAACTCGGTTGTCTCTTTGCTGCTTTCTTCCATCATTTATTCATTTATCTTATTCCAAAGTTGGCCGTGGGTCGGCCAGGTATCTCACTTCGAATCCCAAATCCGTCCAGTCACACACAACAACCTCTGGGTATCGATCCCCTACCACCGCCATGAATGGTTGTATGGGTTCCTCATATAACACTGCATCAATTCGCCCGGCTGAGCTGACTGGAAATGGAGGTTGATCTCCATCTAATTCTTCCACTGCGCCATCGTTCTTCCAGAACCATATCTTCTGATGAAGGGTTGATGGCAAACATCTTGCTGTGTGGATCCAGCATCGACCTAATAAAGCCGTATATGGGACCTCAGCATCTACTACGAAAAACATAGTCGGAATCGAAACCGTTCCTACTGTCACGTCAACGAGTATACATCATTCTGCCGCCGTCTGAGCTCCCACAAAACTCAACACCTTCATTCTAGTGGGTAGCAATTCCTCTCTAGTTCGGCCGATTTTGGCCAAAGTTGACAATGGCATGATATTCACTGTCGTTCCTCCATCAACAAACATCCTTCTCAACGGTCTCCCATTTACCCAACCCTTAACATACAAAGGCCTCACATGTTGAGACATCTTTATAGTGGGAGGTAAAATGGTACTTGGCTGAGCATCTGGGACGAAGGCCTTGTATCCTTCTTCCGAAGTCTTCTCAACTTCGACCTCTGGCCGAAATGCTTCCAACTTGGCAAAACAGAAGTCCACGACAGGCTCTTCTTCGCCGAAGTATTCTCCTTCTTATTGACAAAATACCACAACTGGTTCTGTATCGGACCAATACTCTTCATTATTTGCTATGGTGACGCCTACCATGTTGGCACTAGATCCGAAGTCAAACTTGAATTGCCCAATTGAAAGAGTCTCATTATTCGGGACAATGGATGTTTTAGGTTTCCATTCCCTTGTTCGGACTGGTCTAGGCTTCCACTCTTTTTCTATTTCTCCTAGATCATCGTCAGCCCGAAGCTCTTTCGGTTTCGGCCGAAATTCTATTTTATGTTTCAGCCGATCTTCATTGTTCTTCGGCTTATACGTTCTCTGCTTCATGCTTTTGGCTGACTTGAGATGAGCCGAAAATATCTTGCTTAATATTCTTCCCTCAGAAAAAGAACCATCACTTGAGAAGTCTTCTTCTATGTGCATCATTTTGTATTCTGCTTCCTGTGATGCGGCCGCTTTCAACCGTTGCATCCACCTTTTGAAAGTGCGATATGATCCCTTCCCTTTTGGGGTAATCGTATTATTTTCCTTCCAAGATGGAGTTTCAAATCGGATCTGGCTGAAGTACCCTCGCTACGGAGAATTTTGTACCCACTGACCAACCTGAGTAATAGTAGGTGGTCTCCTAAACCTCTTCATTGCCGGAGATACAGCTTCCTCAGGGACTATAATCTGTATTACAGTTTTCCCATTCTTTTTGTCAGCTGTTGGCTTCATCTCCGAATCCCAACCATTAGTGATTATTTTCAAAGTCGGCTTTTCCCTTCCTTCTTTAAATTCCGACTTTTTTTCTCCTTCCGACCGTTTAATCCATTCCTTGACCTCATAATCACCCAGTCGGTCGAAAACATCTGATACCTTCTCTTTCCCCTTCTGGGGTGAACCCAATCGTCTCCACACTCCTGTCTTCTTATGACCCGATAATTGTTCTCCTAGCCGATCGTGTACAAACCCCTTGCTGGTTGATGGCTGATCCCCTAGCCGATCATGAGCAGACTTCTTCTGATCAGGATGTACCATCACCATATTAGCAACTGGGAATGGGTTCTTATCAATGACCATCAATCTATCCGGGAATTTTAGCTTCCCATCATCAATGTGCTTCTAGACCATCTTCCTAAAATGTCCGCAGACTGCAGTGGTATGGGTGGCAGATGCATGAAATCTACACCACCCAGCCTCCATCTGTTCCTTTGTTGGTTGCGGATGATTTCTTTTGAACTCAAAGAGTCCATTCTTCAAACAATAATCAAATATTTCGTCCATCTGAGAAATATCAAATGTATAAAATTCTTGAGATTCATCTCTAACTTCACCTTCCTTTTCCTTTCCTCTTACTGGCCTGAGAGCTGGACAAGTCATAGGCTTCTTAATTACTAACTCGGCCCTTGCTACTTCTGCTAAAGCGGGTGCATCATCCATATTAAACTCTTCGCTAACCTCACACCTGTCCGAAGACTCTGCAAAGGATGCAGCTGATTGGATGGCTGAGATCTTCCGCCTTGACTTCGGCTTGACTTAAAAGCCGCTTGTTCTGCCAAGTACGTTTCCATCCTTATCGTTTCGGCCGACAATTCGGCCACCGTCCTTGGTCATGTTACCATTAATCTATCCTTGATAACAAACTTCAAATTTTGCTTCAAAATCTAAATATATTCATGCTCTGGCAACATCATCTTCATCTGAGCTTTGATCGCATAGAACATCTCCAAAAACTCATTAACCGTTTCTCCTGCTTTCTGCTTGGTAGAGGTTAGGTCCACTACTAATACCTCGGGACTAGTATTATAGAATCGGTCAAGAAATAACCGCTCCATTTCTACCCAGGTATTAACTGATCCTGGTGGTAAATTAATATACCATTCAAACGTTGGACCAGTAAGCGACAAACTAAACAAAATCAACTTTTGGAAATCGTTCTGTGCTATTCTGGTGCACTGAGCTGTGAACCGGCTGATATGTTCAATCGTCGATCGGCCGATTTCCCCTGAAAACGTATTGAATCAGGAATCTTGACCCCTCTAGGCAACGGATATTGCTCTTCTTTGTAATCAGGATAAGGTTTCCTATACATAGGTCGATTCTCCTGACCGATTAAATTTTCGAACTGAGTACGAATCATCTCCGCTATGAGCTCTCTATCAACCAATTGCGGCTAATTCTGCTGCTGTGGTGGATATTGTTGTTGTACCACTGGAGCAGGTGGTTGCGCTACTGGCTGAGGTGGCTGATACTACTGCTGCTCATACCTAGGTTGAGGCGGGACATATGGTCGTGGTCCTTGCCCTCCTAGCGGCCAATAGGCCTACTGTTGATAATTAACTTGGACATGAGGATTTTGAGGGGCAGGCGGTTGATTTGGAACCATCGGAGGTGGATTATGCACCGCCTGTGCATTTTGAACTCCACGCGGATACATATTCCGTGCGAGTTCAGCTCTGAACATTGCTGGCATTGCTGCCAGTATATTACCTTCAATCTACCGCACTGAGTTCGTAACTGCCGCTTCAACCATGAATTGAATATGATCGCAAAACTGTGGGGTTAGATCGTCATGCAGAAACTCCTGAGCGTTAAAATCCACAGGTCCTGCGAATCCTGGAGGAAAATCGCCTGGATTTGTTGTACGCTCTTCGTGAATTGGTGGCAAATCGGTTCTTGCCGCCGTGCTAACCGCCGGAGTTGCATGCGGATCAACTGCCATTGTGAATGTGCGTCCCACTGGGCGTGCCACTGTTTGGCTTTCGGTGAGCCAATGACCTTTTTCACCTCAAGGGAGGCTATCGGAAAAGAATCAAACCGATTACAGGTCCGGAAATTAAGAAGACGCCCAAACTTGACTAAATTTCAATAAATTCTAATGGCAAAGCTGGATACAATGGAAAATCTACCGGTTGCTAAGAAACAACGACTGGTTATCCGAAAGAGAATTCCTAACCTACCGGTTGTTAAGAAACAACGGCTGATTTGAAGAAAAAAAACCGCTAAAACTAGGCCAGAATCTATGAAAGCTGGTAAAGGAAAGCAGTAATGAAAGCAGTAAAAGATACAATGAAGTAAATTGACATAAAGGAAATTTGGGGTGGATTGGTCTCCCTCAATTCTGTGCTCGACATCCCCTATTTATAGCCGGAGTTTAATAACCGCTCCCCAGCTGCCCTTTGAGCCGATCGGGATTTTCCTCCTTTCGGCTGACTTTGGTCGATCGTTTCAGCCCTGAGGCTTGGGCCTCTCTTGATGCTTCTTTTTTCTTTTTACTCACCCGTTATTTTTTTCCTTTCTGGCCCAATTGTCTAGCCCAAACTTTCTCTCTTGGCCCAATATCTTGGTGGTCACAACAGAGTCATCGATATGAAGTGGTGCTAGCACGAGGCACTGGTGTAAAGGTTGATGCCCGTGTTGTGATGGCTGAGTTGGCGGTGATGCCGACGATGATGCAGAGACTTGGAAAGAAGCTTAGACGATATATAAACATATATATATATATTCCTAAGGTAGGTCTAGAAAAAGATACAAGTATACAACATAATATCTATTATATTTTATATAATATAAAAGAAAACAAATCTACATATAAATAACTAACTACACATCATATACGTGTGCAGTGTGTATATATATATATGTATTTCCCATCCTTAAGATATTCTAAATGAGATACACTATCCTAAGCATATGCATCAGTATCCACGGTTTTTGCTTTTCCCAATAGATAATGAGTCTCAAAATTAAGATATTTGTAATTGCTTTCCCCGGGGAACAATGGACCGCCTTGTAGACCACCATTGTTTTGTTCGTGGGTGGAATTCACATCAATCAATGATGATTGATCATCATCATCCTCTTCCGACGAGGCCATTTCGCCCTCCCATGGAGCAATTGTGAATTTTTCAGAAACCATATCTGGTTCCTATCCATAAGTTGTGTGAAGCCCCCCAGGCAACAAAAGTGCTTGCACTTCTACAACTCCCCCTGGAAAATTCTTGGGAGCCCCCTCTGACTTGCCTTTTAATAGAAATTCTCGTGGGTTTGCCTTTCGACTCCCACTGTGGTCACTATTTGTATCGCCGAAAAACTATTTCCTTGATAATACAATATTTTTTTGGTCCATTACGGCCGATAGGTGTTCCAATGGCCTGGCCATAATATTGCACATATAATATGGATTGTATTCATATGCCGGTTGTGAATAGCTGAATGAATACGTCAATTGCTGATAGAAATTGTAATTGGAATACATAGTTAACACTAAATTAAACTAAGACTAAAAACTAACAAAGATAAGATAAAGAAGATACGAGTAATTTGATTGATTGTCTGATGATTCTTTTATTCCAATACACTGCCTATTTATAGGACTAAATAAAGACAGTTACTTTCTAATCTAAATACACGTACACATTAGAGAAAACTACTAATTCAAATACAAAAACCAACCTACTACTTATTCAATGCAATAGCCGGCCACTACAACAACAACCCTACAACTTATCTGAAATATGGAATAATATTATTTTTGTGTGATAACTAAGTTTGAATTCCGAAGAAAGAAAAATAAATGATTTACTACAAACTAATAGCTAAACCCTTAGAGAAAAAAGATGGAAGTCCACTCGGAAAACTCTCTCCCACTCCCTAAAATGGTCCCTCCGCCGGAGCCCCCTGACTCCGACGAAACCCCTCATGCGATGAAATCCTCTTTCCGTGATATCACCTTTCGTCGTCCAGAGGTTCCAGATCAGGATGACCGACCTTTGAGAGAACTTGCTACCCTTGGTTTTGTCAATGGCAATCCTCTCCTGCCCAGTGTGGATTTTTCATATTTGACCATGAAGCGCTTATGCCAACGATTTGTGGATGCACTGGTGATCAAGGTCTTTGGCAAAAGGATTGGTTTAGTCCTATAAAGGAGAAGTTGGCTCGCATCTGGAAATCTACCGGCCATTTTGAATTGCTTGATGTGAACTGAGGGTATTTTTTGGCAAAGTTTGATACGGATGATGATCGTAGTAAGGTGCTCTATGGGGGTCCGTTGTCGGTCTTCGATCACCTTGTGGTTGTGGCTTCTTGGACAATTGAGTTTCTTGATCCCAAGTGTGACATTACCAAAACAGCGGTGTGGGTGAGATTCCCGGACTTAGTCAGCGTGTTCTTTGATGAAGAAGTGATGTTTATTATTGTTGGCTTAGCTGGGCGAGTATTGCAGATTGATAGCAACACAAAGGGCATGCAAAGGGGTCAGTTCGCTCGTGCGTGTGTTGAAATTGATCCCTCTTAGCCGGTTATTGGTAAGGTCTTCGTCAATCAAACTTGGCAATTGGTCGCATACGAAGGGCTCCATAATATTTGTAACACTTGTGGAGTAGTGTGTCATGGACTGGCTAAATGCATTCATCCCGTTGGAGGAATGCCGGATACGGATCCATCTCCTAGTAGTAATCCTCCTACAATGGCAGTCCCAAATCCGACGTCGCAAGTATCGTCGGAGGAGGCTGTGGCTAACGGGGCACATTTTAAGGAAAGTTCTCATTCTAATATGCATGTTGATCTCTCCTTGCCAGACAATAAGGAAGTTTCCTATTCTAAGAGTGCAAGAAATCTGCCTAATTCCTGGGGAGAGGAATTGTTGGATCCTTCCTCTAATAAAGATTCTTCCCTTAATTCACTTGTCCCTACCCATGGTGACTGGATCACCGTCACGCGTCCGCCCCGGCTGCCTCGACGAGGAAAATCCCAGGAATTAAAAATCACCAATGAGAAGCCATTACTGCGAAAGTCCCAGCCTTTTATGAAAGTATCGTCGACAGACAATACACCTAAATCTCCTCGTATTAGCAAGGGTGACGTGCCTATCCGTGTTGAAAATAATCCCCGCTTCATGCAATCCCAGCCACAGGATGATCAAGAGGATTTCAATCATAATAGGAAGAGCAAAAAGGGCCCGTCGGACAGTTCTTCATCAGTGGATCATCCTATCCCAGTTAGCAATGCCTTTGCGGCCTTGGAAGATGAACCATCGAATAAAATGGACACTGAGTGTGACACTGATCATGAAGTGGATTTTGAATCCGCTAGATCTGAGGAAACTGACCATCTTGAGGTTGTTTCCCAATGATTGCATTCAAGGATTTCACAATTCTGGCATGGAGTATTTGTGGTGCCATGCACAGAAATACTCAACGCCACATAGCGGATGTTCTTAAACATCTCAGGCCTTCTATTTTGATTATTTTTTAACCTCAAGGATTGTTTGAGCGGTTGAAGAATTTTCTGTATCGCCTTGATTATGAAGCGGTCAACATCATTGAATGTTCGGGACGAGCGGGTGGTATTTGGACACTCGGTCGCATTGGTATTCCCTTTGATCTTTCTGTCACCTTGGTTCATACCAGGATGGCAACTTTCAAGGTTTCTAGGGGTTCTTCCTACTGGTTCTTTACCTCAATCTATGCTAGTCCCTGTCTGACAGATCGCAGCCGAGATTGGAATGACCTGAGAAGTGTTTACAATTCTTGCCAAGGTCCCTGGATGGTCCTTGGGGACTGGAATGAGGTATTTTATAGCTCGGAAGCCTTGGGGATGGCCCCCCTCTTCCTCGACAGTGTCAACAATTTCGTGACTTGCTCGTTGATTGTGATTTGGAGACTTTAACTACTGTCGGGGATCCATTCACCTATCAAAAGAATACGTCCGGAGGACCTTTGGCAAAAAAGAGATTGGATCGTTCCGTTGCTAACCCGAGCTGGATAGCATGGTTCCCGGAAAGCTGTGTTGAAGTACAGCCTAGACGTGCTTCGGACCACAATGCAATTTTCCTCAGTTGCTACCCCCTGCTCGACTTGCTAGCATTCGACCATTTTGTTGGGAGGGTGCATGGGCGCACCATTCTATGTATGCCCATGTTGTAGATGCTGCTTGGCACTTGGAGGATGAGCCAATCTCTCGGCGTCTGGAGACAGTCAGAGACGCCTCAATCCACTTTAATACTTACCAGTTTGGTAACATTTCGAGGCGCAAGAAGAGATTGTTGAGGAGAATTGAGGGTATCAGGCGTTCTCTCTTGAGGATTGACTCTGCACAATTATGCATCCTTGAACAAGATCTTATGAAAGAGCTTGATTTGGTGTTACAACAGGAGGAGGTATTGTGGTTCCAAAAATCTAGAGACAAGTGGGTCTCTCTTGGTGATCGCAATACTCCTACTTCCATAATCAAACCAAAGTGCGTCGACAACGATCGAAGATTATTGGGCTTGAGGTTAATGGTTATTGGCACACGGATGATTCTATCCTTCAACAACATACTATCTCCCACTTTTGCTCTCTATTTGGTCATACTTCTCCCCCCTGTCGTTCCATAGCTCCCCTGGCAGCCCTTCCGTCGCTCCAATCTGTGGAGGGCTTGAGAGAGATGGTCAGCTTTAGTGAAGTTATGAGGGCTATTAAGGATATTAAAGACTACTCGGCTCCGGGGCCGGATGGTTTTCCACCGGCATTCTATAAACTTTATTGGAACTCTGTGGGTCATTCTATTTGGGAGTTTGTCTGTGATGCTATCATGAATGGCACCTTTGACAGAGCTTTGTCTGCAACCTTCATTTGCCTCATTCCCAAGGTGGAGATCCCTAAGGAATTACGCCATTTCCGGCCTACTAGTTTATGTAACGTCTCTTATAAAATTCTCACGAAGGTGTTGGTCAATCGTCTTCGGCCTTTTCTCCAAGACTATATTAGCCCGTCTCAATTAGCTTTTTTGCCAGGGCGAGGGACGTCTGGAAATGCTATTATCCTTCAAGAAGTTGTTTCAACTTTTCATATTCATCACAGGCGATCTCAGGAATTCCTATTGAAGATAGATTTGGAAAAAGCTTATGACAACGTTTCATGGGACTTCCTTGAAACTTGTCGAAGTGAAATGAACATCCCGGAGACCTTGGTGAGAATTATTATGTTTTGCGTGCGCTCTCCGGTGTATTCCATCCTTTGGAATGCATCTGCCCTCCCTCCCTTCACCCCTTCCAAAGGTATTCGTCAAGGGGATCCCCTCTCGCCATACTTATTCATTATCATTATGGAAAAATTGTCTCAATCTATCCTTGCTAAGGTTGAATCTGGCAGCTGGGAGCCTATTTACCTGGCCCTAAATGCTCCCCCCCCCCCCCGCCCCTCTCATTTAATGTTCGCTGACGATCTATTGTTGTTCTCCAAAGCCACTCCCATGAGTGCTCAATGTATTGATGGGGTGCTAGGAAGTTTTGTGAGTTTGTCTGGCCTTCGTATCAACTCTAACAAATCTACTGCTATGGCCTCAGCGGTTGTTCCCACTAATTTGTGCATGGAGTTATCTTCTCTTATGGGTGTGAATTTTTCGATAGAGCTTGGTCGCTATTTGGGTTTTCCTTTATTCAAAGGCGTTACCAGGGACTCTCATTTTGAGTTTCTTATTGAGAAAATGCATGCTCAGTTGGGAAATTGGAAATGCTCTTTATTAAACAAGGTGGGTCGTGTCACTTTAGCAAGGGTCGTGCTTGCGACTATCCCTTCTTACTTCATTCAAAATTATTGGCTTCCGTCTGCTACGTGTGACAAGATCGATCGTTGTGTCAGAAACTTTATTTGGAAAGACATAAATGGCCGAGGTATCCCACTGGTTAATTGGAACAAGGTTGCTCGCCCTCGGAAATGGGGGGCCTTGGATTGCATAAGTGTCGCGATATGAATATTGCACTCTTGGGGAAGTTATTCGCTGCTTACAGACTTCAAAGTTCTCTCCCGTGGGTTGATCTCATCACTTGTAAGTATGGCATGCCTAACTCTGCGCTTCGCCCTAGGCCTGGATCATCATCAACCTTCAATGCTTTGATCAAGGTCTCCCCTTTCCTGGATGCTAGGTTTCAGCTGCGTATTGGCGCTGGGGACAGTAGCTTGTGGTACAGCTCCTGGTTGAGAGGGGGGGGGCAATTGCCCCGCGTATTCCGTATGTCCATATCTCCGACACGGCTCTTCGCATCAGAGATATTTTTCAGGATGGCAAGTGGAAGTGGTCTGGTATTATGACCACGGTCCCGACTGATATCCAAGATGAAGCTCATAATTTTGGCCCGCTCTCCCTGCATGATAATGTCGACGATCGCTGGTGCTGGGCTGCGTCCGGTTCTGGACGGTATACGGTCCGCTCGGGCTATGAGTGGACCTTATCGCAGCAGGGTGAATGCATTGATCGGGATAAAGCGTAAGCTTGGCATATCCGTGCACCTGAAAAAGTTAGGGTTTTCGGCTGGCTTGCTGCGCATAACGCTATCCTCTCAAATGAAGTTCGTCATGCACGTGGGCTTGCTGCGTCAGCAACTTTTACTCTTTGTGGTGATGTGAATGAATCCCTCATGCATCTCCTGTCTGCCCATGGACTGTGGCTTTGTGGAGCAAGTTTGGAGGTATCCCCTCAGCCACTAGCTTGATTAATTTTCTTTCTGGCACTCAATTTCTTGCTCACCTTGGTTGCCTGTGGAAGGGTACTCAGTGGGCTGTCATTTGGTGCATTTGGTTGGCTAGAAATAATTTTTGTTTCCGTGGGATTACGCCTGATGTTGATACTGTGGCTCGACAAGCTCGCTTCCTAGGCAATTCCTTTGAGCGAGCATGTGGCCGCCTGCCTCGCTGGAGGGATCTTCGACTCGTTACTTGGAACGCTCACAATCACTCTGGGATGATCTTGCACGTTGATGGTAGTGCTCTTGGAAACCCGGGCAGAGCCGGTTTTGGGGGCGTTATTCGGGATAGAAGTGGGTGTTGGCTTGAAGGTTTCTCGGGCTATGTGGGTGTCGCTTCCAATCTAGTTGCTGAACTTCATGGCATTTGGAACGGTCTGAAGCGTCTCCATGACCAAGGAATCGAATATGCTTGTTGATACTCGGACTCCCTGGAGGCTCTTCATCTTATCCGCGACCGGGTCTCGGTTGATCATCGCCTTTACCCTTTGGTTGAGAATATTGTTGGGATCCTGGGCTTGCATAAGGGTTATGTTTGGCACCACATCTTGAGGGAAGATAATGCTGTTGCTGATCACATGGCGAAAATTGGTTCTAGAGAGCTCGAGTTCTTCACCACATGAGCTTATCCCCCGGATGCAGCTCGTCCTCTCCTAGCGGCTGATATGGCTGGGACATGGTTCCCAAGGCTTTAGTTTTCTAATTTTTAGTCCCTCCCTTCTTTGTCCCCCTGCTGTAGATTTTTCTTTTCTCCTTAGCCGACGTCTTCGGACGTCCCCTTCACCCAAAAAAAAAAAAAAAAAAAAAAGTTTGAATTCCAACACTCACACAAATCTTCTACAATGAGCAACTAAATTAACTTATCTCTTAAGTTATGAACATTGATCCCATCTTATTGACTACTTCAATAATAATCATATAGCATCTCATATTTATCTCTCTATTACGTAGTATTCTATAGTAATGCTAACCAAAAAACATACTCCCTCCGTCTCACTAATAGTGTTTCATTTCTTTTGGGCACGGTACTTGAATGTTTAATTGATTTATTTATGTGTGGTGTGATAGTTGTGTGTTTGAAATTTTAATAAATTTATTTATTAATGTGATGTGATGGTAGTGGGCTTGGTAATTCAAATATTTAATTATTTCCAAAAAGAAAAATGTGACAATTATCGTGGGACGGACCAAAAAAAATGGGACGAAATTATTGGGAATTATTGGGACCGAGGGAATAAGTGTTTTAGGCCCCGTTTTCTACAACTTATTTTCAGACCTTATTACTTATTTTTTTCCAAAATCAGATCAAACCAGATCAGATAAGAAACATTCAGATCAAACCAGATCAAATCAGATCAGATCAGACTAGACCAGACCAGACCAGAAACATTCAGACCAGATCAGATCAGACCAGATCAGATCATTATAATACAATTACATAATTACATATAATATTTTTTTAAAAAAAGGCAAAAACATATACTACCTCCGTTCTCATTTAAATGCTCCATTTGCATAGTAGTAACTATTCATTGAGTAACTTTGATCAAATTTTTAATATAGTTCTATAAGGTAAAATATAGCCAAGTGAGATCTTGTTAGATTCGTCTAATCGCGTAGTTTTAGAATATCAAATTTTTATAATTTTTACTTATATACAATTTGAGTTATAAACATTTAAAAATGTGTATTGGACTGCGTGAAATGCAGAAATGGAGCACTTATATGAGAACAGAGGAAGTAGGAATGTATGCAAATATTATTTATATTGTAATTATTTAATACTAATTTTAAAAGTATTTTTCAAAATGTTTTTTTTCTCTTCAAAATATTATTTAAATATACTAGTCACGTTTTTAATATATTTTATATTATAAATACTTTCAAAATATAGTTTTAAATACTTTCATTAAATATTTTTGAAATATATTAGAAAAAACTTTCAAAAATATTTTCAAAAATAACTAAACATAATAATAAAAACTATTAATTAATTATTATTATTATTATTATATATAATAAATATTAAATAGTAATTATTAATTTTTATTATTATATATTATTATTATTATTACCATAATTTAATTAGAATCAAAATAGCTTATCGAAAAAAATAATTAGAATCCAAATATAAATAAAATAAGATCAGAACAGATCAGACCAGATCAGATCAATTCAGATCAGACCAGATCAGACCAGATGGAATCAGACCAGACCAGAAACATTCAGATCAGATCAGACAAATTCAGATCAGACCAGATCAGATTTTACAAATTCAGATCAGACCAGAAAAATTAAGGCCTAGAGAACAGGGCCTTAACAAGTAGCCTATAATGTGAAATATTTAATGGCTCAAGACCTAAAAAGTGGTCAAACTCGACTCATTTTTCCTTGCTAGTGGGATGGCAACGCGATCAAAAAAAATACTATATGTTTGATTTAGGTCTCTAACCGAATTTAAGAATACATATTGAATTTATAATGATTAAATTTTCAAATACATAAATCAAAACATACACTCAATGATTTCTCAAAAAAAAAAAAAAAAAAAAAAAACATACACACTCAATGAGCTTCAATCATTTCACATATGCTTTTTCCAGGAAATCCAGACATACCTAGAAGGTTACCTCTTCAACCACTTCATGCTACCCAGTGAATTTCATAGTTTATAAATGTCCATTTTCATTTCCGCTTAATAACAACTAAAATTGATGCACAGTAAAGGATCATTCATTAGAATCAATAGTTCCAAAAATGCACAAATGACAAAACATGTGGAGAGAATTTTAAAAAATTGGAATGTATTTGATTTAACAAAAATACTGCTTCCTTCAGCCTTCCTACATACAATTATGTTAATAATGCTTTGAGACACTGAAACTCAAGATTCAGGACATGTACATAGATCCACCCCCGGATTCCATTTCCCAGAATGTATTAACTCAAGACACTATTAGAAATGGCTTGTGGCCATTAGTAGTAGTAGTTGTTGTCCTTGTGGTTCTTGCCATCTTTGCTTAGCACTGATCGCAACTCCAAAATGCACCGCGGAGGCTCCAGGTCTTTCTTAAGCAGAGCATTTCCAAGCAGTTGTTGCATTTGCGAACCAAATGTGTCGTCAAGAACCTGAAATGTTTTAGTTGCAAGAGCTTTAGTGCATCGCGATTCAACTGCTGTAAGAACATTAATAAGTGCAAAGAGCTTTTAAACGAATGCTGATTGTCATTTGCTAGAATATTTTTGGACTTGAAAATGAGTTCCTATTCGTCCAGGGATTAGTGCACGCTTAGCTCGAAAAAAAGAATTGTCATTTGCTAGAATATTTTTGGACTTGCAAATGAGTTCCTACTCGTCCAGGGATTAGTGCACGCTTAGCTCGAATAAAAGAAATGGTCCAGGGATATGTAGTGAAATAATTCGTCTGACTTACACTAACTGCAACCAGCGAAGCTTTATACCAAGATCTGTTTTCTTTCCGGTCTTCAAGAAACTTCAGCATATCCTGCATTGAAGAATCCTATTTAGAATCCAGAACTCCAGAACCAGTAGAACCCGGAAGTATAGGAATCTGCCATAAATGTAGTCTCACCTGCCCCATGCGATCCCAGAAACCCCGGCAAACTATTAAAAACACTGGCGTCTCAAACACAGTGTGCAGTTGATTGATGGTCACCGCAAGCATCTCCTTCAGGGGTTCCATCCGCTGGCGTAAGTCAGATTCTAACAAATTCTCCCGTGCATCTTGGATAATCTTTTTCAGTTTAGTCGCATTGTGCAACTTTGTCTAAAGGAAGAGCAAAACAAGGTTAGACATGAACTACTCAACCAAAAACTAGACTTCGACTAAGCTATTGGAATAAGAATGACAGTTCAGAAATGCAACCAACAACAGTAAAAGAAAATAAAAATAAAAATGAAAAGGGGGCACCATTTTTCATAGTATCTTTTTTTTTTTGAGAAACAGAACCGCGAACTTGTGGCACATGAGGTGCACTAAAGTCAAATCATGCTTTGACCAATGTATGAGAGATATCATTTACTTGTAAGATACTCACATTTTCGACAAGCTTGTCCACAATGGCTTGCACATAAGCTCTGAATTTGGATCGAATCATCACCATGACTTCACTTAGATGCTCCCCAGGGACCATGTTTCCACTTTCAGGCATGCAGGATCCCCACGACTTCACTTGTGCTTCTAGATTGGGGCGAAGATTGTCAAGTATCCATTTCAAGGAATTCAAAAACACTCCCAACTGAAAAACAAACCCCATAAAAAGAAAAAAGTAAATCAACAGATTGTCAGATGATAAAATATCTTCATAGTATTCAATGATGGCCTGATATACATACAACCAACCCATACATAGTAGGGTGAAGAGCTCAAACCACAAAAATGAAAAAGGGGAAATAAAAACAACAGAAGCTAGTAGCCAGAACTAGACAAAACTTATGGTACCTCAGCAGTGACGGTGTAAGGACCAGCATTTCCTCCCTTTGCTAACTTCTGAACATATTTGAGACCAAATTTCATGGGCATGGTAGTGTTCTCTTTCAGTGGAGACAAGAGTTCAGCATATTGTTTCTCCAAGCTGTCGATTACAGCCTTCTCGACATCCGCAATGGCCTTATAAAACAAATGAGGACAAAATAATAAATGCAGGAAATAATTATAGATCGGCATAACAAGCAACCCATACAACCAAAAACTCTGAAAAGCTGATAACACAAGAAAAACAGCACACTCGCAACTGGAGCGGGACAACTACAAAGACCTCCAACAAGAATTAGAATAGAAGCAGATAAGTAACAACATTACATACATTTTCTAAAGTAAAAGTATATTCTGGCCATCGGCGGATTATGGCATCATATTCCAAAAGAGTCTCCTTCAATCGATCATAGATGCCAGAGATGAAAGAATTGGTGGAATGCTGGGTTGGGAAGCTGGGGGGTTTTACCTATGGGAGCATTAACCCATTAGAATCAGACTACAATTGAATTTATATTCAGAAATGAAGTATTTACATAGTAAATTGATAGTAATACCTTGTCATGCTTACACAGTTCCAGTAAAGCGAGACGCTTATCTTGGATCCATAAGGTTATATACACATGAAACAACTCTTTCGCATCAACTCCACCTTTGATATGACTGCGAAAAAATTAAGTCATAATTAAACTGAGTCGAGCACAGGAAGCATCTAAGGGCCAGTATTTTGTTGTACCTTATATCCCACAAAGAAAGATCCCTCTGAAAATCAGCAGTAGCAATCACAAGTTGACATATATGTGAGGTTGGCCCAGGAGGAGGGCAAGAAGCAAGGAATGCCCTCAATCTGCTGGAGAGCTCCGTGCTGTATATGGATGCCGTGAGGTTTGGAAGGTCAAGAAAACTGCAACATCAAGAATCTGGTTAGTAAAATAATTGGTCTGGTTCATTATTCAGCTTATACTAATGGTTGAATGAAATATACCTAGGAAGAAGGTCCTGCTTATGGATCTGGATATCAGTCAAAATCTCATTTCGGAAGTTCATACAAAGGGATTTCATTTTCTTGTATGCAGTAGACAGAGCCATGGGATCCATCAAGATATTCTCAGTATTGTTGGAAACGTACTCATCCGTTTCCGCCTGGTACTGCCTAGACCTCTTCTTTGTGGCATTCTGCGTTGAGCGTTAAATTAAGCATGAAGGAAGGAGTTCAATGAGAAAGGAGCTAAAAGTAAAAGCCACTTTACCTGAAAATATCGGCACAACTTCGACTGTGCCTCCGGTGACAGTACATCATTCAAAAGCTTGTAAAGCTTCAATGCAGGATCAAGAGCAGGTGCCGCCACTCCCGTAGCAGGTCCAAACGTATCTGCAAGCCCCGAGGATGATGATTCATCAAGTGACTTGTAATTCTCAAAAGCAATTGTAAGTATCTGTTCAATTTCATCAGATACTTCACCCAACATTCGTCCCTATAGTAAATTAGACAAGTAAAACAGATGAGTGTGATGTACACAAATAAATCACGCAAATCATTAGGACTAGACCCATAGAAAATGGATCAAAGTCAAAGTAGATCAATAAGCAAAGATTTTATTCTGGAACCACCTACCTCTTGGTGACTCAATGTGTTTCTAGATTTGCCTTTTATCACCACAGGCAGCAGCAATTCATGCACCAATTCAAGACAGTCCGCAGTTGGTGTGGCGACATCCATAATGTATGAAAGATACCTAAGGTAAATATTAAAAGTTAAATTACAATTGTATTCATTACCTAAAGTAGTACTGATGATCATTTCACGATGTACGTCAAATATGGTGAGAAAAAAATAATTAACAAGATATGTCACCTAAGTTTTGTGTAGGTATCTGAAACTCCAAAGTAAGATGCAAACTCGCCAACCAACCACTTCCAAGAACCATGCAGCAATAAATTTCTTTGCTGAAACTGCTGGATTTTCATAGCAGTCTCCAAAACAATGTCATATGCAATGGTTTCCGCAACAGACGCACACTTTCACATATAAAAAAAAGGTTAGTGACTTAGTTCAGTAGTTAATGTCTTTCAATCAGGCCCCGGTAATGCTGTTTTAGTGAATTGGATTTATGTACTTTAAATTTAATTCAGGACAGAGTTGGGAGTCATGCATACCTTGTAGCTGTTTTCATCGGGTGTAGTTGAATAGTTAATAGACAACTGCAGTTTCCCAACTTGCTCATGCTCTGGTTCACGATATATGTAGCATGATCGAAGCTTTTCGCCCTGCAAAAATGACAATTTTGACATCTTGATTAATTCACACACATAAGTAGAACATCCAATATAATCATATATACTAAAATGAGACCAAAAGTCAGTACCGATTCATCAGCAATATCAGCCACTTGAACCACAGCGCGACCACAATACTTTCCCTTTGAATCATGGACTTCAATTACAAGATCGTCCCCAAGTCCATCTGGCAAGCTGTTCACCAAAGCAGGTGTTTTCTTTATTCATTTCTCCCATATAAGGGTAGTAGAAAGCATAATGTAAATATACATACAATACTCGAGTTTCACCAGATCCTGGCTGCATTCTTGCTGCATCCTCGTCAGGAGAACTTTTCAACTTCATCAAACAGCTATAAGTTTCTACAATGTGAAAATAATATTAATTCAGAAATATGCGAGAGTGTATGCGTGTGTAAAGAAAAACTTGAAATGAAAAAGTGCAAAAAAAACATATATCCACATGATAATTGAAAATTCACTAAGGGACTACCTTGCACCATTTCATGAGATGACGAACTGCTCCGCCAAGCTCTAAAACCCATCTTCACAAGTTGGGGCACCTCTCTTAAATATCGACGAGCTCCAATGATAACATATGCCATGCTTGGAGGTAATACAGTACCATTGACAGTCATAATTGGGTTGATACGTTCTCGCTTCAATGCTCTCCTTTCGGAAGAAACAATTGCTTTCACGTTAGAGAAGCGAACCTGAAATGTCTCTAATTTCTCAAGCGATGACGATTTTATATTTGTAAATGTGCAGCCTGTAGGTGGTTCCAATCCCATCTTCACTTTCCGTACTGTCAAGTCACAAAAATTGCATAGGAATGTTATGTGCCACCATATATAAACTTAAAATGTATTATAAAGGATCGCAAAGAAGGAACCTTGAATTCTGATTTTTCCGATGGTTTTCTTTGTCTTCACTGCAGCTCCTTCGCTGACAAGCTCAGTTGTTTCCTTCTTTAATAGTTCTTCCTCAGGTTGTAGCAATATATGTCTCAATCTACAAAATTCACAGAAGCACAAATGAAATAGATGATGAGTGAACCTCTATATGTAAATCTAGATAAATGCATGTGTCACAATGTATTTAAAGGATGTGAACATTTTATAATTCAGGGGAAGTTACACACATTTCAGTATTTCACCAACGGTAAGGAACAGGTATAACAAGCGAAGACAAAAACTAGTATACAAAAGCAAAGGGCAAGAGAAGTAATTACCCAAATGCATCTCTTAGCAAAGCACATTCGTTTTCCAAGAATGTAGGAGCTTCCATACAGCCCTTAGCCCAGGAATGAAGGCACAGGCGAACGCATGCATCGTAGGCAAGAACACCGTACCAGTAACCTAGCCCACTGTAAACAAATCCAAACAGCTGTCAAAAATCAAGCACCAAATCTTTGCTGATACCAGAGTCACATTAAGTAAAAGCATCCATCACCTGGCATGAAAAGTAGGATATCTAGTTTGTACAGAACGAGAAGATGCAGCAGCAGTTCTGTGGAATAAGATAATTACTTAATGTAAGACTTTATTTATAAGGACCCAGCACTTGAGGGAAAAATGAATGCTTTGATAAAGTATACCTCGTGGTAACTGCTGGATTATTGAGTTCAGTGGAACCCAATTTAATATCCTTGTTTATTTTTGGTTCAACCTCAGTTGCAGAATCACTTTGCGTTGCAATGGAAGGGCTAGCACTGACTCTAGACCCAGAAATTTTTTCAGAACCTTGATTGGCACGACTAACAGAGCCAGACAATGGGGGTGCACTCGGCATATCTTCATCAAATTTAATTGGGTTGTGGTAATCCTGGCACAACTAGCAGAATTAGAAGATACTGATATAGTCATATAGCAAATTGCAGAAACATCAAAGTTAGCAAAGAGATTAGAATACACCAAAAAAGTAGCAAACATGATACTCGTGCTATCTTTGCTAGTTCAAGCTACAATTATTTTAATCCATCCAAGTACCAACCTGTTTTGCAGTCTCGTTGTCTGACTGCAAGCCTATGTCAGAAAACATAGACCCTACATTGAATTTTCTCTCAAGAACAGCACCATTCTTTCTCCTGTGCGGAATTGAGCTTACATCTGAGCTCATTCCAGATTCTGATGACTCATCATTGACCAAACCCCGGCGAGCAGCCGAAGTTCCAACATTCAGTCTCTCCAAAAAGCTCCCAATGCTGCTCGAATTGCCAGCACGCCCATTCGTATTAGAACTCGGGTTTGAACTACTGTGAGAGATTTTATCATCCTGGGGAGATGCTTCAAGAGAATACCGCCCACCATAAACCTCTACATCCGAATCCGAATAAGTATCTGTCTCTGAATCCGATATGTTTTCGGTGACCCTGCCACCAGTCATCCTCGACGGCATATGCCCACTTCGAAACCTGGCAACAGACGGCAAGCTCGAAATCCGGCCCCGGTACATTGAATCAGCAGTCGCCATCGAGAATCAACCCTTCACCTCTATACACAAATGCAATTCAATCAAAAATCAACAAGCACATTACAAATTCACCAATATGCATAAGACAACACAAAAAAAGCTTAATTACAAACGAAAACAGAATACTGGAGAAGCCAGTAGAGGCTAAACAATACTGTCTGCTCCCATTGTATAATTAAAAAAAAAAAAAAAAAAAAAGGGGCAAAGGAATAAGAAATCAGAATTTGGGCATGATTTTAGGTTTAAGCAAACAAATAGTACAAAAAAAATTGTATACACACAGAAAACACTATTCCAACATACATCAAAATCCACACGCAAACACAAACTCGAACCATATTGAAAGATCTAAACAATTTCAAACATGAAGGGTGAAAACAATACGCAACATACCAAATCTGAAAAAGCAAACCCTTAATTTGCTGCAGATTTCACCAATCCAAACACTTCCTTCGCCCTATCTTTCACCAAGAAAAAATGGCAACCAAAAACAGTGCTAAACCCTCAGTTTGAAACCATATTTCACACAAGACACACCGCCGGAAAACCCACCCAACTCCTCAAAAACCTCTGGTTGGAAGAAAATACCAAAAGACTCGCAAATCTTTGGTACAATGCACCAAAAAATAAAGACGTATAGCAATGATATCATTGCCCATTCATTGGAAAAATGCAGAAAATCTACACCAAATTCCGCCGATTTTCCACACCAAATTGCACACTTACCTTGTGAAGGTCGAGAAGAATCCCCCACTCAGAAACCCACTACTTTCCTCGTGAAAATAGATTTGCTTAATCTTCCTTTCCCTCTTCCTTTCTCAAGAATCCAGGCTCCAGTAGCACTTTCTCTTTTTCTTCCGCTGATTCTGCTTTTAAATTCTTGACGCAAAATAAATTAATTCCTCCAAACCCATATCAACTTATTCCTCTTTTCCAAAAAACTTATAAAACTTATTCCTCTTTTCCTTTTCCTTGGTGGGTTATGTATAAAAATTAAAGGGTAATCAAACTAATAATCAAGATTTACTCTTTTCTTTTCTGTTGGGTTCCCAGCACGAAAAGGGTCTCATTAAATTACGGCTAAAAGGATGAAAGAAATTATATGAGGGGTGAGCTGTAAGCCTGTAACGTGGTTTCAAAATGCTTTTGTTTGACCTTAACGGTCGTTTTAGTCATAAGTGGGGCTTTTTTGCATAGAAGATTTGTGGAAGCAACCCTAGGTGCAACAGGCTTGATGGAATCTGAACCGTAGATTAAGGTGGGGCCCATTTGAGGGATGTTGTGATGAACCGGGAGTTGCGCACCCGGAGTCACTTTGTGGAGAATTTTCAGCGTTAAGGAGATCGCAGTATGGCACTAGTAAAACCTAATTATGGTATTTAATGAAGGCAAATTCTTAATTAAGGAAAATGAAATAAAAGGATATCTATAAAATGTATGCTTACTCGGATCCGGTTATTGTACAGAATGACCATATTCTGGACATATAGTATGTGCTGTAACAATTATGTTTTGTGTTGGACTATTTATTGAAGCAATTACTGTAATTCCTTTAAGCTGGATGACTGATATGGAATACAAAAAGTTCCCTACCAAAATTACCTAACACACCATCAATAATTAATATAATAATTGATTACTCATATTTTACTTCTTTATTGGTTATAATAATAATTAAATCACCTAATTTTGGAAATAAAAACAGCTGGTCTCTACTCACATATTATAATTTTGATGAAACTCAAAACAAAATATACACACAAAGCACATTCTGCATATAAAGATTATGCACCGAAACCTAATCCTGCTTACTCGACACTGACAAAACAGAATTATTACTACTGATTAGTAATACCCGCCCGTGCGATGCACCGGACAAGATATTTTCATCAATAAAATAAAGAAAATATTTAAAAAGAATTAATAAAAGTTTTTTAGTGTACATAAATATACTATAGTCTAAGAACATTACACTACTAACTTTTCAGCTTCAAGAATCAATTGTATGTCTATCTCATACAAATTATTTCGAAGATTATAATCAATTGTTGATAATAGCATGCATGCACTTAAATGTTCTTACGAATAAGAGTGAACAAAGAATCATGACAATTATTATACTCCCTTCGTCCCATTTCAAATGTATCATGTTCTATTTTGGTCCGTCCCAATTCAATTATCACATTTTTATATTTAGAAAATTTTTACTCCTTCCAACAAACATCACATGAACTATTTACTCCAATTTTTAACACAATAACTAATTCTACCTAAAATATCGTGGCAAAAAGAAATTTGACATCTCAAATGGGACAGAGTGATTACTTTTTTGCTGCTTTTTGCAAGACACACAATTAAACTACCAATGAAGACTCTAGAAGAAAAAATATTGAAATAAAGATCTTCGAGAGGCGAGAACCCTAAGTAAGTGCAATTTAAATAGAGGTATATTAATTAAAGAAAAACTGTTTGATTACCGCATATCTTCCTTGCACAGCCATTGAATTAACTTTGAAGTGCTTCGATGCATAAAACTAAATTTCATAATGAAAAATATAGATAGATTCTATACGACATTAGTAAAAAAAAATACCAAATGGCAACTCAAATGTCAAATTTACCGGATAAAAAAGATGAAAGTAAAACAAAATAAATAAAGACAACTTATTACTATGCAAATTGATGACCATTCCAATACTAACTCATGAACCATTAAGGATATCTACATTCAAAGTTAAGATAAATGAATATGTGAAAAACCACATGATCAGAAACCATAGTTTTGAAAGAAACACTAAATATATATCATCAATTAAATGAAATAATATATATATTCGCATAAGAATGAGATCACCGATCTTATATAAAACTCTTTAGAGCGAATCATTGATCATAATACTCTATCTAAGTAATGAGATAGTAATAATAATATGCACTATCTATTTAATTTAATGCTTTAATGGATTTAAATTAGATCAATTTAAATTTTTTTAATCAAATGTATTGTAAGTTATAGTATTAGGTAGAGTTGATTTATGAGTATATGATGGGGTCCACATAGTTGTTGGAGGTGAAAATTATTTCTATTTATATAAAGAAGACATTTGTAATGAGACATGCAAAAATAGTAAGCAGGACATTTGTAATGGGACGGAGGGAGTAATTGATTTAGAATTCAAAATAAACTTATAATAAAAATTAAATACATTTGATCACTAATCATTATATTTCTTAAGACAATGGTATTAGTATTGTAATACCCGAGAAATTTGCAACATAAAACAAATAATTAAATAAATAAACAATAAATAAAATAAATAAACAATAAATAAATAAATTCAGCAAATAAATGAATAAGGATAGGGAAATGAGAAATGAAATTTAACTTAAAAAGGAATTAAAGGAATTTAATTAAATAAAAAGAATTAATTAAAGATAAATAAATTGTACACCGAAACCCGACACCAATGAACTCTAGAATTCGAGTCCAAACATGCATTTAGACCCGAGTAAAAATTTAGAGAGGAAATAGGAACCCGAAGATGGCCCGGAAATCGGAATCCGGTAGCATAGGGGGATAGAAGTCCGAAAGAGAGGAGGAAAGGCACGACGGATCGCACGACCCGCCCGGACCGAAGTCCAGGCGAGTGCCGCGCGGTGGCCGCGCGGTAAAGGGGGAAAGGGCGCGCCACAACCGCGCCAACGGACAGATTCGCCGGTTGCGAGATTCACTCGCCCGAATCCGGATTTTCCGACTTCGGTTGAACACCTTTCGGCTCGAGACTCCCCAAGGCCGACCTTGGACGTCCCTAGGTCGTGCCTATCTATAAATAACACCTCTTGGAAACCCCGAACACTTTTCAAAACCCTACGATACTCTCTATACACAAAACCCTAGATCCGGAAGTCACCGGAGGCACCAAAACCAAGCCGGAGACTGTTTAGACGAATTCGGAAGTCTTCCAACGTCGTGGTAAGTCTGATCCGTTCATCCATCTCATTTTTAATTCAAAAACGAAACCCTAACTCTCTTCTTTTCTTCTCTACACCCCGAATCGGATCTAGAACGAAGAACCCGACGAACGGAGAGGATAAACGGTGGACTGGAAGCCGCGCCTCCGAAATCGACGATCCCGGACGACTACGAATCTGTAAGTTGACACTTACATGGTTTTGGGAGTAATTAAAACATGCAAAACTAAAAGCTTAATCGAAACTTTCGTAAATCTGTCAATATGTGATTTCTACCGGCGCAGCGAATTTGTCTAATTTTTTCGAACCCTTAAAAATCTTCAAACGAAAAAACTTAAAATACAAAAAACGTTCCTAAGGCTTAGATCTATCTCCAGTAAAATTTTCAGAATTTTTTGTGATAATTTGATACATGAAATCTACCCGAAACCGAACTGCTGAAACTTGAATTTGAATTTATTGACAGAACTTAGGTCTGAACTTGATGACGTTTTTGACATTAGTTTTAAGCCGATTTAGATCTTTATCCGAACATAAAAGTTGTATAAAAATGTCTTAAGAAGGTCTCTGTAAAATTTCGTTAAGTTTGGAGTTGATTTGCTATGGTAGATCTTGATAATCTTGAACTGCTGTATGATAAACTCGGACAAATTAATGTTTCTACAAAAATTGATGTTTTTGACCTGTTTCGGTATCTCAGATTGAAAAAGTTAAAACACAAAAGTTGTTCATCTCGATGTTTCAGAGTCAGTGGTAAATTTTCAGAATTTTTGAACTTAAATCTGATTTTAAATTAATTTTAGAGTAAACAGCGATTTACCGGGTCAAATCTTGAAATCTTGTTGAGACGATGGAATTAGCCTTTAGGGTTAAAACGAGTCGAAATCTTTTCTTAATAAATTAAGTGAAATCCGAATCTTTGAATTAAATCCCCTTACAAACTTGATATATTAAAATTAGGGGTGAGTGCTCTGCAGGGTGCCCCCTAACTGCTTCACTTCGTGCCTTTATGGACGATGGTGACCCCGCGCGAAAATTTGAGATATGATATTGCCAAAACGGCATGAGATATATGACCTACACTCTCGTGAATATCCACATGGGTTTTCCGGTGCTCCGGAATGGTACTGGATATGGCAGATACGGCTGCGGCCGCCGGTTTCCGGCTAAACTTGTTGATATCGCGATGCAATCGCGAAACACTTGAAATTACTAAATCGGGGATGTAATGGGGAATTAAAATTGAATTGGATTATTTATAGTTGTCGTTTAAATTGTCAAATGCTTTGTTTAAATTAATTATGGCTTTCGTTTTTAAATTATGCTAAATGTATTGTTGTCTCGTGCCATGAAATATTATGCAAATTGGTTAAATAATTAAATTGAATTATTTATGGTATTATCATGTTTTTATGTAAATATTAAATTAATGGCTTTTAAACCCTACGATCATGCATATGTTAACTTACTCAGCAAGTTGTGCTGACCAAACCGTGTATTTTTCCTTTTTCCTTACAGAGTATGTGGAACAGACATGAGCACGTTCATGCATGGGGGGACTTATATTTTGTGAAACTTATTATTTTAAATTCGTGCATTAGACTATAGAATAAACGGGCCTGTTTAACCTGTGATTTGACCATGTCGGTCTTATTTACATTTCCACTGCAATATTATACTTAAATATTATTTCCGCTGCATTATGATATTATTATATTCGAGACTATATTGTATGGGCTGTTTGCAAATTTAGGTATATACTGCGGTATCGGTATGTCGGTATGTACCGCGATACCGGTATATACGGCAATATCGATATGCTGGTATATAGCGAATGTTCGGTATGTCGGTATATATCACAATACCGGTATGTCGGTATATAGCGAATGTTCGATATTTCGGTATATACAGCGATACCGGTATGCCGGTATGTACCGAAGGTTCGGTATATTGGTACATACAGAACTTACCGAAATGTCGGTATGGCAACGGTATGGAAATATTTCATACCTAAAATTTTGGTATACCGAAGATCGGTATACCAAAAGGTTCGGTACGGGAACGGTATGAAAAATTTCATACAGTAAAATTCAGTACGGTATACGGTACAGTGAAATTATTTCGGTATACCGTACCGACCCATCCCTAGGGAGGTGTAGTAGTTACTACCATTATAATAATAAAGAGTATTTGGTGTTAGCAATAAATGCGTATTTAGAATCCCGGTAAATCCTATGTATGGACTATAATATATATATATATATATATTAAAGCATTAGTGAACAACACATCATACATTTAATGTAGCGTCTCCATTTCAAATTTGTAATTTTTATAGATTTTTGCATTTTTTAATTTATTAATTTTAGGTTTTTGCATTTATTTATTTATTCATTATAAATTTTCAGTTTTTGAAATATATGGAATTCCAATAATGTTCACTTTCAAATATATTTGGAAGATTTGAAATTTAAAAATTTGCATTTTTTATTTTATCTATATTATTTTATATTTTTAATTTACTATTTTATATTTTCGTATTTATTTAATTATTCATTAGAGATTTTCATTTTTTGAAATATATGGAATTTCCAATTTTTATGGAATTTCCACAATGTTCACTTTTAAAAAGATTTGAAAGATTTGAAATTTAAAATTTTGCATTTTGTATTTTATCTATATTATTTTGTATTTTTGAATTTACTAATTTTATATTTTTGCATTTATTTATTTAGATCATATTGTAATGCCAGTATTTTTGTGTTGGTTTCATCTCAATTTTGGTTATATTATTTTGTGTTGTAAATGATGTAATCAAAATATGAATTGTACATCATATTTATTTATTCATGTTAAATATATATTAATGTGTATATGACAATCCCAATTTTTAGTTTTTAAAAGATATTTAATTTCTAATTTATATGTAGTTCCCACAATTTTCAGTTTTTAGAGATTTGGATTTTCAAATTTATATGGAATTCTCAGTATATATATGGAATTTATATTACTAAAAGATACATTAATGAATACATAGAAAATATTTGAATATATAAACTAATGTATATATATGCCACATTTTTATAAAAAATATGTCGCTTCACCTAAAAGTAATATACAATTATATATTTTCTAAAAGTAATATACAATATATAGTTGCTAATCATTTTTTTTTTGCATAGAAGTTGCTAATCCTTTAAAATATATATTATAATTATATCATTGAAATTGTATGTAAATCTAGACTAAATAATATAAATTTTATTTATGTTTTATTATATTAAAAATAATGCTCCCTCCGTTTTTTTATTTGCTACGAACCCATTTTCACGCAGTCCAATACACATCTTAAACCACTAATAACTCAACTTCGGTATAAGTAAAAATTCTAAAAGTTTCATATTTAAAAACTACACGACGAGACGAATATAACAAGATCCCGCTTGGCTATATTTCAACTTCTATAACTATGATAAAACTTTAAACCAAAGTATGTATGTGAATAGTAGCAAATTAGCTAATGTAGCTATTAAGACAAAATGGAGGAAGTACAAAACAATTATAATTATTAATGGAATAGTGAAAATTCATATTATATTGATAATTGATTTAAAGTAAATTAATTATTTCCGTAAAGCGTATTATAAATAAAATAATCGGGTGTATAAAGAGTTATTGGGGATGTGAATAGATCCATAAGTAAATAAATAAAGAAATTTTATTTTTTTAATATATTTTTTAAGAAATACTCCCTTCCTTTTTTAATAAGTGTAACACTAAGAATGACACATGATTTAATGTAAGTTAACAAAATTGATTTAGTTGAAGATTTACAATGATTAAATAAATAAAATAAGATGAGTCACATTTGACTTTATTCATTTTGAGTTTTATTAATGAACATTAAAAAATTAATAATTTAACTATAATTAGTAAAAAAAATAAAGGTAATAACTAAAATATGCCACTAGAATGAGTCATTTCCACTTTTGGGCCACAATATTTTGATTTAGGAAAATAGGCCACTAGAAGGATTTCGGGCCTGAATTTAAGCCATTGGGCTGGAATTCGGGCCGAGATGGCCTAAAAGTGGAAATGACTACTTCTGGTGGCTTATTTTAGTTTTTTTCAATTATTTTTTTATTTTATGTAATTAAAATAAATAATACTCATTCTGTGTCATTATTAGGGGTGGGCGTCGGGTCGGGTTGTCGGGTTCGGGTACCCGAAAGTCGGGTACCCGACACTATCGGGTATCTAAAATAGATACCCGAACCCGACCTGCACAAAAGCGGGTACCCGATATTCGGGTACCCGACTTTATCGGGTCGGGTTTGTCGGGTACCCGATACCCGAAAAAAAAATATATATTCAATTTATTTAGTTTAAATTTTTAAAAATACAATTATTAACCCAAGTTACACCATTCTTTAAAAAAAACTAAGATTAATACTAATATTCAAGCATATATAGGTATGTTATAAAAAATTTTAATAAGAAAATTTTTAATTTAATTTAAAATGATAATAACTATCAATTTAAAATAATACTAACTATGGTGGTGATACTAGTAGTTTTATTTTAAATTTTTCTTGATTTAAAATAATAGTGACTATCAATTTTCTTATTTAAAAAAAATTATTTAAAAATATAAAATTTCAGTTTTATTTATTTTTATTTAACATAATTTAGTAATTTAATTAAATTTAGTGCTCTACGGTGACAGTATTAATTAAAATAAAAAATATAACTCAATGTTTTATCTTCGATTCTTGAAATCCTCTGTTATATTCAAGATTAATAATATTATCCATCACTAATGCCAAAATAATTAAATATCGTAAACTTTACAAATTTTTTAAGCTTATACTTAATTTTTTACCACATTGAATAAAAAATAAGTACAGTTATCAAATACATATGAATATTATAGAGCAAAACATATAAATAAATATTAGGGAAAAAATATTAAAATTTATTTATTTAATTATTTTGTCGGGTACCCGATACCCGATCGGGTATCCGGCTACAAACCCGACACCCGACCCGATAGATAATTATCGGGTCGGGTACCCGAGATGTCGGGTTTTAAAAATTAAAACCCGACAAAACCCGAACCCGACATGTCGGGTTCGGATTGGGTACCCGATACCCGACAAAAAATGCCCACCCCTAGTCATTATTTATGTCATACTTTCTCTTTTTCCTTGTTCCAATATTTTTATTTCATTTTCATTTTAAAAAATAATTAAATATTAATTGTCAAACCTACCCAACACCTCATATTAATAAATAAATATATTAAACTTTCAAATTATCTACTACCATTAATAATTCCAGTCCACCCTATAACCACATATCAGTAAATCACAAATAAATAAATAAATTAAAATTGTGGGGTTGAGCACTTACTCCAGTGGTAAGTCCCCCAACTCCAACCTGTAGGTTGGGGGTTCGAATCCCCACCCGGTCCCCTATCCCTCCCCATTGTAATTGTGTGGCTTGGGCTTTCACCACCCGTTCCAGGCCTTCAATGGCTCCTCAAAAAAAAAATTTGTAGCTCATTACAATCACATTATATAAATTTTTAAGGTACCTTTTTTAACACTATTAATAGGACGGATGGAGTAATATAAGAAATAAAATAAATATTAATTCAAATATATTATAAAATAAGTAAAACAAATACATATTCAAATAAATTAGAAAGTAAAAATAAACATGTTTTATTATAAGTATCCCAAAATTTTCGGACACGATATTTAATGTAGGAATAATTAGTATTAAATGTAAGGAATTTTTCGGGCATATGTATGTTTGGCAATTAATATCTAATTATTTATAGAGGAAATGAATTTTTTAGGCCATTAAAAGGCACCATTTCCACATTTGGGCCATTATGAAATCAATTTCCAATTTTAGGCCATTAGAAACCATCTTTGACCAAATTAAGGCCATTAGACTATTTTGACTTTTTCAAACTTCAATTAACCCTACCAACTTTTACTTTATTTCATTTTGACCACAGATTTTAGTTTCTTCATTATCATTAGTCCAATATCAGCCCATCATGCTTCCGATAATTAAATTAAGCACTAAACTTCATACCTTGGCTTTGACCGCCTTGCTGCCGGGTTTCCTAAGCTCCGGGATTTTACGGACTTCCTCCAACCACGCAGCCGCGACCGATGGTTCACCGATTCTTGGCTCCTTCAGCAACAAATAGCACAGTCCTATTTCGTTTCCTACCTTAGGACGTATCAAAATATGAATAAAGGGTTTTAATTATATTATCGGGATATTTGGGATATTTGGAAGCCTGGATTTTACTGAAGAAATATTAAAAATATTATTTAAACATAATTTCCCCTAATGGAGAAGACAGACACTTAGTTCCTCATGGAGGATACAAGACTCTTGGGGGAATACCCCATACTTTTACAGACTCGAAAGGAAATATGCAGAAAGAGAAATATTACAAATACTTTGAAGAGTTGGGAGGAATTTTCGATCCCTTCCATCTGCTTCAAACTCCTTTATTTATAGGCGCCCGCGGACTTCAGCCCCGGATTCCAATCTTCCTCTAAATCCTTGTGACGTCACTGCGTTCGTCACTTGGCCTTAATTTCCACCGGCTATATTATTGTCCTTTTTTGAATTATTGCGTTAGGTGGCTTTTGTCAACTTTCCACCTTCTCTTGTCGGCCACTTTCTGCCAGCTACTCTGCCCTTCTTTGTCGGCTTTTAATTATAGTGTTGCCGACACCTCTCTTTCTTTTACATCCAGCTAATCTTACTTTGGCTTGTGAAAGTTTTTTGGACGTTTCTTCCCTTTATCCTGTTCGGGTCCGGATTTTTTCTGGGTTACCCGGATCTTTGTACCGAATAGGGGTTTCTCCTGTTCTGCACAATATGGGCATATGTGGTTATCCCATTGGCCAACATGCATCATGTTGCATGCCTTTTTTCTGGTAGACTCGGTTGCTGGCAACTTGTTTTCCCAGATGAGTAACCTCTTCTTTTCGAATGAGGTTTCCGCAAACTCTGTGCTTTTCCCTGTTAAAGAATTAACCAGGAACGATCCATTTAAATTGTTTGAGAATATTTTAAACGGATATTTAACCTTTTCCATCTCGGTGAGACAGACCCAGAATCCCCATGCTCGTCGGGTGGAGATTTCATCTTCGCTGATTGAAGATACCAATGGTGCCTTCTCATCCATAGACTTAACTCTGTTGAAGGCAATCATATCAGGTCTTTGTAATTTAATAAATTGAAAGACCGGATAAGAACCTTTTCCGACTATTTCTGGTGCCGCTGAAATGAACTTAAGCTCCAGAATATCTCCTCTTTGCAGGTGCGGGTTGTTCTGCCATGATTCGTGCACCGCACTACTTATCCATCCCGGAAGTTTTTCGATTTCCGGAAACCCTGGTGATGTAGTATGAACAGATGCTAATGCTCCAAAGTCATACCACTTTCGAACCTCTTCTGGTTTCGATCCTTCGAGCATCCATACCCTGTTGTATCTCCCGGATGTCTCGATTACTGTTTTGCTAGGGTTAATTCCCTTTTTGGAAACCAGTTGTTCCCATTTTCCTTGGTAGTCCAGCCAGGCAGTAGATAGGACCTTCTCGTCTGAATTAACCTTAGAGGTGCCTGTCATGGGCCTAAGGTTAATTTCTTCCTCTTTCACCCCAGAGGCAGTGGGTTGACTTGAGCTTTCGGAAATGTGACTTTCCTCTTGCTCAACATTTTTGTCGGTATCCGACAATGGTTCCTTTGAAGCAGTGCTTGAATCTGCTTCTTCATATGTGACCACTTTAGTTTTTTGGGCACATTTCTCTTTGTTTACCAGGGAAGCTGACGCTTTCCTGATTGGCTCTAATACTGTTTCCCATAGTGCTGTCATTGCTATATGGGAGGTTCGTATATTGTTGCGGACCATGTCCACATCGCTCTGTTGTATTTGGCCAGCTGCTCGTGCATTGATCTCGAGCTGTCCAAAATGCTTCGATAGCTCCTCTAAGTTTTCTCTGAGGTGCCTGAATCTCGTAATGATGGAATCAGCTTCAAATGCTTCCATCTCTCGTTAGGAAATCTGCAAGAACATTTTCATGAGATTTTATAACATCAATATCATAAGTATAATATTGACATTCAGCTTGCCATCTGATAATACGAGCTTTTTCAATTTTTGATTCAAGTTTATTTTTTAAAAAAGCCCTAACATTAGTATTATCAACTTTTAATACAAATTTCTTTGCAAGTAAGAATAAAGGCCATTTTTTAAATGTTTTCCATACTGCAAAGAATTCCTTTTCGTTAATATGCCAAAGTTTGGCTTGTTGTTCAGTGAACAACCCTCCTGTGTATCTACAAGGTTCTTGACCCGTAGTTGTTTTTCTCATGAGCACTCCTGCCCATCGAAAATCATTGGCGTCTGTGTAGACTACCAGCTCATCCTCATCCTGAGGTATCGCGAGTTTTGGCAAGCTATTGCAGACTTGCTTTAGTTCACGAATTCTCTTGGTATGGATTTCTTCCCATTTCCATCTAGAGCTTTCAGTCTCTTTCAGGAGTGGTCTAAAATCCTTTCTATATTTTGCAAGGTCTTTAATAAACATACCCGCAAAATTTACAACTCCTAAGAAACTCTGAAGTTGTTTCTTGTCTTTTAATATATCAGAAAAATTGCGAATTTTCTCCACAATGTGTTCCTGTAACTCTATTCCTGCTTCATCAATTTGAACTCCTAAGAATTCAATTTTGTTAGCAGCGATAGTGGCCTTTTTCTCAGAGAGAACTAGACCTTCCCTGTGACATGCATCAGAAAATATTTCAAGATGTTTAATATGCTCTTTAATATTTCGAGATGCAATCAGAATGTCATCTATGTAGACGAACATAAACTCTAGATAATCCTTAAATAGATTATCCATCTTTCTTTGGAATATCTGAGGGGCATTAGAAAGCCCCATTGGCATAACATTCCAAATATATTGCCCTTGTGGGGTGGAGAATGCTGTGAATTTCTTCGACTCATTCTCCATCTTAATCTGATAGAAACCAGATTTGCAATCAAATTTAGAAAACACTTTAGCACCTTTGATGCAATCAATTAAGTGTTCTCTACTCGGAATGTAATAACCATCAAACTGTATTATTTTGTTAATACCTTGATAGTTTATTACCAACCTGGGTTTACCTCTCTTTATTTCACCGTGGTTTCTTACCAAGAATCCAGGGCTACTATAAGCTGAGACTCCAGGCTCGATGAGTTTAAGATCAATATGCTCCTTGATAATTTGTTGCATATCTTTCTTATCCTGCATATTCATTAAGATGGGTTTGTATCGAACATACTCATATTTATATTGTTCTTTTACCTGTAGAGTAGTTTCGATCTTGTTTTTATCCCACCATGCCAGAGGATCCTCATTAAAGTTTCTCTGGATAAGTCTTTTGACATTTTCGAGGGACAATTTAGTTTCCCCATCAATGTCTAGTGAAGTTATATTTAATGACTTCATTTCCTGCATTGCTTCTTTGAGGTTTATAATTTCCTTAATAGAAGCTTCATCAAATCCTTGCTGTCTAAAAGACAACAAAGCCTTACCAAACTTTCTTCTATCCTGCATTTTTGGATGGGTTAGTTTGGCATCTTTATCACCACGTTTGCTGCGAAATAATATAGGCATTAACCTGTTGAATGCCTTTTCCCTGCGCAACACCTGTATCTCATTTCCACAACTTGTGGTAAATATTAACAAATTTCTTTTGTTATCTTGAACATATTTTGTAAAGGATTGTATAAAATTGTTCCCTAACAAAATATCCGCTCCTGTGTCATGAAAGTAAATAGGAGGCGTTTTTACCTTATACCAAGGTGTACTAAATGCTCCTCCAATCATGATATTGGCTTGTCGAATACCCTTATTTAGTACTAAGATTTTTTGGGAAAAATCTCTTCCTGCAATAATGGGTAATGATTCCATAGCTTCGCTAGGGAAAACTCCTGGTTTTGCCGTGCAAACACCTGATCCTGAATCAATATAAGCTGCGAAATATTCTGACTTATATTCTTCATATATTATCCCTACTGAGATATAAATGGAGAATGGACTTGTCATTTAATTCTGATGGTGTGACCCTTCAGATTAAATTCTATACCATTATCCTTTCTTACCCATGGTTTATGATTTTCGAGAAAACTTAATCCCAAAATCATAACCCCATTGTCTTTTCCGGCTGTGCCTAAGACTCTGATCTCGTGTCCTGCAATTTCAATTGTTCCTTTATAGGTTCCAATTGATGGCTGCTGCAAGTAGTATAAGTCATCACATGGAAAACGGTTAATCTTTTCAGTGATGTCGAATATTACTCGTATTTCTTTCCATCCTTCAGGGCATTTTATCTTTATATTATCTACCCCAATGGATTGAGGAGTTAGATCTTTGATGAACTCCTTCTCTTTATATGCCATAATTCTGTCTTCCGAAAAAGACATACGGCTTGCGTACTCAATTCTAGCACTCGTTGATCTGTCTAGAATTGGATGATCTCTTATTTGTATGTCTACTCCTCCTAACCTTGGAATCTGGGTAGGATTTGGAGTCATGACTTTAGCAGATTCCTTGAAAATTCTAGGAATTTCTATATATTCTTTCCTGAGAAATAAGTCAGAATGATAACTATTGGAAAGTGCATAAGAGATTCTATAAGTTATAGAATATGGCCTGTTCCCTTCTTTCATCAGATCTTTTCTTTTAAAATCCTGATGAAGAGTTAGAACTCTACTAAAATCTTGGTCAGCTAAATTATAGGAAATTCTGGGATGTATGTCAAACATTAACTTCCCAGCGTATAAATTTCCTACCATAGTTCCAAGAAGACCATCTCTAAGGTTATTGATTCTTCTATCAGTGACTGATAGATGCAATTCAGAATCAATGCCTTCTTTGAAGGTTGCCTTAATTACTACTTCAATGGCTCCTATGTGGATCCATTTCATAGTAATGGCGATTTCCTCCTTCATTCTGCTTAATTCCTCAAGAATTTCTTCTTTAGGAATTAATTGCATATCCATAACATTACAAGTAAGTTCCATAGGAATTGCAAACTCACCTGCACTTACCTTGTAGATGATGTTATGTCTTCTCTGGTTGAGTCCCATCTGGTTAAGAACTCGTCCAATCCCGCCAATTCTGAATCCGTCATATGGGCTGAGGTTGGAATCTTGTCGCATTATTCTTTCCATGGTTCGATTCGAGATCGTCATCCTTGAAAAGAATCCAGACAGGTTTTCAGTGGTCTGAATCCTGTCTTCTTCAGTCAGACTCGGTTGAAGATCCATCTGAATATGAGTCCGAGTCACTTCTTAATTCTTCCTCGTAGATGCTTTCATCCGAGGGGATGTCCTCAAACTGATAGACTGGTACCAGCTTTCCATGGTAGACTGCTTCCACGATATCCTCCGTGGCTTCGTACATTCGTACCTCACGATTCTGAGGGCAATCGGGTGAGATATGACCTCTGGCTCCACACTTCCAACAGTTGCAGTCCTTGAAACTTTCGTTGGCTCGGGTATGGGCTCGTCTGAATGTTCTTTTGGACGTCGTTCTCCCCGTGCTCCTTGCTGCTGAGCTAGTTGAACCTTGGGATGAACTCTTCGTCGTTCCCGTTCTTTGTCCAGTTTTGTATGATCTGGCCTTGCTCTTGGACCACCATGCTCTTCTTCTTCGGAATGGAGGTCTTCTGAAACTCCTACTGTATGAGCCCCGACTCTTCTTCTTTTTCCTCTTTTCTCCTGATTCTCCTATAATTGTTGGAAAATCGTTATTTTCACAGCAAAGAGGAGTTCTTTTTATTTTACCTCTTAGTCTCTTGATGTTCTTTTGGGCTGCTGCCTGTTGACACCATTCTCTGAGCTTATCCTTTAAGAAGGACATTCTTCGAGCTATTGAGTCCACTGTACCAGGGGGTACTGTGTACGATTGGATCAACATTTCTCTCCATGGGCTGCAGATCTTTGCAAAGAACATGGGACATGCTACTTCAGCTGTCATTTCACTCCGAAAATAGTATTTACGAAACCAGTAGATATATTCGTCTACTGCGCAAATACTTCTTAACTCCATACCCAACAGTGCTTGGGTATAGACTTTGATTTTTTCTGTTCTCTGTTCTTCAAAATAACCATCTCCTACAAAATGGGTTTTGAATAAGAGGCCAAACCTTTCGCAGATTGTGCTTTTGGATTCTCCTTCGAGTATTTGCTCCTTTAAAGCAGCCGTGGAATTTTTCCAGCCCAGCTTTGCCGATCCTTCGAGACTCAGCTCTATTAATCTGACAAAGTTTTCTTTATCGAGTTCCAGGGTGGTTGCTGCAATCTTCATTGAAGCTACCCATTCATCGATCAGGTCTTCGATGTTTCGGAAGTCGATAACGTCGAGGTTTAGTGTTATGCCATATGGATTTAATGGTTGTAACATCGTCTTGGCCCACGGTGTGGATTCTGGTGCTCTACTTGGGTTCCGTCCTGGGTTTCGTCTTGCATTAAGATGCACCTCATGATACCTGTTCATGTAGAAGTCTGTACTTTCTCTCATTGGAACATCAGGCGGTCCATCGTGGGTCACGTTGGATCCTGATCCTTCCGCATAACCCAATTGAAAAACTTCATTGGGTTTTACATTAACCAGATCCATAATCCCAAGTTGGGAAAATGATTCTGCTAATTCTTGTAGATCTGATAGATCTGCCCTGGAAACACTCATTCGACTGTTTTCAGGAGATCGATCATAAGCTCTTCTTGTGATTTCTGCTTTGGGACCATAGTTGCTTTACCCTTTTGATGTAAAGCTTGTACTGGTCCGAATGCATCTCTAATATTGGCTTGGTTATTCTTGGAAGATCCAGGAATATCCTTCTGCCTTTTCTTGATATCCGAAATGTCAAATTTCAGATTCAAAATTTCTTTCTTTAGATCTTGAAATACTTTCAAGATCTCATCTGTTGTCTGATTCAAGTTATCTATTTTCCCAGGTATAATTAATACCCGGTTACCAAAATCTTGAATCGTCTTCTGGATTTCTCTTAAGTCTTTTGATAACTTAGAGCTATCCGGATCAATTTCTTTCCAGTCCGTTCCTCTCATTTTTAGGAAATAAACTGATTTTGATAATATCTTGTCCATGGGACAAGTTCAAGAAATTCCTTTGGAATTTTCTATTTTTTATTTCCAAAATTTGGAAATAACTTGTGGGTTTCAAATTAATTGAATCCATTAAATAATTAAATCTTCTCCATTAAGAAATAAAATATTATAAATAATATAATTAATATGTTCTTCAATAAAACCTAGGCTCTGATACCAATTTTCAAGCGCATTGGGTGTCATTTATATAGTGAAAACTTTAGTATATTGACAAAGGACTAAAGTAAATAAAGTCAAACTTTCTTGGGGTTTTAATGAAAGAAAGGAAAAGTTGTTGGGAATTAATTAATTTTCAAATTGGTCCTTATGGCTTAATTTCATTCAACATGTGTTTGTAATGGCCTAATTCTGGAAATTCAACTTATAATGGCCTAAAAGTGGAATAGACTCCTTGTAATGGCCCTTTTTATTACTTTCCCCTTATTTTTAAAATGGAAATGAAATAAAAAATGTTGGAACAAGAAAAAAAAGAAAGTAGGACATAAATAATATCACGGAATGTATATTATTTATTTTAATTACATAAAATAGAAAGTAACTCAAAAAAACTAAAATAGGACACCAGAAGGAGTCATTTCCATTTTTAGGCCATCGTGGTCCGAATTCCAGCCCAATGACCTAAATTCAAGGCCAAAATCCTTCTAATGGCCTCTTTCCCTAAATCAAAATATGGTGGCCCAAAAGTGGAAATGACTCATTCTTGGCCTATTTTATTTATTACCTCAAAAAAATATTAACCTTCAAAATATTCCAAATATTGTAACGTAACATTTATTTCCAAACACCCAAAAAAGAAAAGTGTAACACTTAAAAAACAAACGGAGGAAGTAATTCATTAATCTATATTTTGATAGATTTGCAATTGTAACACCCCTGTTTTCCACGCTCAGCTAAGCAGCGGAAGTTACTAATGGAAACCCGGGATTGTTACCGCCACGTCTCCCGATTAAGCTCGCATTTGCCTTGCATTTGCTAACTTAATCGAAAACCGCTAAGGCTAATTTTAAATTCAAGTGGCTGACACGTTGACTGCCTTAGATACTCGAAAAATCTACTTTAAACTGATTTATTATTTCAAGAAATATACTTTAAAATAATAAAACGTAGTTTTTTAAAATATGGCGATTAGGACTTGCTGGCGCTAAAATAATTTTTCGTATTAACTTAAATTTAAAAATATATTTTTTCTAACTAATTTATGAAAGCATGATTAACTAAGTTTAAAAGAATATATTTAATTTGGAAAAGCAAGAATTTACAAAATATGATTGCTACAATTTAATATTCAAAAGACAAGTTTATGGCGAATAAAACATAATGTAAAAGAACCAGTTAAAAGTGATGCTGACACCCATGCCTCTTAGTATAGTCCACATATGTCAAATCCTGTAAAAAGGGGTAAGTATACTTTATTACTTTATCAGCATACCGGCTGAGTAAATAAATTCTTGTCCCTTGAACAAAATAATTAAATGTGATTCAACAATAAATGGCATGTCAAACCGTTTGCAATATCAATCCACATGTAGCTCGACTATGATGCCTACACCCGGGGTATCTCATAGGGCCTAGCATGCTCACATAGTGACCGAAGTAAAACTATGATATACAAGGATGGCCCTACCTTGCATCTAGAAAAACTGATTGTGAGACCCTTGGTCCAAACACAATCCTCTTCATGGGGATCTCTTGGATAACCCATGAAATAACTCACGACGATATCTACCTCTTTGATATACGTCGCATAATAATAATTCAATAATCACATGCCATACACTGAAAATTTCATTTTTCACATGCATGGCCTAGTCCCAAAAATAGTTAAACACATAATGGGACATTACCTCTGCATAAATCAGTTGCATGAATAAACCAAAAAATGACTGAAATATAAAGGGAATTAAACATGCAAAAATACTCTTGAAACAAAGCCCGCAGAACAAAAATCTACTTACAATTTCTTCCGTGGATAGCCACTTAATTTTATTTGATCTCTCTCTGACTCCCTCTGCCGATTTAGTTGTACATTATTTTTGCTTATGGAAGGCACTATTTATATTTTATAGTGGCAATGGGTCGGCCATTCCACGGTGTTTTTTTTTTTTTTTTTTTTTTTTTTTTTTTTTTTTTTTTTTGAAATAGGTTTGCTGTGTATGGTGTAGCTTTGCTTACACAATTTTTATTGTTGCGGTGTATCCGTTTTTTTTAAATTCGTTTTTCTTTTTCCATTTTTTATTGTTTTATTCTTTTTGTTATAACTATTTTAATGGAGTCTATCCATAGGTCTATTTCCACTGCCAATCTGCATGTGAGAACGTTTATTCTTAACTTCTATTTATTTTATTTTATTAACCTAGGGGTGTATTCAATGTAGAGTCTGTAGGATTTTTTTGGACTTTTAAAGTTGGGGTGTATTCAATTTAGATTTTAAAAAGTCTTTAAAAATCTAGGTGTATTCAATACAGATTTTTAAAAGTCTTTAAAAATCTAGGTGTATTCAATCAAGATTTTAAAAAGTCTTTAAAAATCTTGGTGTATTCAACAATCCATGGATTTTAAATCTTTATAGATTTTAATGGATTCTCTTAAAAAATATAACTAAACAAAATCTCTCTAAAAATCCATGGATTTCTAAAAGTCAGCCAAACTCTACATGGAGTCTATACAAAATCAATCGACTCTGAAAACTCTACGTGGAGTCTATGGACTTTCTAAATCCACCGACTTTTTAAAATCCATATAAATCTGAATTGAATACACCCTCACTAGTTTAGTATAAAAAATTAATTGTAAATAATGACATTCGAACTCATAAGCTATAAAATAGGATTATGACATTATTACCAATAGAATATTGATGATTCTATGCTAAATAATAAATTACCAATGCTTAATATAAAAGCAGTTAGAAAAAAAATCTAATCAAAATTTTCATTCTCGTTTGATAAAATATTTTCCCTTGGAAAATATACTTCTCTAGTCACTAAATTACTTCCCTTGGAAAATAATTCAGTTATTCCAAACAAATCTCTATTCTGAAAAATACTAATTTATTTCACAACTCCATTTAATTTCCTAAGAAATAATCCAAAATTATTTCTTTAGAAAAATACTATCAACATAGCTAAATTTTCAGGGTATTACAGCAATTGACGGAAGAACAAATATAAATATAGCTTTGTTAGAAATTGAAAGACTAATTGCTGCAAATTTTATAAATTTGAAAATTTTCTCTGGAATGCCGGTATTGAATGAGGTTTTAACATCTGAAACAAATAATATATTGATATTAAAGGACATATTATAATAAAGAATAAATGAAGGCGGATCATGCAAAGCTATTATACATTTATTGATTGATTAGCAGAAGAATGTTTATAATAAAATAATATATGTAGTTGATAGTGATGAGTGTTGATTCTTTTTTCTTTATGTGGTGAAATTGACAAGACATTTATTGTGGGAGAGGTTATATTATGTTGTCTGTAGCACCAAATGGAATAGCACCCAACTCCTTCGAACAAGTATGACAACACATTCTAGATTTGGTATTCCACTAAATTGTGGCGAGAATTCTACTTGCAAAAAACTTATTCATTTAACTTCTCTTCTCATTAAAACAAAATTCATTATTTGAGATGAAAATTCTTGACGGGTAGAATGATTACGTGCCTGCATGAATAACCAAATTCCCCATCAATTTCAAATAAAAAAAATTCTCACTCGCATTTTATTTTATTATGACTATTAGTCAATGTCAATGTTTAAAGAAGATTGGACTCTATCTTAAAAACCAATTTTTATTCATGTCAGTGATATATTGCAAGATCTCGTGTCACTGGAAAAAAGGGATTCGAAGTAGTAATATGTAATTAAGATGAAATAACTCAAGATAATACAAGAAATGTTATTTACAATGAAAATTATATATGACAGAAATTTGCACAATGAATACTTAATATAGGTGATCGTAATTGGTAAAGCTGGTATTAATCTCGGAGATGTACAATTAGATGTAAAATTTACAGATGATAATTTTATAAACTCTACGGGAGATCCTATAGCGGCTATTGTTGAGTACTTATACAAATATAAACTGCTCTACTTCAAATCCATATATTTTTAAAGATATTGTTATACTAATCCTTACCAATGAGATTGTTGATACAATCAATGATTACATCATGGAACTTATGTTTGCGAATGAAAATGTATATGTATGAGTTCTAACAATATTTGTCAAGAGGATGAAAGCATAAATAATGCCAATGAATTATTTTTACTGAAATTCCTAAGCACGAACAATTGTTCTGGATTACCAAATCATGAAATATAATTGAATGAGGGTTGCATAGTCATGCTTCTTAGGAATATAGATCCATCAAATAAATTATGCAATGAAAGTAGGTTGATAGATACCAATATACGGAACCATATAATTGAGGTTAAACTAATTTTCGGAAAACCATGAAAGTAAAAAATTATTGATTGGTAGAATGATTACGAGCCTATATGATTTAAACAAATTCCCCATTCTATTTCAGATGAGAAAATTTTAACTTGCAATTTGTTTTGCTATGATTATAAACAAGGTCAATGGAAATCATTAAAGAATGTTGGACTTTATATTCTAAAACCAGTTTTTAGCCATGAACAGTTATGTTGTAATATTTCGTGTTACTAACAAGTTGT
This sequence comes from Hygrophila difformis, assembly GCA_030278955.1. Classification (NCBI taxonomy): domain Eukaryota; kingdom Viridiplantae; phylum Streptophyta; class Magnoliopsida; order Lamiales; family Acanthaceae; genus Hygrophila; species Hygrophila difformis. The sequence continues at coordinate 31,317,124 of JAOANR010000008.1, read as the reverse complement.
GGCTCAAATTATTAATATGCAATTAAGAATTATTAACTCAAGATACCACAAGAACTGTTATTTATAATGAAATTTATATATGACAGAAAATTTATAAAATGGATACTTGATGTAGGTGATGGTAAAGCCAATATTGATTTTGAAGGTGTACAATCAGATGTGATATTTCCGCATGATATTCTTATATATTCTGCGGGTAATCCTATAGCGATATTTTTTTTAAAGTACATATACAAATACAAATTGCATCACTTCAAATTCAGACATTTTTTAAGATAGTATTATATTAGCCCCTACCAATGAGATTTTCAGCAAATCGTGAGGGAATTTTTCATATTATGATTAATACTTATATTTAAATTTTGTTTTATTTTAATTTGAATTTCAAATTAAATAAAAATATCTTTTGAATAATTATTTTCATTAATCTGTTAGTTTGTATCGGATAAGCTACATAAGCTAAAGAAGACTATATAATATAATTTCTTTGTTAATTTTAAAATAATTAGATTATATTATCATATACATCCTCTTTCGAATATATAAAATCATTACACATTTTTCATTAATCAAAATATTATTTATTATTACTTTATATAATATAAGTATATATATTATATAAAATATATAATTATGCCCGTCGAGTGTCGACGGGTTACTTGCTAGTTTTTTTTTGGATTAGCAAAAGGGTTACTTGCTAGTTAAATACAATACTGCAAAATATTATGATGATATCAAGTGTCTCTAGAAATATTAATTACTCCATCTATATTTATTTATTTATTTATTTGGGCATTTTTTGTATTTTAGGTTGTATTAAACATATTTGTAATATTTGGTAAAAAATAAAATAAAATAAAAAGTAACAGGTGAAATAGGAGAAACGATGGAGTGAAAACAAATAAAAAAAATGAGCTATGTAAATTACTAAAAAGCATATCAAATAACAATTTTTTTTTATTGAACAACATATACAAGCTAGGAAAGGGTGGTGGGAACCCATGCCACATAAATTATAAATGGATAAAAGGGGAGTGAGATGGGCAGGATGGGAAATCAAACTCCCAACCTTTTGTTTGAAATCGGAGAATTTGATCACTATGATAAGATGGTGTTTGGATTGGCTTCTACACAGGTGCTTTTGGCTTTTGCTTCTGCCAAAAGCACTTTTGGGGAAAAAGAAACGTTTGGTTTGGCTTTTTTAAAAAGGCAGAAGCACCTCGAAAAGCTGCAAAAAGTGCTTCTGGGAGAAGCAGCCCAGGGGGTGCTTTTCCGAAAAGCAGAAGCCAAAAGCACTTCGTAAATTGTGCAAAGACTTAAATACCCTCATTACTTAATATAAATTACACCATAAATATATCTTATTATCGTATTAAGTAGCATGCCCTTTTTGGTAATTTATACATTTAAAAAGCGTTTTTCACTTTTACACATCCAAACACACTTTTGAAAAAAAGATGATTTTCAAACATTCCATCCAAACACAAAAGTTACATGCTTCTGCTTTTGGCTTTTACTTCTGCTTCTGCTTTTGGCTTCTGCTTTTTTCAAAAGCCAATCCAAACGGACGCTAGGTCTCCATCCCCATATAACAAATAAGGAAGGCATTATCAGTTATTCCAAACTTCTAATTAAATTATCTTTTGGCAAGAAAAATAAGTTAGGTATAAAATATTTCCTCGTTCCAACTAAAATATTTTATTTATTATAGATTATTCCTTCTATAAATAAAAATAATTTTTTATCTAATAATTATGTGGAAACCGTCGTACTATATCTACGGAAAAAAAACCAATATAGTCCTTTATTTTTACAAAAAAGCCAAATCAGTCATTTTTTTTATTTTTTGGCCAAATTGGTCCGCTACATATACTAATTACGTCCCAATCGGTCATCCATCCACTAATTATACTCTAATTACATATTTTTGGCCAAATCAGTCCTCTTTTTTTTCAAAAATCTAAATTGGTCCGTTATTAATTTTTGCCCCCTTTTATGCAGTCCAATGCACATTTCAAACCACTAATAACTCAAATTCGGTATAAGTAAAAATTCTAAAATTTCGATATTTATAAACTACACGACGAGACGAATCTAATAAGATCCTACTTAGCTCATTTTAATTTGTATATCTATGTTTAAAATTTAAGTCAAAACAAGTGTGTGAATAGTAGCAAATTAGACAATATAATTATTAAAAAAATGGAGGGAGTATATCGCAATTGGTCTTCATTTTATGAAGAAACACCAAAAACCACCGAACTCTAAAAGATGATCCATTTGTTTAATAACTACATTTTATAGAGAAACACCATTTTATGCGATATTCTCCCTCCATTTTTTTTAATAATTACATTATCTAGTTTGCTACTATTTACACACTTGTTTTGACTTAAAGTTTAAACATAGATATACAAGTTAAAATGAGCCAAGTAGGATCTTGTTAGATTCGTCACGTCGTGTAGTTTATAAATATCAAAATTTTAGAATTTTTACTTATATCGAATTTGAGTTATTAGTGGTTTGAAATGTGCATTGGACTGCATGAAAGGGGACAAAAATTAATAACGGACCAATTTAGATTTTTGAAAAAAAAAGGACTGATTTGGCCAAAAATATGTAATTAGGGCATAATTAGTAGATGGAGGACCGATTGGGACGTAATTAGTATATATAGCGGACCAATTTGGCCAAAAAATAAAAAAAGGACTGATTTGACTTTTTTGTAAAAATAAAGGACTATATTGGCATTTTTTCCCTATATCTACAAACTAAATTTACCTTATTTTCATGCCTTATACTCCCTCCGTCCCGCTAATAAACTTTCAAAATTTTTGGGCACGGTATTTTATGTGGGGATAGTTAGTATTTAATGTAGGGGTAGATTAGTGTTTAAAGTGAGAATAAATTAGGAATTTATGTGATATGATTTGAATGAGTTTGAATTTTTAATTGATTTATGTATGTGATGTGATAGTTGTATGTTTGAAATTTTAATATATTTATTTATTGATGTGATATAATGAGAGAGAATTTAGTAATTAAAGTGTATAATTATTTATTAAAATAAAATATGACAATTATAATGGGACAGACCAAAAAAGAAAGTGAGACTGAATTAGTGGAACAAAGTAAATAATAAAAATACATTTATAATACGGAGTATGAAAAAGAGTGTTGGATGGGGCTTTCCCAAAAAAAAAGTGTTGGATGGGAAAAAGGCAAAACGTGGTGGGGACAAGAGTGAGTACACATAATGAGTGTCGGAGTGTGTGTTGGACCTAACCTGGAAATGGGCGCCTTCTGCTGCTTCTATCTCCTCTGTCCTTTTACTCTCTTCCATATTCCGAATACGGTTTCTGTAATAACATAACAATTGCCAGCAGGTGCAGACAACGCTAAAAATAATGTGTAGCCCTTTGTAAAGTGATGTATAAGCCTTATAAAGTGATGTATAGTCAGTAGTTTGTTTTTTATTAGTTTTTTGTTCATAACCTACATCCATCACTTTTTGATACTCACACATCATTTCATATACACATATCCATCACTTTTAAATGTGCCAGCACCTACAGGCCGCCAGCACCCAAACAATTTCCCCATATTCCATTACATGACTAGTATTTTTTAGAGATAAAGAATTTTTTAGGCCATCAATAGGCAGGTAATTCACTTTTGGACCACTAAAGATTGAATTATGAAATTAGGCCACCAATAGGCATTCGGGCCGGTTTTATAGGCCAAATTTACCAAGTCAATGCCACAATGGGCCGCGTGTGCGTCACGCGCTACCACTCTTCACGCGATGGCCTAAAAGCGGAAATTGTCTCCTGTTAGTGGCCTATTTTAGTTTTTTTATTTTTTTTTATTTTTTTTTACTTTTTTTAAAATTAAAATAAATATTACTCTATCGGACAATTATCCAACCATGATCTCGAGACCAACTACTAAAATAAACCTGCTCATTTTGGCACACAATATGTGCATTTCCATCGGAGACCCAAATTTCTTATGATCTTCAATTTTATTTCACTTTCCTGGGTGGGTAGAGAACACCTATTTATCTGTTTCCATTTATTTTTTATTAAATTTTTACTACTTATTTTATTATATTTCATTTAATATAAATATGATAAATGGTGGGTAGAGAACCCCTTTTTTTTTGTTGAACAACCTATAAAGGGTGGTGGGAGCCCATTCCAGAAAAAAGAAAGATATAAGGGCGGGGTGGGGAATCGAACCCCCAACCTATAAATTGAGAGTCGAGGGACTTGACCACTAGGGTAAATTTCCATCCTCTTTAATATAAATGAATTCATTCAAATTAATTTATTTTTTAGATTTAATTTATCTAATTTTATTTTATGTTATACTATAATTTAATTCTTGAAGTTATTATTATTATTAATACAAATAATTTTATTTATTATTTTTTCTTTTTTTTTATCATTTTCAATATATATTTATTTTATTTTTATTTTAATGAATATTTATTTCGTGTTGGGGTATTTTGAGCACGGTATTTTATGTGGTCATAGACAGTATTTAATGTAGGATATATTAGCATTTGATGCGGTAGATTTGGTGATTAATATTTATTATTACTATAATGAAAACGAGACAAAAACGTTGGAACAGAGAAAAATGGAAAATGAGGCAAAAATAATGGAACGAATGGAGTAGTATATATTTAAATTACAAAAAAGTAAAACAGACCACCAAAATGAGACAATTTCCACATTTGAGCCATCGCATGGCGAGTGGGTTACACGCGGCCCGTTTTAGTGTAGTATTGGTCAAATTGGCCCTAAATTAGGCCCGAATGCCTATTGGTGGCCTAATTTCATAATTTAATCTTTAGTGGCCCAAAAGTGAATTACCTTCCTATTGATGGCCTAAAAAATTATTTATCTCTATTTTTTATTTTATGGAGTAGTATTATTTTATTTTTAGAGATAAATAATTTTTTTAGGCCATCAATAGGCAGCTAATTCACTTTTGGGCCATTAAAGATTGAATTATGAAATTAGGCCACCAATAGGCATTCGGGCCTAATTTAGGGCCAATTTGACCAATACCACACAAAAACGGGCTGCGTGTAACCCACTCGCCACGCGATGGCTCAAATGTGGAAATTGTCTCCTTTTGGTGGCATGTTTTACTTTTTTTTTGTAATTTAAATAAATATTACTCCATGCGTTCCATTATTTTTGCCTCACTTTCCATTTTTCTCTGTTCCAACGTTTTTGTCTCGGGGTTGGGAGTTACCCTAGCGGTCAAGTCCCCCTTCTCCCAACTATAGGTTGGGAGTTCGATCCCCACTCGGCCCCTATCCCTCCCCTTTACCCCCCTTTCTAATTTGTGTGGTTTGGGCTCCCACACATCTTTGCCGACACATGAGTGTCACTGTTTACCAAAAAAAATATTTTTGTCTCGTTTTCATTATAGTAAATAATAAATATTTGTCACCAAATTTACATCATCAAATACTAATATATCTTACATTAAATATTGTCTATGACCACATAAAATACGGTGCTCAAAATACCCATACATGAAATAAATATTCATTAAAATAAAAATAAAATAAATATATATTGAAAATGTAAAAAAAGACATACTAATAAATAAAATTAATTGTATTAATAATAATAATAATAACTTCAAGAATTAAATTATAGTATAACATAAATAAAAATTAAATAAATTAAATAAAAAAATAAATTAATTTGAATCAATTCATTTATATGAAAGGGATGAAAACTTACCCTAGTGGTCAAGTCCCCCGACTCTCAATTTATAGGTAGGGGGTTCGATTCCCCACCTCGCCCTTATCCCTTCCCTTTTATCCATTTGTAACTTTTGTAGCATGGGCTCCCACCACCCTTTATAGGTTGTTCGGCAAAAAAAAGGATTCTCTACCCACAATTTGTCATATTTATATTAAATGAAATATAATATAATAAGTAGTAAAAATTTAATAAAAAATAATGGAAACAGATAAATAAGTGTTCTTTACCCACACATGAAAGTGAAATAAAATAGAAGATCAGAAGAAATTTGGGTCTCCGATGGAACTGCACATATTGTGTGCCACAATGAGCAGCTTCATTTTAGTAGTTGGTCTCGAGATCATGATTTGATCATGGTTGGATAATTGTCCGATAGAGTAATATTTATTTTAATTTTTAAAAAAGTAAAAAAATAAAAATAAAAATAAAAAACTAAAATAGGCCACTAACAGGAGAAAATTTTCGCTTTTAGGCCATCGCGTGAAGAGTGGTGGCGAGTGACGCACACGCAGCCCATTGTGGCATTGACTTGGTCAATTTGGCCTATAAAATCGGCCCGAAATCCTTTTGTTGGCCAAATTTCATAATTCAATTTTTAGTGGCTCAAAAGTGAATTACCTGCCTATTGATGGCCTAAAAAAATCTTTATCTCTTATTTTTATTACTACTATCATTATAATTTTATTTTTCTTTTTCGCGTACTAATTGATGTGTCTTAATGGATAAGGAATGTTGGAATACTATAGCAATTTGCAAATTTGCTGCCCCTCTAGGTTTATTTCAAGTTGTTCAATTATAAAAATGAGTGATAATTAATTTTAAACTTCTTAATTATTGCGATCGATTGGGTTGATTAGTGATTGGTTTTAGCTTTGGGTCTCCCTTATATACACTTAAAATAGGTTAGGGCACACAAATTATAGTAAAATCTCTAAAATACCCCTACTCAATATACTTAAGTACTCAGGATTAAGGCAAATTCTAAGAGGATTGGGCACACAAAATGTGATTGAGTCGCATATTTTTTTTTTTCGAGTTTGAGTCGTATATCAGTTGGCTTCGGAGTTCAGAATCGGCCTTGAGAATTGCATAATTGGCCACAGATGGACGCATGAATCAACTAAAACCGACCGACGCTGGTCGTTTTCATTATGTAAAGGATGGCCACCCATGAACATTTTTGTGTGCATGAAAACGTCCACTGATGGCCGATCGGCTGTGTACAGAAACGTCCAGTAGTGGCCGTTTCCAACAGATTACAGACCAATAAAGCTGGTAACCTTCGTTTCTGCCATTCAATTTATTCTTCTGCTTTTGTTTTGTGTGTGCATTTTCATTTACTTGCTTCTCTTAAAATAATACTTTATGTTCTCTTACTATTGGTTAATAAAACCCCATCAAGTTTATGATCACGACACGTTTTCTGCTGATGATATAAGGCAGACATAGATATCCAACCAATGATAACTTCTGCGATGTCGCTTGGGGATGCTTCAATGTATATATGGAGACAGTCTGATAGGAAAATGGCTGAAATCACATGACAATTGCCTCATGGAAGACAGCGCAGTGAACATAGTAGATGAGAAGTGAAGCAAGAGTTGTGGCCGAGGCTCCAGAAATACGTGGCCGGCCAATAGATGAAACGAACGGCCAACACTGGCCGTTCGGACTCTTTTGCAAACGTCCAACACTGACCGTTTGGCATTTTTTATAGCTCGGTGTTTCTTCGTCTTCTATTCTGCCTCTTCTTTTCTCTTGGCCTCTTCCCATTTTTTGTGTGTATTTGCAAAATAAAATGAAAGACCTGGACTCCAAATCTATTTTTTGGGGTCGAAAGGGTAAAATGGGTAAAATGCCCGTGGTGTGCTCCTATCCAAATGTATATTTGTGTGTGTGAAATAAAAAAGTGTGTGTATATAACGTGACCCTTAGCTTTGATGAATTAGACAGACTATGATTCAAGGTTCGACGTACCAGCGAAATTGAGAAAAAAATCGAACCACTCAATGCTGAAACTCATTCATAAACCAAATTAATCGGTATTTGGTTCGATTGGTCCAATGTCAATGTGATTAACAAAAAGAAAAAAAGAATACGGATATAAGTATATACTCCCTCCGTTTTTTTAAGTGTAACATAGAAAATGATATGTGATTTAATGCAATGAACAAAAGTGATTTACTGGAAGTTTTACACTTTTAAAAGCAGTTTATATATGGTAATATAATATTTATTATGAAAGATCCAAAAAAGAAAAGTGTTACACTTAAAAAAAAGTGAGGGGTATATATATAAAGTTCTATATCAAAGTGTCACTAAGAGCCTGTTTGTTTTACCTTAATTTTTCTCATTTTGACTTTTGCTTCTCTCAAAAGTCCTTTTGAATTTTTTTAGCTGTTTGTTTTGACTTTTTTTTTGAAATAAAAGGAGAAGCAAAAGTTAAAATTTTAATTTTTTTTCAAAGTAGGTAGGGGGTTACTTTTTTTTTAAAAGGAGAAGTCATTTAGTAATATAAATACAAGCCATGGTTTTGCCTGATGATGCACCTATCTTATGGCTGCTACTGTTTCTTAGACGATCATGATAAAATTGGAGTTTGATCTCATCGGGTTCGTTAGGTTGACAGAAAGAAAGACTGAAACTGAAAAGGATGCAGTGCAAAACTACTTTTGTGCCAATGATCTCCTCCGACATATTCTGATGCTCATATTTGCTTTCTATTGTGTTTGGCGCGGTTGTAATTCCCATTTTCTAACTGTGGTACCCAAACATTGGACTTGCTGTATACTTCGGTTCTATATCGGCAATAATATTCATTCCTGAAAAAAAAAAATATAAATACAAAAATGACCCTATTTAAAAAGGAAATAAAATTAATTATAAATATCCTTATAATATTTATGTCCATTTTAGTAATTTTAATATATCAAAAGTCCTTCTATGTACAATTCATCCAAACATGTTTCCGTTGAAAAGCAACTTTAATAATATCTATCCAAACAATTATTTGAGCTGCTTTTGCTTTTGAATTCTCCTTCTCCCTCCTTCTCCTTCTTCTACTGGCTTCTCCTTTTTTCACAAGCCAAAACAAACAGACCCTAAATGAAATAAAATCTTCTATACCTTTTTTAGAAAAAAATAAAATTTTCTACAAAATGTAATTAAGAGAATTAATTCATTTTAAGTTACAAAATCTTTCTGTTACGGAAAACTATTAACAAAAAAAAAAGAATAAAAATTACAAAACATCTACTCCCTCCGTTTTTGTTTAACATCACCCTTTGCATAGTAGATACTATTCATTGAGTAACTTTGATTCAATATTTTAGCACAGTTATATAAGATAAAATATAATCAAGTGAAATGTTGTTGGATTCGTCTAATCGCATAGTTTTAGAATATCAAATTTTTATAATTTTTATGTATAATGTAAGATATATATCAATGATTGAAAATGTGTATTGAATTACGTGCAGTGCATCAATGAAGAAGTTATTTAAAAACGGAGGGAGTATACCATTACCGTATATATCGCAGTATATACCGAATTTGTGTAAGGTAACGGACTAACGGTATACCATGGTATCAAAAAATCTATATCATTACCATACCGAAATCTTACGATGCGTATGTGATAGAATATACAGTAAAGCAAACTTTTAGTGCGCTTTTGTATTTATTCGATTTCTATATTGACTGAAATAAATGGTTGTTCACATTGTTGCTTTCATCCGGTGTTCGTACGGGGTCGGGAACAGTCCGGAAGATCCCTGGAGTTGAATCCGTTGGTGTGCAAGGTGGTAGATTCATTCGTGCGCCCGTTCGTGTGCTTGGGAGATTGTTCGTAGTTGCATATTGCAGATCTACGAACATAGATGAAAAGAGCCAAGTTTCCAATCAGACGATGCTGCAGATCTGCTTTGGAAAGGTATTTTTCGCAACTACTCTAGTAGATATATTATAATACCATGTATGTATGCGTTGGCATCCAATAACGATCCGTGGGCACGGACAAACTTCACAAGTGTGTTCCATCAATTGGTATCAGAGCCCTGGTTTCGTGATTATTGGCTCTGCCGGAAAACACATAGTTGGTATTTAGATTATGTATTTTCTAGCATGTTGTTGGATGAAAAATAAAAATAAATGTAAATTTAATTTAATTTTGAGGAAATGAATTTTTTAGGCCATTACAAGGCACCATTTCCACATTTGGGCCATTATGAAATCAATTTCCAATTTTAGGCCATTAGAAACCATCTTTGACCAAATTAAGGCCATTTAGACTATTTTGACTTTTTCAAACTTCAATTAACCCTACCAACTTTTACTTTATTTCATTTTGACCCCAGATTTTAGTTTCTTCATTATCATTAGTCCAATATCAGCCCATCATGCTTCCGATAATTAAATTAAGCACTAAACTTCATACCTTGGCTTTGACCGCCTTGCTGCCGGGTTTCCTAAGCTCCGGGATTTTACGGACTTCCTCCAACCACGCAGCCGCGACCGATGGTTCACCGATTCTTGGCTCCTTCAGCAACAAACATCACAGTCCTATTTCGTTTCCTACCTTAGGACGTATCAAAATATGAATAAAGGGTTTTAATTATATTATCGGGATATTTGGGATATTTGGAAGCCTGGATTTTACTGAAGAAATATTAAAAATATTATTTAAACATAATTTCCCCTAATGGAGAAGACAGACACTTAGTTCCTCATGGAGGATACAAGACTCTTGGGGGAATACCCCATACTTTTACAGACTCGAAAGGAAATATGCAGAAAGAGAAATATTACAAATACTTTGAAGAGTTGGGAGGAATTTTCGATGCCTTCCATCTGCTTCAAACTCCTTTATTTATAGGCGCCCGCGGACTTCAGCCCCGGATTCCAATCTTCCTCTAAATCCTTGTGACGTCACTGCGTTCGTCACTTGGCCTTAATTTCCACCGGCTATATTATTGTCCTTTTTTGAATTATTGCGTTAGGTGGCTTTTGTCAACTTTCCACCTTCTCTTGTCGGCCACTTTCTGCCAGCTACTCTGCCATTCTTTGTCGGCTTTTAATTATAGTGTTGCCGACACCTCTCTTTCTTTTACATCCAGCTAATCTTACTTTGGCTTGTGAAAGTTTTTTGGACGTTTCTTCCCTTTATCCTTTTCGGGTCCGGATTTTTTCTGGGTTACCCGGATCTTTGTACCGAATAGGGGTTTCTCCTGTTCTGCACAATATGGGCATATGTGGTTATCCCATTGGCCAACATGCATCATGTTGCATGCCTTTTTTCTGGTAGACTCGGTTGCTGGCAACTTGTTTTCCCAGATGAGTAACCTCTTCTTTTCGAATGAGGTTTCCGCAAACTCTGTGCTTTTCCCTGTTAAAGAATTAACCAGGAACGATCCATTTAAATTGTTTGAGAATATTTTAAACGGATATTTAACCTTTTCCATCTCGGTGAGACAGACCCAGAATCCCCATGCTCGTCGGGTGGAGATTTCATCTTCGCTGATTGAAGATACCAATGGTGCCTTCTCATCCATAGACTTAACTCTGTTGAAGGCAATCATATCAGGTCTTTGTAATTTAATAAATTGAAAGACCGGATAAGAACCTTTTCCGACTATTTCTGGTGCCGCTGAAATGAACTTAAGCTCCAGAATATCTCCTCTTTGCAGGTGCGGGTTGTTCTGCCATGATTCGTGCACCGCACTACTTATCCATCCCGGAAGTTTTTCGATTTCCGGAAACCCTGGTGATGTAGTATGAACAGATGCTAATGCTCCAAAGTCATACCACTTTCGAACCTCTTCTGGTTTCGATCCTTCGAGCATCCATACCCTGTTGTATCTCCCGGATGTCTCGATTACTGTTTTGCTAGGGTTAATTCCCTTTTTGGAAACCAGTTGTTCCCATTTTCCTTGGTAGTCCAGCCAGGCAGTAGATAGGACCTTCTCGTCTGAATTAACCTTAGAGGTGCCTGTCATGGGCCTAAGGTTAATTTCTTCCTCTTTCACCCCAGAGGCAGTGGGTTGACTTGAGCTTTCGGAAATGTGACTTTCCTCTTGCTCAACATTTTTGTCGGTATCCAACAATGGTTCCTTTGAAGCAGTGCTTGAATCTGCTTCTTCATATGTGACCACTTTAGTTTTTTGGGCACATTTCTCTTTGTTTACCAGGGAAGCTGACGCTTTCCTGATTGGCTCTAATACTGTTTCCCATAGTGCTGTCATTGCTATATGGGAGGTTCGTATATTGTTGCGGACCATGTCCACATCGCTCTGTTGTATTTGGCCAGCTGCTCGTGCATTGATCTCGAGCTGTCCAAAATGCTTCGATAGCTCCTCTAAGTTTTCTCTGAGGTGCCTGAATCTCGTAATGATGGAATCAGCTTCAAATGCTTCCATCTCTCGTTAGGAAATCTGCAAGAACATTTTCATGAGATTTTATAACATCAATATCATAAGTATAATATTGACATTCAGCTTGCCATCTGATAATACGAGCTTTTTCAATTTTTGATTCAAGTTTATTTTTTAAAAAAGCCCTAACATTAGTATTATCAACTTTTAATACAAATTTCTTTGCAAGTAAGAATAAAGGCCATTTTTTAAATGTTTTCCATACTGCAAAGAATTCCTTTTCGTTAATATGCCAAAGTTTGGCTTGTTGTTCAGTGAACAACCCTCCTGTGTATCTACAAGGTTCTTGACCCGTAGTTGTTTTTCTCATGAGCACTCCTGCCCATCGAAAATCATTGGCGTCTGTGTAGACTACCAGCTCATCCTCATCCTGAGGTATCGCGAGTTTTGGCAAGCTATTGCAGACTTGCTTTAGTTCACGAATTCTCTTGGTATGGATTTCTTCCCATTTCCATCTAGAGCTTTCAGTCTCTTTCAGGAGTGGTCTAAAATCCTTTCTATATTTTGCAAGGTCTTTAATAAACATACCCGCAAAATTTACAACTCCTAAGAAACTCTGAAGTTGTTTCTTGTCTTTTAATATATCAGAAAAATTGCGAATTTTCTCCACAATGTGTTCCTGTAACTCTATTCCTGCTTCATCAATTTGAACTCCTAAGAATTCAATTTTGTTAGCAGCGATAGTGGCCTTTTTCTCAGAGAGAACTAGACCTTCCCTGTGACATGCATCAGAAAATATTTCAAGATGTTTAATATGCTCTTTAATATTTCGAGATGCAATCAGAATGTCATCTATGTAGACGAACATAAACTCTAGATAATCCTTAAATAGATTATCCATCTTTCTTTGGAATATCTGAGGGGCATTAGAAAGCCCCATTGGCATAACATTCCAAATATATTGCCCTTGTGGGGTGGAGAATGCTGTGAATTTCTTCGACTCATTCTCCATCTTAATCTGATAGAAACCAGATTTGCAATCAAATTTAGAAAACACTTTAGCACCTTTGATGCAATCAATTAAGTGTTCTCTACTCGGAATGTAATAACCATCAAACTGTATTATTTTGTTAATACCTTGATAGTTTATTACCAACCTGGGTTTACCTCTCTTTATTTCACCGTGGTTTCTTACCAAGAATCCAGGGCTACTATAAGCTGAGACTCCAGGCTCGATGAGTTTAAGATCAATATGCTCCTTGATAATTTGTTGCATATCTTTCTTATCCTGCATATTCATTAAGATGGGTTTGTATCGAACATACTCATATTTATATTGTTCTTTTACCTGTAGAGTAGTTTCGATCTTGTTTTTATCCCACCATGCCAGAGGATCCTCATTAAAGTTTCTCTGTCTTTTGACATTTTCGAGGGACAATTTAGTTTCCCCATCAATGTCTAGTGAAGTTATATTTAATGACTTCATTTCCTGCATTGCTTCTTTGAGGTTTATAATTTCCTTAATAGAAGCTTCATCAAATCCTTGCTGTCTAAAAGACAACAAAGCCTTACCAAACTTTCTTTTATCCTGCATTTTTGGATGGGTTAGTTTGGCATCTTTATCACCACGTTTGCTGCGAAATAATATAGGCATTAACCTGTTGAATGCCTTTTCCCTGCGCAACACCTGTATCTCATTTCCACAACTTGTGGTAAATATTAACAAATTTCTTTTGTTATCTTGAACATATTTTGTAAAGGATTGTATAAAATTGTTCCCTAACAAAATATCCGCTCCTGTGTCATGAAAGTAAATAGGAGGCGTTTTTACCTTATACCAAGGTGTACCAAATGCTCCTCCAATCATGATATTGCTTGTCGAATACCCTTATTTAGTACTAAGATTTTTTGGGAAAAATCTCTTCCTGTAATAATGGGTAATGATTCCATAGCTTCGCTAGGGAAAACTCCTGGTTTTGCCGTGCAAACACCTGATCCTGAATCAATATAAGCTGCGAAATATTCTGACTTATATTCTTCATATATTATCCCTACTGAGATATAAATGGAGAATGGACTTGTCATTTAATTCTGATGGTGTGACCCTTCAGATTAAATTCTATACCATTATCCTTTCTTACCCATGGTTTATGATTTTTGAGAAAACTTAATCCCAAAATCATAACCCCATTGTCTTTTCCGGCTGTGCCTAAGACTCTGATCTCGTGTCCTGCAATTTCAATTGTTCCTTCATAGGTTCCAATTGATGGCTGCTGCAAGTAGTATAAGTCATCACATGGAAAACGGTTAATCTTTTCAGTGATGTCGAATATTACTCGTATTTCTTTCCATCCTTCAGGGCATTTTATCTTTATATTATCTACCCCAATGGATTGAGGAGTTAGATCTTTGATGAACTCCTTCTCTTTATATGCCATAATTCTGTCTTCCGAAAAAGACATACGGCTTGCGTACTCAATTCTAGCACTCGTTGATCTGTCTAGAATTGGATGATCTCTTATTTGTATGTCTACTCCTCCTAACCTTGGAATCTGGGTAGGATTTGGAGTCATGACTTTAGCAGATTCCTTGAAAATTCTAGGAATTTCTATATATTCTTTCCTGAGAAATAAGTCAGAATGATAACTATTGGAAAGTGCATAAGAGATTCTATAAGTTATAGAATATGGCCTGTTCCCTTCTTTCATCAGATCTTTTCTTTTAAAATCCTGATGAAGAGTTAGAACTCTACTAAAATCTTGGTCAGCTAAATTATAGGAAATTCTGGGATGTATGTCAAACATTAACTTCCCAACGTATAAATTTCCTACCATAGTTCCAAGAAGACCATCTCTAAGGTTATTGATTCTTCTATCAGTGACTGATAGATGCAATTCAGAATCAATGCCTTCTTTGAAGGTTGCCTTAATTACTACTTCAATGGCTCCTATGTGGATCCATTTCATAGTAATGGCGATTTCCTCCTTCATTCTGCTTAATTCCTCAAGAATTTCTTCTTTAGGAATTAATTGCATATCCATAACATTACAAGTAAGTTCCATAGGAATTGCAAACTCACCTGCACTTACCTTGTAGATGATGTTATGTCTTCTCTGGTTGAGTCCCATCTGGTTAAGAACTCGTCCAATCCCGCCAATTCTGAATCCGTCATATGGGCTGAGGTTGGAATCTTGTCGCATTATTCTTTCCATGGTTCGATTCGAGATCGTCATCCTTGAAAAGAATCCAGACAGGTTTTCAGTGGTCTGAATCCTGTCTTCTTCAGTCAGACTCGGTTGAAGATCCATCTGAATATGAGTCCGAGTCACTTCTTAATTCTTCCTCGTAGATGCTTTCATCCGAGGGGATGTCCTCAAACTGATAGACTGGTACCAGCTTTCCATGGTAGACTGCTTCCACGATATCCTCCGTGGCTTCGTACATTCGTACCTCACGATTCTGAGGGCAATCGGGTGAGATATGACCTCTGGCTCCACACTTCCAACAGTTGCAGTCCTTGAAACTTTCGTTGGCTCGGGTATGGGCTCGTCTGAATGTTCTTTTGGACGTCGTTCTCCCCGTGCTCCTTGCTGCTGAGCTAGTTGAACCTTGGGATGAACTCTTCGTCGTTCCCGTTCTTTGTCCAGTTTTGTATGATCTGGCCTTGCTCTTGGACCACCATGCTCTTCTTCTTCGGAATGGAGGTCTTCTGAAACTCCTACTGTATGAGCCCCGACTCTTCTTCTTTTTCCTCTTTTCTCCTGATTCTCCTATAATTGTTGGAAAATCGTTATTTTCACAGCAAAGAGGAGTTCTTTTTATTTTACCTCTTAGTCTCTTGATGTTCTTTTGGGCTGCTGCCTGTTGACACCATTCTCTGAGCTTATCCTTTAAGAAGGACATTCTTCGAGCTATTGAGTCCACTGTACCAGGGGGTACTGTGTACGATTGGATCAACATTTCTCTCCATGGGCTGCAGATCTTTGCAAAGAACATGGGACATGCTACTTCAGCTGTCATTTCACTCCGAAAATAGTATTTACGAAACCAGTAGATATATTCGTCTACTGCGCAAATACTTCTTAACTCCATACCCAACAGTGCTTGGGTATAGACTTTGATTTTTTCTGTTCTCTGTTCTTCAAAATAACCATCTCCTACAAAATGGGTTTTGAATAAGAGGCCAAACCTTTCGCAGATTGTGCTTTTGGATTCTCCTTCGAGTATTTGCTCCTTTAAAGCAGCCGTGGAATTTTTCCAGCCCAGCTTTGCCGATCCTTCGAGACTCAGCTCTATTAATCTGACAAAGTTTTCTTTATCGAGTTCCAGGGTGGTTGCTGCAATCTTCATTGAAGCTACCCATTCATCGATCAGGTCTTCGATGTTTCGGAAGTCGATAACGTCGATGTTTAGTGTTATGCCATATGGATTTAATGGTTGTAACATCGTCTTGGCCCACGGTGTGGATTCTGATGCTCTACTTGGGTTCCGTCCTGGGTTTCGTCTTGCATTACGATGCACCTCAGGATACCTGTTCATGTAGAAGTCTGTACTTTCTCTCATTGGAACATCAGACGGTCCATCGTGGGTCACGTTGGATCCTGATCCTTCCGCATAACCCAATTGAAGAACTTCATTGGGTTTTACATTAACCAGATCCATAATCCCAAGTTGGGAAAATGATTCTGCTAATTCTTGTAGATCTGATAGATCTGCCCTGGAAACACTCATTCGACTGTTTTCAGGAGATCGATCATAAGCTCTTCTTGTGATTTCTGCTTTGGGACCATAGTTGCTTTACCCTTTTGATGTAAAGCTTGTACTGGTCCGAATGCATCTCTAATATTGGCTTGGTTATTCTTGGAAGATCCAGGAATATCCTTCTGCCTTTTCTTGATATCCGAAATGTCAAATTTCAGATTCAAAATTTCTTTCTTTAGATCTTGAAATACTTTCAAGATCTCATCTGTTGTCTGATTCAAGTTATCTATTTTCCCAGGTATAATTAATACCCGGTTACCAAAATCTTGAATCGTCTTCTGGATTTCTCTTAAGTCTTTTGATAACTTAGAGCTATCCGGATCAATTTCTTTCCAGTCCGTTCCTCTCATTTTTAGGAAATAAACTGATTTTGATAATATCTTGTCCATGGGACAAGTTCAAGAAATTCCTTTGGAATTTTCTATTTTTTATTTCCAAAATTTGGAAATAACTTGTGGGTTTCAAATTAATTGAATCCATTAAATAATTAAATCTTCTCCATTAAGAAATAAAATATTATAAATAATATAATTAATATGTTCTTCAATAAAACCTAGGCTCTGATACCAATTTTCAAGCGCATTGGGTGTCATTTATATAGTGAAAACTTAAGTATATTGACAAAGGACTAAAGTAAATAAAGTCAAACTTTCTTGGGGTTTTAATGAAAGAAAGGAAAAGTTGTTGGGAATTAATTAATTTTCAAATTGGTCCTTATGGCTTAATTTCATTCAACATGTATTTGTAATGGCCTAATTCTGGAAATTCAACTTATAATGGCCTAAAAGTGGAATAGACTCCTTGTAATGGCCCTTTTTATTACTTTCCCCTTTAATTTTTTTAAATGTGTTGTATATTTCCCGTCGCAGCCCTATTGTTTTGTTGTAAACGTCTTTCTCAGTAGATAATAAATGTGGGTAGATTAGGCATTTTTCATAGATCAAATGTATATAGGATTTTCATGTAATTTTCATATTATGTAATGTAATAATGAAGATGGGCATGAAAAAGAGCAAACGGAGACGATTTCACATGAAAAGGCGGCGGCGGACCAGCGGCGAATCGGTGGCGGTGGCGGCAACGGCAGCGGCGGCAGAATCGGTGGCTGCGCAGACGGCGGGGTTGGTGGTGGCGGCTGCAGGGTTGGTGGAAAAACTATGGTTTTGGCCCAATGGGCTGAAATACTAGGGTTTTCGTCGGCAGAAATTGTTTGGGCCGTAACTTTTGCCTCGGATGTCCGTTTTGGGCCCATGATACCTTTTCGGAAACTTCACGGCGAGATCTACAGGAAATTCTCAGTGCCAGATTCGGACGTTTGACAGAATTTTTTCGCCATTCTTTAAAGTTGGACGACTGGTGAAGTGTCATCGCATTACATGAGAGGCAGATCCAGGCATCCTTCGGCGCCCTTTTGAATGTTGTAATAGTTATTTTAGGCTGTTAGATAGGTTCTTGGGGCTGCACGGGATTGCTTTATTTTATAGCTTTCTTTATTTTCTTTGTTGATGTGATATCAAATTTAAATTTAAATTCCAGCTACGATCTAGTCTGAATGACCTAAGTAGTTTCAGAGACGTTTTTATTCCTCAACAGGGCATCAACTGAAAGAGTCCAGACCTAAAGAGGAGTCGCTACCAATAGATAAATTTAAATTTAAATTTGAACATGGTAGAAATCACGTTTTAAGCAGATGCCATGGATCGGGATTGGATACGATTTAACAAACAAAAACAAGATGAAGAACACAAGATGGAAAAATGGAAAATAAAGTTGAGATTTCCACTTCGGATTCTCGATCTTGAAATCGATTGCACGGTGGTGCCGCCTATTCCCTCAATCTATATCCTAATGGTGTCAATACGATTGAGCACACCTCAAATACTCAAAAGGAATTCAACCTATGTGGAAGAATTCAAATGACCTTTCAAACAACACATGTAACACTCTCCAAGTGTATTCTTCATATATTCATTTCAAATGTGAATGGCCAAGTGTTGGGGACGGCCTATTTATAGGCATCCCAAATTACAAGCATTTAAACAACTAGGAATAAAGATTAAACAATCCTAACAAACTAAACAAGTGTTAAAAAGGTAACAATTACGACGTGTAACAAAATAGCCATACGACGTGAAGCATGAGGAAAGGAGTTGGCGTCGTAAAGTAGGAGGAAAGTAACTTCGGGGGCTGCCGCAACAAGGCACGGGATTTCAGGTCCCGTAGGTAGGCAATTAAATAATTTGTTTCAGCTCGACCAAAGGTCCCAGCCCTTCCCAATAGGCCTTGCAAGTGGAGAATTTGAAATTGGCACATGCAGCTTCCAAGCGGCGCAGACGGAGAGGGCCGACGACGCTACGACGCGGAATGAGGAGGGACGACACGAGCTGCTTGGCGTCGTAGCTCTTGAGCTTGGCGTATTAGCTCTGCTGCCGGAGGACGACGCGAGACGAGCGGCCACGACGCGACACATGGAATTGTCGACGATGCGGGACAGCGGCTAGCGTCGCAGTCTTTCTTCCTCCTTCGTCCTCGCGTTTCAAACTAGAGATGGTGGCTGTTAGTCGGAGCTTGGCCAATCCCTTTCGCGTCCAAGGCTGAATCCGTGAACTCTGAGGTTGTCGGCCATGGAGATTCTCGTCGGAGTTGGAGAAGAGAGCGGCTGGGGGCTGACCAAGACACAGACAGAGGATGCTGGAGCTCGGAGGTGGTGCTTGGAGTCGTCGGGACCGAGATGGTGGTGGCGGACTGAAACTTGGCCGGAAATGAAATTGTTGCGGCGAGACGGAGTTTCCTACTTCGGCAAAGCTTCGGTTTTCGGGGTCGCCGGAATGAGTTGAGGAGGGCGTTGGAGGTCTGCCGGAACTCCAGTAGGGGCGAGAGGAGCTTGGCCGGAGCAACGGCGTGGGATGGTGGCCGGAGTATGAGGGCAATAATTCCAGGGTTTCCTCTCGTCGGAGAAGATGAACGGAGCGGGGCCACTGTTCTGCCGAAGACGACGAGGATTATGTTGGTGATGGCGATGATACTCCAGGGCTGGTAAGGATGCTGTGTATATGGCGATGGCCGCTGGGTGGAGCTCGTCGCCGGAAACCATGGGATCCGAAGGTTGGTGATGTGACGGAAAATATGAATCTGCCGGAGTTGGGGTCCTTGGACGGAGTTGGAAGTGACATTCGAGATCGCCGGAACTGTTGAAGAAGATGGTGGCAGTTGGTTGTGGAGGACGCCGGAGGATTGTTGATGGTGACGCTCGCCGGCGAAGTGGTGATCGGCGTTGACCCCTTGGGGAAGACAACTGCCTGGGCTCCGGAAGGTTGGGCCTCCTGCGTGGGCTTGTTTGGATGAAATAAATGTTGGGCTGGTGGTAGTGTTGGACTGGGCCGGTCCACGGTGGAGAGGGGTGGACTGGGCTGATCAATTGCAAACAAGCCTCTCCTGGTTGGGCCGGGGGTTGGAGGACTTGGGCCGAAAAGGTGCTGCTTGGGTTGGACCGGGCTGGAGGAAGTTGGAGTGCGAGATGGGCCGGGTAGGTAGTGGGTTGGCCTCTTGCTTATGTTGGGCCAATGAATTTCTCTAATTATTTTGGTCCATCTATCATTAATTCCTAGCCCAACAACTTGGATCCAATTCCCTTTTGGCCCATTTCCTGTCATCTTTGACTGGTGGTTGCCCGACGTTGACCGGCGTTGACTTGCCGGAATCCGGCAGGTTTCCAGCGATGCTCCGGTGAAACTCCGGCGTGATTGCGGTGGGATTCCCATAGACTTTCATTCCGTAAATAGTTCCAATTCTTCCGCTTTCTTCGTAATTAATTCTTCCGGATCATTGAAAATATTATTCTTCATGTTCCACATATCCACAACGGTTCCTCTGTCAGACGGGCCGGGTTGGTTGATCAGGGCTCCCATGGCATCCTCTCCCCCTTCAAGAGCTTTGGACTCCAAAGCTAGGCGATAAATTACATAGGCAGGATCAACCACATAATCTTGGCCAGATATATTGTCCCAGACGCAGAGGTATTTTTCGGAATCATCTTTGAAATTAAATCACGGGCTTCCTCTTAGGTCAACTTCAGATTTTTCATTCCTGCAAAGATAATTAGAATTTTCAGATGCAGCAGTGAATGTCCCTTTAAAATCAGATTTACAGATCTCGAGAATTGGAACATGATCACCTGGATTATATTCCACATGTTTGGCTTTAGACAGATCTTCACGATTTATTGATGCTCTTTCACGGCCTCGGAAGGATCTCCACTTTGATGGCGGGAAATGATGAGCTCGCATATGCACTCTGAATCTTTTCAGTCCCAAATAAAATATTAAATAGTGCATATGACTTAATGGGATTCTACCAGTATAATGAAATTTTCCATAATCAGTATGCATTTTATCAGGTAAAATCAATTTTTCTAATAAGTGCAAATGATACTGATACTGATTAGGCCTCAAATTTTCAGCATGTTCCCAAAATTGATCATAATATTCAGAGTATGATCCATCAATTTTGTGATTGTCCGATGATCCTTGTTGCTCAGGGATTTGGAGATCTCCGGATACCTTCAATGTGGAAAAATGAAATGATTTTACCCTTGGCAGTTGAAAAGAATTTTCCACTTTTACTCCTTTAATATCCGATCTCATGTCTCGCACATCATCAATAATGGAATCCATTTTTGCATTTAACCTATCAAGTTTAGCATCAAAATCTTGCAGCATGCTTCTCAGGAAATTCATCAATTCAGCATTATCAGTTCTTGCCATTTCGAAAAAACAAACAAACAAAACAAAACTAGATATATGTATACTGGGTTAGAAAAATCGACTGAAATATATAGAGTGATCTCGCAACTGTATCTCTCTCCGTAGGTCCGAATTCTCCACCAGTTGGTTCCTAATAAACCGGATAATGCTCAATCGTATCAACCAACAACAAATGGTAAGAGAAATAAAATTATGGGACGCACAGTGTAAGAATCAGAATGCAATGTTCGACTCTATCAAAGAAAAGCACAGATTCTGTGTGTGATTGCAGTGCACAAATTATAGTTTGCAATTTTAATCAGCCTGCAAGCAATAAATCTGATTCCTTGCAATTTTAAAGTGCAAAGTAAAAACCTCACAAAATAAAACACTCGGAATCTCAAATATTTGCCTCACACACAAACCCAGAATAAAGACAACCAAACTATCTGACAAGGGTAGCCGGGTAATATTTACTGTTGAGAAACTCCACTATCTGCAATTGCAGACTGAGCTTCAACTCTGTGATTTGTGAAATAAATAAGAGGAACAATGATAAGCAGTTATTCCTCGGGGAATTCCACTGTCAGGTGTAGACACTGACGGAACTTCAACCCGATAGATTGTTCGTGATTTAAATCAGTGAAACCGCACAGTAAAATAAATACCCAATTTAATTTATCCAATTGAACAATAAGAATAATTGCCCAATTAATTAAATCAAATTTTACACAATCAAATTATCAAGACCCACTTGTTGGAATTGATTTGGCTAGTTGAAAAATTGTTCAAGGTCTTGTAATGCCCAAATGCAAATAAATCCGTGGGGCCCACAACAATTAATGCTTGAATTGTTTTGGTATGCAAAATTGGAAAAAAGGATAAATAGTTCCATTTTCTTTTCCAAAAATCCAAATCAGTCCTTTTTTTATTTTATTACCAAAACAGTCCTCTACAAATATTAATTATGTCCAAATCAGTCCATTGTTCACTAATTATACTCTAATTGCTGACGTGACAAGAGTTTTAATTTAAATCTGACACGCGTGCATAATATTAGTCATTTTTCTTTTATCTTTTGTCAATTCAGCCATTAACTTTTGTTTTATTCTATTTAGTCATCTACCCCAATCACTCATTTTTATATTAATTGGCCTCCAACCTTTCAAATTATTTCATTTTAGGCCTAAAACCTTAAATTTTTTATTATTACTAATCCATTTATCAAATAAATCCCCAACATACTTCCGTAAATAAAATTAAATACCAAACCTCATACATTGGTTTTGACCGCCTTGTTACCGGGTCTTCGAAGTTCCGGATTTTACGGATTCTCTCTAACCACCCGACCGTAACCGATGGTTCATTGGTTCTGGTTTCCTTCAGCAACAATCAGCACAATCATACTTTGTGGACAATAAAATTCAGGCTATTTTTTAAAATATTTTTAATAATATATTTAAATATTTTTTTTCAATAAAACCAAGGCTTCCTGTATCCATAACCTTCCAAAAATTCAAGTTAAATCATTTACTCAAACATTGCTACATCCTAAGGTAGGACGCAAAGTAAGATTGTGTTGATTGTTGCGGAAGGAAACCAAAACCAATGAACCATTGGTTGCGGTCGGGTGGTTAGAGAGTCCGTAAAATTCTGGTACTTGGAAGACCCGATAACAAAGCATTCAAATCAAATGTATGAGGTTTGGTGTTTAATTTTATTTATGGAAGTATGTTGGACATTTATTTGATAAATGAATTAGTAATAATAAAAAATTTAAGATTATGGGTCTAAAATGAAATAATTTGAAAGGTTGGAGGCCAATAAATATAAAAATGAGTGATTGGGGTAGATGACTAAATAGAACAAAACAAAAGTTTAGGACTGAATTGGCAAAAGATAAAAGAAAAATGACTAATATTATGCACGCGTGTCAGGTTTAAATTAAAACCCTTGTCACGTCAGTAATTAGAGTATAATTAGTGAATAAGGGACTGATTTGGATATAATTAGCATTTGTAGAGGACTGTTTTGATAATAAAATAGAAAAAAAGACTGATTTGGATTTTTGGAAAAGAAAATGGACCTATTTGACCTTTTTTTCCATGCAAAAATTACTTGTTTCCCTTTTGTGCAAATGCCAATTGAATCACAAGATGCCCCCTTTGTGTACACTACAATTTGGGAAAACAAATGGGGTTTTTAATGCTCATCCAACGTACAAGTCCTTTTGTCCCCTTGTAGATTTTTGTTTGGCTCACAATTTCCCTTAACACCCTTGAGATATGCCCAATTGGATCAAATAAAATCCCTCAAGAACACTCTTGAAGCTCATATGGTGTTCTTCCCAAACTCAAGAACACTAAGAAGACTCAAGAACAAAATAAGAACACCCAAACCCTAAATTTAATCCCTCACTCAAAAATCACTCAACATCCTTGGATTAAGCTTACAAACCATTAATTAATACAAATATAATCCACACAGTGAGAGAAATCAACAATTCAGAAGATCAAAGAGCAAAACATGGGGATTTTTGGATTTTTGGTCACCAAGAACATGCTTGAATCTTCAAATGGCCATAACTTGGGCTCCCGATATCCGTTTTTGATGTTCTTTATATGAAAACCTATGTATTCGACGAGAGTAACAAGATTATGGACTCAGATTTTGCAAAATATGAACGAGCAAAAATCAGAATTCTGGAACAATGGGCAGGATGAACTTTTGCTAGGGTTTTGGATGGGTTTTTGATGGAGGAAATGGATTTGGAAAAATTGGACAGCATAACCCCTAAGGAATGGATGATTAAAGTTATCAAATGGAGTATGCTTTCAAATGGCGAGTGGTGAAATACAAGAACAACCCAAAAAAGTTGAAGAAAATTGTTTTTGGTGAAAAATGACCAAGAACTT
Source organism: Hygrophila difformis (assembly GCA_030278955.1). Lineage (NCBI taxonomy): Eukaryota > Viridiplantae > Streptophyta > Magnoliopsida > Lamiales > Acanthaceae > Hygrophila > Hygrophila difformis. Next base: position 31,292,546 of record JAOANR010000008.1, on the reverse strand, counting down.
CAAAAATTCATAGAAATTGAATCCCTTGGCCAAATTTTTCGAATTTTATATGAATCTCTATGTAATCGACCTACTGAATCCGAAAATGAACTCAGAAATCAGAGATTTTTTCCTGAGAAAAACGGACCTGGTTGGACAGAATACAATAAACCAAAATTTTTGAGTTTTTGGAATTTTTGGGAATGAAATGGAATGGGTAAATCGATTCAATCTAGGCTCTGATACCAAGAGATGCCATGGATCGGGATTGGATATGATTTAACAAACAAAAACAAGATGAAGAACACAAGATGGAAAATGGAAAATAAAAGGATAGTTGAGATTTCCACTTCGGATTCTCGATCTTGGAATCGATTGCACGGTGGTGCCGCCTATTCCCCTCAATCTATATCCTAATGGTGCCAATACGATTGAGCACACCTCAAATACTCAAAAGGAATTCAACCTATGTGGAAGAATTCAAATGACCTTTCAAACAACACGTAACACTCTCCAAGTGTATTCTTCATATATTCATTTCAAAGGTGAATGGCCAAGTGTTGGGGATGGCCTATTTATAGGCATCCCAAATTACAAGTAATTAAACAACTAGGAATAAAGATTAAACAACCCTAACAAACTAAACAATTGTTAAAAAGGTAACAATTACGACGTGGAACAAAATAGCCATACGACGTGAAGCATGAGGAAAGGAGTTGGCGTCGTAAAGTAGGAGGAAAGTAACTTCGGGGGCTGCCGCAGCAAGGCACGGGATCTCAGGTCCCGTAGGTAGGCAATTAAATAATTTGTTTCAGCTGGACCAAAGGTCCCAACCCTTCCCAATAGGCCTTGTAAGTGGAGAATTTGAAATTGGCACATGCAGCTTCCGGAAGACGCAGACGGAGAGGGCCGACGACGCTACGACGCGGAATGAGGAGGGACGACGCGAGCTGCTTGGCATCGTAGCTCTTGAGCTTGGCGTCGTAGCTTTGCTGCCGGAGGACGACGCGAGACGAGCGGCCACGACGCGAGACATGGAATTGTGGACGATGCGGGACAGCGGCTGGCGTCGTAGTCATTCTTCCTCCTTCGTCCTCGCGTCTCAAAGTGGAGATGGTGGCTGTTAGTCGAAGCTTGGCCAATCCCTTTCGCGTCCAAGGCTGAATCCGTGAACTCTGAGGTCGTCGACCATGGAGATTCTCGTCGGAGTTGGAGAAGAGAGCGGCTGGGGGCTTGGAGGTGGTGCTTGGAGTTGTCGGGGGCGACGATGGTGGCGGCGGACAGAAACTTAGCCAGATATGAAATTGTTGCGGCGAGATGGAGTTTTCTTCTTCGGCAAAGCTTCGATTTTCGGGGGTCGCCGGAATGAGTTGAGGAGGGCGTTGGAGGTCTGCCGGAACTCCAGTGGGGGCGAGAGGAGCTTGGCCAGAGCAACGGCGTGGGATGGTGGCTGGAGGATGAGGGCAATAATTCCAAGGTTTCCTCTCGTTGGAGCAGAGAACGGAGCGGGGCCACTGTTCTGCCGAAGACGACGAGGATTCTGTTGGTGATGGCGATGATACTCTAGGGCTGGTAAGGATGCTGTGTATATGGCGATGGCCGCTGGGTGGAGCTCGTCGCTGGAAACCATGGGATCCGAAGGTTGGTTATGGTGACGGAAAAGATGAATCTGCCGGAGTTGTGGTCCTTGGACGGAGTTGGAAGGGACGCTCGAGATCGCCGGAACTGTTGAAGAAGATGGTGACAGCTGGTTGTGGAGGACGCCGGAGGATTGTTGATGGTGACGCTCGCTGGCGAAGTGGTGATCGGCGATGACCCGTTGGGGAAGACAGCCGTCTGGGCTCCAGTCGGTTGGGCCTCCAGTGTGGGCTTGTTTGGATGAAATAAATGTTGGGCTGGTGGTAGTGTTGGACTGGGCCGGTCCATGGGAGAGAGAGGGTGGACTGGGCTGATCAATTGTAAACAGGCCTCTTCTGGTTGGGCCGGGGGTTGGAGGACTTGGGCCGAAAAGGTGCTGCTTGGGCTGGACCGGGCTGGAGGAAGTTGGAGTGCGAGATGAGCCGGGTAGGTATTGGGCTGGCCTCTTGCTTATGTTGGGCCAATGAATTTCTCTAATTATTTTTGTCCATCTATCATTAATTCCTAGCCCAACAACTTGGATCCAATTCCCTTTTGGCCCATTTGCTGTCATCTTTGACCGGTGGTTGCCCGACGTTGACTGGCGTTGACTTGCAGGAATCCGGCAGGTTTCCGGCGTGATTCCGGTGGGATTCCCATAGACTTTCCTTCCGTAAATAGTTCCAATTCTTCCGCTTTCTTCGTAATTAATTCTTCCGGATCATTGAAAATATTATTCTTCATGTTCCACATATCCGGATCGGTTCGTCTGTCAGACGGGTCGGGTTGGTTGATCCGGGCTCCCATGGCAGCTTGAATTATGTTGTTTTAGTTCTAGTGGCATGCTAGGGCTTATGTGATTTGCATGTTAGGAGCATGTTAGGAATTTAAATATTTCTTGATGCATGCTATGGAAAAACCTAGAAGTTAAATGACTAAGTCAAAATTATTGAATTTTAATTAATTCATGGGCCTCCACAATTGATCTCTATGTAAAGTGATTGTCATACGCGTGGCTCATGGGGTCTCCTCCCTAACGGATGTTGACTTTCACAAGTTTACTAGATGAAATTTCTAATTTAATGATTTAATTTTAAGTAAAGTGTGTGGCATACATGTGACCCATGGGGTCTCCTCCCTAACGGATGTGCTATGCATAAGTTTACTAGAAAAATTATTTCAAGATAACTAGAGGAGATTATTCACATGCGATATGACTACCCCATCGACCGCGTATTAATTGTGCATAATTATCCTTAAGTTTAAATTATGGTCAAGATTTAGATGTGAATTTTAACATAACCCCCCAACGGGGTCCCTATTTTTATTTACATTGCCATTTATAAAAGATTGACAATTAATTTCATTCATCATAAGGATAAGTTGATGAGATAATGAAATTATAGGCTGGGTGCCTGTTTAATAAATGCATATGTAAACGTCCATCCTAACATGGCTTGTATATTCATTTATTGAGCTGTCGAGGAATGCATAATTTCAATAGTTTTGAGGTTTTTCATGTTATTATGCTTTCATGTAAATGTGAATAAATTTCTTATACTTATGTGTTTGCATGTTTTATTTATTTCAGTAATCAACATGTCGCTTAATCCACTTATGACTATTCTCACTCAAAACAAATTGATCGGTCCAAATTATTTGGACTGGAAACGAAATTTGGATATTGTCCTTATTGCTGAAGAGTACAAATTTGTGCTCACTACTCCTGCTCCAGCGGCCCTGACTGATAGTTCCACCCAAGAGGAAAGGGAGGCTCATCGGAAGTGGCATAAGGCAAATGAGATGGCTTGTTGCTATATATTGGCCTCTATGACCAATGTATTGCAACAGCAGCATCAAGGTATGCCTACTGCTACTGAGATGATGTTGAGCCTCAAGGAGCTTTTTGGTGAGTCAGACAGGTCTGCGAGGTTTGAGGTAATGAGGAAGATTATGACTTCTTCTATGACAGATGGAGGGTCAGTGCGTGAGCATGTTCTCAAGATAATGGAGAATTTGAATGGGATAGAGCTATCAATATTATCCTGCACTCACTCCCTAAGTCCTATGAGAACTTCCGTCTAAATACCATCCTCACTAAAAGGAACTATACACTAGCTGAGCTTCTAGTGGACTTGGTTGCGGCAGAAGGTCTTAAGGGAAGTACTCCACAGGCTCTAGTTTCTGTACAGGCATGACCTTCTTCGTCTAAGGGCGGGAAGAAGAAACATCCTATTAAGAAAAAGAGCAGTGGAAATGCTGGAAGCAGTGGGAGCAAGTCGATTGCGCCTTCGGTGGCGTGAAGAAACCGAAAGGAAAGTACTTCAAGTGCGGCATGACGGGACACTGGAAAGCTGATTGTCCTATTCTAAAGTGCAAAAATGGTACGCCTCTTGTGTTAGTTGTCGAAACATGTTTTGTGGCTAGTTCTACCAGTTCATGGGTAGTAGATACCGGAGCCACTGATCATGTTTGTTGTAATTTGCAGGGCTTTCTGCAAACAAGTGTAACACCTCGGTTTTTGGTCACCCAGGTCGGGATGTCATCGCCACACCTCCCTAGCAAGACACAGTTTCTCCGAGCTTGCTAAAGAGATGCAAGGATATGGTTTTTCAGAATTTAAAACATTCAAACAACCCATTCATATATAGTTTAAAAATAATATATCAAAGTTGCAGCGGAAAGTAATATTTACATATGTATAATGCAGCGGAATTTAAAAATAGGGCCAACATGGCCAATCACGGGGTAAACAGGCCCGTTCATGCAAGTTCTAGTCTAATGCAAAATTTAAGAATAAAGTGTTTCCCAAAATTCCCATGTATGCATATGATGATGCATATTCTTCAGCTCTGAAAGAAAAAGGGAAACAATATGGTTTGGTCAGCAAAACTTGCTGAGTAAGTTAACACATACATGATTATGGGGTTTCAAAGCCATTATTTAAATTAAAAGAAAAACATGTGCATAACACCGCATAATCTAATTCGTTTATCTAGTAATAATTTAATTGCATAATTTAAAAGACAAGGATTTCATAAGACCACAAATATAGCTTGCAAAGTAATAACTGTAGGACATAATTTAAAAGCAAAATCTAAAAGGAACAAATTTCGAGTCTTCTAGTTTTGTGTCTCATGTCTCATGTTTATATCTCAATTGCCATTCGGCAAGCTCTATTTATCAATTGCCTTTCGGCAATCTCTATTTATCAATTGCCTTTCGGCAAGCTTTATATATCAATTGCCTTTCGGCAAGCATTATATATCAATTGCCTTTCGGCAAGCATTATTTTCAATTGTCTTCTGGAAAGCTTTATATTTCATGTTTATTTTATTTCAAACGAATTCCCAATCGTTTAAACCTTAAAGACTAATTTCACCGTTCGACAAGATTTTCAAGATTTGACTCGGTCAACCACAGTTTACTTCAAAATTCATTAAAAATCGAGTTTAAATCCAAAAATTCTGAAATTTGACCAGTGACTTGAAAACACCTAGATGAACAAGTTTTATGTTTTAAGTTTTTCAATCCGAGATACGGAATTAAGTGGAAAATATCAATTTCTAACAGGATGATATTCTGTCCGAAAATTTCAACACCGGTTTCAAGATTTCAAGATCTACCATATCAAACTAACTCCAAATTTGATGAAATTTTACAGGACGATTCTTAAGACATATATCTACAACTTTTATTTAGTACGCAAAGCCTAATTCTCGACGGATCAGAGGTTAATCTTTAGATCAAGTTTGAAACTAATTCCTGTCAAGATTCTTGATTTCGGTACGAACGCAGATCGGATCGGCTCAGGTTCGGAGGTTCAAATCTTAAAGAAAAATTCTAAAAATCTATGGTGGCATTCTAAGCTCATAGATCTACAATTCATATGTTTAACATAGCTCCTAGTTCCGCCTAAATCTAATGTCAAAATCGCCAAGAAGTTTGAACCAAGAATTTGTCCCCGTTTCAAGATCTAAATCTAAGCAGGTTGGTTTTCAGTCGTTTTCGGATACCAAACACGATGAAAAATTATGAAAATTTTACATGAACTAGATCAGTGTCTTAGGAACATTTTTCGTGTTTTAAGTTTTCTCGTTTGAATAGATTTAGGGGTTCAGAAAAATCACGCAAGTCTGCTGCGCCGTGGTTTTCTTCGGGTTGACAGATTTTAGGTTTCTTGATTAGATCGTTCCGTTAGGTGTATTTTAAATCCTCCCAAAACTATAGTAAGATTAACTTACAGATCTTTAGGCGCCCGGGATCGTCGATTCGGAGGCGTGGCTTCCAGTCCACCGTTTATCTCCTCCGTTCGTCGGGTTCTTCGTTCTAGATCCGATTCGTGGTGTCGAAAGAAAAAAGATTAAGTTAGGATTCGTTTTCGAATCAAAACCTAAGAGACGAATGGATCAGACTTACCACGACGATAGAAGACTTCCGGATTCGTCCAAAACAGTCCTCGCCTTGGTTTCGTGCCTCCGACGACTCCGGGATTAGGGTTTTCGAACGTATGGAGAGTTGTAGGGCTTTTGAAAAGTGTTTGGGGCTGACAAGAGGTGTTATTTATAGATAGGCACGACCTAGGGACGTCCAAGGTCGGCCTTGGTGAGTCTTGAGCCAAAAGGAATACAACCGAAGTCGGAAAATCCGGATTCGGGCGAGTAAGTCTCGCAACCGGCGAATCTGTCCGCCGGCGCGGGGTTGGCGCGCCGTTCAGCCAAACACCGCGCGGCCACCGCGCGGCCTATGCCTGGACTTCGGTCTGGGCGGGTCGTGCGATCCGTCGGGCATTTCATCCTCTCTTTCGGACTTCTATCCCTCTATGTTCTCGGATTTGGATTTCCGGGATATTTTCGTGCTCCTATTTCCTATCTTAATTCTCACTCGGGTCTAGATTTAATATCGGCCTCAAACTCTCGAGTCCACTAGTGTCGGGTACACTTGTACAATTTATTTGATTAATTTATCTTTGGCTTTACGGGTATTGGAAATTTAATTCTTTCTTAAATTAAATTCCATTTCTCATTTCCTTGTTTATTATTTATCTATTTATTTACTGTAACAGTTATGTTTATTGTTTATTTATTTATTTATTTTATTTATTTATTTTATGTTGCAAAATTCTCGGGTATTACAGTCTACCCTCCTTAAGAATCAACTTCGTCCTCGAAGTTGTGTTTCGGCTTTTCTCGTGTTAAGAATGAATCATTTTGTTTGTTTTATTATTTTGTGACTGAACTTAGAATTAAAACTTCTAAGCTGCCTACGTACCCTGTGAAGGGATCAAGCCATAACGTAGTTCAAAATAATTTGAATTTGTATATATATTTATTCGGGATACATATTATCAAAAATAAATGCCTATACTACGGGGTATTACATCATCTCCCCCTTAGGACTTCAGTTATGTCCCCATAACTGCCTGTTCAGTATTCTCAAGAGGTTTCGGGTTTTGGTCTTTATTCTGAGGGTGTCGGTGCCCTTGGTTGTCGCCATTTTGACCGTCTGGGTTTCGTGGTTGCTTGGGTCGAGTAGTCACATCCTCTCTCTCTTGTCGATGTTCTCTTTTCGTGTCCGGCAATTACGCAGCCGATGACCATGTCGACCACATCGAAGGCATGCTCCAGGCTGAGGGCATCCTCTCGCATAATGCGGTTTACCACACTTTGGACATGGTGGCGTATAGTCACCATGGTTGAAGACTATCCCCTTTTTCTCTCCATTGTCATTTTGATGTTGTCCGTTCGAGTCTCCATAGAAATGGTCCTTATCCACCTTGTGTTCTCCTTGTGGTCCTTGGTTAGCCTCATCTACCAGTTTCCGTTTCAGTCCTTGAACTCGTGCAACTGCTACCGCACGATCATAAACTGTTTGCAGGTTCGTGAATTGTCCTACTGCAAGTATCTCCCGGAAACCAAGGTTCAGATCCATCTCGAATTTCTGAGCCTTGTCAGAGTCGGTTGGTACTAGCCTCGTAGCAAATCGTACTAGCTCCTTGAATTTGGTGTAGTATTCTTGCACAGTTTGCGCACCTTGTCTGAGGTTGATGAACTCCTCGTATTTTGCAGTCTTGGTGCTCAGTGGGTAGAATCTTTCCCGCAAAGCTTTCTTAAGTTCTTCCCAGGTGTAGGCTTCTTCGTCTTCCTCTGAGTTCGTTTGAAGCTTTTGCCACCACTCATCGGCTTCGTCTCCTAAGTAGTAGGTCGCTACGTGTATCTTCTCCTCATCAGGGCATTTGATATCAATCAAGAGCTTATCAAATGTACGGATCCACCCTTCCAGCTTGGCCGGATCTTCTTGGCCGTCATAATGGGGTGGGTTGTAGGGGTTTACTAACGCCAAGTAGTTGGCTCGGGCTACTGGCGGAGGTACTGTTGTTTGTGCCCTATGCACTTCAGCATTTCCTAATGCTACAAGGACTTCCTCCATAGTCTTTAGACGTTCTTCCATGTTGTTGGGTGCAGAAGGTACTTGTTCTCCTAGATTTTGAGGGATCTCATTGTTACTGGCCACGTTGGGGAGGTTAGCGTCAGTGCCGTTTGGACTTACCTTCCTCGGGTTTCTCCTAGGTGCCATTTTCTGTTATACGTATATAGATTAGTTTATCAGAGTTTAGATAGATCACTTGAACAAGAAATTTGCTAAGTCGTATATGAGATCAAGTGTTAAATGCGCGCCCATAAGGCCACGTTTAGAGCATCGTGAGTTTCAAATTTCGAATTTCGAATTTTCGGATATGTTGTTTGGGAATCCAAACAAGATTTTTGGAATAAAGAGTGTTTTAATAAAATTTGATTTTAGGCGAGTGCATAGATGAATGAGATCTAGATCTACGGCAAGACCAGTCTCTAGTTAGCGTTCCTAATTTGATGTTAAGCGTCTAAGTCATCTAATGCAAGCAAAAGGTCTAAGTTAGAACATATCGCTTCTAGGTTCTTTAAGGTATAGAAAAAACAAATGTGGTTTCACATGCAGATGATGATTCCCCCCCCCCCCCCCCCCCTAAAATAATTCATGTACTATATATATATTTTTCTAATTTCCATGGGTTTTAAAAGTAACAATTCATTTCCATGGAATGAATGCCAAAAGAAAATTTAAAATAATAGTTAAATCCTTGGACCTCTATATTGGGTCAAAAATTATTATCATTTGGGCTAAAAAAATGATTTGGGCTAGGAAACTTTCAAAATAATAATTTGGGCTTCTATAAATAATAGCTTTAAAGTAATAGTAATAATGGTTTAAAAAAAATAATAGTTTAAAAATAATAAGGGTTTAAAAATAATAATTTAAAAATATCCGGGCTCTGATACCACTTTGCAACACCCCGGTTTTTGGTCACCCAGGTCGGGATGTCACCGCCACACCTCCCTAGCAAGACACGATTTCTCCGAGCTTGCTAAATAGATGCAAGGCAATGGTTTTTCAAAAATTAAAACATTCAAACAACCCATTCATATATAGTTTAAAAATAATATATCAAAGTTGCAGCGGAAAGTAATATTTACATATGTATAATGCAGCGGAATTTAAAAATAGGGCCAACATGGCCAATCACGGGTTAAACAGGCCCGTTCATGCAAGTTCTAGTCTAATGCAAAATTTAAGAATAAAGTGTTTCCCAAAATTCCCATGTATGCATATGATGATGCATATTCTTCAGCTCTGAAAGAAAAATGGAAACTATATGGTTTGGTCAGTAAAACTTGCTGAGTAAGTTAACACATACATGATTATGGGGTTTCAAAGCCATTATTTAAATTAAAAGAAAAACATGTGCATAACACCGCATAATCTAATTCATTTATCTAGTAATAATTTAATTGTATAATTTAAAAGACAGGGATTTCATAAGACCACAAATATAGCTTGCAAAGTAATAACTGTAGGACATAATTTAAAAGCATAATCTAAAAGGAACAAATTTCGAGTCTTCTAGTTTTGTGTCTCATGTCTCATGTTTATATCTCAATTGCCATTCGGCAAGCTCTATTTATCAATTGCCTTTCGGCAAGCTCTATTTATCAATTGCCTTTCGACAAGCTTTATATATCAATTGCCTTTCGGCAAGCATTATATATCAATTGCCTTTCGGCAAGCATTATTTTCAATTGCCTTCCGGCAAGCTTTATATTTCATGTGTATTTTATTTCAAACGAATTCCCAATCGTTTAAACCTTAAAGGCTAATTTCACCGTTCGACAAGATTTTCAAGATTTGAATCGGTCAACCACAGTTTACTTCAAAATTCATTAAAAATCGAGTTTAAATTCAAAAATTTTGAAATTTGATCCAGTGACTCGAAAACACCTAGATGAACAAGTTTCATGTTTTACGTTTTTCGATCCGAGATATGGAATTAAGTGGAAAACGTCAATTTCTAACAGGATGATATTCTGTCCGAAAATTTCAACACCGGTTTCAAGATTTCAAGATCTACCATAGCAAACTAACTCCAATTTGATGAACTTTTACAGGGAGATTTTTAAGACATATATCTAAAACTTTCATTTAGAACGCAAAGCCTAATTCTCGACGGATCAGAGGTTAATCTTTAGATCAAATTCGAAACTAATTCCTGTCAAGATTCTTGATTTCGGTACGAACGCAGATCTGATCGGCTCAGGTTCGGAGGTTCAAATCTTAATGAAAAATTCTAAAAATCTACAATAGCGTTCTAAACTCATAGATCTACAATTCATATGTTTAACACAACTCCTAGTTCCGCCTAAATCTAATGTCAAAATCGTCAAGAAGTTTGAACCAAGAATTTGTCCCCGTTTCAAGATCTAAATCTAAGCAGGTTGGTTTTCAGTCATTTTCGGATACCAAACACGATGAGAAATTATGAAAATTTTACACGAACTAAATTAGTGTCTTAGGAATGTTTTTTGTGTTTTAAGTTTTCTCGTTTGAACAGATTTAGGGGTTCGGAAAAATCACGCAATTCTGCTGCGCCGTGGTTTTCTTCGGGTTGACAGATTCTAGGTTTCTTGATTAGATCGTTCCATTAGGTGTATTTTAAATCCTCCCAAAACCATAGTAAGATTTACTTACAGATCTTTGGACGTCCGGGATCGTCGATTCGGAGGCGTGGCTTCCAGTCCATCGTTTATCTCCTCCGTTCGTCGGGTTCTTCGTTCTAGATCCGATTCGTGGTGTCGAAAGGAAAAAAGATTAAGTTAGGATTCGTTTTTGAATCAAAACGTAAGAGACGAATGGATCAGACTTACCATGACGATAGAAGACTTCCGGATTCGTCCGAAACAGTCCTCGCCTTGGTTTCGTGCCTCCGACGACTCCGGGATTAGGGTTTTCGAACGTATGGAGAGTGTAGGGTTTTTGAAAAATGTTTGGGGCTGACAAGAGGTGTTATTTATAGATAGGCACGACCTAGGGACGTCCAAGGTCGGCCTTGGTGAGTCTTGAGCTGAAAGGAATACAACCGAAGTCGGAAAATCCGGATTCGGGCGAGTAAATCTCGCAACTGGCGAATCTGTCCGCGGGCGCGGGGTTGGCGCGCCGTTCAGCCAAACACCGCGCGGCTCACGCCTGGACTTCGGTCCGGGCGGGTCATGCGATCCGTCGGGCATTTCCTCCTCTCTTTCGGACTTCTATCCCTCTATGTTCTCGGATTCGGATTTCCAGGATATTTTCGGGCTCCTATTTCCTATCTTAATTCTCACTCGGGTCTAGATTTAATATTGGCCTCGAACTCTCGAGTCCATTAGTGTCGGGTACACTTGTACAATTTATTTGATTAATTTATCTTTGGCTTTATGGGTATTGGAAATTTAATTCTTTCTTAAATTAAATACCATTTCTCATTTCCTTGTTTATTATTTATCTATTTATTTACTGTAACAGTTATGTTTATTGTTTATTTATTTATTTATTTTATTTATTTATTTTATGTTGCAAAATTCTCGGGTATTACAACAAGGAAGCTGAGTGAGGGCGAGATTACCGTGCTTGGGAAATGCATCGTAAGTGGCGGCGGTTGCAGCGGGAGATGTGCACTTATCTTTTTCAGATTCTGTTTTAGTTTTGAAGAACGTTTTATTTGTGCCTAGTTTTCGAAAGAATTTAATTTCAGTTTCAAAACTTCATAAGGATGGTTATTCAGTTGTTTTGAATAAAGATGTTTTTATTATGAGAAACAACAATATTATCTGTTCTGGCACGATGGAAAACGATCTTTATTCTATAACTTGTGCACAACAAACTGAAACTCAAGTTCATGCATCTACATCATTAAACAAGAGAAAAGAACCTTCTAAAATGAATAAAACATATTTGTGGCACGTTAGACTTGGTCATGTCAATCTAAGGAGGATCCAAAGACTGGTAAGTAGTGGTTTCATGGGTTCTCTCCAAGTGGAACCATTCGCAGTCTGCCAATCCTGCCTGGAAGGCAAGATGACCTCAAGGCCTTATAAGGCCCAAGGTAATAGGGCCAATAATGTGTTAGAATTGATTCACTATAATGTATGTGGATCTATGTCAATTCAAGCTAGGGGTGGTTTCGAGTATTTTGTCACTTTTATTGATGATTACTCGAGATATGGATACATTTACTTGATGCACCGCAAGTCTGAATGCTTTGACAAGTTCATAGAATTTAAGGCAGAAGTGGAGAACCGTCAAGGTAAGAGTATCAAGTCACTACAGTGTGATCGTGGTGGCGAATACCTTAGTAGTGAATTTAGGCAATACTTGTTAGAGAGTGGGATAAGATCCCAGTTGACTGCACCTGGTACTTCAAAACAAAATGGTGTAGCTGAGAGAAGGAATAGGACTTTGTTAGATATGGTGAGATCGATGATGAGCTATGCCTCCCTACCTATCTCGTTTTGGGGATATGCCTTGGAAATAGCAGCGTACACACTGAACTTCGTGCCTTCTAAATCAGTTCCAAAGACTCCAATGGAATTGTGGTCCGGGCGAAAGCCTAGTATGAACCACATTCTGATTTGGGGTTGCCCAGCACATGTGTTGGACAGGAAAGCTGACATGTTGGCACCTAGGACAGAAGTGCGGCTATTTGTAGGATACCCCAATGGAACGAGAGGGGGTTATTTTTATAGTCATAGGGATCATAAGGTAGTGGTTAGCACCAATGTCTGGTTCCTAGAGGAAGACTATGTGAGTGAGCATAAATCCAAGAGTGAGATTATTCTCAATGAGCTAAGAGGAGACAATAGCATACCGAGTGTAAAGAAGATATACCACAAAATACTGCACAACGTCTTGACACTGATGTCACCACACATGAATCGCCTCGACATAGTGGGAGGGTAACTCGCTTACCCAGTCGTTTCTTGTTGGTGGGAGAGTCTTCAGACTCAGTTCCCAGTGACGAACAAGAACCGGATCCTTGGACCTACAAGGAGGCGATCCAGGATGTTGATGCAGAAGCTTGGCTTCTGATATTGAATCCATGCATACTATGGATGTATATGACCTTAAAAACCTTCCCAATGACAAAAAGGCCATTGGGTGCAAATGGGTATTTAGGCGAAAGAGGAGACCTGACAAGGAGGTTACTACCTTCAAAGCACAGTTGGTGGCAAAGAGTTTTACTCAGAAAGAGGGCATCGATTATGATGAAACTTTCTCACCAGAAGCCATGCTAAAGTCAATCCGGATACTCTTATCCATAGCTAGTCACATAGACTATGAGGTTTGGCAAATGGATGTAAAGACAACATTCCTTAACGGGAATCTGGATGAAGACATCTATATGCAGCAACCTGAAGGTTATGTGAAGAAAGGCCAAGAGCATCGCGTATGGAAGCTAAAGAAGTCTTTATATGGACTTATACAAGCTTCAAGGTCTTGGAACATTCATTTTGACGAAGTGATCAAGTCCTATGGATTTGATCAATATCCAAATGAAAGTTATGAGTACAAAAGGTGCAACGGAAACGTGGTGGTAATTTTAGTACTATACGTAGATGATATACTTCTCATTGGAAACAATGTCAAGGTATTATCAGATGTAAATGTATGACTTTCTGAGCAATTTCAAATGAAGTACATGGAGGAAGCATCGTACGTTCTAGGAATGACGGTCATTCGTGATCGGAAAAAGAGAATGTTGTGCCTTTCTCAAGCAGCCTACATTGACACTGTGATTGCTCATTTCAGCATGCAAAACTCCAAGAGGATTCTTACCTTTCAGGCATGGAGTTCCTCTATCTAAAGAAATGTGTCCCAAGACACAAAAGGAGACAGATGAGATGGCTAAGGTTCCTCATGCCTCGGCAGTAGGAAGCCTTATGTATGCCACGCTGTGCACGTGGCCTGATATCTGCTATGTAGTTGGTATGGTGGCAAGATATCAGTCTAACCCTGGGCAAGGACATTGGATTGCAGTGAAGCATATTCTCAAGTATCTGAGAAGAACTCGGGATTATATGCTAATTTACCAGTCAAGCAATCTAAGTCCTTCGGGTTACACAGATTCAGATTCCAAGCTGATCGAGATGAAAGGAAGTCAACCTCGGGATAAGTGTTTACCTTAGGAGGTGGAGCAATCTCATGAAGGAGCGTAAAGCAGAAATGCATCGCAGATTGTACTATGGAAGCCGAATATGTTGCGGCATCTGAGGTAGCAAAGGAGGCTGTGTGGTCTTGGGGGTTTCTGAGAGTATGCATGAGCGTATCATTATCTATTGTGATAACACTGGTGCAGTGGCAAATTCAAAAGAACCTAGAGCTCATAAAGCAAGTAAACACATAGAAATTAAGGAAGTACCACATCATACGAGACATCTAAGGCGAGGAGACGTGGCTGTGACAAAGATTGCATCGTTGGACAACTTGGCTGACCCTTTCACGAAGACTCTGGCAATAAAGATCTTCGAGAAACATGTAGAGGATCTTGGTTTACGATATCTTACAGCTAGCTAGACTTTAAGTATAAGTGGGAGACATGTTTGTGTATACTAAAAGTTTAGCTTTAGTATAAGTGGGAGATTGATAGAGTATACAGTAAGTGGGAGATTGATAGAGTATACAGTAAAGCAAACTTTTAGTGCGCCTTTGTATTTATTCGATTTCTATATTGACTGAAATAAATGGTTATTCACATTGTTGCTTTTGTATGGATGCTCGTATCTTTTCTATATAATTGCAAGTATGTCCAATTATCTAATATTGTAGACAACATGGTGTGTTAGGAGTCACACAGAAGATCATGTTGTCGGTTCCTTATAAGATATAACAGTATTCACAACTGAGATAGTTTGGGACATAACTATTGGTTTAAGTTGTACTGGAAACTTGTAATTAGTTTGTCTTGACTGTTAGTTTGCAGTAGTGTGTTGCGTCGCATTGAATGGATCATAGTTGAGATGCATTCTTCTATTCTGACATAAGAAGAATCAAGATCTCGGCGACTCTGATTAATTCTTAACCCTAGTAGAGATAAATCTGACATATGGAATATTTGTTGGTCGCTTTGATTTACCATGAGTGAGAATCCTAGTTGATTCAATATGTTTCGTATTTTGGGCGCCAATATTATTTGCATGGTGTCTATTTATTCTCACTAGGGCACTGTGTCCTGGTTATCCGTGTTGATGATGTCCCCTTAAGGAGCTCAATAAGGATCATTGTATGAACCCTACAGGTGGATTTATTCCGTACAATGATGAAGTTTGAGTGGTACTATTTAAGGGTTAAAAGAGATTAATTGATTAAAATTGTCAGAAGTTTTACCGAAAAAAAAAATTGTCAGAACTTTTAATCAATTGGACGTGCGATATCTTAAACATAGGGAATAAATTGAGTCTAATAGAAACCCAGATTCAATCTGAATCAGGCCGGGAGTGCAACATTAATTATTTAGTGGAATTAGTTAATGTTTTATAGGCTAAATTATGTTCTGGGCTGAGCATAAGAATTTGATCCTGTAAAGGAGCCTGAGCCTGATACCTTCTAGTGGATCCCCAGCCTGGCCCAAGGACCAACTAGGAGAGTTTATAAATAGGTTTTCAAGCAACCCTAGCCTCCATAAGAACATTATCATAATTCTCTTTCCAAGAGAGTGAGAGGGGGCGGCCAAGAGAGGGTTTTTGGAGATCCAATTTTCTCTCCATCCGTTCGATAGATCTCCATCCATCCGGTGTTCGTACGGGGTCGGGAACAGTCAGGAAGATCCCTGGAGTTGAATCCATTGGTGTGCAAGGCGGTAGATTAATTCGTGCGCCCGTTCGTGTGCTTGGGAGATTGTTCATGGTTGCATATTGCAGATCTACGAACATAGACGAAAAGAACCAAGTTTCCAATCAGACGCTGTTGCAGATCTGCTTTGAAAAGGTATTTTTCGCAACTATTCTAGTTGATATATTATAATACCATGTATGTATGTGTTGGCATCCAATAACGATATGTGGGCACGGACCACCTTCACATGTGTTCGATCAGTATGATACCGAAATTTTTGATATTCTCAGCATTTTTCGATGCAGTATGTGCATTATGCGGTATATTCGATATTTTTCTCCATCTCTAATTCTCCCTATACTTGTGCATAAGCGAAATAGTTGAATTATGTCAGTAATTATACATTTATACTACCCGTCAACATGCTGAGATCAACACACATCCCCCGCATGACAATGCATTTTTTTTTTTTGATGAACTCTCAACAACATACATACTTCATTCGTTTTATTGAGTAACTTTTTAGGTAAATAGCAGGGTATCCTCAGGCCACATTGGGCCCAAGACTAATCCCTCGAGGATCTGCAAGGGCAATTAAGGGCGCCTCTCCCAAAGCAGTTTTATTGAGTAACTTTGATACAATTTTTTAATACAATTATATAAAATAAAATATAACCAATTGAGATCTTGTTAGATTCGTCTGATTGTGTAGTTTTAGAATACAAAATTTTTATAATTTTTATTTTTACACAATTTGAGATATTAAATGTTCAAAACATGCATTGGATAATGTAAAAATGCGATAATGTTTCAATCTTTAAGAACGGAAGGAGTATATTCCAGCGATAAAAACAAAGTGAAGAAGACAACCACAGTACCACACTTCCCAGTTTATTACTACATTCCAAATCAGACAGACCAAAGAAGGGCCTTATTAAACCCACTTACCCACAACAGCTAGCTACTTTATGTACAAATGTGCCACATCCCTCATCGGTGACTCAATAACGTGGCATGCCCGGGATGTAAACGGTAGGGTAGGGTACGTAGGGTAGGGTACGGGTACGCCATCTCCACTCACTATCTGAAATATAATTATCCTACCCTTACCCTACCTTATTATCCTAAAATTAAATATCGGGTAGGATTCGGGTAATACCCGTTGGGTATGCGGATTATCCGCGGGTAAACGGGTACCCGAATGCTTAAATATTACATAGTTAACCAACTCTACCCGACCCAACTTTAATAAAGAAAAAATTTATTTTTCACCATAAAAAATAAATAAAACCTTCATTATTGCACGAGAACAAAATTTAAAAGAATATTTAAAAGAAACCGCTAAAGCAATATAAATAAATACTGTAATATTTAAAATATTCAGTAAAAAATTCATAAATCTTTTTACTGCCAAATCTCATACGTTAATAAATTTGAAATATAAAAATAAATAAATAAATAAATAAACAAACATATAAATATATCTCAATATATAATATAAATTAAATATATACTTCCTCCGTTTTTTAAAGATAGCTACTGACCAACCCAGCACGCAGTCCAATGCACAATTTAAACCATTAATAACTCAAATTCGGTAGAAGTAAAAATTCTAAAACTTCGGTATTTAAAAACTACAAGATGAGACGAATCTAACAAGATCTCACTTCGCTATATTTTAACTTGTATATCTATGATAAAACTTCAAATCAAAGTGTTTAAGTGAATAGTGTCAATTTTATCAATGTAGCTATCTTTTCTAAACGGAGGGAGTATATAAGTATATATAGATAAATAAATATATATATTTAATCGGATAATCGGGTAATATATGAAATCCATACCCTGCCCGCACCCGATATGATTTATTTCGGTTTCGGGTAATACCTACCCGATTACCTGATTATCTCTACCCTACCCTATCCGATATCCGATTACCCGACGGGTTACCCGACCCTACGGGTAAAGTTGACATCCCTAGGCATGCCATGCCCATCTGTATGTTAGTTATCCTTTGTCACCCTAACCCAAGTGTCAATGCCATCTCCAGCAATAAACTCTATTTTTCAATCGACTCTACTTTATTTTCCAGTTCAGTTTACAGTTTTTCACTTTCCATCTCCAACAATCAACTCTAAATTTTCCTCTATTTAAGAATATTCTATTTTGATTCTTTTTTATTCATTTAATTTTTATCTATGAAATTAATATCCCTCTGTTTGAGGAGAAGCATCATGTTTGACTTTTTGACACAGTTCATTGTTCAACTTTGACTCAATATTCTTATAAGTATATATATGAAAAAAATAGTCGAGTTCGGTCTTATTAGATTTGTCTAATCGTATAGTTTTAGAATATATATTTTTCATAATTTTTAGTTCTATATATTTTGAGATATTAACAATAAAAAAAAATGCATTGGATTGTGTGCAGGAATGAGACAGTGCATTTTAAGGAGTAGGACGGAGGGAGTATATTGTATATCTTGGTGCCTGTGTGAGTGGAAAACAAATAATGTGATTTTTATTCAGATCTCTGACTCATCTAAAAAAGTACACATTTATATTTAGTTTTTTTTATTATTGGAATTAATGACTAATATAAATAGAATATATACTAAATGTTAAAAAAAAAAAAACCAAAAAGACATTTGCCGTCACCTACAATGACCCGCTACAAACAGCGGGCACTATTCACTTACCATTAAAATAGAGGCCCGTTTGCCGTTTACAGTTTGTTATTGGAGGAACTTTAACTGGAAAGTGGAGTTTTACACTATAATACCGTGCCCCACTGGAGTTGCTCTAAGGGATGCCCGTTCATTGTAAAGTGGGTTCCACTTCCACCCCAAGGGGTCACAATCCTTGCAATCATCATCATCATGGTATTAATACTACAAATGATAGATAGTAAATGAACTCCACTCCCTTCAGCAGTATAACATCGAATATCCCATCCAATGATTGATACTATAGTAGCCTATTTAATAGTCCCTCCGTTCCTTTTTAGTTGTCTTTTTAGAGAGTAAAAAGTGTTCCAAAATAGTTGTCATTTTTAGGTAGTTATAGGTAGTTATGCTATATTTTTACTATATTACCCTTTACTTTACATAAATGCTATTTGTTGACATTTATTATGAATGAGTTTAGTTGAAGGGTAAAAATGTAAATTTATGAGTTAATTAATGCAAACATTGGTTATTGAAATTGAGTTGAAAGAGACAACTAAAAAGTAACGAAGGAAGGAGTAAGTACTTCAATTCGGACGACTAGGGACTAGCTATCTATCTCTGCACATGGCCCATGGGATAAATTAACAAACATATCTTACTTGGAGGCAGCATATATATATATATGTCTTGGCACGTGACCACATGATGAGCACCATTCTTAAGCCTTGTAATAATAAGTAGAGTAATAACCATTGGATTGGAGTGCATTTGATTTCACCTGACCCAACTCCAACAACTCTGTATAATAAAATGAAACAAAACTCATAATAAAAACAAAACCATACAAATGTTCTGAATTGAATTTAGGGGTGTATTCAATTCAGATTAATTCTAGATTGAACTTGGCTCCGAGATGCTGCTGTGCTGCTGTCATGTTCGTGCAACAAAAATTGTGTTCCATATAGCAATTTTCTGTAAATTTGAAGAAACGATTGCTGTTACAGAATATATACTATTAAAAAGAAAAAACAGCTGAAAATATTCCAAAGCTGTTGAGAACAATGTTCCTATGACCTTATGGAACCATTTTCACATACAGAAACGAAAACAGAGCAAGTCTATCAACACCACCACTTTGTCCAATTAACACACACCTACCATGTTGATTTAAAAGCATAATAATCACCGGACTGCGGCTATCTACACACCACTTTTATACTAAACGCACACTATCTAATTTTTCTTATTCTAAAATACTCTCATGTTAAAAAAAAAAAAAAATCAAAATACACACCATGTTTAAAACCAAAATGTCTATATTTCTAAACTCACACCACCAAAATGCTAAATACACACCATATATTTAAACCCTAAATCTCATCTTATATTCACATTCTTCCATCGCTCTCTTCCATTCTCTTTTCCGTTCAAACTCTATAGATTTTTCTTACATTAAATACCACTCAAATCTAAGCCAAATTAGTGGAAAGACGCATTAAAGTATTTTACAAGTGGATATATATACGAAATGTCGGATGAGAAGTCGCCCCTGAAAGTCATGGCAAGCACTTTGAGAACTGATTTTTTTTTTTCTTTTTTGTATTTTCCGCGAACTGTTCAGGTTGAATTTTATGAACAAAATGGTTATGTTCAATAAATAATCCTGAACACGTATGCCACGTTCAATTTTTTTTCTGAACAGGACACACATGTTCGAAATATTTTCCTGAATAAATATTGTGGGTTCGAAAAATTTTCCTAAACATACATATGACAATATTAAGTAAAGTTGAAATGCGGAATGCGAAGCGAGGCGACGCAGCCGGCGAGAATGCAGGAGATTGGAGCAAGGGCCGAGGAAGGGGATTGGGATGGAAGATGATGGGTAGGGGTTTTGTTTGATTTTTGGATTGAAATGTTGGTGTGTATTTAATAAAGTTAGTAAAGTTCTGATATGTAAGATAATGAATATTGATTATTTTTAATAAATAATTATAAGGGTATAAAAGTAATTGTATATGGTGTGTATTTGTAATACTATTAATTTTTAAATTTAGGGTTGGTGTGTATTGAGTAAATGGTGTGCGTTTAGCAAAAAAAGTGGTGTGTAGATAGCAGAACTCTAATCACCGTCACACACAATGACAAAAGAGAGTAGATGCAACAGATTTTGATTCAAGACGTTTTATAATAATACCATAATGATCAATTCCAACACTGTACACAACTCAATAATACTCTCAAATACACACACAAGCTATACATTTCTTTAGCTCTACTCCATAACCATAAATTTTACTGTTTCCCATCTCCCCCTGTCCATTCTTAAATCTCAATTCAACACTCAATTATTACCTCCCAAGAAATAACTCATGTAAAACCTGGTTTTTTAAATTCTACAACAGCCAATGAGTTGAATTGTTCGGCACTTTTATTTTAAAAATGAGGTTTGGAACACAATCTTGCATAACATTTAAGAGCAAGCATACCTTAAATGAAGTTAAATACAATGGCTCTAATAATTCAATATTCACTCAATGAGAATCACAAATTACAAAGACTCTAATCATTCAATATCGAAAAGCCAAGACTGAGATATGAAATTTAAACAGGCAACATATCTCTCCAATAAGAAAGACGCAAAAAACCTGGGAAAAGATGAACTCATGTACTATAATAAAGACTCAAAAGAAAAACCTAGTAAAGGATGCAACCATGCATCCTGCTCCCAAGCCTCGCAGCGAATTACACAGCCGCATCCCATCTCCGATATGTGCCTGTAGTGCCTACATGCTACATGCATGTGGGTGTTATTGGCAGCCGGAAAATGCAAAGTGCAACCTATAATAATGACTTCTTGTAAAAGAAACCATGTTGTCATTAGTTACATTACATGAGCAGCATATACTATTATTCGTTTTGATCTCAAGAAGAATGACAAAAATGATACAAAAAATATGAATATACTCACCACTGCATGCTACCAGTAAAGCACCCGCTGTTCTGTAGCATCTGCTGAATAATGTGGTAAATGTCGAGCACAGGTCTGATTGGACGACTAATGGATCTCGGTCGGTGTAGTAGTAAGCTTCTAAACAAGGCCATGTTTGACAATTAGCTGTTAGCAGATAGGTGATTAAGCATGTTTTTTTCGTTGAATGCCGACGCGAAGGCGTCGACAAAGGAGTAGGTGATTAAGTATGTTGATTTGACCAGCTATTTTGCCGATGCATTTATCAAAACGTGTTTGGTAAAAATTAGCTCATAATGAAAAATTAGTTGATAAAAATGTA
This sequence comes from Hygrophila difformis, assembly GCA_030278955.1. Lineage (NCBI taxonomy): Eukaryota > Viridiplantae > Streptophyta > Magnoliopsida > Lamiales > Acanthaceae > Hygrophila > Hygrophila difformis. Next base: position 31,270,811 of record JAOANR010000008.1, on the reverse strand, counting down.
AGAGCTAACAGCTAAAGCCAAAATGTTGGAAAAGCAGCATTTTCAAAACTAGTTGTTTGGAAACAATCCTTTATTCTAAAACTCTATTTACCAAATAACTTTATTAACTATTTTACACGGTCAAATAGCTAAAAACTGCAAAATCAACTAAGGCCATCTCCAATGGTACACTAAAACCTAAAATGGGTTGACATCTTCTCTCCAACAATACCCTAAAACCAAACCTATTTTAAGTTTTGAGTTTTATGAATAGTAAATACTCAAATTTGAGTATTTACTATTCATAAACCTATATCACTTTTTGCAATTAAATTAATTGCAATTTCATCCCCCAATTGTTGTAAATTGAATAACATATTAATTAATTTTTATTCTAATTTTGTATTATGGTTAATAATTTTATAATTTATACAATATTTTTTATTAATTTACTTTATATCTAATTAGATTAAAGATTTTAATTTTTTTTTTGTTTTTAAGAATTTTATTTTATAAAATAAATTTTAAACATAAAGATAACTAATTTATATTGGTATAACTAATGAGTATTGAATTTGTGTGGGTTAATGTATAATTTATAAGAAACGATGGGTACGATTGAAAAGATAAATAAGTTTGTATAGGATAGAATATATAGAGAATATTCTTTTGAGTTTGAGTTTAGTGTAAATAGTTGGAGATGAGTTACTGTTTGATGTGACATTTACTGTAAAATGGATTGAATATAGTGTTGGCTATTGGAGATGCTCTAAAAATGACCTATAAGCTATTTACCAAACAGGCCTTTAAGCCCAAATTTCTGTAGAGTGTAGAACATATAAAATTTAATAAGATGTCTAATTTGGTAAATATCAGTAAAACAAGTTATCTTCAGGTAGAGACAGAGGGATGAAAACGAACCAGAGAGACCAACAAACCCGCAGCATCCATCTCAACAGCAGTCCCCTCAAAAAACTGACTCCACATGAGTACCCACATCCGCCCCTTTTGTAGCAAACCAATCCGAGGGTAATCTTTTCACGTCAAAGATGCAGACAAGTCACACCACCAGAATGCGTGATGAGCTCAATAGCCAGTATGAATAGCACAGCAAATCTTCCCGGCACACTTCCCAAATCTTCTAGCCATGAAATAATAGATCGTGAATAACTTTCTATGCAAAGCACCACTTAGTTCCAGTAGACAAAAAAAAACCATTAATCACACCCACACAAAGACAACTAATAAACCCAACCTCGATACTTACAGAAACATAATCTAAATTTTAAAATCATTGCAAGCTCTGAAAAATGAGGCATCCATTTTCAGCCGGTTTTATATATTCTCATTTTCAACAGTAAACCTATATTCTCAGGAGCATTTAGACATCAAATGGTAAGAACACAAAATGCATCTGGGAAAATTCCTGGATGAGAACAAGCATAACTCTGTAAGATGCTTTACAAAGATGGCCTGCATCAATTTCATTTGAAATGTTATACCATGTAGTTGGATATCTAAGAAAGCCCAGAAGTACGATCTCCCTTTCATTTGAAAAAGAAATGTTTTGGATCAGAAGATCAGAACCTTCTGTGCTGGTGGTGTCCTTTCTTATCCCCACCTGCGGACAAAGAGGTTCTTCTGTCAAGAAAGTCTGAAAAATCAAGAAGTTTTAAATGGCCATTGGCAGCCTATGTAGATGTTAACTTTGTAATTGACATAATCATGAATGAATATGCAAAAATGGCCACAGAGAACACAGCCTGTCTTATGATATTGCACAATTGAAATCCAGGTGCTAACCAATGAGAAGTCGTATGGTAACAAATGCTATACAGTGAGTTTAGTATTTCAAGTTCCCCATCACATGTAATTATGTTGCACGCCAACTTGTGGGAGGCTCCATCTCTGAACATTTATCAAGGTAGAGGCTGGGATTTTTAGTGAAGAGATTTGTTGATAATCACAATGAGAAACGATTAACATTCAGGAATCCATTGATCTGTTTCGTTAGCAGATCAAAATCATTGAAAAGCAATCATAACAATCCCTACCTACATCACCACACAGATAGATGTTAGTAATTACTCAGTAGCTATCACATAATACCATCAAAGACAAGTTGTAAATTAAGACCCATGGAAATGCTTTGTTTCATTCCACGTCCATTCCTTCGCTTAATGAAGTTTACAAAGAGTCCCTAAAAGGCCTATCTTTGAAGCTTTCACCCATTAGATAACACTAACTCATAAGTGAAATCAGCATAAAAGGACAAAAATCCTGAAGCTTTTGAGAAGAATATATGCTGATGTAATTGATGTTCAATGTCCCCCATGGGTTATTAGCAGAGTCTAAATCAAATCAAGAAGAGCAAAAAAGAATGGCGGTGGAAGAGAGTGCAGAAGAGGCAGGATAAAATGAGAATGGGGACTGGGGAGATAAGAGTTTTTGGCAGACTTGGAAGCAGGTAGAAAGAATATATTTTTTTTCTTAAAAAAGGTGAGGAAGTCCAGAGTATATTTTCTTTCTTTAAAAAAGGTGAGGAAGTCCACAGTATATGTCTTAACTCTTACTACATAAAACAAGCAATAGCAAGCTTGAATGTTATAAGAACCTTCCATATAAAGTTCAGCTATCAAAACTATACATAATCAACACATATCAATGTTTTTCTCTACACATTCAACATGATTATGTTAGAGTAGAGTGCCAAAAAAAAGTAATTCCAAACTATTTAATATGTGCTCCATTTCTACTTTTCACAAAGTATAAGACCCATTTTAAAAATGTTATTTTATAAAAATTATAAAAGTTCGACATTCTAAAAACTACTGATTACTAATTAGACAAATCCAACCTACCATATTTTTTCTTATATAACTGCAATAAGAGTTAAGTCAAAATCACTCCATAAAAAATAGTGTCAACTATGAAAATGGAGCACTTGAAAAGGAATGAAGTATAATACAAGAATCAAGGGCAAAATTACCAGAATAGATGGAAGGTTTAGGCACGATCACTTCGCCATAAATCGTCTTTAGGGTTGCAAGGGGGACAAATGCTTCCTGGGGGTTTGCTTCGGCCTCAGCGTAAAGCATCTGCTTCCATTCCCAAATGGTGGTTTTGATACCCTTATTTGTTTTGCACAGTGATTCCTTCTCTGCTTCCAGAGCCTTGATTGTTCGCTCCTGAAGTAGTGACCTGCCACATAGAGTCCTGAAAACGCCATCAAGAAGCATGTTGATCAAGGCGTCACTGTTTGCCGCCCGGTTGAAAGCACCGATGAGTCGCTCCATTTCCGCCACAGCATCTGGCGAGAGACCAACAATTGCTGTATGGACTTATAATTAGGCCAAACCCAAAAGTTAACAATTACTGTAATTCTTAAATTCTTCTTAAAGCGAGAGGACATTATTTAAAATAAAATAAAATAAAAGCAACAAATACATTATACATGCAAACTTATATACTGAAATTGACCAGTTGAATTGTATAGAATGCAAACTTTTAGACCTAGTATACAACACTCCTTGACAATTGAATTTACTCATTCTTCTCTTTAGCACAATGAAAGCGGGAATTATGTGCATACTGATTAATTAACTAATTGAATTATGGTCCTAATGAGTGATTAACTAATTCAAGCCCAATAAGTTTACATTTAAACCATATATTGGAATTATAATGCAACAATCAGAGCAATCAAATTCAGAAAATGAATATATTTTCCCATTGGAACCTAGTTCAATGTACAAATAAACAATATTTCGAATACAAGGTGTGAAACGCTTGCAACGACACAATTCATGCGTTACCAACGAGTAGTTGTATTTTAAACAGAAATAAACAACACGGTTGCTCAGGTAACCGCTCAGGTTGACAAAACAGTCAACAGTTCATCAAGCATTAATAAGCTTTCAAAACCATGACAGAATTCATCATAGCAACCAAATCCAGATCACGAACACTTTGATCCGGTTTATTCAAAATTATTAAAATTGAAGATTCGCATACACTGCTGAATACAGGGTAAACAGACTACCAAACTCTCAATGAATAAGAGAAGAAGCTGCACTGCCTCTAAGAAGATGCTCAGGCAGCAACCCTTACTACACAAAACTGTTGGGCATTTTCGCAACTGGTGAAAAAGATAGACTCTTGACAAAAGAGAAAGAAAAAAACAAGATCAAAGTATTCATTAAACAAACTCTACTACGACCATAAAATTTTGAACACCAGATTGAGTGGGCTAATGAATATTGGCTCAACAATCTCTCATCGGAACCTACACTGCTACACAATAGCGCCAATAAAAATAAAAACTTTTAGGAAATACATTTAGAGTTAATTCAAAGAAGCAGAAAAGTTTGATTCAAAAAGCAATCGACCCGTAACCTAAATCCTAAACAAGTAAACATCCAAATTCGTACGGAAATTCCATGCGAAGAGAAAAAAGGCAAAAAAATCACGAAAGAGAAGAGGAAGAAAACAGCGCTTCGCAACCCTGACCGGTGACCAGAGCAGATCTGCACTCTGCAGGGGAAGGTGAAGTGAATTTTGTGAGAACTGAGAAGTATTTATAGCGGGGGAAGAATGAGTGAAACTTTAATTCTTGCTAGGGTTTAAGATTGTTTAGTGGGCAGCGGCAGCCGAAGGGTTTGGGAAGGGGTTGTCCTTGTCCAGTTGTCCTCCCATAGCCCATACGGTTGCGGGGCCCTTTTTATTTTAAACTAGTATACTAAAGAAATTTTGGCGTACTGTATACCATACCGAAACTTTCAGTATGTGGAAGATCGGTTTATCGAAAGTTTCCGTATGAAATGTTTTCTTACTGTTGCTAAACCGATATTTCGGTAAGTTCGGTATATAATATATACCTATATACCAATATATCGAATCTTTGGTACATACCGATATACCAGTATTTGTGGTATATACCGGCATACCAAACATTCGCTATATACCGGCACACATAGCACACCGGTATCGCTGTATATACCGATATACCGAACCTTCGGTACATACCGACTGTTGTGACCACCAAGGTATTGGGCCGGGAGAGAAAGATTGGGCCAGACAGTTGGACCAAAAAAAGAAAAAAGGAAATAATGGATGAACAAGAAGAGAAGGAGCATAAAGAGGGGCCCGGGCTTCAGGGCTGAAATGATCGGCCAGGGTCAGCCGAAGGGAGGAAAATCTCGATCGGCTCGGAGGGCAGCCGGGGAGCAGTTATTGAGCTCCGGCTATAAATAGGGGATGTCGAGCATATAATCAAGAGAGACCAATCCACCCCAAAATTTTCTTTATATCAATTTACTTCATTGTATTTTTTACTGCTTTCTTTACTGCTTTCTTTTACAAGCTTTCCTAGATTCTAGCCTAGTTGTAGCGGTTACTTCCTCCAAATCCACCGTTGTTTCTTAACAGCCGGTAGTTTGGCAGTTCCTTCTCGGATAATCAGCCGTTGTTTCTTAGCAACCGGTAGATTTCCTATTGTATCCAGCTTTGTCATTGGAATATATTGAAATTCAGTCAAGTTTGGGCGCGTTATTAATTTTCTGGACCCGTAATCGGTTTGATCCTTTTCCGATAGCCTCCCTTGAAGAGAAAAAGGTCATTGGTTCACCGGTAGCCAAACAGTGGCACGCCAGTGGGACTCACATTCACAATGATAGTTGATCCACATGCAACTCCGGCGGTTAATACGGCGGCAAGAACCGATTTGCCGCCGATTCATGAGGAGCATACAACAAATCCAGGCGATTTTCCTCCAGGATTCGCAGGACCTGCGGATTTTAATGCTCAGCAGTTTCAGCATGATGATCTAACCCCGCGGTTTCGCGATCATGTTCAATTCATGGTTGAAGCGGCGGTTACTAATTCAGTGTGGCAGATTGATGGTAATATACTGGCAGCAATGTCAGCTATGTTCAGAGCTGAACTCCCAGGAATATGTATCCGTATGGAGCTCAGAATGCACATGCGGTGCAAAATCCACCTCCGATGGTTCCAAATCAACCACCTCTCCCTCATCATCAACAGCAGGCCTATCGGCCGCTAGGAGGGCAGGTACCGCGACCTTACATCCCGCCTCAACCGAGGTATTAACAACAGCAGTATCAGCCACAACCAGTAGCGCAACCGCCCGTTCCAGTGGTACAACAACAGTTACCACCACTGCAGCAGAATCAACAGGAATTGGTTGATAGAGAGCTCATAACAGAGATTATTCGTACTCAGTTCGGAAATCTAATCGGTCAGGAGAATCGACCAATGTACATGAAACCTTACCCCGATTAAATAGAAGTGCAATATCTGTTGCTTAGAGGAGTTAAGGTTCATGATTTCAATACGTTTTCAGGAGAAGTCGGCCGATCGATGATTGAACATATCGGCCGATTCACAGCTCAGTGCACAAGAATAGCACAGAACGATTTCCACAAGTTGATTTTGTTTAGTTTGTCACTTACTGGTCCAGCGTTTGAATGGTATATTAATTTAACACCAGGATCAGTTAATACTTGGGCAGACATGGAACGGTTATTTCATGACCGATTCTATAGTACTAGTCCTGAGGTGTCAGTAGTGGACCTAACCTCTACCAAGCAGAAAATAGGAGAAACGGTTAATGAGTTTCTGGAGAGGTTCTATGCCGTCAAAGCTCAAATGAAGACGATGTTACCAGAGCATGAATGTATTAAGATTTTGAAGCAAAATCCGAAATTTGCTATCAAGGATAGATTAATGGTAACAAGACCAAGGATGGTGGCCGAATTAACGGCTGAAGCAATACAGATGGAAACTTACTTGGCAGAACAAGCGGCTTTTAAATCAAGCCGAAGTCAAGGCGGAAGATCTTAACCTATCCAATCGGTTGCATCCTTTGCGGAGTCTCTAGACAGGTATGAGGTTGGTGAAGAATTTAATATGGATGATGTGCCCGCCTTAGCAGAAGTTGCAAGGGCCAAATTAGTAATAAAGAAGCCTATGACTTGTCCAGCTCTCCGGCCAGTAAGAGGAAAGGAAAAGGAGGGTGAAGTTATAGATGAATCTCAAAGATTTTATACTTTTGATCTTTCTCAGATGGACGAGATCTTTGATTATTGTTTGAAGAATGGACTTTTTGAGTTCAAAGGAAATCATCCGCAGCCGACAAAGGAACAGATGGAGGCTGGGTGGTGTAGATTTCATGCATGTGCCACCCATACCACGACAGTCTGCAGACATTTCAGAAAGATAGTCCAGAAGCATATTGATGATGGGAAACTGAAATTCCCAGATAAATTAATGGCAATTGATAAGAACCCGTTCCCAGTTGCTAATATGGTGATGGTACATCCTGATCAAAAGAAGTTTCCTCATGATCGGCTAGGGGATCAGCCATCAACCAGCAAGGGGTCTATACACGATCGGCTGGGAGAACAGCCATTGGGTCAAAAGAAGACAGGAGTGTGGAGATGATTGGGTTCGCCCCAGAAGGGGAAGGAGAAGGTATCAGATGTTTTCGACCGACTGGGAGATTATGAGGTCAAGGAATGGATCAAACAGTCGGAAGGAGTAAAAAAGTCAGAATTGATAGAAGAAAGGGAAAAGCCAACTTTGAAAATAATCACTAATGGTTGGGATTCGGAGATGAAGCTAACAGCGGATAAAAGGAATGGGAAAACTGTAATACAGATTACAGTCCTTGAGGAAGCTGTATCTCCGGAAGAGGTTCAGAAGACCACCAACTAATACTCAGGTTGGTCAATGGGTCCAAAACTCTCCAAAGCGAGGGCACTTCGGCCAGGCCCGATTTGAAACTCCGTCTTGGAGGGCAAATGGTACGATTACCCCAAAAGGGAAAGGATCGTACCACACGTTCAAGAGGAGAATGCAACGGTTGAAAGCGGCCGCGACACATGAAGAAGAATATGAAATGATGCACATGGAGGAAGACTTCCCAAATGATGATTCTTTTTCTGAGGGAAGAATTTTAAGCAAGATATTTTCGGCTCGTCTCAAGTCAGCCGAAAATATGAAGCAAGGAATGCACAAGCCGAAGAACAATGAAGATCGGTTGAAAAATAAAACAGAATTTCGGCCGAAACAAAAAGAGCTTCGGGCCGACAATGATCTAGGTGAAATAGAAGAAAAATGGAAGCCTAGACCGGTCCGAACAAGGGAATGGAAACCTAAAACATCCATTGTCCCGAATAATGAGACTCTTTCAATTGGGCAATTCAAGTTCGACTTTGGATCTAGTGCCAACATGGTAGGCATGACCTCAGCAAATAATGAAGAATATTGGTCCGATGCAGAACCAACTGTGGTATTTTGTCAAAAGGAAGGGGAATACTTCGGCGAAGAAGAGCCTGTGGTGGACTTCTGTTTCGCCAAGATGGAAGTGCTTCAGCCAGAGGCCGAAGTTAAGAAGACTTTTGAAGAAGGATATAAGGCCTTCATCCCTGATGCTCAGCCAAGTACCATTTTACCTCCCACTAAAAAGATGTCTCAAAATGTGAGGCATTTGTATGTTAAAGGTTGGGTGAATGGGAGGCCATTAAGAAGGATGTTTGTGGATGGAGGAGCAACTGTGAATATCATGTCGTTGTCGACTTTGGCTAAAATCGGCCGAACTAGAGAAGATTTGCTACCCACTAGAATGAAGGTGTTGAGTTTTGTGGGAGCCCAGACGACGATTGAAGGGTGTATTCTAGTAGACGTGACAGTCGAAACAATTTCGATTCTGACTATGTTCTTTGTAGTAGATGCTGAGGTCCCATATGCGGCTTTATTGGGCCGATGCTGGATTCATACAACAAGATGTTTTCCATCAACCCTTCATCAGAAGATATGGTTCTGAAAGAACAATGGCACAGTGTAATAACTAGATGGGGATCAGCCTCCATTTTTAGTCAGCTCAGCTGGACGAATTGATGCAATGCTAAATGAGGAACCCATACAACCATTCCTGGCGGTGGTAGGGGACCGATACCCAGAGGTTGTTGAGTGTGACTGGACAGATTTGAGATTCGAAGTGAGATACCAGGCTGACCCACGACCAGCTTTAGAAGAAGATAAATGATGGAAGAAAGCAGCGAAGAGACAACCGAGTTCGAGTCGGCCAAACTCGAACTTACGGATGAAAAGGCAACATGGAGTGAACTCATGGACGCCATCCCAAAGCGGACACTGGACTTCAAAGCACAAGATCCTCAGAAAACGATCAATGTTGGGACAGAGGAACATCCAAGAGAGATTCCAATCAGTGCGAATCTGGATCAACACATGATCAGCCGATTCAAAGAGGTCTTAGTTGAGTTCAAAGATTGTTTTGCCTGGGATTATACAGAAATTTCTGACATAGAAAAGTCAATTGTAAAGCACAGGTTACCTATTAAAGAGGGTTTTAGGACGCATAAACAGCCGGCCAGGCCCGAAATCGTCCCAAAGATTAAAGAAGAGATAGAAAAATTGTTAGCGGTTGGATTTGTTAGGCCAGCTAAATATGTAGAATGGCTATCGAATATTATACATGTAATAAAAAAGAATGGGAAGTTGAGAGTTTGTATTGATTTCCGAAATCTCAACATAGCAACTCCCAAAGACGAATATATGATGCCCATTGTTGATTTGTAAATTGATTCGGCTGAAAAGCAAGGAATGTTATCTTTTATGGATGGTTATTCTAGTTATAACCAAATCTTTATGGCCGAAGAAGAAATACACAAGACTGCATTTAGATGCCCTTGAGCCATTGGGATTTATGAATGGGTAGTAATGCCATTTGGTTTGAAGAATGTTGGGGCTACATATCAAAGGGCCATGAATTATGTTTTTCATGACCTAATAGGAGACTACGTGGAAGTTTACATTGATAATGTCATGGTCCGATTTGGCCGATTTAAGAAGAGTGTTTGCAAGAATGGGGTTACACGGAGTCAAGATGAATCCAGCCAAGTGTGCTTTGGGAGTACAAAAAGGGAATTTCCTGGGGTTCTTGGTGCATAACAAGGGTATAGAGGTAGATGCAAACAAAACCAAGGCTATCCAGAAAGCCAGACCACCTTACGACAGGAAGAGTCTGCAGAAATTCTTAGGGCAGATCGTTTTTCTAAGGAGATTTTTGGCTAATGCAGCCGGGAAAGGGAAACCATTAATCGATCAGTTGAGGTTAAAGAAGGAAGAAGAATTCAAATGGGGAGATGATCAACAGAGAGCCTTCGAGCAATTAAAGCAAGCTTTAATCAGTCCACCTGTGTTGGTTCCTCCTGTCCTCGGCCGACCATTAAAGTTATACATAGCAGCGGTCGAAGAGTCCATAGGAGCATTATTGGATCAGGAAGACGAAGAAGGTAGAGATCGAACGATTTATTATCTGAGCAGAATTCTTAAAGATGCAGAGCTCAGATATTCGCCGATTCACAAATTGTGTCTAAGTCTATATCATGCATGTTAAAATATGGAATATTATATTCAGCCGGGACAAGTAGTGGTGGTGGCTTCGGTTGACATAGTTAAGATCATGATGAATGATCCGATCAGCAGCCGAAGGATGGCTAAATGGGCCATGAAACTAAATGGATATGACTTGAAGTACCAACCACTAAAGGCTATGAAAGGACAAATTATAGCCGATTTCCTGGCCGATCATCCAATTCCCCGATACCAGAAGGTATGGAAGAGGAAGTTCGGCCGAAAGATAGAGACGAAGTAGGAATAGTATACCTACAACCGTGGACAATGATGTTCGATGGGTCTAAAGCAGCCTCAGGAGTTAGAGCAGGGTTCACACTACATACACAGGAGGGCAAGGTATACAAATATTATGTGTAATTTGCCTATGTTTTACACTAACAACCAGACAGAGTATAAGGCATTGATCTCGGAATTATGACAGTTGATAAAGGAAGGGGTCAAGGCCATAGTAATCAAGGGACATTCTCAGGTGGTTATACAGCAATTACTTGGGGATTTTTTTGTTAAGAGCTCACAACTAATTGGGTTGTATGAAGAGGCAATTGATTTATTAGAAGAATTTGATGAGGTGTACGTTGAGTACATCCCGAGAAAGAGAGAATGAATTGGCTAATGAATTAGCGCAACATGCGGCAAGATATAGGATAATGCCGAAGGCGGGTAACATTGAGATATGTTTGGCTGAAACAGAGAAGGCCAAATGGATTAAAGAAATAGCACGAATTTTAGAAGATCCAGTCTAAGCTAACCTAGCCGAAAAGCGGAAAGCAATGGATTATATAATAATAGGAGGATTACTCTTTAAGCGAGCTGTTGATGGAATATTACTCTGATGTGTAGGAGAGGAAGATGCTAAGAGAGTGATGGGCGAAGTACACGAAGGAATTTGTGGCGCGCATCGAGCTGGAAAATCAATGAAGTGGATTATTATTCGGCTGGGATACTATTGGCCGAATATAAGAGCTGATTATGAAAGATACGCTAGAGGATGTCGCGAGTGCCAGAAGCATGTGCCGATTTTCAGAAGCTACCGGCCAAAGAGTTACATATTATGATTAAGCCATGACCATTCCGAGGATAGGCTATGAATATTATTGGAACAATTCACCCCTCTTCTTCAAAGAGACATGAGTATGTCCTTGTGGCCACAGGATTCTTTTACAAAGTGGGCCGAAGCACAAGCATACGTCAGTATTTCTCAAGAAGAGGTCATCGAATTTATTAAAAGACAATTGATTTACAGATTTGGTATTCTATAGACGATTTTAACAGATAGAGGTACTGTGTTTGTTGGAAATAAAGTCAAGGCCTTTGCTGATGAATATGGAGTAAAGATTCTCCATTCATCCCCATATTATCCACAAGGAAATGGGCAAGCAGAGGCCACAAACAAGCAGTTGATAGGAATTACTAAGAGGATTGTTATCAACCGAGAAAGTGGCATGAAAAGTTACCTGAAGCATTATGGGCCTATCAGAACACCAAGACTTCAGCCACTGGGTTTACACCATTTCGGTTGACTTATAGGATCGATGCAGTATTGCCGACCGAAATAACAGTGCCGACTTTGAGGACAAGCAAGGCAGACCAAGTTTCAGCCGAACAATATGATCAGGCAATGATGTAACGACCCGAAAATTTAAAACCATTTTCGCGACGTTACTGCCGTACCATTTCACCTAAACTGTTGGCCAATCAGCTTAAGATTCGTGATACGAAGCAAGGTAACCAGAGTCACACAACAAGCAAGCAGTAAATATAACACCGGAAGGAAAATACCACCTAATTAACAATACAATATCCAAAGGTTGGCTTACAAAAAGAGTCAAAGTGTTTCGACATGATAGATAAGTCTAGTTTAAACATAGTGTCCCAACACAAGTAAAGGATAAGCATGGCATTGTCTCAACACTTGGCTCACCGGCCAACATGAAATCAGGAAGATAGGAATACAAGCCCAAATATAATCTAACAACAATATAAGCAATACTAAATCACAAAGCATAGTCATAGAGCAACATAGATTCACTCGTCCCCATGATCCCCCACATGCCCTGCGCCGTCCCTTGGAGTATCTATAAGAAAAACAAATAGCAAGGTGTCTGTACATAAGTACTGCGCAAGGAATAGAAATAGCAGAGCATTGGGAAGGGTATAAAACAGTAGGTAAATATAATAGTAGTGATAATAAAGATAGTAACAACAAGAGTAGAGTAATAAACATCACATCGTCCCATACCGGTGCTTCAACCATGCCATACACTGCATACACAAATGTTAGATGTATGAATGACGTGATATGCAATGACCTGATATGTCTATTTAACCTAAATGCATCACATAGATATGTCTAGCGCGCTTCCTAAGAACCATGGCCAACCATGTACCGCCGGTGAGAGTCCACTGGCTCTCCCTAGGTAGCATGATTGTTCAGATCGCCCCCGCCGCGGACGATTTAGCCTGCACCCTGGCTAGGTACCAAATAAAGTGGAGAGAGCTGGATGATCACCCGATTAGAGCAGCCTCAAGCGGGTCATGACCGGAGATAACATCTCACATGGTCGAAGGCCGGAGAACTCATCCCACATGGCCAGTACCGGAGATAATTCCCATATGGTACTATAGATGAACACATATCCGGGCTTGCCAAACCACACTCATAACGGCACAAGACTTACAAAAGGAATCCACATAATTTTGCATTCTTAATTATTCTAAGACAACATAATGTTTATGTGAAACACCCCTTTATGCCTAAGTTATCCTAGCACAAGTTTTAAACATCATTTATCAATGTCCAACATTCATATGAAGATTAAAAGAGAAGTGAAAATGCGAAAGAAATAGAAGGAATGAATAAAAGAGGCAAAACAGGGGAGGCAGCGCTCTCGGGCGCGTTAGGCGTGGGCACGCGCAAGAAAATAACTGAAGCAGGCAAACAGAGGAAAATCAACGCGTTAGGCGTGGGCACGCGCAAGGCACATAATGCCTCTGCATAGCCACACAGTGCGGAAATGGCGATTTTTCAGCCATTTCCATGCCAATCCCTTCCCCAAATAACCTATACTACTCATTGCCTTAGTATATGATGTCTTTAAACTTCAATTATACAAGTTTCCAGCTCCCAAACATCCAATCGCAAGCTACATTTGACAAATCGAACCCCAAAACTCAAAATCAATCATCATCCTCTTCATAATCTTCTCCAACTCTAACATGCATTTCAAAACCAATTTGAAACAAGGATTGTGCTAAGAATAGTTACCTCAACAACAAAGCAAGTTCACCAACTCAATAGGAAGATAATGCCAAGCTTCCCCAACTCAAAACTACAAAATCATTACCAAAACCCCAAATTCGTCACTTGGAACAACACCCACCAAAATCCATCTTTAAACCCTCAAAAACAAGAAATAATGCAAGGAAATCACTTACCATAAGTTATATAGCCAATCCCCCAAGTCAATTTGAGTAGAAATTAGTTAAATCTCCACAAAATCACCTTTTTCCTCCACCTTACTCGATAGTGACGGGAATCCCAAATTTTTGAAGTGTTCAAAGTGGAAAATGGGGGTCAATGGCTGATTTGAGGGTTCTCAATGGGTCATGGGCTTGGGCTCCATCCTCTTGGGCTAACCTCATCATCCTCTCTTTTATGTTGGGCCAACTTATTCCTTCAAGTGGGTTTGGCACCCACTATTTATTGTTTAAATGCTTGCAAGAAATCTACAATAAGCCCAAGCATAAATTATTTGTTTTAATTAATCACAATTAAATTAATTAATCATGAATTAATTATTCGGGGTGTTACATTCTCTCCCCCTTAGTGTCATTCGTCCTCGAATGTAAAAGAATAGTTTAAGGGTTACCTTTATTGAATTGGAGTCAAGTCCAATTCAGGGTATCTCTCTTGCATGTTCTCCTCCGTCTCCCAAGTAGCATCTTCCACCCCATGTCGTGTCCATAACACCTTCACCATCCGGATTGTCTTGTTCCGAAGTACCTTGTCCTTAACATCTAAGATTGCAACTGGATACTCCTCATACTCCAGGCTTTCATCCAGTTCTACCTCATCGGGTTGAATAATCTTGTTAGGATCGGATACAAACTTTCTCAATTGCAATACATGGAAAACATTATGAACGTTCCCGACTTCTGTAGGTAATTCCAAACGATAAGCCACCTTCCCAATCCTCTTGATCACTTCGTATGGACCTATGTAGCGGGGACTCAACTTACCTTTCTTTCCAAACCTCTTCACACCACGCACAGGTGACACTCTTAGCAACACCCAGTCTCCTACGGCGAACTCAATGTCCCTTCTTCTAAGATCGGCATAGCTCTTATGTCTGTCTTGAGCTTCTTTCATTCGGTCTCTGATAATCCTCACAATCTCTGATGTCTGCTCAATCAAATCTGGACCCATCACAATATGTTCCGACGGGTCATTCCAACACAAAGGTGTTCGACACTTTCTTCCATACAAAGCTTCAAGTGGTGCCATCTTGATGCTCGAATGATAGCTATTATTGTAGGAGAATTCCACTAGTGGTAAATGATCCACCCACGTGCCTTGGAAATCCAACACACAAGCTCGCAGCATATCCTCCAAGGTCCTAATAGTCCTCTCACTCTGTCCATCGGTCTGAAGGTGCCATGCAGTACTCATACTTATCTGTGTCCCAAAAGCCACCTGTACTTCCCTCCAAAACTTGGATAAAAACCTTGAATCCCTGTCAGAAACAATTTCCCGAGGAACTCCAAATCTCTTCACCACTTGTTGAATATAAACATTTATTAACTTCTGCATGCTCCATTTTAATCGCATAGGTATGAACACCGCACTCTTAGTCAACCTATCAACAACCACCCAGATAGTGTCCAACCCGTGCCTAGTCTTTGGTAACCCAGTCACGAAGTCCATAGCAATGGATTCCCATTTCCAAATGGGAATCTCCAACGGTTGCAACATTCCCATCGGCCTCATATGCTCAGCTTTCACTTTTTGGCATGTGGCACACCTTGCCACGAATTCTGCTACTTCTTTCTTCATATTCTTCCACCAATACGTTGTCCTTAAATCCTTGTACATTTTGACTGCTCCAGGATGTACTGAGTATGGTGTATTGTGTGCCTCCTCCAAAATCCTTTTCTTGGTCATCTCACTTTGTGATGGCACACACCACCTATCCTTGAACCGAATCATCCCGTGATCATCCACCCTGAATCCTTCAGCTTTCCCTTGATATATCCTTGCCCGAAGTTCCATCATTTCATTGCTCATAGCTTGACCTAGCCTAATTTCTTCGATCAACGAGGGCATCGCCACCAATGTATTTAACCTTCTTGTCAAACCAAATGGTACCACTATTATCTCGGCTCTCTCAAGCTCCTGCTTGAAACTCCATGGAAGAGTAATAGAATTCATCATATGCCCCTTTCTACTCAATGCATCAGCCACTCTATTGGCCTTACCTTCAATATATTGTATGTTGGTGTCATAATCTTGCATGAACTCCAACCATCTTCATTGACGACCACTCGTCTTATCCGAAGTGTAAAGACATTTGAGATTCTTGTGATCAGAGAATATCTGACACTTAGCCCCGTATAAATAATGTCTCCAAATCTTAAGTGCATGAATTACCGCAGCCATCTCCAAATCATGCGTAGGATAGTTCAACTCATGGGGCTTCAGCTTACGTGATGCATACGCAATGACCCTTCCATGTTGCATTAGTACACATCCCAAGCCACGGTGCGAGGCATCGGTATACACCTCATACTCCCCCGATTCATCAGGTAGAACAAGAACTGGGGCTTCAGTCACCTTTTCCTTTAATAGTTCAAAAGCCTTCTGACAATCTTCATCCCAACTAAACCTCGCATTCTTCTTGAGCAACTGAGTCAATGGCCTAGCAATGCTAGCAAACCCTTCTATAAATGTCCTGTAATAAATACCCAACGAGCCCAAGGAAACTCCACACTTCACTAACATTAGCAGGTGGCTTCCATTCTAATACTGCATCCACCTTGGCCGGATCAACTGAAATTCCTTCTCCAGAAATTATGTGTCCTAAAAATGACACTTTCTCAAGCCAAAATTCGCACTTGGACAGCTTGGCGTACAACCTGTGCTCCCGAAGTACCTGCAATATCGTCCTTAAATGTTGTTTATGCATATGTGGGCTGGGGGAATATACCAGAATATCATCAATGAAGATCACCACACATATATCAAGCCAAGGTCTGAAGATACGATGCATAAGATCCATAAACACAGCTGGTGCATTTGTTAGTCCAAAAGGCATGATAGTGAACTCAAAATGTCCATATCTGGTCCGAAAGGCAGTCTTTTCCCTATCAGCCTCTGCCACCGTATCTGATGGTATCCAGACCTGAGATCAATCTTAGAAAATATACTTTCTCCTTTGAGTTGGTCAAACAGGTCATCAATTCTTGGCAATGGATACCTGTTCTTAATAGTCGCCTGATTCAGTCCTCTATAGTCGATGCACATACGCAGACTCCCATCCTTCTTCTTTACGAATATAACTGGTGCACCCCAAGGTGAACTACTTGGCTGGATGTATCCTTTATCCAACAATTCCTTCAGTTGTTCCTTCAATTCTCTAAGCTCTGCAGGCGCCATTCGGTACGGAGTCTTTGCAATCGGAGCAGATCCTGGTATAAGATCGATGGTGAAATCGATCTCCCTAATAGTGGGAAGTCCTGGAATCTCATCAGGGAAGACATCTGGAAACTCAGAGACAATAGGAATATGGTCTATGGATGAAGCAGGTGCTGATGCATCCACCTCATGTACATGACAAATGTATACAGGATAACCCCTGCGTATCAAAGAAGCAAAAGAAGTAGAAGATATCACACGAATGTTAGGAGGATAATAGACCACAGTATTACCCTCTTCGTCCAAGAAAGAGATGCGGGGAATGCCACAATCAAGCCTGGCATGGTATTTCGATAACCAGTCCATCCCTAGTATCACATCAAAGTCTGCCAGATTTAACACAACCAAATCTGCCCTAAAGTCACGTCCCCTTATCTGGATATATGCATCAGGCTTGATCCATTGACTTTCAATAATAGATCCTGAAGGCATAAACACCGGCAGATGGTGTTCCTCCAATTGTCCCACATCATGCTTTGACACAAATCTAGTTGATATAAATGAGCACGAGGCTCCAGAATCATAAAGCACATAAGCTGGGATATGGTCGACTAAGATAGTATCTACACATATAACCACATGAGGTGCTATCCTAACAATTCAATAAAACAGATAAGCACACCATACCATAAAAATAAAAAAAAAAATGTAAAGCTTACCAGTGAGCACATCATCCCGACCCTGAGCGTCAGCCCGCTCTATGACATTGAGGCGACCTCCACGGCCCCTCAATATGCCTCGCCCTCTCTGTGCCCCTCCACGTGTGGTAGCATAGGATGGAGGTCCAGTAGGTCGAGATAACTGTGGACAATGGTCACGGTAGTGGCCCTCCTGACGACACTGCCAGCAAAATACCCCAGGCTTGAAGACAGCCTGCTCCCTTGGTCAATGTATATAACCTATGCCATGCTGCTGTCGGCTAGAACTAGTTGCTCCCTTTCCCTTATCCCGACGCTTGTTAGACCAAGCGCGCTCTGTGTCCTCCTGGCCCTTTCCACAAACAAGGCCTGATCATTTGCAACAGCAAGAGAAGTATAATGAACCCCATGGCCTACCCTAATCTCCGATCTCAGCCCATCAACAAATCTAGAGATTTTGGACCCCTCATCAGAGACCAACTCCGGGGCATAACTCATAAGCTCCACAAACCGTTGACAGTATTCTATCACCGTCATGTTCCCAGTTTGCTCCAAGGTAAGAAACTCCTTCTTCTTTGCCTTTAACATTTGAGTAGTGTAAAAATGCGAACGTAGAGTTTTACAGAAAGTCTCCCAAGTGAAGTGTGGAACTGCTCCAAACTCATTTGACGTTGCCCTCCACCAATGTAAAGCAGGGCTAGATAGGTATTGACTACCCACTCTTACCTTCTTATCCTCAGGACAATTGATATTCTCGAATACTCGATTCATTTGATAAACCCAGTCATCAAGAGCAAGTGGATCAGACCCGCCACAGAAGATAGGCGGCTGATGGTGCCTGGCTAAATAGACATAGTCCACTGGAGGCTGAGGTGGAGGCGGATGAGCTGGCCCTGCCCACTGTCCCTGATTCATGGTTTGCATAAAGGCAAACATTTGCTACATAAACTGGGCCTGGTCAAAAGGCATAGGTCCTGGTTGTGGTTGTGATTGTGGCGGTGGGGGAATGGGATCACCTGCATATTCTGGCTCATCATCAGTAATTCCATTTCCCTCCTCAACAAGGTCATAACCCTTATCACCAAAATTTGGTCCGGGATTTCGGCGAGGTCTACCTCTCCTTGGTGGCATCCTGTACTCAAAAGAACCAAGACTCAGTATTAAGCGGTATACATAAATAAAACATACATACATATAAACAAATAACCAAGTATAGATCTCCAAGGACATCTCATGACTCAACCATGGTTCTACTCAAACCCTGAATTAAATCCATGAGGTGCGCAGTTCCAAAATATAATAATGCTAAAATATATCAACTAGCAGAAAACAATGCAACCTATTCTATATGCAATCCCCCACACACCTCACCACATGACTTTTGTCAAATTTTAAGCACGTAGAAGAGCAAAATAGCTCTGATACCAACATGTAACGACCCGAAAATTTAAAACCATTTTCGCGACATTACTGCCGTACCATTTCACCTAAACTGTTGGCCAATCAGCTTAAGATTCGTGATACGAAGCAAGGTAACCAGAGTCACACAACAAGCAAGCAGTAAATATAACACCGGAAGGAAAATACCACCTAATTAACAACACAATATCCAAAGGTTGGCTTACAAAAAGAGTCAAAGTGTTTCGACATGATAGATAAGTCTAGTTTAAACATAGTGTCCCAACACAAGTAAAGGATAAGCATGGCATTGTCTCAACACTTGGCTCACCGGCCAACATGAAATCAGGAAGATAGGAATACAAGCCCAAGTATAATCTAACAACAATATAAGCAATACTAAATCACAAAGCATAGTCATAGAGCAACATAGATTCACTCGTCCCCATGATCCCCCACATGCCCTGCGCCGTCCCTTGGAGTATCTATAAGAAAAACAAATAGCAAGGTGTCAGTACATAAGTACTGCGCAAGGAATAGAAATAGCAGAGCATTGGGAAGGGTATAAAACAGTAGGTAAATATAATAGTAGTGATAATAAAGATAGTAACAACAAGAGTAGAGTAATAAACATCACATCGTCCCATACCGGTGCTTCAACCATGCCATACACTGCATACACAAATGTTAGATGTATGAATGACGTGATATGCAATGACCTGATATGTCTATTTAACCTAAATGCATCACATAGATATGTCTAGCGCGCTTCCTAAGAAACATGGCCAACCATGTACCGCCGGTGAGAGTCCACTGGCTCTCCCTAAGTAGCATGATTGTTCATATCGCCCCCGCTGCGGACGATTTAGCCTACACCCCGGCTAGGTACCAAATAAAGTGGAGAGAGCTGGATGATCACCCGATCAGAGCAGCCTCAAGCGGGTCATGATCGGAGATAACATCTCACATGGTCGAAGGCCGGAGAACTCATCCCACATGGCCAGTACCGGAGATAATTCCCATATGGTACTATAGATGAACACATATCCGGGCTTGCCAAACCACACTCATAACGGCACAAGAATTACAAAAGGAATCCACATAATTTTGCATTCTTAATTATTCTAAGACACCATAATGTCTATGTGAAACACCCCTTTACGCCTAAGTTATCCTAGCACAAGTTTTAAACATCATTTATCAATGTCCAACATTCATATGAAGATTAAAGAGAAGTGAAAATGCGAAAGAAATAGAAGGAATGAATAAAAGAGGCAAAACAGGGGAGGCAGCGCTCTCGGGCGCGTTAGGCGTGGGCACGCGCAAGAAAATAACTGAAGCAGGCAAACAGAGGAAAATCAACGCGTTAGGCTTGGGCACGCGCAAGGCACATAATGCCTCTGCACAGCCACACAGTGCGGAAATGGCGATTTTTCAGCCATTTCCATGCCAATCCCTTCCCCAAATAAGCTATACTACTCCTTGCCTTAGTATATGATGTCTTTAAACTTCAATTCCACAAGTTTCCAGTTCTCAAACATCCAATCGCAAGCTACATTTGACAAAAACTCAAAATCAATCATCATCCTCTTCATAATCTTCCCCAACTCTAACATGCATTTCAAAACCAATTTAAAACAAGGATTGTGCTAAGAATAGTTACCTCAACAATAAAGCAAGTTCACCAACTCAATAGGAAGATAATGCCAAGCTTCCCCAACTCAAAACTACAAAATCATTACCAAAACCCCAAATTCGTCGCTTGGAAGAACACCCACCAAAATCCATCTTTAAACCCTCAAAAATAAGAAATAATGCAAGGAAATCACTTACCATAAGTTATATAGCCAATTCCCCAAGTCAATTTGAGTAGAAATTGGCTAAATCTCCACAAAATCACCTTTGTCCTCCACCTTACTCCATAGTGACGGGAATCCCAAATTTTTGAAGTGTTCAAAGTGGAAAATGGGGGTCAATGGCTGACTTGAGGGTTCTCAATGGGTCATGGGCTTGGGCTCCATCCTCTTGGGCTAACCTCATCATCCTCTCTTTTATGTTGGGCCAACTTATTCTTTCAAGTGGGTTGGGCACCCACTATTTATTGTTTAAATGCTTGCAAGAAATCTACAATAGGCCCAAGCATAAATTATTTGTGTTAATTAATTACAATTAAATTACTTAATCATGAATTAATTATTCGGGGTGTTACAAATGAAGGATGAATTATTAGATATTAATTCCGATTGGGTTGAAGCATTCAAGAATTTACAGAAAAATAAAGATGTCGTAGCCAATTGGTATAATAAGAGAATCCGAGTTAAATGCTTTGAAGGTTGCGATTTAGTTTGGAAAGTTATATGGCCACCCGAGCAAAAGGATGGCCGAATGGGAAAGTGGAGCCCCAATTGGGAGGGGTCGTTTGTTGTTCAGACAAAATTGCCAAATGGAGCATACATATCAGTGGACGAAAATGGAGCGCAAATGACGAATCCAGTTAATGCAAGATATATGAAGAAATATCATGCTTTAGTTTGGGAGTAAACAAGAAAAAGTAAACATTTTATTCCAAGGACGAACATTGCAAAGAGGAACTATTTCGGCCGAAAGCGGTGTGGGTAGTCCAAAGTTACAATATAAGGGAAACGTCCTAGTCTACGGGGGCATATACAAGGGAAAGGTCCTAAGAAAAGAACCTGGAGGATTATGTCAAACAATCCAACCTTGTATAAAGCCGCCAAGATATATCGGCGGAACCAAAAGCAGTCGCGTGATCGATTATTAAAAGTGGTTACGCCGATTATCCCTACCACCAGGCCTCAACCCCTGGGAACGCTAGAAGGAATAGTACAACGTCCCAGAGGTAGATATCGAACTCAGGTACAGCCTCCCCATGATCTCAGATAAGATGGGGGAGGGTACAACCGAGGCAAACAGCCAAGGCGGTGGGAAAAAGGAAAAATGGAGGAAGCACTAAGGGAAGTGAGTCCTCCATTACATAAGGTCCGAACGGATATGCAATCGCAAAGTAGAAAAACATCTTGATAGGATGACTTTCGAGACCTTCATTTGAAAAAATGGTCAGAGATCCTCTTCCATACGAATATGGTGACAAGAAGATTAGCTGAGTTCGTTCCACATGAGTGGAGGTTTTTCGTACCACGCCTAGAAACCCTTGTTTGGAAACATCAGTGGTACACCATGGAGGCACCGGCGATGAAGGGATTATCAAGGGAAGAAGGGAATTCATATTCTCATATGAAAAAGTTTAGCAAAAGAAGGAAAGAATATGAAAAGAAAAGTTTAGGGAAGATGGGTATTTAAGGCTATTCATGGAAAGACGTTATAACTGAGTCCCGAGAAAGCTGTTACGACTCAGAAGGCTGCCATAAAGGAAACCTAAAATAGCGGGATTCCTGGCGTCTGATGACAAGGTCAAAGATATGGACCAGATATGAAAATTAATATGAATATACGAATTCAAAGTAAGCACGTCGGCCGAAACAAACTTAAAAGTTGGCCGACTGAAAGAGCCAATACAAGTCAAAAATGGCTAGCCGAAAAAGGCTAATAGTTAATATCCAAAAAGGATGGCCCAACATCACTGTTTACAAAATACCATGATATGAAAGTCCATAATCTAAAAAAAAAAGGGGTCGCCTAATGGTCCTCTCTGTCATGAACTGCATATCTTCATCCAGACCATGCAGAGCACCAATCTGAGGATCAACCGAAGGCGAAGGATCTACTCCGGGAGCCGGATCCACAGCAGGAGAAGGAATAGCCTATGGCGTGTGGGAAGGCGACAGATGAACGGGTACGAGATCATCATCAGCAGAAACAGAAGATGGCAAAGGCCCGGGAACACGAACGAGAACGACAGATTTCCTAAGGAAAAGGGAACATAGATAAGGCAAC
This sequence comes from Hygrophila difformis, assembly GCA_030278955.1. NCBI lineage: Eukaryota > Viridiplantae > Streptophyta > Magnoliopsida > Lamiales > Acanthaceae > Hygrophila > Hygrophila difformis. The sequence goes on along the minus strand of JAOANR010000008.1, from coordinate 31,247,729 downwards.
AAATAAATAAGTATAATTGGAAACAGGTATGCAAGAAAAGAGTAATACTTGCAGAAGCCTTTGAAGAAGAAGGGGTATCACGAGATGGGGAGGCCTCAATTTCCCAAGAATCTAGGGGAAAGATGTCCGGCTTAGTAGGAATGCAAGCAGTATGCTTAGCCTCCAGGCTTTCAATAGCCGAATCCATATGTCCGACCAAAAATTGAGTTTCAGTCCATTTTTCCTGAAAAGCGCCAAGGATATGGTCGTTGTAACTAGATCTCATGGCGAGATAAGCAGCATTACGCTGAGATTCCAAAAGCTTAGCCTTAGGAGTTTCGGCCGACTTACGAAGCTGTTTGATCGGACGCTGTAGGTCGGCTGATTCTTTCTTTATTTCATCTAGAGCCGACTTCAGTTCTTTCTCTTTCTGTTGAAGTCTGGCTATTTCCAATTGAGTGGAAGAAAGTTCCTTGGCATGTTGCAGCTCATGAAATTCATCTCAGAAAGAGCATCCATACGAGAACAGTATTCGGCTAAAAATCCATCAATATCAATATGAGAAGAAGCTATAGAGTCCCTTTCGGCTGAAAGTTTGTCACGCATAACAAAATGTGCCGGAAGTTCTTGATCTAAAGAGAGAAGAAATTTGGTGATCGCCTGAAGGGAAGCATCCAAATTAAGAGAGACGATCTCCTTACGAAAATGACGATCAAGGTGAGATAAAAGGAGAAGAATTGGTTTCGGGTACACAAATTCCACTTCTGGCCGATTGGCAATTATGTTACACAATTTGCCCAAACAATCTCCTAAATCGGCCGAACGATCCGATGGCGACGGAGGTGGAAGAACTGGAGAAAAGAAATCGTCTAAGATTTGTCGGTCAGGGAGTGGAGATGGAGGAACATGAGCAGTAGAAGTGGCACTAGGGATATCAGGCATATCCAATGGAATAGCAGCAGGTGAGGGTTGAACCAAGTCCGTAGAATTATCAGGGAAACGTGGAGGAGTCATGGACGAGGGCGCAGGAATAAGAGGAGGAATCTCTGAAACCTGTCCAATGGGAGAACCTTCATGCATCTGTTGCAATTCAATCGGAGAAGGGTCGGCCAAGAAGGCCGCATTTTGACTTCTCCCCTTGTGCGATTCAGCTGCGACAGTGTCAGCTGCTGCAGTCGAGGTTTGGAGGATAACCGGTACTTAGGAGTCGGAATGAACCTGAAGAGAAAGGGGGGAAGTAAGCTACAATGCATAAAAAAACGAAACAGAATAGAAAAAAAAAATTTGGTATACCGTCTCATGAGTAGCAGTGATTCTGCCAAGAGGTGAACGGGAAGACCGCTTCCGAGTCTTGGTAGACGGAAGGGAACTGGTGAGATTAGCCGAAAGATGAACAATTCTCTTACGGCTCGAGTCTGGAATTGTAAGAGGTGAAGTACCTACATTTAAAGCTATAAGCAAATAGGTTAAAAAGACAACGGAGCAATATACAACATAAAAAAAAGGTACATCCATGTAGTAACATACCTTGGCGAGGAGTAGAGGATGTGTTGAGATCTCGCCTGGAAGAGGAGTCAGGCGAAGAAAGAGGAAAAGAAGGGAATGACAGGATGGAAGAAAATCCACCACGCCGTAAAAGAGGGTTGAAATCGGAGCTGAAATAAGTATGAGCATCGCCGTCCACCAATGCCGAAAATGATGTGTAGAAAGCCCAGCACGAACATGAAATTTCGGAACATCAAAATCTATCAGACGTCGATGCCAAGTGGCACAATGATTTCGGCTAGTAGAAAGGGAAAGTTGTTTATCAATGCGATAAGCCATTACTAAATCCTGGGCGAAGCCAAGATTGCGGCTGACCAAATGGGGATTGTATATTTCGGCAGGGATAGTAGCATTAATAAGAGCTGTGGAGCCATTAAAAATAGGACGAGGAAGAATGCATCTATTCCAAAGCTGAGCCGAAGGTCGAGGTAGAAGAGTTCCAAAAGGGGCGGTCGGCAGAAGGCCTGATCAGCAGTTCGGTCCAGAAAGTAGCCGATCCAATGAGGAATATACATGGGAGGGAGCGACGTCTTCAGTAGATTGGGACCAACAAAATTATCTTGGCGAATATCATAAGGGGGAAAACCCAATATGTCTCGAAAATGCCAGACCAGCCACAAGTGAAGAAACCAAAGGGGGCCACGAGCCTTGTCTGGGAAACCATCCTCCCAAGCAGAAATATAGGCCGACATGCCTGCGTACAGGTGAGCAAGAAAGAAGTCGGCCAGTGGCAGAGAGGTTTGTTTAAGAATTTCGTAAGCCAAAGGATAGGTTTCAAGAAGGACCCCTTTAGAGGGAGTACACCAGAAGAATCGTGTGAGAAAGTACATCATGAAAGCAAGGGGTTCCTGAGTATGGGGGTCAGGCGAGGCAGGATCACTTTGATGAGTATTGTGGAAGGAGTTTTTAGAAGAAAAACCGGTGGTCTTTTCCTTGGGTTGAGTATAAGACGCAACACCAAGATTGTCCCCACGAATAGAAAGATTCAGGAGAAGCTTAACATCCTGAATTGTAGGAGTCATCATTCCCCAAGGAAAACAGAAGCAGTTTATAGTGGGATTCCAGAAACGCAAGAGAGCCTGAATAGGACGAAGATCGGTGGGAAAAGACTCAACGCTCAAAAGGATAATACGAAGAAGATTTGCACTGGACCAAGGATTACGGCAATGAGGTTCAAGATGACGATATCAGGCTATATAATCGGCGAATTCCGATGGCCAGGTAGTGAGCGATGGAGCAAAAAGCTTGGAAGAGAACCAGGGAGCATAGAGGGGAATAGACCGATTTTCAAAAATGCGAGCGATACATTCATCAGTCTCCTCAGGAATACCTAACGGACCCAGGGAATAAAAACCTTCAGGAAGACAACGGACCGCAGTACCGGGGGCATACGAATTCTCAATCTTTGTGATTTGAGATGAAGGAACGGGGATGGAACGCAGGTCCATGGAGAAGAAGATGGTTGAGAAAGAAGAAGAACCCGGAGAAAGAGGAAGATAATGGAAAAAGAAATCACTGAGAAGGAGACGGTTACTTGGAAAGATGGGTAACAAGGAGAAACGACATGATAATGATGGATCAGAGGTAATAATGACCAGATTTTTTGGGAAAAGCGCTTAGCGTCGAAGAGATACGGGGCAAATTACTTTGGCCTTTTCCGGCTGGAAACATACCCAAGTAAGGAGGGCATCTGTTGTGACCACCAAGGTATTGGGCCGGGAGAGAAAGATTAGGCCAGACAGTTGGGCCAAAAAAGGAAAAAAGGAAATAATGGATGAGCAAGAAGAGAAGAAGCATAAAGAGAGGCCCGAGCTTTAGGACCGAAACGATCGGCCAGGGTCAGCCGAAGGGAGGAAAATCCCGATCGGCTCGGAGGGCAGCCGGGGAGCGGTTATTGAGCTTCGACTATAAATAGGGGATGTCGAGCACATAATCAAGAGAGGCCAATCCACCCCAAAATTTCCTTTTTGTCAATTTACTTCATTGTATCTTTTACTGCTTTCTTTACTGCTTTCCTTTACAAGCTTTCCCAGATTCTAGCCTAGTTGTAGCGGTTACTTCCTCCAAATCTGCCGTTGTTTCTTAACAACCAGTAGTTTGGTAGTTCCTTCTCGGATAATCAGCCGTTGGTTTTAGCAACCGGTAGATTTTTCATTGTATCCAGCTTTGTCATTGGAATATATTGAAATTCACTCAAGTTTGGGTGCGTTATTAATTTTCCAGACCCGTAATCGGTTTGATCCTCTTCTGATAGCCTCCCTTGAGGAGAAAAAGGTCCTTGGCTCACCGGTAGCCGAACACCGACATACCGATATATAGGGTTAAGTATACGAAATTATATAAATTATGTATATTTCGGTAAATTTAGTATATAACGATATACTGAACATTCGGTGTATACCAACATACGATACGGCTGTATATACCGAAGTACTATACGGTAACGAGATACCGTGGTATAAAAAAACCTATACCGTTACCGTGCCGAAATATTATGGTACGGTATCATAATGTATCGTACCGAAATTACGAATATTCTTGGTATTTTTTCAATACGGTATGTGTGATATGGATATATTCGGTATTTTTTTCCAACCCTATTTTAAACATTACTAGTAAAACTTATAGTAGTATAATTTCATACTACTAGAGTACTAGTGACCATCCCAATATTCAATATAGTTAGCTAGTGCATCCCAATTTCATACTAAAGGCGTGATGGGAGGAATAATTTTTGTAATATTTCAGAATATTTTTGTAATGTCATCATTTTTGTAAATTATGAAATTCATTCCAATCACCCGAACATCACATATTTTTTTTATTCCAAAATTCAAAAAACACTCCCTAACATTCAATAACTACCCAAAATTCCCAAAAATCAAGTCAAACTTTTGTGGCCAAGAAAACTAGTGGGCTAAGCTTGGGCCAGAGATTGGGCCAGGAAGAAAAAAGGAGTAATGGGTTGAGAGAAAGGGAGGAAAAATATCAGGTAAAGCCCAAGCCCAGAGCCGAAGAGATCGACCGAAGCTAGCAGAAGCAAAGTCAGCCGAAGGGGAGAAGTGTCAATCGGCTCGAAAGGACAGTTATGGAGCGTTTATCAAGCTCCGGCTATAAATTGGGGATGCCGAGCACAGAATCAAGAGAGACCAATCCAATCCCAAATTCCTTTATGTCAATTTACTTCTTTGTATCTTTTACTGCTTTTCTTTACCAGCTTTCTTAGCTTTTAGCCTAGTTCTAGCGGTTACTTTTTCCAAATCAGCCGTTGTTCCTTAACAACATGTAGTTTTGGTAGCTAGTTGAGGATTATCCGCCGTTGTTTCTTAACAACTGGTAGATTTCCATTTATTTTCCATTGTTGCCATTGAAATTCAAGTGATAATTAGTCAAGTTTGGGCGTATTATCGAATTTCGGACCCTTAATCGTTTGATCCTTTTCCGATAGCCTCCCTTGAGGAGAAAAAAGTCATTGGCTCAAACCAGTAGCCAAACAGTGGCACGCCCAGTGGGACACATATTTACAATGGCAGTTGATCCACATGCAAGTTCGACGATTAATACGACGGCGAGAACTGATTTGCCGCCAATTCATGAAGAACGCACGGCCAATCCAGGGGATTTTACCCAGGATTCACAGGTCATGCGGATTTTAATGCTCAGGAGTTTCCACATGATGATCTGACCCCGCGGTTGCGCGATCATGCCAATTCATGGTTGAAGCGGTGGTTTCTAATTCAGTTCGGCAAATTGAGGGAAATCTATTGGCAGCTATGCCAGCTATGTTTAGAGCCGAACTGGCTCGTAATATGTATCCGTTTGGAGCTCAGAATCCACAGGCGCAGAATCCACCGCCAATGATTCCAAATCCACCGCCTGTGGTTCAAAATCCTCATTTCCAACCTAATTACCATCAGCATGCCTATCGGCCGCCAGGAGGGCAGGGACCACGACCTTATGTCCCGCCGCAAGTTAGGTATGAGCAACAAACATATCAGCCACAACCTTCGCCAGTTGCGCAACCACCTGCTCCAGTCGTACAACAACAATATCCACCACTTCAGCAGAATCAGCCGCAATTGGTAGACAGGGAGCTGATAGCAGAAATCATCCGAACGCAGTTTGGAAATCTAATCAGTCATGAGAATCGACTGATGTATATGAAGCTTTATCCCGATTACATAGAAGAACAATATCCATTGCCTAGAGAAGTCAAGGTTCCTGATTTTAACACATTTTCAGGTGAAGTCGGCAGATCAACGATAGAGCATATCGGCCGATTTACAGCTCAGTGCACTAGAATAGCGCAGAATGATTTTCATAAGTTGATTTTGTTCAGCCTATCGCTTACTGGTCCAGCTTTTGAGTGGTATATTAATCTACCACCAGGATCAGTCAACACCTGGGCAGAAATGGAGAGGTTGTTTCATGACCGATTTTATAATACTAGCCCTGAGGTGTCGGTAGTAGATTTAACCTCCACTAAGCATAAGGCGGGAGAAACTGTTAATGAGTTCTTGGAGAGGTTTTATGCGGTTAAAGCTCAGATGAAGACGATGTTGCCAGAGCATGAGTATATCCAGATTTTGAAGCAGAATATGAATTTTGCAATTAATGATAGGTTGATGGTGACAAGGCCAAGGACTGTGGCCGAATTAACGGCCGAAGAAATAAGAATGGAAACATATTTGGCAGAACAAGCGGCTTTCAAGTCAAGCTGACGTCAGAGCGGGAGGTCTCAACCCATCCAATCAGTTGCGTCCTTCGCAGAATCTTTGGATAGGTGTGAGATTGGCGAAGAGTTTAACATGGATGACGCACCCGCCCTAACGGAGGTGGCAAGGGCTGAATTAGTAATAAAAAAGCGTTTGACTTGTCTGGCCCTCAGGCCTGTAAGAGGGAAGGAGAAGGAGGGCGAAGCCAAGGACGATTCTCAATAATTCTATACGTTCGATCTATCTCAAATGGACGAAATCTTTGATTATTGTTTGAAGAATGGACTCTTTGAGTTGGGAAATCATCTGCAGCCGACAAAGGAACAAATGGATGCTGGATGGTGTAGGTTGCACGCATCTACAACCCATACTACTGCAGTCTGTGAACATTTTAGAAAGATGGCCCAGAAGCACATTGATGATGGGAAACTAAAATTCCCAGACAGATTAATGGCTATCGATAAGAACCCATTCCCAGTTGCTAATATGGTGATGGTACATCCTGATTAAAAGAAGTCTGCTCACGATTGGCTGGGAGATCAGCCATCAAGTAGCAAGAGATCTGTACACGATCGGCTGGGAGAACAACCATCAGATCAAATAAAGACAGGAGTATGGGGATGACTGGGTTCACCCTAGAAGGGAAAGGATAAGACGTCCAATTTTTTTGATCGAATGGGTCACTATGAGGTCAATGAGTGGATCAAGCAGTCGGAAGGACATGGAAAGTGGGAATATGAAGAAGTAAAAGATAAGCCGACCCTGAAGATAATCACCAACGGTTGGGATTCGGAGATGAAGTTAATAGCCGATAGGAAGAACGGGAAAACTATAATACAGATTACAGTCCCCGAGGAAGTTGTATCTCCGGTGATAAAGAGGCTTAGGAGACCATCTGCTAATACTCACGTTGGTCAATGGGTACAGAATTCTCCGAAACAAGGGTACTTCGGCCAAAGCCGATTTGAGACTCCGATTCGGAGGGAAAGTGATACGTTTACCCCTAAAGGGAAGGGATCGTATCATACATCTAAAAGGATGATGCAGCGGCGGAAAGCGGCCGCGGCTGAGGAGGAATATGAAATGATGCACATGGAGGAAGACTTCCCAAACGATGGTTCTTTTTCTGAGGGAAGAATATTAAATAAAATGTTTTCGGCTCGTATCAAGTCAGCCAAAGGCATGAAGCAGAAAGCAGATAAGGGGAAGAATAATGAAGATCGGCTGAAACATAAAATTGAGTTTCGGCCGAAACAGAAAGAAGTTCGGACCAACGATGACCTAGGAGAGGTGGAAGAAAACTGGAGCATAGACCAGTCCGTACAAGGGAATGGAAACAAAAAACATCCATTGTCCCGAATATTGAAATTCATTCAATTGGTCAGTTCAAATTCAACTTCGGATCCAGTGCTGGCATGGTAGGCATCACAGCAGCAAATGATGAGGAATACTGGTCCGACACAGAACCAGCAGTGGTATTCTGTCAAAAAGAGGGAGAATATTTCGGCGAAGAAGAACCTGTGGTTGACTTCTGCTTTGCCAAGTTGGAGGCCGAGATTTAGAAAAGCTTAGAAGAAGGGTATAAGGCGTTCGTCCCGGACGCTCAACCGAGCACCATTCTGCCTCCTACTATAAAAATGTCTCAACATGTGAGGCCTTTGTATGTAAAAGGTTGGGTTAATGGGAAGCTGCTAAGAAGAATGTTTGTTGATGGAGGAGTGACAGTGAACATCATGACATTGACCACTTTGGCCAAAATCGGACGAACTAAGGATGACTTGCTACCCAATCGAATGAAAGTCTCGAGTTTTGTGGGGGCCCAGACGGCAGCAAAAGGATGTATTCTGGTTGGCGTGACAGTTGGAATGATTTCAATTCCGACTATATTTTTTATAGTTGATGCTGATGTCTCGTATGCGGCTTTATTAGGCCGATGCTGGATCCACACAGCTAGATGTTTACCATCAACCCTTCACTAGAAGATATGGTTCTGGAAGAATGATAGCTCGGTCGAGGAGGTAGATGGAGATCAACCTCCATTTCCAGTTAGCCCAGCTGGACGAATGACGCGGTGCTATACGAGGAACCCATACAACCGGAAGTTGTTGAGTGCGACTGGATGGATTTGGGATTTGAAGTGAGTTGCCAGGCCGACCCACGGCTAAACACTGAAGAAGATAAGTAATGGAAGGAAGCAGAAAATGGACAACCGAGCTCGAGTCGGCCGAGATCGAACCTATAAAGGAAAAGGCAAAATGGAGTGAATTGATGGATGCTATTCCGAAGCGGACACTGGACTTTAAGGCGCAAGATACCTTGAAGATGATCAATTTTGGGACAGACGAGAATCCAAGAGAAATTCCGATCAGTGCAAATCTGGATCAACTCATGATCAACCGATTCAAAGAGGTCTTAGTAGAGTTCAAAGATTGTTTTGCATGGGATTATACATAAATGCCTGGCTTAGAAAGATCGATCGTGGAGCATAGGCTACCTATCAAGGAAGGTTTCAGGCCGCACAAATAACCAGCCAGGAGGGCAGCGCCTGAAATTGTCCCAAAAATTAAGGAAGAAATAGAGAAATTGTTAGCGGCCGGGTTTGTTAGGACAGCTAAGTATATAGAATGGTTATCAAACATTGTACCTGTAATAAAAAAGAATGGGAAGTTGAGAGTGTGTATTAATTTCCGAAATCTCAATATAGCAACTCCCAAAGATGAATATATGATGCCCATTGTAGATTTATTGGTTGATTCGGCCGCAAAACAGGGAATGTTATCCTTTATGGATGGCTATTCTGGGTATAACCAAACCTTTATGGCCAAAGAAGATGTACACAAGACTGGATTCACATGTCCTGGGGCCATTGGGATTTACGAATGGGTCGTCATGCCATTTGGCTTGAAGAATGCAGGGGCTACGTACCAAAGGGCCATAAATTATGTCTTGCATGACATGGTAGGAGATTTTGTAGAAGTTTACATTGATGATGTCATGGTCCGGTCCAGAGATATGGAAAGCCATTTGGCCGATTTGAGAAGAGTATTCACAAGGATGAGGTTACACGGAGTCAAGATGAATCCAGCCAAGTGTGCATTTGGGGTACAGGCAGGAAACTTCTTGGGATTCTTGGTGCATAATAAAGGAATAGAAGTAGATGCAAATAAAACCAAGATTATCCAGGAAGCCAGACCACCTCATGATAAGAAGATTCTGCAGAAATGCTTAGGCCAGATCGGTTTCTTGAGAAGATTCTTGGCTAACGCGGCCGGAAAAGGAAAACCATTGACCGATCTGCTAAGATTAAAGAAAGAAGAGGAATTCAAGTGGGGAGATGACCAGCAGAGAGCCTTTGAACAATTAAAGCAAGCTTTGATCAATCCACCCGTGTTGGTTACTCCAGTCCTCGGCCGACCATTAAAATTGTACATAGCAGCGGCCGAAGAGTCCATAGGAGCATTGCTAGCTCAGGAGGACGAAGAAGGCAGGGATCGGGTGAGCTATTATTTAAGCAGAATTCTTAAAGACGCAGAACTCAGGTATTCGCCGATTCACAAATTATGCCTAAGTCTACATCATGCTTGTCAGAAACTGGAATATTACATTCAACCGATACAAGTAGTGGTTGTGGCTTCGGTTGATATAGTTAAGATCATGATGAATGATCCGGTTAGCAGCCGAAGAATGGCTAAGTGGGCCATGAGATTGAATGCGTATGATTTAAAGTACCAACCACTGAAAGCTATAAAAGGGCAGGTAATAGCCGATTTCCTAGCAGATCATCCGATGCTTCCAATGGCAGATGTCACTGCAGAAGAGATTCGGCCGACCGAAGGAGATGAAATGGGGATAGTATACCTACAACCATGGACGATGATGTTCGATTGATCGAAAGCAGCCTCAGGTGTCGGAGCAGGGTTCACACTACATACACTGGAGAGCAAGGTATACCAATATTATGTACAATTGCCCATGTCTTACACCAACAACCAAGCAGAGTACAAGGCGTTGATCTCGGGATTACAACAGTTGAAAAAAAGAAGGGGTCAAGGCCATAACGATTAAGGGGGATTCTCAGGTAGTCATTCAACAATTACTTGGGGATTTTTCTTTTAAAAGCTCGCAGTTGATTGGGTTGCACGAAGAGGCAGTTGATTTGTTAGCGGAGTTTGATGAAATATACATTGAATATATTCCGAGAAAAGAAAACGAATTGGCCAATTAGTTGGCCCAACACGCTGCAAGATCTAAGAAATGCCAGAGGTAGGTAACATTGAAGTGTGTTCGGCCGAAATTGAGAAGGCTGAATGGATTAGAGAAATAGTACGAATTCTAGAGGATCCAGCCAAATCCAATCCAGCCGAAAAGCGGAAAGCGATGGATTATATCATAATAGGAGGACTACTCTTTAAACGAGCTATCAATGGAGTATTACTTCGATGAGTGGGGAAAGAAGATGCTAAAAGAGTAATGGGCGAAGTACACGAGGGAATTTGTGGCGCACATCAAGCTGGAAAATCAATGAAGTGGAGTATTATTCGACTAGGATATTACTGGCCGAATATGGGAGCCGAGTGTGAAAAGTATGCAAAGGGATGTCGTGATTGTCAAAAGCACAGAAACTACCGGCCGAAGAATTGCATATTATGATTAAACCATGGCCATTTCGGGGTTGGGCCATGGACATTATTGGAAAGATTTACCCCTCCTCCTCAAAGAGACATGAGTACGTTTTAGTGGCCACAAATTATTTCACAAAGTGGGCCGAAGCGCAAGCTTATGTCAGTATTTCTCAAGAGGAGGTCATCAAATTCATTAAAAGACAATTGATTTATAGGTTTGGAATTCCACAGACAATTCTGATAGACAATTCTGATGGACAGAAGTACCGTTTTTGTTGGAGATAAAGTTAAAACCTTTTCTGATGAATATGGAATGAAGATTGTCCATTCATCCCCGTACTATCCATAAGGGAATGGGCAAGCAGAGGCTACAAATAAGCAATTGGTAGGAATTATTATGAAAATGATTGAAGATCAACCGAGGAAGTGGCATAAAAAGTTGTTCGAAGCACTATGGGCTTATCGAAATGCTAAGACTTCAGCCACCGGGGTTACACCATTTCGGCTGACTTATGGGATGGATGCAATACTTCCGGCCAAAATAACAGTACCAGCTTTGAGAACGAGTCAAGCAGACCAATTTTCAGCCGAACAGTAACGTTTTGAAGTTGGTGATTTGATTTTGAAAGTTATATGGCCACTCAAGCAGAAGGATGGCTGAATGGGAAAGTGGAGCCCCAATTGGGAGGGGCCATTTTTTGTTCAAACAAAGTTACCAAATGGAGCATAAATGTTAAATAGACGAAAATAGAGAGCAAATGACGAATCCAGTAAATGCAAGGTACATAAAAAATATTATGATTCAGCTTGCGATCAAACATAAAAGTAAACATTTTATTTCAAGGACGAACATTACAAAGAGGAGCTACTTCGGCCGAAGACGGCGTGGGTAGTCCGAAGTGACAATATACAATGGAAACGTCCTACACTACCGCGGTGAAGAAGAGAAGGGGACCATGTGGGCTTCGAAGTAGAAGACACATAGGATCATTCCAAAGTCCTTCCAGCAGGGGAGATCGGCAGGGGCTGTGCTAGTGAAACCAACCCCACCCGATCAAAAAGAAAAGAAGTAATACATGGATCTCGCCGATGAGAGCAACGAGAATACCCAGCCGGGCAAACACAACAGAGAAGAACTCCGAGGGGTATGCGAGCGAAATTCATGAATGGTCCCGTAGAGAAACAGGGGTGCGGTCGGTCATCCAAAACTCTACGAGACCAACATAATCAAGGATCCGACGGGTCATATCAATATTTAGAGACAGGTCTTAGCCTGAAGATTACTGTCGAGATCAAGGTTAGAAAAGGTGTCCAGAGATCCTCTCCCACATGAATATGGTAATGAGAAGATTAGTTGAGTTCATGCCTGTTACACCCCTGTTTTTCCATCTTAAAAATCACAGCGGAAGTTACCAATAGGAAAGCGGGGTTATTACCGTCATACTTCCAATTAAGCTCGCATTGGCCTTGCACGTATGATCTTATGTCCAGCACTACATGTATTTAAAGAGCACGTATACTTACATGCTTTACAAGTATTTCTTATTTCTTTAGCTGACTATGTAATGTGTTTACTTATTCATTATTACTTTAATTTATTTCGTTTCTTTAAATCTTTCCACCAACACTGTAACTTGTTCGATCATGTAGGGTAATGGAAGTTACCTCCCACGTTTAATACATAGTGGAAAAACAAATCAACCTCATTCCTATATTATAACTAATTAGTTATTAATACTCACATGGTAAATGGAAATTACTACTATTTCATGAATTACGTTATTTTTTTCTCATGCCTTGAATGTATTTTTACTTATCTCATCTAATTAGTGCAACTATTTTTTTTTTTTGAGTTGATGTAGTACGTTAATTATGTAGCTTTATTTATTATCCTTTTTTTCCACTTGATAATGCATAAAGTTAATTCAACACTATTAGTGTGTGTGTGTATATATATATATATATACTAGAAATCTCTTCGGGCGCGCGCTACGCTGCTCGTGCTGGTGAGGGGAAAAAAAGTGTGTTATCTTGTATGTAGGGAAATTGTGTTATTTATGAACGTTCTGACATTTAACAATGTTGAACTTACGTGTCTGATAGGTTATTTGTTATTTGTCTGTATAGGAGATTTATTTATGTACAATCCGATCTCATTTGAAAACATAAATATGAAGAAAAAACAACTTTAGCTCATATTGAAATAATTGGCTCAGACCCGATATCCTCTAACCCTTGAAACCATAAAGCAAGCAATATTACAAAAAACAACAGGGAAGAAAATTGTTATTCGTACTCATGACCGCACAAGGCGTGAGAATAGGCAAATCTTGAATTTAGTTGCACAGATCGCTGGAAATTCTTTAGGGCAGTTTCGTGGTCTGTTTGCAAGCTGTAGTGATTTGCCATTGCAACCCTGCCACATCACATTCAAAATGATGTAATGGACTGTTAAGTTAATGACAAACAAAACAAAACAGGCGATGGCAGCTAAACACAGAAAATGCAGATGAAGATACCATGATTGAGGAGCTAAACGGTCAGTTGATATCAACTCTTGAGCTGGGTAACTTAACTTCATATCTTCTTTCAAATGCTAAGACGAGGTACATTGACCCCTGTGAATTAGTCAATACAGACAGTAAAACTGGAAGTTCACATTTAAACAAATCAGGATATGGAAATATGGTCATAGCTAGAGAAACCCAAATATCAATAGTCAGTCACCTAAAAATCCTCGATCCGAGTTACATGCTAATTAATAAATTTAGGGTACCTAGATCAATATTTTCACAATCATGCCTGTGTAGGCGTACAAAGCAATCTATGGATAATTCAATGCATAGTATAGTTATCTGCCACAAAATAGTGTACTAAAAAAGCTAAAGAGATTGGGATAGAATATATGTGACAAAGATGGGAAGGAGTGCAAAGACAAATATAGAATACATCGAGCCTACTTCATATTCACCAAGATTATGAATGGTGAAGCAATGAAACATAGGAAATAGGTCTACAGAAATGATAAAATTAAACTTACATATAAAACTGTGGAATATACATCCATTCCCTCCAAACTGTAAGGGGAGACAATGCGTGCGAGAGTAAAGGAATGATCAGCTTCAAGATAATCAACCATTTCAAAGTATGCTTTTCCAACCTGACTTTCAGTGAGAACATATAAAATGCCAGTGGGCATGTGATTGTAGCGGCTCGATCCAAAAATTGGTTATCTACATGAGCTTAGTACTGGCACCAATAACATGCTCAGAAAACACATAAGTTCATTTAGAAAAAGTGGTGTGGGATCAAAAAATGGCAATTATTTAAAGAATTCCAGCAAATTAATTATAATCATATCAGAGCATGAATATTTCGTATCTTTCAAAAAAAGGGGGTAGAGGTTTACAAAGCACATTATGTTTTTTTTTTTTTTTTTTTTAATTCTAGTCAGGTCAAAGCATGAAGAATAAGTATTTTTAGAAATAGGGGGTGGCGGTTCACAATCCATTCATTATTACAATAATTCATCTGTAGGACCCCATCCATCCCCATAATTTTGACCGATGCTGGAACTTTTTGCATTTGATCAAATGTATGTCAGAAAATAAAGGTCAAAACACAACCTTAGAAGATTGTAGGTAAGATGAGAATGGCATTATGGCACAACATTTAGGAAATCCAAGAACAAATGAAAACAAGGTGATCAAGATCGTAATCCTAATCGTAGGATCACACTATCCTAAGATCTCATCCCAAAGTGCAAAATCAAGCCAAAAATTATGAATCATAGAGTAGCTTCAAATGACAGTGATAATGCAAACTGAATTAACAAACAATTTTGAACCATCCCTCACACAAACAAAAACACAACTTCCACCATTAAGAAATTCAATCGAACCTTTAACCTTCAAAATAAAGCTCAATTTTAAAGCCAACACTCCTTCTTCAGGCTCTACATACTCCACACAAGTGCACAACAATATACAATATTTGCTTGAATTTTATTCTCTTTGACTCTTTTTAATTGGCACATGAGAGCAGGTTGTCTCGGTAACGATTAAAAAGAAACAGAAGAGGTGTAAACCGGGTAAATCCACTAAAAGATTCACACAAAAGTGTCCAGTAATACATAAATATATTAAGAACTTTTAGTACTACAGAAAAATAGTTGTGAAATACTATCAGCCTCCAAAAATACATCTTCAATATACTTCAGGGAGATTAGCTTGGAATTTGATCTTCTGGGAAGCTTATACAATTCAAATTTCAAAGCAAGCAATCCATTTAAACAAAATATCCAACTTTGGCCATAGCAGGGCAGAATATAAACTGCAATGCAAGTATAATAAATGGTAAAAACACAAGGTGCAAAAAGTACATGAAGTCACGAGATGCAAAGATGGAAGTGAATGGCACCAATGAAAGCAACACACTAAAGTAGTTCTAGTCTTCTAGATGAAGTGAGCCTTCATTGTCTATCATTCTCTCCTTATTTTTCAAACTTATTCCCCACTTAGTTTCCAAGGTTCCAGGGAAAAGAATGGGTTGCAAGCAATGAAAAAGCATACACACAGAGAAAGGATTTGACTTTGGAGAATCTGGATATCACACTTTTCATATTCATATGTAAACATCCTTGACAGGTCGACTTGCAGTATGGAACTCGTCACTGAGCGTCATTGCAAGCTGATTGATATAGATCAGAAATTAAATCAGTTGCGTACATCCAAGAAATGGGCAATTAATACAAAAAACATGGTGCATTTTACAGTCCTATACTTATAACATCGACATGGTATTGCAATTTGCAAAACTAAGAAAGAAACATGTAATATTCCCTAGGTATGAAAAAAATTTGAACATAGGCATGATCTGAGAATGGTTTTGATCAACATTAAATTTACAATTTTGATTAGATCATTTTTGTCATTGTCCACATAAAACACATTCATAACTGCAACCAGAAGCTCGGCTGAAAAACTAAGGGGGACCCGAAGCATAAGGGGTTGAACGGTTGTAGGCCACAATGCGAGCCGGTGATGCGGCCCGGCGGTGGCGATTTCCTTCCGGCTGCTTGGGAAAGGGCAAGGAGACAAATGGGCATCACAAACTGAATGGGGAAGTGGGGTTGAGGATGAAAGCCAGCAGACGGGGTGACCCAGTCGTGGTATGAATCTGTGGAAAATAATTATCTAAAATTTTGGGAAAAATCCATCAAAAGTGCCCAACATTTTTTCCCTCTATTGACCATCACATAATTGAAAGAGTCCCAGAAAATTCGTAAGGGAAGGTATGCGAATTATATTTTACTACTCAATTAGGGCAGTAATCAAAGGGAGGGTTTTGTGTAAAACACGCTGCGATACGAAATGTCAAGAAAAAGAAAGTTTGCCAATCTTAATCCCTACCCAACCACAACTTGATTGAGCTGTCAACATAGGAAACCAAAAAATTCAGACAAACAAAATGGAAAAAAGCAGCATCAAGGATACAGCTACAGCAATGAATACAGGATGAATTTGCATTTCGATAAATGACAAAATGGTAAGGCTATTCGAGTAGGTGTGAAGCTTCTAGTGACGAAACAGACACATTGAATATGCAAATGAAGATTAAGGAAAGAAACAAGCAGATGCGAAGAATGGTTGGTGATATAAAGAATTAGATCTGATTAACCGAGAAAAGCAAAGAAAAATTAACCTTTCTGGAATCACGACCTGGAGATGAGAATCAGTGCAACATCCAAACTGGGTGGCATCAAACAAGTCCGGCAGTCACAATTCACAACATGTTCATCCAAAATTTTACTTCCAGCATTTATTGAAAATCACTTGCCTACACGAAAAGCAAATATCACAAACGTCACTGGGAAATCAAAAGGCACAATGGAAACGGCCAAGTGGACAGCTCTTTGAAAATCAACGTTCTTGGTTGAATGTCTTCTTTTTGTGAAATAACAAGCAACTGAAAAGGATATGAATATGAACAAGCTAAATTTCTTGAATAAGCATTTTATCAAACACTTCATGGGCAAAGGCAGGGCAGCATAGCATTCTGTAGAAATACAATTCCAAAAATCGGACATCAAAGTGCACTAATTAAGGTCGGACAGAGCATGAAAATTTCCCAGTTTCACATTGGACAAATCTTGCAAATTGTAGCAGCAGTAGACAATGAGTTCAATTCTACACAATGTTAAACCCCAAATAGTTGAAAAAACCTATAGAAAAAAGCCCAAACAAATAAAACAGTTGCAAGTGTTTACACCTCTGCTGGGAGTTCGTGGGTACAAATTCATGAATACAGCATAAATTCAGAAATTTGGAAGGGCCAAAATTGAAGCACAAATCGAGCAATACATTGCAAGAAGCAACCGAAAACCTACTTATTCATCATACAACACAAGCGCAGGGTTGTAAAGTGAGGAGTTTGCAAAGTCCCAAAATATAAAATTTACCTTGGACACTAAACGGTGGAGACGGAGGCAGGCTTCCCTCGCCCCATTCTTGAAACGTCGATCTGTGGTAGGGAACCTGTGGGAAACAAGCGGCGGGGAGCGAGGAGGTGGAGAGGCCGCAGCGGTTCACCGACGGACCGGCGACGATGGATTTCAAAAGAAAAGCACATAAGAACACCATGCGATGCAAGGGAATAGGGAAGGGATTGAACAAGCGATGAATTTTCAGAGAGAGAAATCAACACCTTCGGATACGGAGGGGTTTTCTGAGTTTAGGGGTTTAGGAAAAATTGGGGTAGGAAGCTTGCGATTGAATTAATCCATGAAAGCAAGGGCTGGAAACGGCGGAGGTACGTGAAGCCAAACTAGAACATGGGAGCGGAACAACCGAAACAAAAACGTAAGGTGAACACGAAGACAAAGAACAATTTGTTGGATACAAATGAAAACGGATAGGATCCTACCCAGAAAAGAAGGCACCCTTAGGCTGTGGTCGGCGGCGCACACACTTACACAGAGAACACTGTTACTATTTTTGGGATCCGAAAGAAAACAGGCGCCGCAACTCGACCTGCTTCACTGTTGTTAAGGAGAAAGTATTGTTCATAGGGTTCCACATATATATAAATTGATATTTTTCTTTACAATCATTTAATTTTTTTTTTTTTAGGAGCCATTGAAGGCCTGGAACCGGATGGTGGGAGCCCATATCATACAATTACAAAGGGAAATAAAATGGAGGGATAGGGGGCCGGTGGGGATCGAACATCAACCTTTCGTTGGAAGCCTAGGGACTTAACCACTTGGGCTAAGTCACCATCCCCTTACAATCATTTAATTAATAGTTAACTTATAAACCTATACTTAATTTAACCTATTAGCAAAATTTTGAGATAAGTGTGCGGTAACAATCTCTTAAATCCACACATATATATCCATTCCTATTATACTTATAATTATTATTAATAATCTATTGAAAATTTTATCTACCTATCAATAATGTTAATTTAAAGCATAGTTATAAATATGAGTAGAATCTTTGCTACACTAGACTATTTGTGAATTTTAAGATCAATTACACTTAATATAAAAGTTGTTAGAAAATAATATCTAATTAATATAATTGTCAAATATTTTCCCTTAAAAAAATATATTTCTCAAATCACTAAATTATTTTCCCTTGGAAAATAATTCATTTCCCTCAAACCAATCTCTATCTTGGGAAATATTAATTTATTTCCTAACCTAATTTATTTTCTTAAGAAATAATACTAAATTATCTCTTTAGAAAATATTATTAATATAGCTTATTTGTAGGGTATTACAATGCCGCATGTGCGGAAGCTTTTTATGTCGTGGCTAGAGATCCTGGAAAAAGGAGGAATCTCAACAGGCCATGGGGGTACAGGCGCAAAGGAAAGAATGTGGATTGAAGGAAGCATAAAACACATTGTAAGGTGTGATACTGGAATGCATGGAGTTACTGGTATTTATAGGGGAACAAAGCGGCAGCATTTAAGGAAAAAATAGAAATGTAAATCAGTGAATGCTAATTATGGAAAAGATGTTTCTTGATCCCCGAGAAAGCTGCAGAGAATATTGCTCCGCCAAAAGAAATCCCAGAGATTACGGAAAGCTGACAGAATAATACGCAACAGGCAAGAAGACAAGTATCAATAAATGGGCCGACCATTCGTTAGAAAAATCGAAGAGCATCGGCCGAAAGTTCAAACAAGTTAAAAGGGCAATAGAAAAACATTAAGAACAAAAGGTATGCCACGAAAGAAAGTCGGCCGAGAACATATTACAGCCATCAGAGCAAAATAAGTCCAAAAATATTATGGTCAACAGTTGTACAAAGTCTAGTCCTCACTAATATCAAAGTCAATATCATCGTCCGACCCACAAAGACTATCGGTGTTCGGATCAGCTGAAGAACAAGGCGGAAGGATCCAGAGCTGATTGAAGTTCTTGAAGTGCCCGAGCTTCATCTTCGGCTGAAATTTGAGCTTCATCTGGTTGGGACGACAGCAGATGCTCAGTCGCATCTTGAAGAAGTTCAAACTGGATATCTGAGGAAAAGGATGAGGATAAGAAAGAATACGACAATAAATAAAAAAAATGACGTTAGCTCAGGCAGGTTTCTGATAAAACGGAACTGATGATAGAGCAGCATCCGAAGGCCTAGCTCCATCCCCCAGCAAAGAGCCAGCAGTAGAGGGATTGGGATTAACAGAATCGATGGGGGCCAAGGAAGTATCGGACGAAGAACGTAACTTAGCAACGATAGGGCGGAGTTTGCCTGCCACATCCTGAGTCTCCATCCATAATTCATAGAAGACGCCGATAACCTCCTCACTAAAGGCTGATCTCATAGAAATATAACCCATCTCTCACTGGAGTCCGGTGAGCTTTTCCTTTAGAACTAGAGCAGATTTGTGAAGTTGTTTAACAAGACGCTTTAAACGAGCCGATTCATTATCCACGTCTGCTAAGGAATTCTCCAGATCCTGCGCCTTACGTTGGAGTTGGTCTATCTCCAAATGAGTCGCAGCAAGCTCATCCGAAAATTTAAGCCTAAGGAGATCATTACATGACAATTTTCTCATGCACTCCTGATATTCGGAGGAATGCTTGTCGAACTTCCCCTGGTGAAGAGCTATAGAAGCCTGCTCATCTTCAAGTTTCCTGCGAGCAGCCAAAAGACCAGGAAGTTCCAAGTTCATACGCAAGATGCAAGTAGACATCGCCTTAATAGCGCCCTCCAAGCCCGAAGAAAGAAGTTCTTCAGAAAAGTCCGTTCAATATAAGAAACAAGCAAGAGAAGAGGCTTGGTCTGAACAGAAAGCACATCTGATTGATGAGTAACTAGACGATCCAACTCATCCAAACAGGCCCCGAAGCTGTCAGGGAAGTCCGATGCGGGAAGAGGCAAGACAGGAGAAAAGAGTTCGTGCAAAACCTCCCTATCCAGGAAAGGAGAAGCACGATTTCTTCGACAGAGGATGATCCTTCCTGCTAGAGACGGGGCAATGGAAAGATCAGAAAGAACGAGAGCAGAAGATGATGGTTGGATGGCAGCCGAAGGAATAGCCAGAGTGCGAATAGTTAGCTCAGTTCCAACCCCATGATTACGAAGGGCCAGACCAGACAAGTTTGGATTAGACTCCAAATCGGCCTTAGGAATATTTGAAGAAGATTGAAAAACAGGACCGGAAGATGGAGCGGAAGTAGGGGCAACAACAGTTTCATCTATCGGGTCCAATGCTCAAAGAGAAGGAATAGGAGACTGATGAGGCATTTCATCAGGGTCAGACGAATGGCTAGGGGAGGCCAGCGTCCCCGAAGAATCCAAAAGTGAACGATTCTAAAAAAAAATCACCACCGTAACATAAGAAAGCGGGGGATCATGAGAAAAAAAAAAAAAAAGAACAAGAGAGGGACAAAGAGGATATATTATACCTGATCAGCCGCAACAGACGATTTAGGAAGGGGAGAACGGGTTGATTGCCTCCGAGTTCTGGGAGTAGGATCATCATCTGACCTACTCGAACTCAGAACAGTCCGCTTTCGGCCAGAGGTAGCAGCAGCGGTGGAGGCAGACGATGCAGGTTGATGAGGTGGATGTGCCAAAGTGTTTTCCTGCAGCCCAGTCCCTATGAAAGGAATAAGTGAATAAGAGAACCAAAAAATAGGTGGGAAATACGGAAAGCTTGCTAGGCGGAGGGGCCAAAGGCTCATCCTCCTGAGAGGAAAAGTCAGGAGCCAATTCAATAATAGAGAACATCATAATACCTGAAAAGCCATGGCTAATAAAATGAGCCTGTAAATCAACACCGGAGTGGGCATGAGCAACTCTTTCCCACTAGTCATCAAAATGTTTAGTCGATAAGCCAGGGCGGACATCGAAAGAACGAACTTCAAAGTCACGAATTCGAACAGCCCAAGTCCGATAGGATTGACGACTCTCGGAAAGACCAATTCCCTTATAGTCCTTGTTGTATGTATTTGGGTCTCCATGGTAAGCAAGAACCAAATCCTGAGTGAAACCAAACTGACGACTGACCAAGTGAGGGTTGTACACCTCAGAAAAAATGGAGTGAGTGGAAGGCACCGGTAACGAACAATTGAAAATATTACGAGGGATGATACATGCATTCCAATCTTAAGCAATCGGCTTCGGCAAAGGCTTCCAAAGGGCGGGGTGCCGATAGTCGAAATCCAACTGCCAGATACATCGCTATAGGGATAACTGGAAAAAGAAGCAGTGGGCGACCTGTTTATAAAATAGTATATCCATTGGGTCAGAGACATATCAGGAAGACGGACTCCAAGAAGATCATTACTTGAAGGGGGCATAGTAATGGGTATCTGATCTTCAAGGCCAGAAATGTCCCGGAAGTGCCAGACTAGCCATAAATGAAGGAACTAAAGAGGGCCACGGGATTTGTCTGGACGACCTTTCGCCAACCTAAGACCGGAACTGAAATTCCAGCGTACAAGTGAGCCAAAATCACGAGAGGCATACGGGTTCCCTCCATGAGTTTAGAAGCCAGAGGGTAAACCTCGATAACTACTGATTTGGCTAGAGAACACCACACATATCGACTGAGGAAATACATCATAAAGGCCAAAGGTTCTGGCTTTTGGAGTTCAGGGAATGATGGGTCGCTTCTGTATTGCTTAATCCAATTGATATAAGTAAGCTTGGATCTAAAGCCGGTAGTATCTTGTGACAGTTTTTCACAAACAGAAACCCCCAAGTTACCTTTCCCAAGAGAAGGCAAGTCAAGAAGAAGCTTGACATCTTGAATAGTGGGGGTTATCACACCCCATGGAAAACAAAAGCAGTTCACAGAAGACTTCCAGAAACACAACAACGCCAAGATGGGTCGAAGATCGGAAGGAAATGGTTGGACACTCAGATTAACCAAGCCATCAATGCTAGCGGTCGCCCAAACCGCCTCGCAATAAGGCCGAACCCGATTATACCATTCGGTGTACTCGACGGTCACAGTACGCCAAGTGCCAAGATAGAAAAAAGCTTTGGGGAAAAACTCTATTCAAACAAAGGGATAGTCTTCTATTTGTAAAAAAAACGGGCAACACAAGCGTCGGCCTCCATGGAAGTCGCCAAAGCCCAATAGTGGTAAAGGCATCATCGGTAAGCCAGATGGAAGTCTGATCCGCGAAAGATTCTTCAATATTCTTGATCCGAGAAGAAGACGGAGAAAGGGTTGGTTACGCCATTACAGAAATGCAAAGGTCAAGAAAGACTAGGAGAAACCCGCAGAAAGGAGAACGAAGAAGACACGGGTGAAATAATGAGAGAAAAGAAGTTGAAAAGACTGATAATGATGGAGGCTCGAGTTAGCGAGATTCGAGGAGCACAGGTGATCGTCCGGATACCCCGGAGGAGTTAGCGCCGAAAGGGGGAAAATGGGGGTTTTTAGTTTACTTGGGCCATTTCCGGCTAGAAGCATGCCCAAGTAAGGAGGGCATCTGTTGTGACCAAGAAAACTAGTGGGCTAAGCTTGGGCCAGACGATTGAGCCAAGAAGAAAAAGGAGTAATGGGTTGAGAGAAAGGGAGGAAAAATATCAAGTAAAGCCCAGGCCCAGAGCCGAAGAGATCGGCCGAAGCTAGCAGAAGCAAAGTTTGCCCAAGGGGAGAAGTGCCAATCGGCTCGAAAGGACAGTTATGGAGCAGTTATCAACCTCCGACTATAAATAGGTGATGCCGAGCACAGAATGAAGAGAGACCAATCCAATCCCAAATTCTTTTATGTCAATTTACTTCTTTGTATCTTAAACTGCTTTCCTTTACCAGCTTTCTTAGCTTTTAGCCTAGTTGTAGCGGTTACTTTTTACAAATCAACTGTTGTTTCTTAACAAACGGTAGTTTTGGTAGCTAGTTGAGGATTATCCGCCGTTGTTTCTTAACAAACGGTAGTTTTGGTAGCTAGTTGAGGATTATCCGCCGTTGTTTCTTAACAACTGGTAGATTTTCATTTGTTTTCTATTGTTGCCATTGAAATTCAAGTGATAATTAGTCAAGTTTGGGCGCATTATCGAATTCCGGACACTTAATAGGTTTGATCCTTTTCTGATAGCCTCCCTTGACGAAAAAAATGTCCTTGGCTCAAACCAGTAGCCAAACACAAACCATGCCAATTGATGAAAAATATTGACTAATTAATTTTCCATATATTCACATATGCATAAAATCCATGCAAGGAGGTGAAATATTAAAAACTTATCCAAAAATATTGCCAAGACTTTTTAAAAACTAATTTTAAAGAATGTTTTTCTATCAACAACATCTGGCTTGAGTGGATTGGGGCTTTAGTCGCTTAAACAGGGTATCGTGTTCGAGCCTTGTATATGAAAAAAAAACTACTTTGGAAGAGGTGCCCTTCATTGCCCATGCAGATCATGTGGATACCCGGTCATTCACAAAAGAATATTTTTCTCAAGATTTCGTGATTTTCAACAAAAGTTATGAAACTTTCAACAAGTATATAGAAATGTTGACTTAGAACACGTTTTGATACCAGACTAGATCAATGTCAACACACATGCTTCCAAAGAAAAAAATAAATAAAACCACAAGCTACCAGTTGTATCATTTAGATTTAGTGTAATGAAATAATTAAATAAACTAGAGTTGTGCATGCTTAAATGAATATATTTAGTCTAATTAAAAGGTTAAGTATAAGTTTTTTAATGGAAAAAGAAAAAGAAATAAAATTAAAAAAGAGGCAACAACATGAGCTATTGAGCTCCAATAAAGTTCTCAAAATAAATAATGTCGAGGTTTCTGTCTCCTATTTTGAGTGAATCCCATCATGAGTTTGTGCTCCACAAACACAGACAAATTTCTCAAACAACACAAACAAAATCCTACATTTCTATATTTTTGCATAAAATCCTATGTAATAATCACTGAAATACCGACACATTCAAATGCTTCATTATTTAGCTACAGTTTTCTATTCACCGTTCCTATGGTTTATGTTTTCTGGGGATTTGGTTATTATGCAGGAACCTTCAAGTGCAGAACTATATCTAATGGGTCAGATAATATTATTATTAGACCGGGCCAAGTAACACTGTAAAGATTTGATCTAAATTGAATTATTCCCTTTTACTTTTGAGAAGCCCTTCCCCCTTCCCGTCTACAACCGCCCCCTTCACTTTTCTAGTGCGCTTAAACTGCCCAACACTGCCGTATGTCCTCCGCTTTATCGCCACTACCGCCCCCTTCACTTTTCTAGTGCGCTTATACCAACTGCCCAACACCGCCGTATGTCCTCCGCTTCATCGCCACTATTGGGTCTTCGTTTGTAGCCGGAATAATTGACGGGTCGACGTGGAGAACCCGTGTGGGTAAGGTGTTAGTGGAGGAGATGCCGTGTTTGTGTGCCATTTTCTAGACACAACCACCCATCAATGCCGATGTTGTGGCTTCAATTGAGGCCGGAAACAGTAGTGGGTACGCCGTTGGAGGAGGCAATTCCATTGGAGAAGCCAATTACCGATAAGAGGAAGACGTTCCGTTAGTGGAGAGTCACCGGCGTCGATGCCTTCATTTTCTGGAGGTATGTTTTGTAACGGGTTCTTTTTTAGACTTCTTTTAACTTCAATTTCTTGTTTCTCCGGATTAGGAACCGTGTTTTGAATGTTTTTGAAAGGGTTTTGCAACACCATATCTAGCAAGGCAGCAAATATTTGAGCTTTTAGGTTTGAGGGCTGAGTAGTTTTCATTGTGTGTTTTAGATTTGAGGGTTGATTAGTTTTCATTGTGGGTTTTATAATAATTTGTTTCTAACTTTTCCTCATGAGTTGTCATAATTTGGGCTTCTGAGCAGTTCTATATTTTCAATTCATGAATTGTGTGCCTAAATTTGTAAGTAAAGCAATTATAGTATGGTGTGAGGATGAGTAATTATGTGATGTCTCTGGTCAATTTATGTGATGCCTCAACATAATTATGTGATGCCTCAACATATCATCTGATGTCTCTACATATCATATGATGTCCCTGATCATTTATGTGATGTCTCAATATATCATGTGATGCCGAACATATTCTTTTATTATTATTATTATTATTATTATTATTATTATTAAAT
Organism: Hygrophila difformis; assembly: GCA_030278955.1. Taxonomy (NCBI): domain Eukaryota; kingdom Viridiplantae; phylum Streptophyta; class Magnoliopsida; order Lamiales; family Acanthaceae; genus Hygrophila; species Hygrophila difformis. The sequence goes on along the minus strand of JAOANR010000008.1, from coordinate 31,222,275 downwards.
ATAGATATAGATTTGAGTATGCGTTGTTATGCGATGTCAGTTATTGGTGGTGATATCTTTTTATATGATTGTATGATATCAGGATGTGTGACATCTTTTTTATGTGATTGTATAATATCAGAATGTGGCGGTGAGTTGGTGACAATAGCAGTTGGGTAGAGACATACGGTTTGGATTTCATTTGACATCATATTTATAAATTCATGAGACAATTTACCTGCACATACAGACTCAACAGGGGTATGTAGGCTATCTCAACCGGTTTTCTGGCATTGTGTTTAATAAAAATTGGATGGTCGTTGGGCTTGTACTATTTATATTTCTTGATATTAAATTAGTGAGCCCATAAAAGATTAAAGATTTACACAAATGACAAATGGGCCAGGTTCGAATAAAAAATTGGGTTTATAGAGAAAGCCCCCTGCAAACAAATTTTATAGTCCACCACCCCATTTGAAAACATTAGCCCTCACCCCCTATAAGTTTTTTAGGTGGATACTAGGGTATCCCCATACCTCATTGGACCCAGGACTAATCCCTCAAGGATCGGGTGGGCATTGAAGGATTGCCTCTCCCAAAGCAGAATTCTGCATACACAAAGGTTCGAACCCGAGATCTTTGCATAAGCTTTCAGAGCCTCATACCACTCAGACCAACTGCGTTTGGTTATAAGTTTAAAATCCTAACAATAATTAACAAATTAACTAATTTAATTTACTAACATAGTAAGGAACTAAGTAAAAAGTGGTAACCGTCAATATGAAAGTGTGGTAAAGCCATACTTAGAGAATTGGTAAAGAATGAGGTTGATTGTGGTTACCATAACCGAAGAAGTGTTGTAACCAATTTTTTTAGTTTTGAAATGACATTAAATTATGATATTGGGGCAAAACAAGTGGTAACAGACCAATAAAAATATGGTAACCGTCAATATAAACGTATGGTAAAGTCATCCTTAGAAACTTGGTAAAAGAACGATGTTGAATGTGGTAACCATAACCGAAAAAGTATGGTAACCAATTTTGTTGGGGTTGAATGACATTATTTATGGGGATTGTGGTGATAAAACAAGTGGTAACGTACCAAGCACAAATGTGGTAACCGTCAATATAAAAGGATGGTAAAGCCATACTTGAAAAATTGGTAAAAGAAGGAGATTGATTGTGGTAACAATAACCGAGAAGTGTGGTAATTAATTTTATTTAGGGTTTTTTTTTCGGTGAACATGATGCCCAGCGTCGGCAAATAGAGGTAACCAAAGCTAAAAAAGCTACAGAAAGGAGGTTGAAGGGATGAGAAAGCAAAACAGGAAAACAACTCTCAAAATCGCGGGAGCCAAACGCCCGCCCTATCTATAGCCAACACTGAAACAGCCTCATCTGGAGGAAACGCCCAAGTAGTGAAGAATTCTTCCATCCCAACACCAAGCTTGGCCAACGAATCAGCAACCATGTTCCCTTCACACAGAATATGAAACAAATGGATCCTCGGAATTTGGGAGTTAAGTTCAGCAATACAGCAATACAAAGGTCGTAACCAATGACCCTCACTCGTCCCGTGCCTAAGAATCCGCAACGCTTCCATGGAGTCAAAATAGCAAATAACGTCCGCAATACCCAACACTAAGAGACGCTGTAAACCATTCAAGATACCATGAAGCTCAGCAACCAGATTAAAAGCAACACCAACAGACCCCGCAAAACCTTCAATCCATCTGCCATCCCCATCCCTAATAACTCCACCAAACCCGGCCGGACCCGGATTTCCCAACAAACTACCATCCACATGAAGAAAGTAACCACAGGCCCCCAAAGGATTCCACGACAGCCATCTTGGGGTCACACGGCGAACAGGACTCCCAAGACTTCGCACGAAACAGTCCCCCAGGAACCGAGCATCCCTCACAGCACCCACCAAGTCGATATCTTCACCTGTCATGACTACTGCATTTCTGCCTTTCCAAATAGTCCACAAGGCCGCCCAATGGAATCCGGTCCAATTTTTACAAAATTGAAACCAATCAATGGCAATATCCGCATCATCCCCATGGCGCCAATTCTCAATGCTCAACCCACATTGGAAGAACATATGGCGAATAGATTCTTGATGTAGGCCGCACACAGTACACATGTCCGACTACGCGAGCCCTCGACGATACCGAACCGAGTTAGTTGGGAGAGATGCATTCACAATTAACCAGACCAGGAACCGAACTTTATCTGGTGCACATATTTGCCATATCCAAGCTCGAGACCTGTCCCTCCGCAGCCCCCTTTGACCAAGAAGCCAGTTATATCCATCTTTCACCTTATACCTCCCATCCACCGATCCCTGCCAGCAGATAGTATCTAGCATGGAATCATGCAGCACCAATGGTCTATACTCCTTGACTTCAGTTTTAATATTGTCCGGAATAGGTGTTGCAAGAGTTTCCCACTGCCACCTGTTGTTGAAAAATAAATCCTTCACTCTCAGATTCATATCCGAAGCATGAATGAATGGAATCCGAGGCCATAGAGCACCAGATTTGAGCCATGTTGCCTGCCAAAAATTAAAATCACCCTTCCCAATTCTTGTTCTCAAGCCTGACACGAGCAAGGGTTCAGTTTTAACTAATGCACGATAAAAGGCCGAAGCAACCGTCCACTGAACCAAGATAGTATTTGGCACCTTATACTTCTTACTAAGTACTTCAACCCAAGGCATAGAGGATGCACTAACAAAATCCGTATAATATTTTCCCAACAAGGCCACATTCATATCCCTACATGATCGGATCCCCAGCCCCCCATACTCTTTGGCAAGGCAGTTTTAGACCATCCCACGAGATAGAGACCACGGCCAGAAGCATCCTTCCATATAAAAGACCGAATAAGTGCATCAATTTTCTCGCAAATGTCCGCAGGTAACCAGGCCAATTGCATTGCATAGATAGGTATGGTAGCCAATACTGAGCAAGCCATAGTCAGTCTACCCGCTTTATTCAATAAAGCCCGTTTCCATGAACTGAATCGCGCCTGAAGAGCCTCAATAAGAAATTGAAAGTGATGCCGCCTGGCTGCACTATGAAATATAGGGAAACCAAGGTATTTGCCAAGATCATTAGTGAAACCAACGTTTAAAATATCCGAGATCCTTTGACACGTGATGCCAGAAACCGAAGCGAAGCCAACGCTTGCGACTTTCTGGGGTTAATTTGGAGACCCGATTGAATGGAAAAATTGTGGAGAACTTCATCTATACATCTAAAACTGTCCAGGGAGGCTTCCGAAAATAGAAGAAGATCGTCCACAAACATGAGATGGGAGATAGAGGGTGATCCTCGGCCTAGAACAACCGGCCGCCACAACCCTTCACGAACCTTAGCCAGAATACTTTGTGAAAGCTTTTCCATGACGATGATAAAGAGATAAGGTGACAGGGGGTCACCCTGACGAAGACCCTTAGCTGGAGTAATAGCAGAAAGTGCCGCCCCATTCCAGAGAATCGAATAGATAGGCAATCGGACGCAAAACATGATAAGTCGACGTAAGCTCGAAGGTAGTGCCATCTCTAACAGGCAGCTCCCCAGAAAATCCCAACTAACATTATCATAAGCTTTTTCAAGATCCATCTTCAAAAGAAATCTTGCCTCCGATGGTACTTGACATGAAAAGTGTTAACCAACTCCTGTAAAATAATAGCATTCCCCGAAGTGCCACGTCCCGGAAGAAAGGCTGATTGAAAAGGACCAATGAATTCCTTTAGAACCGGACGTAACCTATTCACCAGAACTTTAGTTATAATTTTGTAACTTGCATTACATAAACTGATAGGCCGAAAATGGCGTATCTCCCTTGGAACTTCCACCTTCAGAATAAGGCAAATAAATGTCGAGGCAATGGAAGTGTCAAAATAACCATTCTGCAATACATCATGCACCAATTGAAATACCGAATTCCCAACCGAACTCCAGTATTTCTTATAGAACATAGGCGGAAATCCATCCGGGCTCGGCGCTGACAGACCTTTCATTGCACTCACCGCAGCTTTGACTTCATCTCTATTGATCTCATTAGCTAAATCATTAGCACCCTCTAAAGGCGGAAGGGACATCAGTGGAGGGTGAGAATTAGCAGAAGGAGTAGATAAACCGAAGGTGGTCCCAAAATGAGCTAAAATATGGTTATGTAAAGAGACAGTATCAATTGTTCAATGACCTTCAATCTCAAGACCAAGAATATGACCCCGTCGCCGCCGTATCTTAGTTTGGGAATAAAAATAACGAGTATTGTGGTCTCCCAATTTGATCCAATTATCACGCAATTTCTGATGCCAAAGCATCTCCTCCTGCGCCAACACCTCGTCCAATTCTCGTAAGAGGCTACTCTCCAGCCTATGCATGCAAGCAGAGTCCCATATAACCAGAACCCTTCTAACTCCATCTAGATGTCTGAGCAGCTTCTGTTTACGACGATGGAGATTACCAAAAGTTGCTTTATTAAAGAAAACCGAGGATTCCTGAACTTGAGCGAGCTTATCTTGAAAGGATGCCCCCCCCCACAGCGACCAAGCAGAATCCACTATATACTCATATAATCGATGGGATGCCCACATTGATTCCCATCTATAAGGCCTCTCAAATCGAGACTCTTGAGGTCTAAAGCAGCGAAGCAATAACCCATTGTGGTCCGAAGCCCGTCTCGATAAGACTTCCACATACCCTTCCAGAAAAGCCTGAGACTAGTTGAAGTTGGCAACTGCACGATCTAAACGTCTGCATGCAAGGGCGCCACCGGAATTATTGCGACGCCAAGTAAATGGATCCCCGATCGTGTGGATCGTACGTAATCCATAATCCTCCATCATCTCACAAAACTTTTCCAACATCTAGAACTTGATCCCCATCCTCTCGAAACACAACATCCTTATCATTCCCATCCCATGCCAAAGCCATGAAGGCATTATTCTGAGGTGAGCCGATCTGCTTCGAACTCTGGCCAATGTCGAGTGTTCTTTGAAGCCTCTTGCTCTTAAGATTCTGAGTTGCTTCCTGTGTATCGTCATACCTTTCAGAGTTACTAGCTACAGCCGACCCTTTCCCCTTTCCTGCCGCGATAACGCCAAAACTAGCCTTACGCAATGCAACCGATTTATTCACATGGATCTGAGTCGGAACCTAACTCGTCCTGTCCGGACCAGTCCTCCGGGGAGGGCGAGGCACCCGAGTTACCATAATCCATTCTCCATGAGTCACTACTGGAAGGCTTTCCTTATTATAAGAATCCATGTTGAAAACCCTAGTTTCCTTAGTAATAGGATTTGATTGAATATTTGGTTGATTATTTACCAAATATGACTCCCCACCCATATCCATGGGAACCGGGTTGTTACCTTCCATATCTTTCCCAATCTCTTCCGTATCTTCCCCATTAGGAAAACAATCGCCCTTAGGATTCGGTGTATCTGATCTCACCCCCACCGATTCCTGACCTTGATTAGCATATTTTTCCGACGGCCTCTCTGGGACAGACTCCGGCATGGCAGCTTATCTATCGTGATGAACACATGTAGCAATATTAAATCGGAAGCATCTGCAAGTGGTACATATATGATGCAGACCTTCATATGCTATGTTTTGCCGACATGAATTAACCATAACACGTCCAATGACCGGCTTAGATCGATTTCCACAGAAACACGCGCAAACCGCCCACGCATCAGATCTTTGGTGTTAATATCCACACGCAACGGTCTCCCATCCATACTAGCAATAAGCATCATTATCTCCTCTTCATAAAAAAATCGGGTCCAGATCCTGAAAACTAACCCAAACCGATGTTTTAGTTATCTCCCCTGCAGTAGCGTGAGTATCCTTCGACCATGGGGCCACTGCCAAGTGGTGATCGAATATTGACCAAGGTCCATCATAAAGTGCAATGTGTCGATCTTCAGCAGACGAGAATTTCGCAATAAAGTATCCTCGATCACTATCAACTAGATGGAAATGGCCTTTAGGTTTCCATATAGCTACCAGTTTGTCTTGCATGATAGTATGACTGTCTTTTTCCTAGCACACGAACTACCAGGGTATCCAAGAACGACAAACAAAGGCGATTAATCGCGGATTCATGAATCTGAATACTGGGCAAGAGAGGGTTGCCATCCACCATATCAAAGGAAACCAGTTTGCTAAGAGGACATTAGTCGCATCAGGCGATTCAAAGGAAGAAGGACGAGGGAGGGCAATATCACGGAAGGAGGGTTTCTTAGGCGGGACAACAGTATCGGCTGTGGGAGACGTAGGGGACGATGTTGGCGGAGAGAAACCAGACGAGTCGGCGGCAATCGCAAATTTAGAATAAAATTCTCTTCAGTCTTTGCCTCTTTGGTGCCAACTAACTTCCAAATTGAATAATTTTTTTTTTGGGGTTGAAATGACATTAATTTATAGGGATTGGGGTGATATAACAAGTGGTAACAAACCAAGCACAAACGTGATAACTGTCAATGTAAAATTGTGGTAAAGCCATACTTAACAATGTTCCGTGTTGTTTTTTAATGTAGTAACTAAATACATGGCAATGAGATAATAAATGAATGTTGTATTTGGTAACTAATAAAGCACAATGTAGTAGCCATTGTTTTCTTATATGTATGGTAATGCGGTAATTAAAAATACATTAATATGGTATCCATATAAATGACGTTGTGGTAACAAATCTTTATAAGTTGTGGTAATGTATGAAAAATAATATGGTAATGTGATGATATAACCGTATGTCTTGCGATACTTGGATTTATTGTACATACTTGTAGTTTTTGTGCACACTCATATTGATGTGTTGAACCAATTAACGCCGCGAAACGAATAAAGGTTGCATATTAATTTATCACGAACAAATTAACGCTGCAAAATGAATATAAGTTGAATAGAGGTTGAATTGAATATCGAGTTTTTTGTTCATACTTGTAATTAGTGTCCATACTCATCGATGTCAAATGAACCAATAAACGTTGTGACGTCTAATGAACCAATTAACCTTGCGACATGACATAAATGTTGCATGTTAGTTAGTTATAATCCATGTGCATACTATAGGTTGTTTAGTTATATCGAACTTACTTTTTGTGATGAAGTATGATACAATGACTGAGTTATTGTAGTTTGTAGGATTAATTGATCGATACAATGCTGGGAAAATGATGTAATGAATGACTCTTCTAGATTGTGGACACTAAATCAAGAAACACGAAGCCAATATGTATAAAAAAACACGACAAACGGTGTGCGGTAACCCAATATTCATGATTGTGGTAAGCAATTCATAAGAGTTGTGGTAATTGGTGATTAAGAAGTGTGGTAACAAACGATTAACGAATGTGGTAAGAAAAAAATGGGCATACGGGCGGTATTTGGGATGGTCCGCCAGGGTTTGGGGATGTGGTAACCGTCAATAGTAAAGTGTAGTAAAATCATATTATGGAACGTGGTAACCTTCAATAGTATAGTGTCATAAATCACATTTAGGAACGTGGCAACAAAGAGAGGCGGATTGTGGTAAAATTCCATTGAGAAGTGAAGTGTGGTAATCAATATTTTTGGATTGAAATAACATCAAAATATTAAATTATAGGGATTAGGATAACAGAAAAATAGTAACCGACCAAGTACAAACGTGCTAACCGTCAATAGTATATAGTGTGGTAAAATCACATTTAGGAGCGTGGTAACATAGCGAGGTGAAACGTAGTAACATAGCGGTGTGGATTGTGGTGACCAATTAATGAGGATGTGGTAACCGAAAATGTCAAAGTGTGGTAACCAAATAAATATAAGTGTGGTAACCACATATTTAGTAATGTGATAACTGAATATGTGGATTGAAATAAATTGAGTTCTATATGGATGGATTAATAAAATTTGTGGTAAGCAACTCACTGCAAGCGTGGTATCCAATAATCTAAAGAAGTGGTAACCAATTATTTCATATAATAGTAATCAAGTAATGAGGAATGTGGTAACTGAAAAATTTAAAGTGTGGTAACCATTGGGATGATCACGGGACGGTCATGGGACGGTGCTGGTGGAGCTTCCCAATGTCTTATCAATTTAAGAGAGTTCCGGACGGTCGTGGGACGGTCATGGGATGGTCCTGGTGGGACTTGCCAATGTTTTGTCCATGTTAAAGAGTTCCGGACGATCGTGGGACGGTCTTGGTGGACCATCCCGATGGTTTTTTTAATTCCAGAGAGTTCCGAATGGTCGTGGGACGGTCATGTTGGACGGTCCCAATGCTCTGTCCATTCCAGAGAGTTCCGGATAATCGTTTAACAAGCACAAATGCACATCTAATATGAAATTTCATTTAATAATACCAAAATCTTATGGAATTACATAATATCAAATTCACACAACGATTACGATTAAAAAATATACAACCCAATATACAATACCACCAATAATTTGTAACATCAAACAACACCAATTCAAATGAACAATTAATTGTAAAACTTAAACTCAACCATTCAAATCGACTTCAAATCCAGTGGCTTCATCAACCATTTCACTGTACATCAATGAATTCAATTTTACATTGTTCAGGATCTATGTTCTAACAACAAGCTTCTCCTTGCTCACTTTCGTGACATGCCCAAATCCAGTGGCTTCAATTGCTTTTGTTTGTCCATCCAACCATCTCATCTCCATGTCATCCACAACATCCGACCACCGGGGAGCCTGGAATTCTTCTCCCTCATCACCCCTATATATTATACAACACCATCACCATTCGACATAGACCGTTTCACCAAAAAGATTCCACATAATTTGTAATACACCGGAGAAAGCTTAAATGGAGTGAAATAAGCTACTCATATCAACAAGGTACCTTTCTTAGTAGTTATACTATAAAAACTCCAAAATTAAGCATGCTTGCCTTGGGGTAATTCTAGGATGGCTGGCCTCCTGAGAAGTCTCCCAGGGTGTGCGCGAGTGATGCCAAAACGCACTGGAAAGAGCTCATGTTGGTTTGTGGGGTCAGCCTTCGCTCCAGAGGTGGCAACATCTAGAGTAACACCATGTCTTTCCGATGCGCCGAAAATGGGGGTGTTACATAATTGCATGTTAAACTTGCCAACTTTAATATGAATCTTGTAACTTTAATTTCATTGTTCTAAAACTACAATACTTTCTGTTAGGTCTGTTTAGAGAGATATGTCCTGTAAAATATTTCAAACAACTTTTGTGAACGCGTTATTCAGTTTCAAATGATAAGCAGCGGAATATAAGTACACTGAAAGTTAAGTAAACAAACTCAGAGATTTGTTGACCTAGTTAGGCGTAAGCCTACGTCTGGGGGATACCAATCCAAGATATTTCATTGTGTTTAAAGTGATCCAAGATCCAAACAATAGTGAATCAAGTTTGCCAAACTCCAATCTCCAAGCGGTTGAATTGTCGGACCAAAACTTTCTCCAGTTTTGCTGAGGTCTCCCCGACCTTGCTTTAATTCCTTGAAGGCTCCTCCTTCAAGTCACCCTTGGACGAAACCTGTTTGCAAACCCTCCTTTTAGAGTTGTTTCGATTAAGCTCGTCTGTTGACGACTCCTTAGAACCTTTGATTGAATTTGTAAATATCAATCAAGGTCATGATAGCACAATATCGAATCAATCACCCAAGGTAGTGTTGATTGAACGATTCCTACAGTGAGTGAATATAATTCTCACTTTAATTCTCTCATGGCACAAGTAAGAAAAATGATTCAGAAGTCGTACTCGTCCAGTCCTTGGCCTATGTATTTGAAGTGAGCGAGATCTCCATTCTAAGGTAAGGTAATCTTACCATAACTCGACCTTCCTTAGAATGGAGTTTCCTAGAATTGAATATTTCGTTTCCTTATTCCTCAAACGCGATCCACATAGGTTCACAGCTAGCCGTTGGAGAATATCTTCATGCGAATCCACCGTTCGTCCTTCCTTGTATAGTTTGTTGGATAAGATCGAGGTTGATAATAGAATAAGTTGTTCAGACATCGGCTGTGAATACATTTGGTCAAAACTTTTTCCCGATAATCCCCCCTTTTTGCAAGAACATGGGCCAGAACTGAGTTGATCAAACCGATGTCAAACAGTTACAATAACATAAGCAACAAAATACTTCCCTTGTATTCCCAACCACCGAGTAAATCATTACCCAAACATGAAAAAATTATTCTAATGCTCCGTATAAGATTTATCCTACCACACTAGGAGCATTTACATCAAAACAGCACATGGCAAAAATAGTAAGCATCAACGAACAAAGTTTAATTATTACAGGCCATTGTGCAACAGTCAAAAACCAGTTCAACAAAGTAGTTCAGACAAAAACAACAGAACATAAAAGAAAACAAAACAAATAAAAACGAAACAGAGTTACCCTTTCATCAGCAGCAGCAGACTAACTTCTCCTCCCTCTCTTCCTTGTAGTGCATGCCAGAGGAACCGATCAATGATTTAAACAACTTAACTCCTCTTCTAGCGCACATTATGCTCAAAAAGAGCACTTCATTCAGATTCCTCAGAGGAATCTTCATCATCATCAGAACCACTTTCACTGCTTGATGCCTCATCCTCTTGATTGGTATCCTCTTCTTTGTCCTCATCAGACTAGACATCCGGGAGTAGTTTGAACAACTTTTCAGCCTCCTGAGTTCGTGTTCGTACCTGCACCTCCAAGACTTTCATATGATTTATATGATTAGCAAGTTGGTCACGTACCGGTGCAAAAGCATCATTTGGAGGTATGACTCCTTCGGGTCTAGGGATGTCAGGCATTTTCTTGGCAAGGAAGACAGATAGCTTGAAGTCATGAATGTGCTCCATTGGATCACTTTTACTTCCAGAAACCTTCATGCTTTTCAAGTATTCAGTAATCAAGGTAGGGAAGGGAAGTTTGTTGTCATATTTCCTCTTAAATTTTCCAGCAAGGGCAATCATTTGATCCATTACTAACCGACCATAGTTGATTTCATACTTTAGATCTATAGCATACATTAGTTTACACATGATCTTGGACACGACAAAGTGGTTAGTAGTAGGCATGATGTTATGAGAACAGAATTTGTAGAGCAATGAAAACCTTTGAGTTAATCCACTTAGACTCAACCCTTTCCCTTGGATTCTCTTGCCTTGCTTGTCACATAGAACACTTGTAATCTTGTTCATATCAAATTTGGCACTGGGAGAATAAATTGATTTGAACTTAGGATGGGGGTACCTGGAGAAACTTGTTGATTGCTTGAGCTTTTAGTTCGAACATTTCACCACGGACATAGCTCAGCTCGAACCAGGCCTTCTTTTTATTTTGGACATCCTTGCTCAGGTTTGCATAAAAATGTCTAACTAGCTGTCCTCTATACCCGTTCACCTCAGTGGCCCAGAACAGTAAAAACCATCCTCCTAATATCTTTGCCATCCCATATCTATGTACCTTTCTACTTCAAAATTTGATCTCAGGGTGCACCTTCATCTTTTCAAGAACTGTGTTTTAGTATAGCTCAGAGGCTTCATAGTAGAACATGGTTTTCATGGCGTTTTCAGCATCAATGTATTCTGGCTCTTCGTCTTCAGAAGATTATTCTGCTATACGTCTCCTTTTGGAAGTAATAGCCTTGGATGACTCTTCTGGTTCAGTACATGTTCTCTTCTTCAGTTCAGACAGCTTCGGTGAGTTCCTTGGTGATGGAAGAGGACTTGGCATATTAATGTCATCAGGAAGTGGTTCCTCTTCCTCCATTTGATCCTGTTCACCTCGGCTTCTTCTTATTCCTTAGATTCCTCTGTAGATTCCTCCTTATCTACTTCATGATCCTCCACATGTTCAGAATCTTCTTGATAACTTTCAGTGTTCTTAGATCCTAGATCCTCAGACTTGTCCTCCCCTGATTCTTCTTGTTGCTCCCCCTCAGTTTGATCCTTGGTACCCTCAGTAACTGGTTCTGTCTTATCTGCGGACTCCTCATTCTCATCATCTGATTCTTCAGGCTCATCAACCTGTTCAATAGCAGTAGGTTCTGGTTCCTTTTCTTTCTCAGTGGCGGTGGGTTTTGGTTCATTTCTCAGAAAGGACTTTCTTTTTACGCTAGTATTCCATGCTATCTCCTTGGTCACCTCATTTTCTGCATCCTTCTTATCATCTTCAAGAGTCGGCCAATGACTCTTCCCCAGAGCTGCCATCATCTGACTCATCAATGTAGTCAGAGTTGAATTCGTCCTCATCAACTGGTTCAGAAGGAGGTTCAGACTCCTTCTGTGGACTCTTTTGTGCACTAGCAGTCATGGTTGGAGCAGTGGTCTGTTGAGCTCTGGAAGCTTTACCAGGTTGTGGTTTCACCTTTGATACAACCTTAGCAGTAGGTTGTTCGTCAGCCTTCTTTACAACAATATCTTTCTTAGGTGGCCTTTTTGAGGGTTTGGACACCTTAGGGGCTTTCTGTGGAACAGACTTAGTAGAAACATTAGTAGGAGATGAAATCGGAACAGTTTTACCTGATCCCAGAGATGGAAGAGCCGCCAGAATTGGGTACAATGGTTCTAGAGCCTTCTTTATGTCGGCTTCAACTTGCATCTCTATGGTGGTTCTCTTTCTTACAGTATATTTTTCTTTAGGTTTTGAAGTCACTACATCTTTTCCCTTTGCAGTAGTTAATGCGGCAATTTCAGAGCGCAAATCCAAGGGGTCACGAACTACAATTTGGGTTCCAGTAGTCGCTTTCCCTTTTTCTCCCTTATCTCCGACAGTGGATGGAGTTGATGATTGAAACGACACAGGAACAATACGGAGTCTGCGACACAATTTGTTCTTCAATCAGCTTTTGAACCGCATTTGCTCTCCCTTTGGCAGTGGGCTCTCTTGGAGAAACTTCTTTTCCTTTCACGTGACTTCGAACCTTGACTTTCTCGTGTTCTCACCATGGTTGATCTGTAAGAGAGAACTTGGAGAGGAAAGTAAGTGCGCACAAGGTATTTGATTGAATGCCTTAAGAATTTCAGAGATGAGAGAGTGAAATAGCCGAATGGATTGTGTGAGAGAAGAATCAACTAGAACTAGAGTAAGTCTGTAAACGGTTGAGAGGAAACTTCCCTATTTTGAATTTAGGAAAGAGTATCACAGTTACCAAAACCATAATGATTACGATTTTGAAATCCCTTCCACAAATAACTGTTCCCGCCCTTGCACATTGTCATTTCCGTGATGATAGCTGTCACATCACTAATTGGAATTTTGAATACCAAATGGTAATTTACCATATTTAAGAAGATTTGCAAAAAAAAAAAAAAAAAAAAAAACTTAACCAAACAATATTTAGACAAAATACGGTAATAAAATTTTGGAAAATAAAAAATATAAGTAAGTATATTTATATTAATGGAAAATGCATAAATTTAAAACTTATTCCATATTTCAGACGATTTAGACGATTGTGCAAAGTCCGAGGTCTCTTCTCAATTTTTCGAATCTATCTCTGTCAAGTGCATTGGTCAGAATATCTGCCTGTTGATCAATTGTCCCGACATGTTGGATGGACACCACACCACCTTCCACTAGTTCTATGATAAAGTGATGTCTAATTTCAATATGCCTGGTTCTTCCATGTTGGATTGGATTCTTTGAGATGTTGATGGCGCTCATGTTATCACATAGGAGTGTTATACTTCTTAATTAATACCATAGTCTTGCATCATTTGTTTCATCTACAGCAATTGTGCACAACAACTTCCTGCAGCTATGTATTCTGCCTCCGCGGTTGATAGGGAAATTGAGCTTTGTTTTTTGCTATACCAGCTAACAAGATTTGTTCCAATGTGAAAGCACCCTCCGGTAGCACTTTTTCTATCATCAGCATCACCTGCCCAATCTGCATCACTGTATCCAAGCAAGGTAAAACTAGATTCATTAGAATACCATAAACCAAGTTAACTTGTTCCTGAGACATATTTGATCACTCTTTTTGCAGCTTTAAGATGTGATTCCTTGGGATCGGCTTGATAACGTGCACATACACCAACTGCTTCGCTAATATCTGGTCTACTCGCAGCTAGATATAGCAAACTTCCAATAATGCTTCAATAGAGCTTTTGTTCTAGACTCTGTCCACCGGGATCTTTGCTTAGCTTGTCATTTGTCCCTATGGGAGTTCGGACAGGTTTGTTGGACTCTATTCCGAACTTTTTCACAATGTTCCTGGCATACTTGGTTTGACTAAGAAATATACCATCCTTCTTTTGAGTTACCTGCAAGCCCAGAAAATATGTTAGCTCTCCAACCATACTCATTTCGAATTCCTTACACGTGAGTTTGATAACTTTGCCCTTGAAAACATGAGAAGTATAACCGAATATGATATCGTCCACGTATACTTGAGCAATTAGAATTCCCCTGCTCTCCCTTTTTATGAACAGAGTCTTGTCAAGACTTCCTCTTTCAAAACCGTGCCCCAGCAGGTACTTAGAGAGCCATTCATACCAAGCTCTTGGAGCTTGCTTTAACCCGTAAAGTGCCTTGTTGAGCTTGTATACATGGTGTGGATGATGAGGATCTTCGAATCCCTTGGGTTGTTCCACATATACTTCCTCCTTGAGCCATCCATTGAGAAATGCACTCTTAACATCCATTTCGTATAGCTTGAACCCTGAGGAACATGCAATGGACAACAAGATTCTCACTGTCTCTAGTCTAGCCACGGGAGCGAATGTCTCACTGAAGTAACCCCTTCGACTTGAGTGTACCCTTGAGAAATAAGACGAGCCTTGTTCCTTGTGATGTTTCCTTTTTCATCGCTCTTGTTGCGGAAAACTCATTTGGTACCAATGACATTAGTGTCCTCTGGTCTTTCTACGAGTGTCCATACTTCATTCATTTTGAATTAGAGTAGCTCATCTTGCATGGCGTTGATCAAGTGTTCGTTCTGTAGGGCTTCTTCCACTTTTGATGGTTCAATTTCGGAAGTGAAGCAATGAAATCCGACCAGTTCTTTGTAGTCAACTTTCTTGCCTCTCATTTTTCTTTGTTCATTTACTTCTCCAATAACATCTTTTGGGTCATGATGTTTGTGAATGCGCCTGTTGAGATCCTTCTCTGGTTCATCTTGATTGGTCGAGGTGTTCTCCTCTGGTGTCTGAACTTCCTCAATGGACTCCTTTTCTTCAACAGTTTGTTCAACCTGATCAGTGTGCAGTTGGTTGTTACTCTGAGTGCTTGAGGGACTGGCTGAGTTCTCATCTGGTTTAGGCTGAGGAAGATCTTTGCAGGGAACATCTTCAATGATGACATTAGATGATTCAAACACTTTCCTTGTCTTAGGATTGTAAATTCAATACACCTTGCTGGAAGTTGAATATCCAATAAAGATCCTTCCATGCTCTTTTCTTGAAATTTTCTCACATGCTCCCTGTCATTCAAAATAAAACATTTGCTGCAAAAAATATGAAAGTAAGTAATTGTGGTCTTTTTACCATTCCATATTTCATAAGGTGTCATCAGAGAACTAGGTCTCAGATAGACACAGTTTATGGTGTAGCAGGCAGTGTTGGTTGCTTCAGCCCACAAGTATTCAGCGAAATTTTTGGCATTGAGCATCACCCTCGACATTTCCTGTAGGGTTCTATTTCTCCTTTCTACAACACCATTTTGTTGAGGGGTCTTTGGGTGCGGAAAATTCATGCTTGATTCCATAACGGGTGCAGTAATCCTCAAAGGATTGGTTTTTGAATTCCCGTCCATGATCACTTCGAATATGTTTGAATTTGGTGTCCTTTTCAGTCATGATTCGATTGCATAGCTTTTCGAATGCTTTGAATGCATCACCTTTTTCCCTTAGAAAATCAACCCAAGTATATCTGGAAAAGTCATCAATACAGTAAAAAATATACTTTTTACCTCCCAAGCTTTCAACCTCAGTAGGACCAATAAGATCCATATGCAGTAGGTCGAGAGTTGATCCAAGGTGTTCAGACAGTTTGTATGAACTTCTGTATTGCTTGTTTTTATCACATTCATCACAGAAATCAGTGTTGGATTTTTGAAGTTGAGGTAATCCTCGAACATCATCCATTCTGCTAAGCTTTATCATATCATTGAAATTCATGTGTCCAAGTTTCTCATACCATAACATGGTGTGATATTCACTTGCACCAGAAACTAGATTGCAAGAGGGTAAGAGTATAGCAGTTATTTCTAGATCGCAAACCTCTCATGACACAATCATTGTTTGAGTTGTAGACTTCACAGCATTCTTTTGTGAACATGACCTTGAGATTGTCATCACAAAGCTGGCTGACACTTATAAGATTGGCTTGAAGTCCTTCGACATAGAATTTTGTGTCCAACTCAGTAGTTCCGTCACCTTTCAGAGATCCTTGGCCTATCAGGGCGCCCTTTTTGCCATCCCCAAATATTACAAATCCACCATCAATTTCTTTGTACTTTTTAAGGATCTTCTTGTTTCCAGTCATGTGTCTTGAGTATCCACTGTCGAAATACCATGTTATATTTTTCTCATTCTTGTCATGAGATAGAAGAGCAACATTGCACCGATTTTGAACTTTGGGCACCCATTCTCATCTGATAGTGATGATTTTCTTAATCTTCTCATTTGGCCAGATAACAGATCTCCCTTCATTTAGATATTTGATGATGATCTTGCAATTATTTGTCTTGTGGCCTTCCAATTTGCAGTACTCATATCTGAGGGGAATGGGAGGAGGTTGCCTTTTATTCCATTTGCCTTTTGAATGATGGAAAGATCTCTGTGAATTTCTGGCATCTTCCTTCAACATCCCTCCAGATATAAACTTCTTACTGCCACCATCTCTTGACGTAGATCCTTTGGAGTACTGGTACCCTATGCCTTGTCTATCACCACTTGGCCTTCCCATAACAATAACATCATCCGGCTTGGCCTTTCCTTTGTTAAGAGCAGTGAATGTCCCTTCGACTTTGGCGAGTTTTTCTTTGAGTTCAGCCAATTTGGTTCTGAGACGCTCTTTCTCCTCGAATCCTTGCTTGGAGTACTCTAAGTTGTTGTTTCTCTTCTCCCAGTTCAGCTACCTCCTTGCTAAGTCCAGCTTTTTCTTTTTCAAGTTCAATTATATATTTTGACATGGCCGATGCTCGATTTCCAAACTCTTCATGCTCCGTTTCGATGACTTCAATGTGTTCCGTAAGTTTTTTGTTTTCAACTTGCAGTTCCACCACCTCAGTCATTGAGATCTCCGGTTTCTTGAATGTTTCTTCATAAAGATCATTTAGTATTCTGATGTTTTCTTCATGTTCTCTGTTGGACATTGAATGCACCATATTAGAGGAAATCGTATTGACTAGGTCAGAAGATGTACCTGCTTCTTGTTCATCGTCAGTGTCTGAATCCTTTGTGCTAAAAAGTGTAATTCCATGATCTGAATCATCATAACTAGCTTCTTTGTCTCCTTCAGAATCCCTGAATGTGACTTGGTAAGATTTCTTTGACTCCTTTATTCTGAGATTGGCATAGTCTTCTCTCATGTGACCTCATCCACCACATTTGAAGCAAATGATCTCCTTGTCATCCTCAGCTTTAGATTGTTTTGATCTGTTTTTATCTGATGACTTGGATTTCTTTGAGTACTTGTTGCTTGATATTCCTGACTCCTTGTTCTTGGATGGATTAATTCTAGCCCTCAAGTTTTTTAGAATCTGATTCAGCCTTTTCGAAAGCATAGCAAGTTCCTCCTCATCACTGAATTCCTCAGTGTCTTCAGTTGACTTGTTAGTGCTCCCTTTTGATTCCGACTTGAATGCAACAGTTTTGTTCTTGCTCCTGGGGCAATGATCCATTTCCCATGATTATAGGATACCCATTAATTCATCAACCTGTAATTCATCAAACTCTTTTTATAGTTCAAGCGCTGCTATCTTAGCAGTAAACCTCTCATGAAGTGTCCCAATGATTTTTCCTACAATTGTCTGTTGGGAATAAACTTTACCAAGCTGAAGAGCTTGATTGGTTGGATCACGTATGCAGCCAATATATTGACCAACAGATTCATTATCATCCATAGAGATTTTATGAAACTGAGACTCAATAGTAATAAGTCGAGATTTCTTTACCGGAGCCATACCCTCATAGGTATTGGCTAAAGTAGTCCAGACATCATAAGCAATCTTACATCCAGCAATGAGTCGATATTGATCTCGAGCGATGGCGTTGTGAATAGCATTCAGTGCTTTATAATTTCTTGTAGCAGTAAGTCTTTCAGCAGTTGTCCATTCACTTCTAGGCTTCAGGGTTTTCACGCCATCTTTCTCGACCACTGGAGGCATGTATTGATTTTCAATAGCATCCCATGCACCTTCTCGAGAGACATGAGAAAAGCCTCAATTTGATCTTTCCAATAAGCATAGTTAGATCCATCGAGCAGTGGAGGTCTGGTTACTGAACCACCTTGATTCCGTCATCTCTAGTACTGGATCTCGTTTGGGAGCGTGTGGCTCTGATACCAAGTGTTAGATCAGTTTAGAGAGATAACCTGATAACTTGTCTTGTAAACTAGTTCAAACAACTTTCGTGGACACGTTATTCAATTCCAAATGATATAAGCAGCGGAATATAAGTAAACTGAAAGTAAAGTAAACAAACTTATAGATTTGTTGACCCAGTTCGGCCTAAGCCTACGTCTGGGGATACCAATCCAGGAGATTTCACTATGTGTTTAAAGTGATCCAAGATCTAAACAATAGTGAATCAAGTTTGCCAAACTCCAATCTCCATTCGGTTGAATCATCGGACCAAAACTTTCTCCAGTTTTGGTGAGGTCTCCCCGACCTTGCTTCAATTCCTTGAAGGCTCCTCCTTCAAGTCACCATTGGATGAAACCTGTTTGTAAACCCTCCTTTTAGAGTTGTGTCGATTGAGCTCGTATTTTGACGACTCCTTGGAACCTTTGATTGAATTCATCAATATCAATCATGGTCACGATAGCACAATATCAAATCAATCACCCAAGGTAGTGTTAATCGAATGATTCTTTCAATCTGGATGCGATCTCGAATACTGTGAAGAATATAATTATCACTTCAATTCTCTCAAGGCACACGTAGAAAAATGATTCAGAAGTCGTACTCGTCCAGTCCTTGGACGTTGTATTTGAAGTGAGCAAGATCTCCATTCTAAGGTAAGGTAATCTTACCATAACTCGACCTTCCTTAAAATGGAGTTGTCTGGAATAGAATATTTCGTTTCCTTATTTCTCAAATGCGGTCCAGGCAGGTTCACAGTTAAACGCTGGAGAATATCTTCATGCAAATCCGCCAGCCGCCCTTCCTTGTATAGTTTGTCGGATAAGATCGAGGTTGGTAATAGACTAAGTTGTTCAGATATCGATTGTGAACACATTTGCTCAAAACTTGTTCCCTACACTTTCCACGATACTAATCAATCTAACACATTTTAAACCAACTACAAACCCTCTAAGTAATTTCGTGGTTCTAAAAAAAAACTATATTCTTTGGTCATTTCATTGAACACACATTGCTTGCACAAGTATATTACTAACATTCATTGAAAAATAAAACTTTTGACAAACCTCTACAATCCAATCGATATATGCTACAAAAAGACAAAAAAGTTTCAAAATATTAACAATATCCAACAATAATACAAAAATTCTAAAAAATCCAACACCTCCCGTCGGTCACCACCCCCTTCTCCAAACCACCAATAGATTCTCAAGAACATGAATTTAAACTTAAAGCAACCAAAACACACCACCCCCAATTTATACCCCAAAACGGTCGCCCTTCACCCACTTCAAACTCTAAGAAATATCCCAACTCAAATCAACAATAACACAGTCAAAGCCACATTTTCAATGTAATAAACAAAGCCACATTAATCTCGGGCAATGCAAAGCATCTACACATCATAAACCAACCTATTAGTCTTGTAACTCAAAATCATGGTAAAAATTAAAAAAACCAATCCATTCGGGCATTTAATTGAACAATTTGCTTGCACATTCAAAATAGAGATAAAGAATTTGTTAGGCCATCAATAGGCATGTAATTCATTTTTGGGCCACTAAAAATTGAATTATGAAATTAGGCCACCAATAAGCATTCGGGCCGGTTTTATAGGCCAAATTGACCAAGTCCATGCCACAATGGGCCGCGTGTGCGTCACGCACTACCACTCTTCACGCGATGGCCTAAAAGCGGAAATTGTCTCCTGTTAGTGGCCTGTTTTAGTTTTTTTTTTAAATTTTTTTTTAGTTTTTTTAAAATTAAAATAAATATTACTCTATCGGACAATTATCCAACCATGATCTCGAGACCAACTACTAAAATAAAGCTGCTCATTTTGGCACACAATATGTGCATTTCTATCGGAGTCCCAAATTTCTTCTGATCTTCAATTTTATTTCACTTTCCTGGGTGGATAGAGAACACCTATTTATCTGTTTTCATTTATTTTTTTATTAAAATTTTACTACTTATTTTATTATATTTCATTTAATATAAATATGATAAATGGTGGGTAGAGAACCCTTTTTTTTGCCGAACAACCTATAAAGGGTGGTGGGAGCCCATGCCAGAAAAAAGGAAGGGATAAGGGCAGGGTGGGGAATCGAACCCCAACCTATAAGTTGAGAGTCGAGGGACTTGACCACTAGGGTAAGTTTACATCCCCTTTAATATAAATGAATTCATTCAAATTAATTTATTTTTTAGATTTAATTTATTTAATTTTATTTTATGTTATACTATAATTTAATTCTTGAAGTTATTATTATTATTAATACAAATAATTTTATTTATTATTTTGTATTTTTTTTACATTTTCAATATATATTTAGTTTATTTTTATTTTAATGAATATTTATTTCGTGTTGGGGTATTTTGAGCACGGTATTTTATGTGGTCATAGACAATATTTAATATAGGATATATTAGTATTTGATGCGGTAGATTTGGTGATTAATATTTATTATTACTTTAATGAAAACGAGACAAAAACGTTGGAACAGAGAAAAATGGAAAGTGAGGCAAAATAATGGAACGAATGGAGTAGTATTTATTTAAATTACAAAAAAGTAAAACAGGCCACCAAAAGGAGACAATTTCTACATTTGAGCCATCGCGTGGCGAGTGGGTTACACGCGGCCCGTTTTAGTGTGGTATTGGTCAAATTAGCCCTAAATTAGGCCCGAATGCCTATTGGTGGCATAATTTCATAATTCAATCTTTAGTGGCCCAAAAGTGAATTACCTGCCTATTGATGGCCTAAAAAATTATTTATCTCTTCAAAATATTAATATTTCTTCAACAATTCTTCCAACAAATTCATCCATTTCAACATACATATCAAGCCTTACATTATCAAATACTTCAAAACAAATCAAACCCCCACAATATATATATCAAAATGACAAACCACTATAAAACTCAATACATAACAACATATTGCAACAAAAAAAAACCCGACTGTCGGTCACGGTTGTGGAATCCTACTCCACTTTGTTCATCTTCTTGGACCATCCCCTCACCATGAATACTTCTTCCTCCTTGCCTTCATTCACATTTCTAGGTTGCTTGCCATTGTTTCTCTCTTCCGGTCGATCATGTTTGAGGTTTGGGGATGATGTGCATAGTTTTGTGTTGTGTGTGTGAGATGTGGTGTGTTGTGGTAAATGATTTATATTGTGTTTGGTAAAGTTTTTTATGTACCCTAATGTGGTAATAGTTTGTAAATATATTTGGTAATAGGTTAAATTTAGTATGGTAATTTATATAGAACAGGTGTGATAGTTTCTGAAGGGTTGGTGTGGTGAGTAAGTGTCTATGGTAATGTATTGAGTATTTGTGTGGTAATGATATGAGTGTTACTGTGGCTTTCTTAATGATTTTTATTAATTGTGATTAAAAAAAGTTTAAGTTTTGGGTGATTAAGGGGGTGCGTAATTATAGATCAAAACTTGGGGGGGTGGGGGGGGGGGGAGTCGGGGTGATTAATGAGTAGTGTCGAGTCGAGTATCGAGTACTCGACCCATTTTATTTTCTTTTTTTAAAATTTTCTTATTTTAAAAGAAAAATGAATAAAAAATAAAAAATACTCGATAAGCTCGAGTACTCGACTCGAGCTCGAGCTCAAGCTCGAGAAGGAAAAAAAAATTTAAAAAATAATCGAGCTCGAGTAGCTCGACTACTCGACTCGATTGATTAAAAAAAAATACTCGAGCTCGAACTCGAACTCGAGTCGAGTCGAGCTCGAGCTTGAGCTCAACTACTCGACTCGAGCTCGCTCGAGCTCGAGTAGCTCAAAAATGCCATCAAGTCAAGCTCGAGTACCCCACTACTCGAGCTCGACTCGACTCTTTATCACCCCTAGGGGGGAGGGGGTAAACTCTAAGTGGGGTGTATTCAATGAAGACTCTGTTGGAGTTTTTTGGATTTCTAAAGTTGAGGTGTATTCAATCTAGATTTTAAAAAGTTTTTAAAAATTGAGGTATTCAATACAGATTTTAAATAGTCTTTAAAAATCTAGAGGTATTCAATACAGATTTTTAAAGGTTTTTAAAAATCGAGAGGTATTCAACAGTCTATGGATTTCAATTCTTTATAGATTTTAATGGACTCTCTTAAAAAATATAACTAAACGAAATCTCTCTAAAATCAGCCAAACTCTTCAAGAGTCTCTATGGATTTTATATAAATCAGTCAACTCTATGTGGAGTCTATGGACCTTTTAAATCCACCAACTTTTTAAAGTCCATAAAAATCTAATAAACTCTCAATCGAATACACCCCTCCAAATTTTGGGGAAGGGTTATTTTGTAGATGGAAACTAAATACTGGGGGCCTTGACTCAAAATATTCCTTGAACATTGAAGCTATCGAGTCTATCATCAAGCTATCGAGTATTAATTTTTGTGGCATTTGTCCATCCATCCCGTTTGTCCATTTGTAATTTATGTGGGATGGAATTCAAAAATCCATTTCATAACCTTTATAGGTTGTTTATAAATAATAATAATAAACATCATCTTTTAATCTTCCTATATAATAAAACTAATCATTAATTCTTTCAAAATTTCAAATGAACGGAAGGAAAAGTTGTTAATATCAACAAGTAATATTTTAATTTTATATTTATTTATCAAGTGGTGCCTACTATTGGGAATGAGAACTTGGATTAGTGGTCAAGTTCCATGTAAGGTTGGGGTTCCGATTCCCCACCCACCCCCATCCCTCATTTGTTCATTTGTAATTGGTATGATATGTACTCTCATTCATCCATTTTCTAGCATATATAAGTTATTAACTAAAAAAAATGGGGCTGCTATTTTATTTTAGCTTAGGACCCCTATAAAGTTTGGAATGATGCGTACATAAAACATTTTCCTTAAAAATAAATTGAAGATCATATCATACAAATTACAAAATTAAATTGCATAAGAATAAGTGGACTTCAAAAATTAAGTTTGGCACTAACTAGTATTCTAGTAACTATAGTATAAAATCTAAAAACTACGGCTAAAATTTAAAATTCGAAAATACCAACAACAAAAAAAGTTCAAAAAGAGCGAATAAGATGGATACTCATTCCTCAAGATGCAATCAGCGCCATCTCCCTAGCACCTGCCTTCACATATTTTCTTATGGACGAGCCGAAGCCAGAGAAAGGTCAGCGTGAGCTCATGCCACACAAATTATAAGGGGATAAAGGAGAGGAATAAGGGGCCGGGTGGGGAATTGAACCCCCATGCAGTAGGCGGCCGAGCCAACCCGGCGGACATACGGCCAGATCCAGATATTTGGAACATACAGAAAAATATTTTGAGCAGACAGAAAAATATTTGGAGTTATCCGGAACAAAATTCAGGTGGGCTTCAAGTATTTAATTTGATGAAGACAAGCAATTGGGCTCAAATAAGAGAAGAAGACCCAATTTGGAAATTCAAGACTATTTTCACATGACCCAACTGGCCCAAAACTCCACCAGCCCATCTCTCCCCCAATTCGGCCCAACAGCAGTGGCCCACCCTACTCAATTTTCTCCTGGTCCAGCCGGCCCAACCATTTTGTGAAGCAAGCTGCAGCCCAACAAAAAAGGCCCAACGACTTCACCGCTTCTCCGATCTTCATCTCCGTCGGCTCTGGCAATGTTCATCATCTCTACCAACCAATCATCTTCTCCGGCAAGGTTCTCCTCTCCTGCAGCTTCGGATTGGCGCCGGCAGAAGCAGTTCTCCGGCCTCGTCCATCTCTGTCGACGACAACCATTGCCAATATAGTCATCTCCTTCCCCGTCGTCCGACAGCTGCCGCCAGCCATCCTGATCTCCTTTTCCGGCGTCTTGAATCACCATTGTCTCCATCAGCAAAGCTCCATCTCCAGAGTCGCACGTCCATCGGCAGCCGCTACAACTCATCTCCGATCTCCTCCGGCTGTCTCCCCCATCTCCTCCAGCGAGCTGCTATCATCACCTCCAAGCTCTAGCTTCGCCTCCATCTTCTCAAGATGCCACAGTGGCTACTTCATAATCACCATAGGAGCTCCGAAAGCCCTCCATCATTTTTCCCACTCAACTCTGGCGAACCCCGAAAATCGTAACATTGACGAAGAACAAAACCCCGACTCGCCGCAACCTCCAAATCTCTGGCTGGTCTTCATCCCGCTACTGCCGCCTTCATCTCCGGCAGCTCCAATAAAGTGTTTCTCCACCTCCGGTCATCTTCTCCGTCATTCCTGCGAGAAAAACCCTCATATTATCTTCAGACTCCGCCGGCAGCCCCTCCCGTTGCAACCGCCGTCGCCTTCTCTGGACTACGCTTCATCTCCGGCTTCTACAGCCTCCATCCCAGCTGTGGACATCCCATAACCGCCATCAATAGTTTTAAAAGCCCTCGCAGCTACAATCCTCTCAAGTCCGGCCAAGAGACCTGCGTCACCAACCCCTTCCGTGTTGCGATGTAAGCGACGCCCCAATTTGTGTTACGTCGTGAAACGGATGATTGCGAAGTATCAAATGGTGTTGCAGTGTAGCCTACGTCGAGAAGCTGTTAGCGACGTCAAGAATGGTCTCGCGAAGTCCATTCCCTTTCGCAACGTACGTCGCCAAGCCAAAGCCGTGAGTTCCCATTTCAAAATTTCCTTTGAGCAATTGCTTTGGAAGATCCCTGGACTTGAGATCTCGAAGAAATGCAATATTTAAATTCCACCAGCTGGACCTGTGCTCCCGTTCCCTCCTCGAAAGACCCCAAATGCCTTTAAAGGGTCCCGTTATATACACTCAATTTTTTTCTCCATACACACAAGATTAGGGATACACATAATTTATTACCCAATTTACCCTCACTCTTCCTCACGGGCACACAACCCTCACCCAATTTACTCCCGGATTAAATTATTGGGGCACACTTTCCATTTTCCACAAACAACACTCCCACACACAGCGCGGTGAAGGGCGAACCGGGAAGGGAAGGGAAAGACAGCAAAGATTGAAATGCCGAGGACGCGTGGTGGAGGAAGGGTTTCTGGGCGCGGTGGGCGTGGCGGCGGAGAAGATGGTGGAGAAGGTAATTCCTTTTTCATATCTAGGGTTAGGTTTTAGTTTCAATTTCAATTTTTGTGTTAGATTTGAAATTGATTTGCACAACCATACTCCGGTAGAAATTATTTGGGTTATTGGTTAACTTTGGTACAACGGTGACTATTCCGACGCGTTTGTTTTTTTTTTTTTATTCCTGGAAGTTGCAGAAAACGGCCATGGATTTCCATGGCCGGAAAAGCGAACGTCCATTGTTGGACGTTCGCTTTGATGCACAAACGGCCAAGGATGGCCGTTTGTGAGGAGTACCAAACGGCCAGCTGTGGCCGTTTGGGAAAAGTTTCAAACGGCCAGCAGTGGCCGTTTGTAATGCTTGACAAACGGCCAGTTGTGGCCGTTTGTCATTTTTTTTTTTCCTTCAGTTCTGTTCGCTGCTACTGATGGTGATTATGTATTTTTTTTTCTTTATTCCAGTTGAGTTCATTGTGCTGCTACTGATATACGATTATGTATGATTGTTTATTAAATTAGGTGGTGTTCGCGTTCGTGTGCCACAGACGGCCTCATATAGGCGACAGCGTCGGGCCATGACAAATGAGGCGGGACAGATTATGGCTATCCCAGAGCCACCGCCAGAGCCCGAGTCTCCCCCACCACCAGCATCCACGTCACAGAACCAGTCAGACTCCGACAACAGTGGCTCGTACCAGTCACATTCCGACAGTGGCTCGGGCTCGGACGATGAGGATTCTTTGGAGCTATTTCCGTTATGGGAGAGGCACGTTGGGTGTGCGATACTCCAGGGCCGTGAGAGACAGCCTATAAAGGTACATAGCCACGTAGAGAAATTTAATGATTGGAAATTCACATCCGAAATAGAGAATAGGGAATGGAGGCGGTATATGATGGGGACAGGGTTCCTCAATATTGGAAAAGCCTCCTACTTGCACCCAAACAAGACGCTCATTCAAGCTTTCATCGAGCGTTGGCACTCTGAGACCAACACATTCCACATGCCGTTCGGGGAGATGACAATCACCCTCGACGATGTGTACTGCTTGACAGGGCTAGTAGTGGTCGGAGATGCCGTGGCAGTGGGTCAGAGGCCCGAAAGGATATATGCTAAGGATGTGGCTAGATTTTTTAGGATTTCACTACAGGACGCCGTGGAAGCGATAGGTGGGCAGTATGGGGTGTCAGTAAGCATGGATTGGCTGCTGAATTGCTTCAAGGACAACCAAACATCTGAGGATCCTGATGTTTTATTAGGCTGTGCCAGAGCATACCTTATGTACACTTTTGGTACTGTACTCTTCCCTGACAAGAGTGGGAATAAAGTGCAGCTCTACTGGATGTATTACTTGCATGATATGGCTAGATTCAGGACGTATGCATGGGGTGCAGCTGTACTATCATATCTTTACCATCAACTCAGTTCAGCATGTTTAGCAGCCACCAGACAGATGACTGGCTTCACTAGTTTGCTTGAGGTATTAATTTTAATTACATAGTACAATTAATATTTATTATTAATATTTCAGTAGTTACACCTTAACCCGATAAATTTGATTGTTGTGGCAGGCATGGATATATGAGCATTTTCCGACGCTATCACGCCCTCCACCAAATCCGGCATTCGAGCCTCGTGATCCATTGGCCCATCGCTGGGCTCAGGCGTCCCACCAGGCAGCCACCATCCCTCGGATACAGGCTATGCGGGCATGGCTTGATCGGTTGACTGCAGGCGAGGTATGAAAAAAAAATTGCATTAATTCACTTTCAATTTTTCATAATACATCTACCTGAAAATTAATGTTCATATTTGTCCAGGTTATATGGGATCCATACACCCCCGTCAGGGATCGTTATCCCATGCCCGAGATTGCATTCTTCAAGGGGTTGTTATCCGCCGGGGATGTAGTTGAGCCATACCTGCCGGACCGTGTCTTACGGCAGTTTGGATATGTTCAGACGATTCCACGCATTCCATATGCTTATCGTGTCGATCGGAGTGCAAACCCCACATCTCGGACCCGGGCGAGTTGGGGTGTTCATGCTGACTATTTTGATGATTGGGAAGCCCATGTGCTCCCAGCGCCACGGAGGGGTCGAGTTGCCATGCCACCATGGGAGGTTGAGGGTGACTATATGGAGTGGTATAGGGTTCACTCACGACCATCTCTATGCCCCCCCCCGGCCGGCGGGAGAACTTCCCGGATACGAGCATCATCCAGTGGATCCATATGCTCGTATGTCTATGTTGCATCAATACCTTCATCCTTACGTGGAGCGATATGCCACATCTCCAGAGGACTGTACTGTTCAGGAGCTTGGGAATGCACTTCAGTATACCTATATCACGCTCGGAGCGGACACGGACAGTGGTGCTGGACCATCACATCGACGTGGTGCATCATCTTCCGGCTCAGGTCGGGTGCGTGGGCGGCGTGGACATCGCCCGTAGTTTTATATGATTATTGTATTTGTAATTTGCATGAAATTTGTGGATTATTTTTATTTGCAGAATGGAAATTTGCAGAATGGAATTTAACTTATTCCAGAATCCACGCAAACGGCCACCTTTGGCCGTGTAAAGGAATAGGAAAACGGCCACACATGGCCGTTCAAACGAAAAAGGAAACGGCCACACATGGCCGTTTGCACAACCACAAGAACGGCCATGCATGGCCGTTCGCACACTTGAATAACGGCCATGCTTGGCCGTTTTTACTGTTCTGTTCTGTATTCCTTAATTGTGTTTCTGCAGACCAATTTCCTCAATAGAACTGAATTAATACATTGAGACTCCACTAACATTAAATCCATACAATCATTCTAAATTATTAATACATTGAGAAATAGATTTTCCATGAGATCTTGCAATGTTATAAGCATCGAACCGATTTTTGAAAAAAATAGCCCATGTTTCGGCCTCGACTACCCGATATGATCTCCATGGGTGCACAATAGGAGGAAGTGGGGAGTTAGAAGATATATGCACCTGCATTACAAATCACACAAATTCATCAAGCATTAGGAAAAAAAAAGAAAAGAAAAAAACAGCTTAATTAAGTTTTACCTGGACGAAATGGTTTCCATTTATGAGGCCCAAGCAAATAACCTTTGCATTCGTATCTACACCTGTGCGCAGAGGCAAATAAGTCACAGATATATCGTTCGAGAGACATGCAAGCGCCACGTTGTAGTATGATGCCACAAGATGTCCCATCTCAGGTAAACAGAACCAATTGTCTGTGGGTGCAGTCTCCGTGAAACAATTCAATGCATTCATTACATACTCCACACGTCCCTCCTGTAAGAACACACCCATATACAGACTGGAATGGCTGGCCAGTTCCTCCATTAGATGAGTTCTTATCGTCCTCCATGATCCCTCCCCGTAGTTCAGAAGATCAGCAATAGCACGAAATCCACAATGACCATCCCCTGCTACATTCTTTGTACTCTGGACATACATTCTGAAATGCTGCGGCAGCCTCTCGATGAATGGTAGTGGGTCTGATCTACCACATGGCACTGGTGGCATCTGGTAAACATTGATTATGTAAATTTGATTCGAATGTATCTAAAGTATTCAACGATGGAATTTTTCACAATCAAACTTACCTTTTTCACCAACTGTCTCTTAGAATTTGTGAACATTGGAGTTGGCACTACTGGACCAACTGTATATATGGGTGTCTCAGCAGGTGAGCAACTGTCAATTATAGTAGCCGGCAACTCAAATGCACTCGGTTCCCTCTTCGTAGAGGCAACCTTCTTCTTCTTTGATGTGGATTGTCTGCCTCGGGTGCGAACGGTGGTGCTGGGGGCGGTGAGGGATGTAACACTAGGATTGACTGCCTCCATTAGCCTCCTTAGAAACATCTCTTGCTCCGTCGGGTTTGATTCCCGAAACAACTGCTGGGTTTTGGAAATGAACTCCTCGAATTTATTTTGAATCTGAACTCGTGGTTCTGCATCATGCACACGAGGGTTTATGTCCAATTTCCGCCAGAAATCATCAATCAACTCCAATGGAACTGGCATGCCCTTTGTTACATATTCTGATAACTCGTGGGCACAGGGCAGTCCACATGTAGTGCGCAGTACACATCCACAATAATCTATATCAATCACACCATCTTTCAATTTCGTCAGTTGGGCATGTATTTGGTTCAAGGCTGCATCCGACACAAGACCTCGAAGCAGCTTGAAAGTAATATTATGAAACTTCGCTGCCAGAGCACCATGACTCTTCTCAAAAGAATCCTTTAATGCTACATGACAAGTCTCCATCAATGTATGAAAATGTGCCCAACAAGTTTCAAAATTTCCCAAACTGGATCTTAACTGACGTTTCAATGCCGAGTGTTGCCCCTCTGCCCTGTTAATTTAAAAAAAAAAATTAATAAAAGAGGTCATGCTGTAAGTTCAATGTATCAATATTCAACTATTTAAAGTTTACAAACAACACTAAAATACCTGTTTGTGGTTGTGTTCCCATAATGCATAATTTTGTTCGTGTAACATGCCAGAAACTTTGGACCGTATGGCTCCAACCATTGATTTTGAACGTACTGCACTGCCGTCGGCCAATCACAAAACTGTGTCTGAAACCGGATCCATTTCTGATTGAATAAGTGTTCCCTCTCAGCCGCCACCAACTCATTCCAATGTGTTATAAATAAGTTCCATTGTTCACTCTCTGCAAATAATTTCTTGCAATTAGCCATCACATTCCTATCAATGTGCCACTTACACAGCATGTGAACGGTGGTTGGAAAAATTCTTTCTATTGCATTGATTAATGCCTTCTCTCTGTCTGTTATAATCACCGAAGGTAAACAATCATCATCCATTAAAGCCCTAAGGCTACCCAACGCCCACGTATAATTGTCTACCTTCTCTGCCTGAAAGTAGGCACATGCAACACAGAATGTCTTGTCGGTGGAAGTCACTCCTACAATCTCAAAGAGAGGCATCCGATACTTATTCGTCTTGTATGTACAATCCATAGCCAACACTTTTGGGAATGCTTTCATAATATCAATGCTCTTTGGGTGTGCAAAGAATAGGTCTGTGACCTCCCCGCTAGACTCACATCTCCTGAAAACAAAGTAGTACCCATGTTCCTTTAACTTTCCCAACAAATATTGCATCTCGGATCTACCAGCCCGATCAACCACTCTATGTTTCGCCCTCGCATTGTATATTGTCCTCATGGTTGAGACATTCCTCGGGAATTTCGTTCGAAGTTGCTCATGGATTATTTTCACTGGCACTTTCATTCTCGACAAACGCACCACAAATTCTTCCTCCTCTTTCGTCAACCTTCCCACATATGGATGCCCCTCGAGATAATTAGCAAGTGGATGATTGTGCACACCACTCACAACAGTTACAGCCCAATGTCCCTTAACCTTTTTTTGTTGGCCCCTTATTAAAAATGGGCATCCACATTTTCGGGTGCCTACATCCCTTTTCTTCATTGATTTTTCCTCCTCATCACTCTTCACTTCATCAACAGAAGGATCAAATCTATTCTTCTTTGCTTTGTGCTTCCTATAATTGCCACCTCGTTCGCATCCTATGAAAACCCGACCCCTTTTTGTTTCTGTTTCAATGTTGGACCTCTGCACAACAACTATCATTTGATTGGCAATAGCGATTTCCTTAACACTTTGAACCAAACTATCCCTATTATCAAACTCCTCGTCCGTTGCAAATAAGTAGGAGTAGTCAGTTATAACATCCAAGCTCGAGTCTCTATTTTGGTAGGCAACAATCTCCTGATTCGATGGTATAGGATTATGCTACAAATAAACGAAAATACAGAATTAGATATGTAACAGAATTAGAAAATGGCAGGGAAAAAAGGGGAACGTCCAAGGCTGGCCGTTTCGGTATACAATGGATCGGTCAGCACTGACCAACCAATTGAGACACAAACGGCCAGCCATGGCCGTTCATGCAGACAAACATTCGGCCATGTGTGGCCGTTTCCTATGCTTCAACATCGGCCATCGGTGGCCGTTTTATTTGATGCCCATCGGTCACACATGGCCGTTCCCGAATATAGCTCAAACCTAAAAAAGAAAGGGTTTAGGGTTTAGAAACTTACGAGTTTTTCCATATCCACTTCCGCTTGATGTTGCCATTGATCTTCTACTTGCTCGTATTCATCTTCATTACCTTCATTACACATGGATTCCATCGAATATAACCACAAGGTAAAACTCTGGCTAATCGCGAGAGAGATAGAAGGGTTTAGGGTTCGTGAATGTAAGAAAAAATGAGTGCCCCAATCCAGAAAAGGTGAGTGCCCGTGAGTGAGTGCCCCGATTTGATTTGTAAGAAGGATATATTTGACATTTTATAACCGTGGTGAGTGCCCCTAACAATTTACTAAGTGTATATAACCGTGGCCGCCTTTAAATTCATTTGCACGTCGTGAGCCTCATCAATGCTTCACGACTAGGGATGGAAATGGATCGAAAATGGATCGGAGATGCTTAAATCCAACTTCACCCATCAATGTTACATTAATCATCCAACCCACCCATCATCCATTTAAAACTCAATTCAAATCCAATCCACCCATTAACCACGGGTGAAACGGGTGGATCGGGTGGTTAGTGGATCTCAAACATACATAAACAATGCAATAATTTATATTCAAAATAACTTCAGGTTTGAACATCATAAATTCTATTAAACTTTACAAATCCCCCACTAAAATTTCAAAAAGCAAAGTAACAATTATCTTGTGTAGGAAAGTGTAAAGAACCAAAAGGATATTGAACTTTTTCTCAATATCATTCATTCCATGCCAATTTGCAAGTCAAACATCAAACCCTTCCTCATCCTGCAATGAAGAATATATATAAACACAGTTATATTAGCCGAGAAAAAATTAAAAGAAAAAAGCTATAAAAACATAATACATTAATTGATTACCGAATTAATATCATCAACTTAGTTGCAGAATTTCCTTCAACTCCTATATCAACAACTTCCAAGACAGTTGCACAAGCTTGTGCATTATCAAAACAAGAATCTAAAAAGTATTATGTTAGATATTGTATCTAGAATTATAAATTAATAACATTAAATCATGTACATTAAAACAACAAAAATATTTATCTGAGTATTCTCCAAGAAGCCAATTTTGCATGCACATAAGCGCTTCAATTGTGTCTATGTGAAGTCGAGAGCGTTGAGGACTTACCACCCTTCCCCCTATACTAAAGGCACTCTCAAAAGCTACAGTTGATGCAAGTAAAGCTAATATATCCTTAGCAATTTTTTTCAAAGTTGGATATTTCAAATCAGTTTAGTAATTAAGGATATCGAAATTGCTATTCTCTGGCAATGCATCATCCTCAATATAGTGGTCAAGCTCGCATCTAATATTTGCTTTTCTTTTTCTAGTTCTCTTTATCAATGTCCACTTATCTACCACATCAGCATCATCACCAATAGTCACGATTTGCCGAATTGGGATAGGCGAACGATTTCAATTCTCAATTTTCAGAGCGGGATTGAGGGTTTCTGAATTTCTAATGCAATCTAGCTAGGGTTTTAACTTTATATTGGTTTTTAATACTATTTATTTTATTTTATATATAAATATAATAGATTATTTAATGTGAAAATATAATAGATTATTTAATGTGAAATATTTATATTATAATATATATATATTTAATAAAAGAAGCGGGTGGTGGGTGGATTGGATGGTGGGTTAGATGATGGATCGGGTGGTAGGTTGGATGAGTCTAAATCCATCTCCGACCCGATCCACCCATCACCCTATAAGAATCCACGTTTTTTTGGATTTTCGTCCATTTTAACGGATCGGATGGATCAGATTACGAGCGGGTGCGGGTGGAATTGCCATTCCTATTCACGATGCAGATTAATTTCCTCTTGTTTAATTAATATTAGGACTTGTTTAATTAATTTAATGGGTTGATTAAAGCCCCTAATTAATTATTTAGCTTAATTAAACTTTGTAATTAGGGTTTGCCTATATGTGGCTTCCCCAGCATTGTTCCTCACCTTTTGAATAGAATGAATTTTTGTTTGAATGCAATCCATTTTTCTTAAGATCATTTGAGAGTTTGTGGGAACCGAAAATCCTGACCAAATCTAATTGTGTTTAAGTTCTTGAGCTAAAATCAGAATTCTTGGATTCTTGAAGAAAAATCCAAGGTTGAATCAAGCTTCACTATCCCACTCTTGTTCTTCATCCCATTTCTATTTTCCTTTTGATCTTCCTATTGATTTATTTGTTCGATCTTGGACTTTGAGGCTACGCCACCCCAACCCTAGAGTTGGAAGGCATGTACTTGGCCGTTTGGGCGAGTCCCCATCATCTGCTTTCACATATTCGATACTCCCTTTTGGTTTTATTTTTTTAATATTTACTTGTTGGTTTTTATTACTGTTAATTCTAGTACTTTAATTTAAATTTTTATCATAATTATACAAGAAAATATAGTAAAGTGTGATCTTGTTGGATTCATTCCGTCTTGTAGTTTTAAATACAAACTTTTAGAATTTTTACTTGTACCAGCCTGAGTAATTAATGATTTAAAATGTATATTGGACTAATAGAAATGGGTATCTAAACTTTTTTTTAAAAAAAAGGAAGAAATATTAGTTTTATTTTTAATTATTTTATAATTTGACATAAGAGGAATGTGGCTCAAATTTCTAAAGTAAAGTTTCATGTTAGAGCCCTTGGAAACATTATTTGAGAGGTGTGTGTCCATTTTTCTTTAAGAAGCCGAAGTCAGAGAAGAACAATAAAATTAGGACCAAAACAGGGAGGTTCAAACTATATATATATATATATATATATATATATATATATCATATATATATAAATGACACTTTTGTATGAATAGTACTATTTGTTTTCATTGAAATTACGCGCACTGCCCTCCAATTTGTCTTACTAAATTCCCCTGTGCCCGCTTTGAAGAGACGAATGAATCTGGCCAAATTTACGCGAGGCTTCGCCGCTGCGCCCACCGCCGTTCTTCATCTCCGCTCGCCGTCGCCATTGCCCGCCTAGGTCTCGCCCGGCTATTTCCCGTCGTCCTCTCGCCATTCCTCATTCCACGCGTTCAATTTTCGCTCCACTCGCCGTTCCGCATCGCCCCTCAACGCGGCGACACACACGGCTGCCGTTCTCTGCATTCGTGCCCGCCATCGCCGGCCGGGGTCTCGCCCGGACATTTTCCGGCGTCCTCTCCTTATTCCTCCTTCCGCGCCTTCAATTTCGCCTCCATTCGACGCTGTGCGGCGGCCGTCTCCATTTGCCGCTCGCCTCCCTTCCTCGCGTCCGGGACACCAGGTAACACTGCTTCCTTTCAATTCCCCTTTCTTTGATTGCCTCAATTGATCTTTCTTCATGTTATGATTCGATTGGGCTGATGTCTCTCAATTGTTTTCGCCCCTGTTAATATTCTTCGGTTGCTGTATTGTCAATCGATGCCCCTGATTCCTGGAACCCTAATGTGTTTCGATTGCTTTCGGTTGCTGTAATGTGAATCAATGCCCCTAATTTTGCTTTGATTGATGATTGTATATTTCGTTCTGTGTTTCTGTCTGTGTATCGACCTAGGTTAATTTCGTTTTCCAGAAATTAGATAACTTTCGCACAACTTCTCTCTTACTGTATAAGTTCTCATTTCAACTGCAAAAAATTTCCTTCTATGAAAGTATAATGGCGTGAGGCTGCGTTCTTGAAATGAATTCAGAAATTCATTGTTTCTGGAGTATAAAGAATGGTTTAATTGATTGCGCTTTAGGGGTTTCCTGAAGTATTGAGATTGAAATTGTGGTTTGGTGGATAGTTATGGTGCTTCTAATCGATTGAGGGGATTTTCGGAAGGAATAAGGAGGAATTGGACAAATTGGGAGCAATTAGTGAAGATTGCGGAGTAGAAGCAACGAAGCGCAGAAGACGAAGGCACAACGACCGGGTTGTAAATCCACCGATTAGGTCATTTTTGGAGCCTTTAACGGATCTTGTACTTGCTTTCCAAGAATTACGAGCTTGCCGGTTTCAGATCCCATTTTTGCCTTCCAACACGCTCGATACCTTCCGCACTTGCATCTGGGTAACTTCAGAATTCTTGATATTTTTTTCCCATTTCTATTGATTCGACTTTAACCTATTGGTAAATTTTCATCGAGGCCGGGGATTTGTAGATTACAAATTTATTCCAAGTATTCGAACCCTAAATCGAATTATTCTGTTAATCATCGTCTTTGAGGATTAGGTTTGGTTTCCGATTCAATTCTATTTTGTTTTGTAACCCCAATTTTGATTATTGTATCCAATTTATAATCCTAATTTTGATTGCTTTTGTGCGCTCCCGTTTTGAAGACTAAAAAAATTCATTCCAAATCTCAGCCCCGCCTCGGTATTTTTCGCGGTTGTTGCCGGAATCTCAGCCCTCCGTGTGCTTACATGTTTATGACCTTACTTTTTGTGATTTTAGTTCGCCTGTCTGGTGTGATCTGTTGATTTGGTTTTTGATATGTGTTAGTAATTGGATGTATTCAGGCTCAGTTCACATATTGAATATGATTCTTTTCGGAGGTTTAATATGGAATGAGATCATTTCGGGTTGCTTAAATTAATTTTGTCTTTCTTTATTGAATTGCCAGATTTCCCTGTGTCATAATGCTCTTCCCTACAGGCTGAGAGAGAACAACGAAGGATTCATCGTGTCTTAGCAAATAGAGAATCTGGCCGGCAAACAATTCATCGCAGACAAGTATTCTTTATTTTCCCAGTCCTTGTTTGGCTATCAATTTATTTTTTCTCCTTATCTTTTTTAAATAACCCCATCTTTTTGTGCTTCGAGCATTCAATTTAATTTGACTATCAGTTCCTAGGTACAATAGAATTGGATTTGATGAGTTCTGCACGCACTATTGCTTATGTTTGTTCGTTCTACTATGTTCCAGAACTTAAACTTCAGGTTCTGTAGTTCCATACTTCCAGTTATAGTGGAATTTTATGCTATGAATTGTTCGAGCTTTGTTTGTCTGATGATTTTCAGGAGTTAAAAGCAGGCTGACTCTCCTTGTGTTTTTTCGAACACAAATCTGGAATTTTAGAATAAAGCAAGAACTCTTACTAGATATTCATGTGTTGACTTAGCTTGTTGAACTTTGGGATAAATAATATGGAACCAGGAATTAGGCCAAACTGTAAATTTTACTTTTTTGTTGATAGATTTGTAGGTGTGAGGTGTAAGGTTGTTAGCAGGTGTGACAATTTAGAGCAAAATGTTCGTCTTTTCTTCTTTACTGGTTTCGAAATGCATAGCATAGTGCACATAGGTTAAGCAAAAGGTGATATGGCAACAGCGTCGGATTTCCCAAAATGTGACACGGTCTTAACAAAAAAAATAAATTTTGTTGACAGGATACTTTTTACTTTTACAGTCTTTAGGTGAACTGGGCTGCAATTGTGTAACTTAAACCTGTTATTGTTAAGTCTTGATGGTTTTGGGTTTGATTATGTCTGAATTAGAGGTTATCTGCAGATCATCCTTATGTTGGAATGTAGAATGTGGGTTTTCTGTAACACACTAAGATTTTTATCTTTAATGCTATGGTTTTTCAGTTTGAGCTCTTATGGTGTTCTTACTGGATATGCTTTTTTGCGTTGGACTATCTCATTTTGCTTAGAAATCTTATCATTACGTTGTTTATATTTTCGGAATGTTTTCTCAACTTTTCTTCTTTCAAGCTTGAATCAAGCTTGAATCATAGTTACATTAGGGGAGACTATCTTAGCATGTAGATCACTTTGCATGACCTATACTAAAATAGCATTGAAAAAACTAATCTCAAGAAAGAAAGGTCTTACACACATCCTTAATTTTATTATAAAATTTAGCTTTTAGTGGCAGCCCATCCAATGAAGGTAAGAATTCCAAAACGGAAAACGCATACAAGAGAATAGAGTAACATTCACAATTATCTGGAATAATCATCAAAATTATAGTTTAAACATGTTTAATTGTTCATGTTTGTTCTTTCCTGGTAGAAATGGTCAGGATTTCTCTTCCATGTAATGCTCAGTGCCCATTTGTCAGATTTTTTGCAGTGTGTTATAATTCTGTTATTATGTTTATTCTGAATATGCTGTTAGGCGCTCTGCTTTTTTAATTGGCCTCTCCATTGGCATCGGTAATATTATTTGTAAACTTCACAAATACATGATTATGATTGGTATTTGCCACGTTTTTTTTTAGAACTTGGTTTCAAACATTTGCGAATGTTGCTATATTTGTAGTTACCATCTTCCATTTATGGTGCTTCTATTAAAGTTATCTCATTCTCAATTTGATCTGATCTGTGGCTTTCAGAGATTGAAATTGTGGTTTGCTAAAGTTCTCTCATTCCCAATTTGATCTGTGTCTTTGAATTTTATGTGCGAATTTTACATATGCCTGTGAGTTTTTGCATTCAATTAAAATGTGTTTTTCGCATTTTCCGATTGTTTGAGGAAAAAAATAAGGTTTCCTGTTTCATTTTCTCCTCTATCTGAAAATTTTTATTGGGTCGGATATTTGGATGGGCTTTGTTGTTGCCAATGGTTTAGGTAAGTCCAAACGATCTCTATAATTAGCATTATCCTCCTATTTTGCTTGTTGAATGATTTTGGGAAATGATTTTCTATGTGCAACTTCTTGAAGTAATAATTGATGTATTTCTTTCGCCATGTACAGTATGTTTTTATACTAAAAAGGCTTATTTTTAGCTAGGCGAAGCAGCACTAAACTAAACGGCTGAATACTCTTTCTTCTCTTCGATTATGGTTTTTGTGTTGAGCTTACAATGTAACACCTATTTTTTTCCCTCCCAATTGTTAACTATGGTTGAGATGCAGATGTGCACTTAGGGTGATATATTTATTTGATTTGATATGATTGCATTATTGGAATGGCTCTTTATGTTACCTATACCTGTACCTTGATAATTTATAATGGCTGCATTTTGAGAGAGAGGATGTTTTAGATCAAGGATGTTTTAGATCTTAATGTAATATATAATGCTGAGTAGATCAATCCATGCTTCAATTCCATGAATTCCATTTTTTTTTTTTTAGTTGTTTGGATTCAAGTAATCTTGATTCACTGTTTTAGATTAGATTGAACTTAGTTTTTCACCGAATTATTGGGAAGTCTTAGTTGGTTTTGAAAGGTAGCCATTTTCAATATCTCCGTTCTTATTTAGAACTTTTGGTTTCCTGTTACTGATTTCTTCTCTAACTTTTCGCTGTAGTATTCAAACATCCATTTAATGTTTTGTAGATTAGTCATTAGTTTTGTTGCCTTTTTGCATACCTGCTTTTCCAGATCTTTTGTTCTTTCACGGTGCTTGATGTTTTTATATTTGTTGTTCTTGTTGTCTGTTCCTGTTTTTTGCATTTCATTATTTGTAAAGGTTTGTTTAATTGAAGTGGGCTTTTTAGACTATGCTAGGGTTCTCAAGGTCTGTTGTCAGCGTTTTACACTGTTATAATAATTTCCAGGTGTAGCCACTATAATTAACGTTTTACACTGTTATATTTGAATATTTTCTGTGGATTGATTTTGTTGTCAAATAGATCTGTTGATCTCTAGAGTATCCATTTCTCAAACAGATCTTGCTATTTTAATTGCCTATCGTGCTCCAGCACTTCGGATTCCTTGTACCATGTCCGGTGAGAGTGTCGCACCCCGTGTCAGCGCCCGAGCAGCTCGCGTGGCCCGCCGGCGTGCGTTGCAGGCATCGCCCATCTCTGCATCGGCCGTTGCCAGTGAACCATCCACTACTGCAGCCCAGGTTTGTGTGCATCAAATTCTTTTTTTTTTTAAGTCCTTTATTTCCTTTCGCCTTAAAAGACTGGTCACAGTTATTTCAATGCTTCGCCAACAACCTATCCTTTTAAATGTCCTGTTTGCTATCTATTCTCCTTTGCAAATCACCAGTCCTGTTTACATTTCCCTCTTCTGTTGATGATTTCTATATTTACACATTTTTTCTACTACATCGATGTTCCCTGTGGTGACTCGGCCTCCCTTCAGGATTCCTTAGAAAGCCCTGTTGCAGAACATCCTCAGTCCTTTGTGCCCAATACGTTGGGCTTGCGCTGTGGCGAACAATCCAGGAAAAGCAAGGCCCGAAGGAGCCATGGCCAGTGTTCGTCACAGCCCCCACAGGTACGCAGAAAAAATTTGTTCGATTCACCTTGGACGCCTCCATCACCTACCATTTGCAATGCGTGCGGTGCTTTACTTTTCAATGATGAGCCCAAAGGATTGTGCTGTGCGTTTGGGACCTTTTCTTTGGACCCATTACTCACACATCCTCTTCTTGAAGAGCTCTTCCTTCGAAAACATGATTTATCGGATCATTTTCTCACTTATATACGTACATATAACAACTCTTTCTCTTTCTCCACTTTAGGTGTCAAATATGATGTTGGTCTACAACGAAATGAACAAAATGTGTATGTATTCCGCGTGAATGGAATGATGCACCACTATATTAATTCCATATTCCCTTCTTCAGATACCCCCAAAAATCTTCAACTCTATTTTCATGATGCTGGAATTGAGCTATCAAAGCGGTTGGATGAGAATCCAAATCTTAACAAAGATCTCCTTGCCCTATTAATAAATATTACAGAATCAAATCCTTATGCACAATTTTTTAGACAGCTCCATCAAATGCCATGCTTGGATGAATATAAAATCTTTTTAAAAACATCTTCGCGCTTGGACAAACGAGTCTATAACCTTCCAACAGTTGATGAAATCTCTGCTATATGGCAAGAGGGACAATCATCTGATGCTGATTTAACTAGGGATATACAAGTTTACCCATTTACTGGTCCGCCCAAGAAAGTCTCTTATTACTCTTTTGCATATGATCCTGTTCAATACCCTTTCATCCATCCATTTGGCCAGCCTGGCTGGCAGCCGGACCTCATTAAGCGAAAGCGTGCCCCGCGTACTTCTATTGGCACCGCAACAGCTGAAAATCTTTTTGCCAGCCTACATGAACCGCTTCCTGACATGCGTCAAGAACGTATGCTCTTTAAACTCCTGCAAATTATTATATCTGCTGGATGTCTTTTCTTCATTTAATGTTGTTTGTTTAACCTTTCCTCTAGCACTCCAAAAAAGGCAAAGGCGTATGGATAAAAGCCATGTCTCAATTCGTGAATATTATTCCTATCGGATGCAGATTCGCCCATCAGATCCTGGCCTCCTGCTAAACACTGGCCGATTGTTCCAACAATATATTGTTGACCAATATATTAAAATTGAAACGCAACGCCTTGACTTTTTCAGATCAGAACAAAATAAAAAAAAACAAAGAATTGAGACGATGCAGGGAATTCAAGATGCATTCAATCTACAAGGGATAGATGATCTAAATCAAATTGGAAAACCAATTGTGCTGCCCTCTTCTTTTATT
The DNA here is from genome assembly GCA_030278955.1 of Hygrophila difformis. NCBI lineage: Eukaryota > Viridiplantae > Streptophyta > Magnoliopsida > Lamiales > Acanthaceae > Hygrophila > Hygrophila difformis. Next base: position 31,181,220 of record JAOANR010000008.1, on the reverse strand, counting down.
GGTGGTCCTCGTGATATGCACCGTCGTTATATGGATTCTATGGCGCTCGTTCAAAAGTTTGGGAAGCCTGACTTCTTCATTACCGTGACATGTAATCCTCAGTGGCCTGAAATTACGCAATATCTTTCTCATAATGAGAATTGCACTAATCGGCCAGACCTCACTTCCCGTATATTCCGTATGAAACTTCAAGAACTTCAAAATGAATTATTCAAAGAACACGTATTAGGCCATGTTTGTGCTTACTCATATGTTGTTGAATTTCAAAAAAGAGGCTTGCCCCATGCTCACATACTATTAATCATGCATCCTGAAGACAAAATGGAAGATCCATCACAATATGATGATTTCATTTCTGCTGAACTTCCTGACCCTGCTTCGCAAAAATATCTACATGATTTAGTTACCAAACATATGCTTCATGGACCTTGTGGGCCAGACAATCCAAGCAATGTTTGTATGCGAGATGGAAAATGTAAAAACCATTACCCAAAAGATTTTAATGATCTTACAACACATGCTTCTAATGGATATCCTCTATATCGCAGGCGAAATGATGGGTTGGTTGTGTTTTCGCGCAATCGATTATTGGACAATAGATGGATTGTGCCTTATAACCCATATTTACTATCAAAATTTGATTGCCATATAAATGTTGAAATATGTTCTTCCATTAAATTGGTCAAATATTTGTACAAATATGTCTACAAAGGTCATGATCGTATTGCTTTTTCTGTCCGTGCTCCTGATCAACCTGAACAAATTGATGAAATCACTGCTTTCCAGACAGGCCGGTGGGTTCCCCCCCCCCCCCCCCCCCGAGGCAGCCTGGCGTATTTTTGGGTTCCTTATGAACGAAATGCGCCCTCCTGTAATATCACTTCAACTGCATCTGCCAAATTACCAGTATACAAGTTTCTCTACAAATTCTTCAATTACAAGTATAGTACAGAACAGTGAGTCCCATCGTACAATGCTTACTGAGTTTTTTCGAAAGAATAGGGATGATTCGTTTGCGAAAGAGAAAAACCTTTTGTACAAAAATTTCCCTGAATATTTCGTATGGCATTCGAAAGACAAAACATGGTATAAAAGAAAACAAGGAATTGTGGTTGGACGTATTGTCACAGCACGCCCAAATGAAAATGAAAGATATTATCTACGAATCCTTTTACAAAATCGTCGAGGTCCTACATCATTTGATGACATTGCAACTGTTGATGGTGTCTTGTATGAAACTTTTCGAGCTGCATGTGTGGCCTTGGGTTTACTCGAAAGTGACACAGCAATCATTGATTGCCTGACTGAAGCCTCACAATTCCAACTCCCAAATTCATTCTCTCAACTCTTTGCAACACTTTTAATGTTTTGTAGTCCTTCAGAGCCTCAAAATCTTTGGAACCAATTCTTTGAATTTTGTACTACTCCACCATCACTTACTTCTAATCCTGCTCGTACATATATTGAGGTGCAGGCCGCTATGAATGTTAATAGGCATCTATCTGCAACTGGTAACACTTTGACAGACTTTGGCATTATAGTGAATAATGATCCATTGTCAAACGCAGATGAGAATATTTTTGAACATGCTGCTTCAGCTAATTCTTCAATATATGATGCTCTACCGTTACCAAATACTTTGAATGACGAACAATATCAGATTTTTCAGATTGTTGCAGAAAAGTTAGAAAAACAAATGCCTTTTGTATGTTTCATTGATGGCCCAGCTGGCACAGGAAAAACATATTTGTATAATACTATTCTTGGCTATGCCCATAGATCAAATCTAATTTCAGCTCCTGTAGCATCATCTGGTGTTGCAGCTTCTTTACTACCAAATGGACAGACTGCACATTCAAAATTTAAATTACCTTTGGATATTCTCGAGCATAAATCATGCAGCATATCAAAACAATCAAATCTAGCAGCACATTTGAGAGAAATTGCATTGATTATTTGGGATGAAATTTCTATGTCGCGTAAAGAACTTATCGAGGCATTGGATAATACATTAAGAGATATCACCGATGTTGCAGAGCCTTTTGGTGGCAAAGTTGTCATATTTGGTGGTGATTTTAGACAAATTACCCCAGTTATACCGAATGCTACAAAGGACATTTACATTGAGGCCAGCGTTGTCTCGTCAAATTTGTTCCGCGATGCTCAGAAATTCCATCTAAAAAAAAATATGCGGGCGCAAAATGACCCTACTTTTGCAACATTTCTTGATGGTATAGGGAACAATACCTGTGTCAACTCAGATAATGGTGAGGTGCAGATTCCTCGGAATAATTTAATTCCATATGAGGATGATAACATTCGTGCGTTAATTCAAAAGATATATCCTTCTGATATACTCCAGTTCCCTTCTTGTGAGAGCTTTGTTTCGCGTTCTATTCTTACAACTACAAATGAAATTGTTGACCACATTAATGCAGTTATCTTACATCAAATCCCTGGTAATATTATGACATCTATTTCAAGAAATACAACTAAAGATCCAAGTCAGCAAGCTCATTATGAAGATTTGCTTTCGACAATGACTCCTAATGGAATGCCTCCTCATATCCTTACCTTGAAGAAAGGCGTCCCAATAATGTTGTTACGAAATCTATCCCCATCAAACGGCTTGTCAAATGGAACCAGACTTATTTGCAAACATATGACAAATAATCTTCTTGAAGCTGAGATCATTACTGGCCCATGCTCTGGTACAACGTGTTTCATACCTAGAATACCCCTTATACCAAAAGAAACAAATAAAACATCGATTGAATTCACTCGGGTTCAATTCCCGGTTAAACTGTGCTTTGCAATGACAATAAATAAATCCCAGGGCCAAACACTGCAACACGTTGGTGTATTTATCAAAGAACCTGTTTTCATGCATGGCCAATTATATGTAGCTTTGTCTCGTGCACGATCATTTGATACTCTATACATAACAATTCGTCCACCTGATGAAATCATCACACAACCAAATATTTTTGTTGAATGGACCCGGAATATTGTTTATCAAGAACTTTTAGAGGCAGCAGGTGTTTCAAATTAATTGTTTAAAACGGAGTCATCACATGATGTTGCGTCTTATTCCATGTATAATTCAAATTTATATGTAGTTTAAACTTCTATAAATTATTCTATTTACATACATGCTCTAATCCAAACAACACTTTTCAAATTCAGGTACACACAAAGAGGATCTCGCACCCATTATATCCATACACAATGTATGGGACGTGCTGGTGACCGCAAAATACTCCAATATTTTTGCCATCATATCTAAATTTAATAATTGGTAAATTTTACAATAAAATTTATTTGACTAATTATAGTACATTTGTGGTTATATTTTGCAATAATATGTGATGAAACTCTTAGAAAATGCTATTCAATAATCTAGAAATCTATACTTGTGAGAACTGCAGGCCTGCTAGGTGCTTTGATAGAATTTTTATACTACTTGATTGGTTTTAAACAATTTGGATTAGAATTTTTGCCTGATTCCCAAATTTCTGTTGATCGTTAAAATCTATCTAAATGATTGGATATACCTCAAAATTGCTTGTCTTTGTTGCGTGACACTTAACATGTTTTATGATTGAATTGGGAGAATGAAAGTAAATGGTATTTGGGAAATAGAATTTGTAAGTGTTGATTATGTTATTTGGAAATAACTGCTATTGTTGGGTTTGGGACTTAATTTCTTTTCAATTACATTTTATTATTATGGCCAGTAGAGTTAGATTGCTACCATTATGTAGAATTTAGAAATTGTAGTAGGGAAATGGGTTGGAAGCCTGTAATAGTATGAAATGCTTATTCTATTTTGCTGTTCTTTGTATCATATGAACCCGATCATGTGCCATTGTCATTGTTCATTGTATAATATGAAGTCCTGCCTTTGTATAATTCTTGCCATTTCTGCTGTGTTCTTTGTTAAACTGGAATAGTAGCGATGTCTGCTTACTCCACAATGCTTTGTATATAGAAATTCCTATATGTATTTATTTTTAACCAAATCTTTCTTACTGAACACCTCCATTCATTTCTTGGTTTAATTTCAGTTATGTTTTTTCGGCCCACAGATTGTTTAATTTTGTTCTTCTGATCGTGTGGGCTTCGCTAGGGTGCGTTTTTGGTTGTGTCATTTCAGGATTCTGCATTCTTTGTTTAGTTGGAGACTTTGCCTTTGACGGATTACAACCAGGTCAGTAGAAACTTTGAATAATTTTCCCATCTTTAGTTGGGTTTTCATGTTCCCTTCGTTGGGCCTGAAATTTGGACCCCCACCTTGAGACGTCAGTTGGATATTTCTTCGCTTCTTTAAATTTTTTTTTTTGGTAAATTTGCTTTAATTCATCTCATTGTGTTGTCATTCTAGGGAATTCATTGATGTTTCTTTTTTTGTTCCAACTTCTGCTTGTTAAAGGCAAATTTATTGCATTTGCAAATCCAATGCAGGACTGAAAAAAGGTCATTGTTTTCTAAAAATAAACTCTTGAGCACTGAGATCTTTTGCTTAACACTAATTTGCAGTGTAATCTTCCTAGCAATGGGCTTACTATTCATCTTCTCATTTTCTTGTGTCAAAGGTTTCGTTACCTATCATTCCGAGGCCATTTCAGTTAATGGACAGAGGAGGATTCTCATTTTCTCGATCCATTCTCTATCCAAGGAGCACATTTCAGGTATAATGTCTCTCAAATAGAGTCTTGTTCTTTCATTACAGTTTTTACCTTTTTGTATTTATACTTTAGGATTTTTTTGTGCTATGGATGTGGCCAGGTTATATGGACTTCCTAGCCAGCAAAACCCAAACTTGGTCTCTCATCCCTTCCTCTGTACAACCAAAAACTACTTAGGTGCCACATGTTCAGTGTGTTTCGTTTCAAGAAACTGCAGAAAAGGTTTTGGGCATTCCTCCCAAACAAATCTTGGAAATGACCCCTCAGGTGCCACATTCTTCCTCTTCCATTCTTACATGACTCATAAACAATATTGTAGAGGCGAATAAACACTCTTCTTGTATCTCTTTTTGCCACATAATCTCAGGAAAAAATTGAACTATGTGAATTTCGCAATGAGGAGGTCGAAAACCAAAATTTCCAAGTCACCATAAAAAAAATTGCCTGTCTCACCCACCTACCCCAATGATATCTACATACTAGCTAAGATTGAAGATATCCAAGCCATTCAAGGTAGTTTCCCCCTACCTGAACACTTTAATTTCTAATAGAGAAAGCCTCCCTCAACACTTTGATTTCTAAACTGCATTCACACTAATATATCGAACTTACAGCTGCAATTGAAGAGCATCCACCAACACCACCACGGCTGCAAATTACTCAGGCACAACACTCTGGACTAACACCAAGTCTGAACCTACTCTCCACACATCATGCTCAGGATAGCAAAGCCTGCAAAGATCTGTTGCCTGCATTGAATGCCGAAGAAAGTGTTGCTGAAATTGTGTCACGTGATCCTACTGGTAGCCCCTCAAAAAAATCCAAGCTCGCAGGTAGAAAAGCTAAACCGAAGACACCCAAACAAGACTAGATATATGGCTGCTATGTTCACTTCCTGGGGCTGTGACACACAAAACCATATATGAATATGTGGTTTGAAGGTGTCATCTTCCCATTTTGTCTGCCATTTTGCGACTCTTTTGTCTACTATTTTGTTGTATAGCTCTATCATATATGTCGTCTCAAACCCTTTTGTCTACTATTTTGCAACTCTTTTGTCTACTATTTTGCTGTATATTTTGCTATATATTTTGCTGTCTACTATTTTGAAACCATGAATATTTCTGCATAGTAACATTTTGCTGTCTACTATTTTGCTATATAGTAACATTTTCTACTCTTACATTGCAATCTTGGTTATTAGCTTGCTTCTTGGCTTGCCTTGGTTATTGGCTTAATAATACCAATACTTTTTCTTAAATTGTTACTGTTACGCAGTACTCCCAAATTTAAGCTGTGTATTTTTTCACCTCTTCAAATAACCACTCCAACAAACTCCACCAATATCCAACATTCAAGTCGACCGCCGCCCCGCGCAGCATCGCGCGCGCTCCGCGAATTCTAGTATATATATATATAGATAGATAGATAGAAAAACGAAAAAAAGATAACCTAACGTCTAGGGAGCCAAAGCCTAGCACATTCACATCCAATTTCTCCCGAACACGATCCGGAGAAAGACCCAAGTGATAAAGAAATCCTCTGGAAATGCCCTATGTTTAGCAAGTCTATCTTCAAATAATAGAGTCTATGGTAGCCCAACATGCCCAACTACTTCATGTATACAATTTCTCTCATAGCCGCTTTGCAGCAAAATGCTACTTACTAAATTGGGGTTGCATAAGAAACACTAAATTTGGGGAATGACACTTCTAGAAATTCCTCAAAAAAACGCCTGTTAGCTGAACCAATAATTCCTCATGTCTACATTTTCGAACTCTCTAGCAGAGAAATCCCCGTCCCTAATTCCTCATGTCCCGACACCACAGGAATCTTTTCCTTTTCCTCCTCCGTGTCCCCATTGCTTCCTCTTTAGAAGGTCGAGCCCTCTTAGCATTACAGGAAGGATTTGGGTAGTTTTGGAGGCCTTCTCTCTTGGGCCATTTACAGGTGTGTGTCCATTTAACACCCATAAACATCTCCATGAATTAATTTTGATTTTTAAGGAAAAAAGAAACATCTCCATAAAAGAAAAAATTACGAAAACCATGACTGACAAGTGACACCCGTGTGTGCGGATTATTACACAATGAGAAATTGGATTCCAATTGTCCTTGGATTCCATTTTCATGTACAAAACCTCACTCACCTCACAAGTCGTCATCACCCTGCATCCAGTATTCCAATCACATCTTCCAATTTTCAATTTTTTATTATTTAGGGGAAAGTAATAAAAAGGGTCATTACAAGGAGTCTATTCCACTTTTAGGCCATTATAAGTTGAATTTCCAGAATTAAGGCATTACAAACACATGTTGAATGAAATTAAGCCATAAGGACCAATTTGAAAATTAATTAATTCCCAAAAACTTTTCCTTTCTTTCATTAAAACCCCAAGAAAGTTTGACTTTATTTACTTTAGTCCTTTGTCAATATACTTAAGTTTTCACTATATAAATGACACCCAATGCGCTTGAAAATTGGTATCAGAGCCTAGGTTTTATTGAAGAACATATTAATTATATTATTTATAATATTTTATTTCTTAATGGAGAAGATTTAATTATTTAATGGATTCAATTAATTTGAAACCCACGAGTTATTTCCAAATTTTGGAAATAAAAAATAGAAAATTCCAAAGGAATTTCTTGAACTTGTCCATGGGACAAGATATTATCAAAATCAGTTTCTTTCCTAAAAATGAGAGGAACGGATTGGAAAGAAATTGATCCGGATAGCTCTAAATTCTCACAGGACTTAAGGGAAATCCAAAAAACGATTCAAGATTATGGTAACCGGGTATTAATTATACCTGGAAAAATAGATAACTTGAATCAGTCAACAGAGGAGATCTTGAAATTATTTCAAGATCTAAAGAAAGAGATTTTGAATCTGAAATTTGACATTTCGGATATCAAGAAAAGGCAGAAGGATATTCCTGGATCTTCCAAGAATAACCAAGCCAATATTAGAGATGCATTCGGACCAGTACTAGCTTTACATCAAAAGGGTAAAGCAACTATGGTTCCAAAGCAGAAATCACAAGAAGAGCTTATGATCGATCTCCTGAAAACAGTCGAATGAGTGTTTCCAGGGCAGATCTATCAGATCTACAAGAATTAGCAGAATCATTTTCCCAACTTGGGATTATGGATCTCGTTAATGTAAAACCCAATTTAGTTCTTCAATTGGGTTATGCAGAGGAATCAGGATCCAACGTGACCCACGATGGACCGCCTGATGTCCCAATGAGAGAAAGTACAGACTTACACATAAACAGGTATCCTAAGGTGCATCTCAATGCAAGACGAAACCCAGGACGGAACCCAAGTAGAGCACCAGAATCCACACCGTGGGCTAAGACGATGTTACAACCATTAAATCCATATGGCATAACACTGAACCTCGACGTTATCGACTTCCGAAACATCGAAGACCTGATCGACGAATGGGTAGCTTCAATGAAGATTGCAGCAACCACCCTAGATCTCGATAAAGAAAACTTTGTCCGATTAATAGAGCTAAGTCTCGAAGGATCGGCGAAGCTGGGCTGGAAATAAATACTCGAAGGAGAATCCAAAAGCACAATCTGCGAAAGGTTTGGCCTCTTATTCAAAACTCATTTTGTAGGAGATGGTTATTTTGAAAAACAGAGAACAGAAAAAATCAAAGTCTATACCCAAGCACTGTTGGGTATGGAGTTAAGAAGTATTTGCGCAGTAGACGAATATATCTACTGGTTTCGTAAATACTATTTTCGGAGTGAAATGACAGCTGAAGTAGCATGTCCCATGTTCTTTGCAAAGATTGGAGAGAAATGTTGATCCAATCGTACACAGTACCCCCTGGTACAGTGGACTCAATAGCTCGAAGAATGTCCTTCTTAAAGGATAAGCTCAGAGAATGGTGTCAACAGGCAGCAGCCTAAAAGAACATCAAGAGACTAAGAGGTAAAATAAAAAGAACTCCTCTTTGCTGTGAAAATAACGATTTTCCAACAATTATAGGAGAATCAGGAGAAAAGAGGAAAAAGAAGAAGAGTCGAGGCTCATACAGTAGGAGTCTCAGAAGACCTCCATTCCGAAGAAGAAGAGCATGGTGGTCCAAGAGCAAGGCCAGATCATACAAAACTGGACAAAGAACGGGAACGACGAAGAGTTCATCCCAAGGTTCAACTAGCTCAGCAGCAAGGAGCACGGGGAGAACGACGTCCAAGAGAACATTCAGACGAGCCCATACCCGAGCCAACGAAAGTTTCAAGGACTGCAACTGTTGGAAGTGTGGAGCCAGAGGTCATATCTCACCCGATTGCCCTCAGAATCGTGAGGTACGAATGTACGAAGCCACGGAGGATATCGTGGAAGCAGTCTACCATGGAAAGCTGGTACCAGTCTATCAGTTTGAGGACATCCCCTCGGATGAAAGCATCTATGAGGAAGAATTAGAAGTGACTCGGACTCATATTCAGATGGATCTTCAACCGAATCTGACTGAAAAAGACAGGATTCAGACCACTGAAAACCTGTTTGGATTCTTTTCAAGGATGACGATCTCGAATCGAACCATGGAAAGAATAATGCGACAAGATTCTAACCTCAGCCCATATGACGGATTCAGAATTGGCGGGATTGGACGAGTTCTTAACCAGATGGGACTCAACCAGAGAAGACATAACATCATCTACAAGGTAAGTGCAGGTGAGTTTGCAATTCCTATGGAACTTACTTGTAATGTTATGGATATGCAATTAATTCCTAAAGAAGAAATTTTTGAGGAATTAAGCAGAATGAAGGAGGAAATCGTCATTACTATGAAATGGATCCACATAGGAGCCATTGAAGTAGTAATTAAGGCAACCTTCAAAGAAGGCATTGATTCTGAATTACATCTATCAGTCACTGATAGAAGAATCAATAACCTTAGAGATGGTCTTCTTGGAACTATGGTAGGAAATTTATATGCTGGAAAGTTAATGTTTGACATACATCCCAGAATTTCCTATAACTTAGCTGACCAAGATTTTAGTAGAGTTCAAACCCTTCATCAGGATTTTAAAAGAAAAGATCTGATGAAAGAAGGGAACAGGCCATATTCTATAACTTATAGAATCTCTTATGCACTTTCCAATAGTCATCATTCTTACTTATTTCTCAGGAAAGAATATATAGAAATTCCTAGAATTTTCAAAGAATTTTCTAAAGTCATGACTCCAAATCCTACCCAGATTCCAAGGTTAGGAGGAGTAGACATACAAATAAGAGATCATCCAATTCTAGACAGATCAACGAGTGCTAGAATTGAGTACGCAAGCCGTATGTCTTTTTCGGAAGACAGAATTATGGCATATAAAGGGAAGGAGTTCATCAAAGATCTAACTCCTCAATCCATTTGGGGTAGATAATATAAAGATAAAATGCCCTGAAGGATGGAAAGAAATACGAGTAATATTCGACATCACTGAAAAGATTAACCGTTTTCCATGTGATGACTTATACTACTTGCAGCAGCCATCAATTGGAACCTATGAAGGAACAATTGAAATTGTAGGACACGAAATCAGAGTCTTAGGCATCGCCGGAAAAGACAATGGGGTTATGATTTTGGGATTAAGTTTTCTCGAAAATCATAAACCATGGGTAAGAAAGGATAATGGTATAGAATTTAATCTGAAGGGTCACACCATCAGAATTAAATGACAAGTCCATTCTCCATTTATATCTCAGTAGGGATAATATATGAAGAATATAAGTCAGAATATTTCGCAGCTTATATTGATTCAAGATCAGGTATTTGCACGGCAAAACCAGGAGATTTCCCTAGCGAAGCTATGGAATCATTATCCATTATTGCAGGAAGAGATTTTTCCCAAAAAATCTTAGTACTAAATAAGGGTATTCGACAAGCCAATATCATGATTGGAGGAGCATTTGGTACACCTTGGTATAAGGTAAAAACGCCTCCTATTTACTTTCATGACACAGGAGCGGATATTTTGTTAGGAAATAATTTTATACAATTCTTTACAAAATATGTTAAAGATAACAAAAGAAATTTGTTAATATTTACCACAAGTTGTGGAAATGAGATACAGGTGTTGCGCAGGGAAAAGACATTCAACAGGTTAATGCCTATATTATTTCGCAGCAAACGTGGTGATAATGATGCCAAACTAACCCATCCAAAAATGCAGGATAAAAGAAAGTTTGGTAAGGCTTTGCTGTCTTTTAGACAGCAAGGATTTGATGAAGCTTCTATTGAGGAAATTATAAACCTCAAAGAAGCAATGCAGGAAATGAAGTCATTAAATTAACTTCATTAGACATTGATGGGGAAACTAAATTGTCCCTCGAAAATGTTAAAAGACTTATCCAGAGAAACTTTAACGATGATCCTCTGGCATGGTGGGATAAAAACAAGATCGAAGCTACTCTACAGGTAAAAGAACAATATAAATATGAGTATGTTCGATACAAACCCATCTTAATGAATATGCAGGATAAGAAAGATATGCAGCAAATTATCAAGGAGCATATTGATCTTAAACTCATCGAGCCTGGAGTCTCAGCTTATAGTAGCCCTGGATTCTTGGTAAGAAACCACGGTGAAATAAAGAGAGGTAAACCCAGGTTGGTAATAAACTATCAAGGTATTAAAAAAATAATACAGTTTGATGGTTATTACATTCCGAGTAGAGAACACTTAAATGATTGCATCAAAGGTGCTAAAGTGTTTTCTAAATTTGATTGCAAATCTGGTTTCTATCAGATTAAGATGGAGAATGAGTTGAAGAAATTCACAGCATTCTCCACCCCACAAAGGCAATATATTTGGAATGTTATGTCAATGGGGCTTTCTAATGCCCCTCAGATATTCCAAAGAAAGATGGATAATCTATTCAAGGATTATCTAGAGTTTATGTTCGTCTACATAGATGACATTCTGATTGCATCTCGAAATATTAAAGAGCATATTAAACATCTTGAAATATTTTCTGATGCATGTCACAGGGAAAGGTCTAGTTCTCTCTGAGAAAAAGGCCACTATCGCTGCTAACAAAATTGAATTCTTAGGAGTTCAAATTGATGAAGCAGGAATAGAGTTACAGGAACACATTGTGAAGAAAATCTGCAATTTTCCTGATATATTAAAAGACAAGAAACAACTTCAGAGTTTCTTAGGAGTTGTAAATTTTGCGGGTATATTTATTAAAGACCTTGCAAAATATAGAAAGGATTTTAGACCACTCCTGAAAGAGACTGAAAGCTCTAGATGGAAATGGGAAGAAATCCATACCAAGAGAATTCGTGAACTAAAGCAAGTCTGCAATAGCTTGCCAAAACTCGCGATACCTCAGGATGAGGATGAGCTGGTAGTCTACACAGACGCCAATGATGTTCGATGGGCAGGAGTGCTCATGAGAAAAACAACTGCGGGTCAAGAACCTTGTAGATACATAGGAGTGTTGTTCACTGAACAACAAGCCAGACTTTGGCATATTAACGAGAAGGAATTCTTTGCAGTATGGACAACATTTAAAAAATGACCTTTATTCTTACTTGCAAAGAAATTTGTATTAAAAGTTGATAATACTAATGTTAGGGCTTTTTTAAAAAATAAACTTGAATCAAAAATTGAAAAAACTCGTATTATCAGATGGCAAGCTGAATGTCAATATTATACTTATGATATTGATGTTATAAAATCTCATGAAAATGTTCTTGCAGATTTCTTGACGAGAGATGGAAGCATTTGAAGCTGATTCCATCATTACGAGATTCAGGCACCTCAGAGAAAACCTAGAGTTGCTATCGAAACATTTTGGACAGCTCGAGATCAATGCACGAGCAGCTGGCCAAATACAACAGAGCGATGTGGACATGGTCCGCAACAATATACGAACCTCCCATATAGCAATGACAGCACTATGGGAAACAGTATTAGAGCCAATTAGGAAAGCGTCAGCTTCCCTGGTAAACAAAGAGAAATGTGCCCAAAAAGCTAAAGTGGTCACATATGAAGAAGCAGATTCAAGCACTGCTTCAAAGGAACCATTGTCGGATACCGACAAAAATGTTGAGCAAGAGGAAAGTCACATTTCCGAAAGTTCAAGTCAACCCACTGCCTCTGGGGTGAAAGAGGAAGAAATTAACCTTAGGCCAATGACAGGCACCTCTAAGGTTAATTCAGACGAGAAGGTCCTATCTACTGCCTGGCTGGACTACCAAGGAAAATGGGAACAACTGGTTTCCAAAAAGGGAATTAACCCTAGAAAAACAGTAATCGAGACATCCGTGAGATACAACAGGGTATGGATGCTCGAAGGATCGAAACCAGAAGAGGTTCGAAAGTGGTATGACTTTGGAGCATTAACATCTGTTCATACTACATCACCAGGGTTTCCGGAAATCGAAAAACTTCCGGGATGGATAAGTAGTGCGGTGCACGAATCATGGCAGAACAACCCGCACCTGCAAAGAGGAGATATTCTGGAGCTTAAGTTCATTTCAGCGGCACCAGAGATAGTCGGAAAAGGTTCTTATCCGGTCTTCCAATTTATTAAATTACAGAGACCTGATATGATTGCCTTCAACAGAGTTAAGTCTATGGATGAGAAGGCACCATTGGTATCTTCAATCAGCGAAGATGAAATCTCCACGCGACGAGCATGGGGATTCTGGGTCTGTCTCACCGAGATGGAAAAGGTTAAATATCCGTTTAAAATATTCTCAAACAATTTAAATGGATCGTTCCTGGTTAATTCTTTAACAGGGAAAAGCACAGAGTTTGCGGAAACCTCATTCGAAAAGAAGAGGTTACTCATCTGGGAAAACAAGTTGCCAGCAACCGAGTCTACCAGAAAAAGGCATGCAACATGATGCATGTTGGCCAATGGGATAACCACATTTGCCCATATTGTGCAGAACAGGAGAAACCCCTATTCGGTACAAAGATTCGGGTAACCCAGAAAAAATCCAGACCCGAACAGGACAAAGGGAAGAAACGTCCAAAAAACTTTCACAAGCCAAAGTAAGATTAGCTGGATGTAAAAGAAAGAGAGGTGTCGGCAACACTCATAATTAAAAGCCGACAAAGAAGGGCAGAGTAGTTGGCAGAAAGTGGCCGACAAGAGAAGGTGGAAAGTTGACAAAAAGCAACCTAACGCAATAATTCAAAAAAGGACAATAATGTAGCCGGTGGAAATTAAGGCCAAGTGACGAACGCAGTGACGTCACAAGGATTTAGAGGAAGATTGGAATCCGGGGCTGAAGTCCGCGGGCGCCTATAAATAAAGAAGTTTGAAGCAGATGGAAGGCATCGAAAATTCCTCCCAACTCTTCAAAATATTTGTAATATTTCTCTTTCTGCATATTTCCTTTCGAGTCTGTATAAGTATGGGGTATTTCCCCAAGAGTCTTGTATCCTTCATGAGGAACTAAGTGTCTGTCTCTCCGTTAGGGGAAATTATGTTTAAATAATATTTTCAATATTTCCTCAGTAAAATCCAGGCTTCCAAATATCCCAAATATCCCGATAATATAATTAAAACCCTTTTTTCATATCTTGATACATCCTAAGGTAGGAAACGAAATAGGACTGTGCTGTTTGTTGCTGAAGGAGCCAAGAATCGGTGAACCATCGGTCGCGGCTGCGTGGTTGGAGGAAGTCCGTAAAATCCCGGAACTTAGGAAACCCGGCAGCAAGGCGGTCAAAGCCAAGGTATGAAGCTTAGTGCTTAATTTAATTATCGGAAGCATGATGGGCTGATATTGGACTAATGGTAATGAAGAAACTAAAATCTGGGGTCAAAATGAAATAAAGTAAAAGTTGGTAGGGTTAATTGAAGTTTGAAAAAGTCAAAATAGTCTAAATGGCCTTAATTTGGTCAAAGATGGTTTTTAATGGTCTAAAATTGGAAATTGATTTCATAATGGCCCAAATGTGGAAATGGTGCCTTGTAATTAGGGGTGAAAGTGGGGCGGATATTATCCGCCCGATCCGATGCCGTATTCGACTATATTCGAATCCGAATTCGAATTTTTATATCCGGCGGATACGGGACAGGATATGGGATTGTAAATATCCGCCCGTATCCGAAAAAATATAATACGGATATTATCCGTATTTTCTATCCGAATATCCGAAAATTTATATATATTTTTATATGTATAATATAATATATTATATTAACTATAAAATAAATAAGTAATACTATATGTGTAAATATAATCAAAAGCTTGAAAGCCATATGTAATTTATTAAATCAAATCATATCAATCAACTCAACTACATCATTAGGTTATTTGCATCAAAACTGTAGTATGTAACATCTTGTAGTGATATTATTTAGATGTTTTGAACGAAATAACTAACGATCTTGGAAAATTTAAAAATTTAGTTTAGCTTACATAGTAGTATATTCCGATTTCACTTAAAAAATTATAAAAAAAATTAATTTTAGTAATTATAAGATTATCCGAGCTAAAATCCGAATCCGTCTCGTATCTGTTTCCCGAAATATTCGAATTCGTATTTGTATCCGGCCTATTCGTATCCGATTCCATATTCGACAAAAAAATATGGGATAGGATACGAGATGAGTACTATCCGCCCGTATCTGTCCCGTTTTCACCCCTACTTGTAATGGCATAAAAAATTCATTTCCTCTATGTTCAAAGTAATGGTAAGATTTACTACTAATTTTTAATGAAATGGGGAGAAAATTAAAGGGCGTTGTCCTGTGACAGCACCGGCGGTGCCTATCCCTACTCCCTTTGGGTGTTGTGATTCCTCCGGTCCTAGTCTTCGACGTACTATTTTGTTTCCAGCCATTATTTTTTGCAGGAATAAGAATACTGCATTGGCTTTTAAGAAAGGAGAACACAATGGGTTTTTTCTTGGCACTTTTCAATAATACTACTATATTGTGTCTAAAAAAACAAACCAAATGATGCAAATTAATGAGTTATTGGCTTCGTTTTGGATACAATGTTATGGGGGCGTTTGGTTCGGGACGTGAGATTTCTAGTGGGAATCTTGACTAAGGTAACATTTCCTCATTTGGTTGGAGGGATGTTTCCGCTGAGAATCTAAGATTACCATCATGATGGGAATGTTGGGATTTTTTTTTGGGAATAAAAAATATAGGTAATCTTAGATTACTAGAAATCTTTAGATGTATTTTATATTAAATTTAAAAAACAAAAACAAAAAAGTGGCTAGTCTTACTATCAATTTTCTAACTTCTTTAGGCTGATCAATGAAAAAAAAGAAAAAGAATTTGGCTAGTTTAAAAGGTAAACTTTTTGTTTGTTTATTTTTTCTTTGGCCAAGAGTCAATTAGGTGCCCAATTAATCTCTTATCTTATTTGTCTATCTCAAGTCAAAAATCAAAAACTTATAATCCTGAACCATCAAATGATTTATTAATTTGCCAAATTCCACGATCAAAATAACCCTCCAATCATTCATTAATTCAATCTAGGTTTTTTCAGGAAATAAGGGGAGGTTCTAAAAAGGGAGGCGATGCAAGTTTTCAGGAAGTTAGAAACAGAATGCAAAATTCCTAAGGAAGCTAGTGGCTCTTTCATTGTTTTAATTCCTAAGGTGGAATGTCTAGTGGAGTTTAACGAGTTCTGACCAATCTCATTGGTTGGTAGTATTTACAAAATAATCACAAAAGTTTTGGCCAGACAGTTACTAGAAGTGATTAATGGCTTGGTGGGATCATCGCAAATGGCCTTCATAAAAGGGAGACAGATTCTTGATAGTGCTCTAATTGCTGCCGAAGTTATTCAAACGACTGAGACGGCCGGGCGTAGGGGTTTTGTCATAAAATTGGATTTCGCCAAAGCCTATGACAATGTGTCGTGGGAGGCTTTGTTTCGAGTGTTGGAGGTGATGGACTTTGGAGACAAATGGGAGAAATGGGTTAAGGAATGTATTTCCTCGGCGTCTGCAACTGTCATAATTAATGGTTCCCCACGAAGTTTTTCGAATTGCAAAGAGGGCTACAATAAGGGGATCATCTCTCCCCTTATTTATTCGTTTTAGTGGCTGAGATATTAAACAGATTAATGAGCAAGGCGGTCGAGCTAGGGCTATATGAGGGACTGTGCTCGGGTGCGGATGGCCTGGTCATTTCTCATCTCCAATATGCTGATGATACAATATTATTTTGCAACGGAGAACTCCATCTTGTGATATTAATCAAGCATATACTACTGTGTTTGACATTAGCAACATGACTTAGAATAAATTTTGGGAAATCTAGTCTTGTGGGTATTAATTGCTCTAATGAGTTGGAAAGTGAGGCTGCAAAAATATTGGAATGCAGGGTAGGGAGTTGGCCATTGAAATACTTCGGTATACCGATAGGGGAGTTGCAATAGCACAATGCTATGGCAACCACTTTTAGATAAGGTTGAGAGAAGATTGGCCGGTTGGAAAGGAAGTTTGTTGTCCCAAGCGGGTAGGTTGTGCCTTATTAAAGCTGTCATGAGCAATCTGCCAATTTATTATTTATCGATTTTCAAAGTCCCTAAGACGGTGGCAGATCGTTTGGAGATGTTAAAAAGTTGTTTTTTTTGGAATGAATGGGAGGGAGCTCGAAAGTTGCATATAATTGGATTTATGTCGTCACAAGGAAGATGGTGGCCTAGGCATATGGTAGACTCACAGATTTAACGCAGCACTCCTCCTTAAATGGAGATGGCGGTTTGATCAAGATCGAGCCTTGTGGAAGGAAGTGATCGACGTGAAGTATTATGGGCGTGCTTCCCCCCTAATTTCGGAAATAAAGATTGGGCAATCCCTATGGAGTAAAATCTGCAGTGCATGGGACTATCCGAACGTGGTGGATCATGGGGGTGGATTCAAAATTTTAGTAGGAGAGTGGCTTTCCAATTCTGGCAGGATTCTTGGGTAGTGGAAGGGAGATCATTGTGAGAGATGTTTCCCAGAATTTTCGTGCTAGCAACAAACCAAGAAGGGAAGATTGAGGAGTTCTGTAAATGGGTGGGATTGAAATGGGAATGGTGTATACGATTGCGTAGACCATTGTTTGATTGGGAGAAGGAGGTTTGGGACAATATGATGACGGTGTTAAGGGGGAATAAAATGAACAGATTTCTGGGAGATAGGGTTGTTTGGCTTAAAGAAACTAATGGAAAGTTCTCTTCAAGATCTTGCTGGCCTAGGATGGAAGTTGGGGAAGGGACAGGGCAGGCTTGACTATGGAAACAATTGTGGAAAATTAAATGTCCGATGAAAGTGAGAATTTTGGTGTGGAAGATATTACACAATGCATTTCCGGTTAGAGAATTATTGAGCAACAGGGGCTGTCTTAATGGTGGAAGTATTCGCTTTGTGAGAAAGAGGATGAATCGGTGGATCACCTTTTTTGTACGTGTGAACTTGCAAGTATATTATGGATCCAAGGTCAGTATTGGTTCGGTGTGATGGGGGCTACTCCAGGGAGAGCTGAACAACTATTCTCTTGGTGGATGAGCATGCCCTTGAAACCGCATATTAAAGAATGTTGGCTGCTACTGGGTATGGCAATATGCTGGATGGTGTGGAAGAATCAAAACACTGTTGTATTCAGAGGTCAGCGAGTGTGTATTGGGGCGACGTTTGATGAACTCAAGTGGCGTGTGTGCTCCTGGTGGAAGTTGGTAAGGAATCAGACGGTTGGCAGTGTGCAGGGCTTGGGAATAAGCTTTCCCGAAGGTATATTACAGCATCGGACGCCGAGTCCCAAAATGATCCGGAGAGGCTTGGTTTGGGAAAGACCAGAATCAGGTTGGTGGAAGATTAATACGGACGGTTCTTCAATGGGGAATCGGGGGCCGGCTGGAGTCGGGGGGTGATTAGAAACGACGAGGGAGAAGTCATCTTTACATTGTCCGACTCCATTGGGTGCACAGACTCTACAGAAGTGGAAGGGATGGCCATTTGTCGAGTTTGCAGGGCAATATTACGCGATCAAGGTTTTCCACTCCCAAAACTGTTTTTCGAATGCGATTATCAAAACATCGTTGGATGATTAAAAATTCTAAATACGATCCCTCGGCGCTTCCATGAACACATTGGCTCGATAGCGGTTGTTATAAATCACGCATGCTATGTCAGATTCCAACATATCTTGAGAGAGCGAAATGAGCTAGCCGATCAATGGGCAAGACGTGGTGCAACGGGGGGAAGGTAAGGTTGAGGATTGGGTCTAAATGTTTGTTCTCCGTGGGCTGCTGCATCGGTGGCTCTACTCAGTTGTCTTCTTTTTGTTGCATGTGTCTTATTCTGTTGGCCACTTTATTGTTACATTGCTGTATTTGAACAGATGCCATGCAAGGTGAGCGATGATGTTTGTTTATACTCCCTCCGTCCCAGCTGACATGTCTTATTTGACTTTTTGACACTGTTCATTGTTCAACTTTGACTCATTTTATTGCAAGTATATGTTTGAAAAAAATAATCGAGTCTGGTCTTGTTAGAATCGTATAATCATGTAGTTTTAGAATATATATTTTACATAATTTTTTATTCTACATATTTTGAGATATTAACAGTTAAAAAAGTGCATTGAATTGTGTGCAAAAGTCAAACAAGACAAGTTAAATGGGACGGGGAGTATTTAATAAAATCCACATTTTCCTAATAATAATAATAATAATAATAATAATAATAATAATAATAATAATAATACCACAAAATGCTCGAACATCTTTTAAAAACAATACAAAAAAGTTAGGTGTTTGATAATATTTTAAGTGTCGCTGAAAAAGGAATAGAAAGAAAAATAAGTCACAAAGAGAGTCGGAAAACCTAAGTTTTGCGGCTATTGATGCTTTTAGCAATGCTTTATAATGTATCGCTATAAGGAAATATTGTTGTGAAAATTAGCTTGAATTGTTTAGAATGCATAAATATACCTAATGGTAAAGATGAATTTTGAGAGTGAATTGGAACCAGGGGCGGATGCATTAAGGGAGTAATGGTAGCACATGACACCACTCAAATTGATAAAATTGTTATTTTAAGTTAGAAAAAAATTAGATTTAACATGATTTTATTTGGTGCAACCATTGAATTTTTGTAGTGATACCACTATAATCAATTATAACTTAGTTTTTTTCTATAGTTTTTTAATTTTTACTACCATCCTTAATTTCAATATAGTTTCCATCACTTTTGTGATACTACTGAAAAAAATTTCTGAATTCGCCGCTGATTGGAACCTAAATAAAACACCATGATCATAGCTGATGACTGGCAATTAAGAGTCAAAAAATTGGTAATATTGTGTAGTGATAAATGCTAGTATGAATGTAATTGGGTTGGCAAATTCCGACATTTGAATTTGTATTGGCACGAATGTAAAATTCGAACAAAATGGCACAATTCATGTATAAAAAAAAAAAAAAAAAAAAAAAAAAAGCATTAAAGTAAAAGATTGGCAGCCACATGTTGCAATGCAACATCTTCAAAGCGGGTTTTGGTGAGGCTCATGTACTCAACAACATCCTAAGTGTTGATAGATTTATGTTTTATACTACTCCCTCCTCCTCCTTCTTCTTCTTCTCTCTTCTTTTTTTTTTTTTTTTTAAAAAATTATTGTTATGGACCAACCTAGTACGCAGTCCAATACACATTTTAAATTCTTAATAATTCAAGTCCGGTATAAGTAAAAATTCTAAAAGTTTAATATTTAAAAGCTATTAGAAGAGATGAATCTAACAAGATCTCACTAATTTTAACTTGTATAACTATTACAATACTTTAAGTTAAAATATGTGGGTCAATAGTAACAAAACACTCAATGGTGTAAAAAAACGGACGGAGTATAATTTATAATGCTATACCATTATTATTACTACAAATTAGTGTGTTTAGAATAGGTTATTATTAACTAGTGTAAGGAAATGAGGAAGACAAACTCCAAGCATTTTGGATTGAGACTTATTTTAGTGGTCAAATTCCCTGTCTTTCAATTTATAAGTTGGGGTTCGATTCCCAACACAGTCTTTATCTCTCCTTTTTATCAATTTGCAATTTGTATGGCATAGCCCCTCACCACCATTTTCTAACATGTATAGGTTAGGGGTGTAAATGAGATTGATAGGCTCGTAAATTGTTCGGGCTCGACTCGATCAAAGCTCGACTCGAATTCGAGATCGGCTCGAATATTAATGAGCTCAAGCCGAGCTAACCAATATGCGGATCGAAAACTCGATAATAGGCTCGAATATTATATATATATATATATATATTATTTCTTTCTTAAAAATATAGTATATTTTATTTCTTAATAAAGTTGAGGAAGTCCAGGAGTATATTTTCTATCTTAAGATGATGAGGAAGTCCAACAGTAGATTCACTCCCCCTTTTATTTAATAATATAATACATTGTATTTTATTAGGGTTAAGACTAAATCAAAAAAAACTAAAGCTCTATCTTCTTCCAAATTGGGACTATTAGCAGAAACTATAAATAGGTATATTTCTATAGAACTCCATCTTTCAAGTTTTTTAGCTCATTATTCAATAATTTAAAATTTTTTAGTATTGAGTCCAATGTGGCTTGGGAATACCCGGTAATTTTAAAAAAATAAAATTTATGTCGAGCTTTTTTGCCCTTCGAGCCGAGCTCGAGTTTCAATATATTGTGTCGAGCTCGAGCCGAGCTCAATTTTTAAAGATCGACGAGCTTCGAGCTCGAGTCGAGCCGAACTTATACTTAACCAAGCCGAGCCGAGCTATACCATGCTCAAGCCCCACTCGCCTCGGCTCGTTTTCACCCGAGTATAGGCTGTTCAGAATAAAATAAAAATAAAAATAAAAAAAAACCCAAGCGCTTACAAGGATTCTCGTTTGTGGGAAAGAGAATAATTCCGTGGGCCAATTTATATTTACTACTAGTCCCTACTAAATTGTTTCTGAAATTTAATTGGTGTTGTCTACTTGTCTTCACTTGATACGACATTTTATACAAGTAGTATTATACAATTGCATGGCCAATCAAGTAGTCCCATACAAACATAAATTAAGTGTTGTATCCTGCAAGAGATCATCTCCACAGAATCCTTTGATGGGGGTGACTTGTGGTAGCTGGTAGGAATATCAATTAATAATAGATTATATTCATACCCAAAAACCCAAAAAATAAAAATAAAAATTGACCCATGACTAAACTAATCTCTCTCTATCATAGTAGTACTTTGTTAGACCATCTCCAATGCAACGCCAAAATTGGCGTTGCACGCAAAATTGGAGATTGCGGGCGCTCCAATGCGCCCGCAAAATTGGCGGCTGGGAACGCCATTTTTGGCGTTCCCCAACAGTGCACCGCAATTTATTGCGGTGCACTGTTCATGCCGGCATTTTTTTTCTCTTTTCTTTATGTTTTATTTACTTTATTATTTGATTTTTTTATTTTTGTTTTATTTTTTTGTAAAATATTTTTTATTTTTTCTTGAATTAAATTAAATATTAAGAAAATAATTTTAATATGATAATTATTAATGACTTAATGTACATAAATATAAATACAAAGTAATTATTATTTTTAATTAAATTATATAAATATAAAAATTTAATATATTATATATATTTAAAATATGTATTAATATAATTGATAGATGTAATATTATATGAATAGTAAAGGGAATCAAAATGGAATATTCTATTGTAGAGGGAAATTTAGAGTTGTGGGTTGGAGAGGGATAGTGGAAAACTGTAAATCTAACTGTAAAATAGAGATAGTGTAACTGTAAAATAGAGGTGTGGGTTGGAGATGGCCTTATACCCAAACTCGCAATAATAAATTAATTGGGGTATAAGTCAAGTATGGTTAGGGGTATCAATTTTGGACACGACCCGAAAAAACGAACCCGAACGGCATGAAAAATGTCAGGTTTGGGTTTAGTCATTTTTTATTTTTCCCAAATCAAATCGACCTGAAATCCGACCTGAAATATTATACCACCTGCTCAATCTGACACGGACACGACTTGAAACATGAAATCGTGTCAATTTTGGCCATAACCCGAAAAAACGAACCCGAACGACACGAAATATTTCAGTTTGGATTTAGTCAGTTTGGATTTTTCCCAAATCAGGTCGACCCGAAAACCGACCTAAAATATTATGCAACCTGATCAACCTGATACGAACACGACTCGAAACCTGAAATTAACACCCTAAATATGGGTAACCCATACTGCACTTAATTAGAGGTGGTGTGTGGAATATTTTCCAACACAACCCGCAGTGTACGGTCCAAGTAATAAGCCGGTGAAACCGGGTCGAATCCTCAGGGAACAATGAATTGCTATAATTTATTAAATTCAAGTAGCGAAGAAAATTAAAATGCGAATAGAATTGGGTTATCTAAATTCCTAAATTGCAATTAATTAAAAGAAATCAATAAAAATTTCATTCAATGGACAAGAGAGAGAATTGATTTATGCACTAGATGATGAATGGAGATCCCTAGATCTTACAATTGTTGACAAACTTTGCAATTGCATATAAAAATCCAATTTTTAATTAATTAATATGCCTACTTAGAATTATCACAATTTAGAAACCTCTCGGTTTTAATGACATGCAATTCCTCTGGCTAGTGATTATCCTAAGTTTGGTTCTAACAATTTTGGCTCTTTTTCAAGTTACCAATTATTAGAATTAATTTGTTCAATTATTTTTGTTTAAGTATTTTTCAACCACTTAAACAATATAAAGCCCTAGTTCAGATCTCCTTTCGGTCTCACAAAACACCCATAAGAATTGAACAAATTAACATATAATTAACGAAATTCATAAAGCAAAAGCAAACATCAACAATGTCAAGATCTAGGTTTCCCCAAGCGATGGGATTAGCCTAGCATAATGTCACAAAAACGCAAAATAATAATAAAAGAAAACATAGTCTGTAACACTAATGGTGAAGAAGTCCGATGTAGATCTCCACTGGATCGCCTTCAACTTGCTCTTCTTGTCTCCCAGATGAATGATGAAAAGATATGAATTCTGATTAATTGAATGATTTTTTTTCCGGAACCCTGAACTGGCTTGGAGACGTTTTATTTATAGGCTGGATAGCAGAAGATATGAATCCTTCAGAAGATACACGAGAGCATCAGAAAATCAGCCCAAGATTTGGGCCACTTCGGGAACCGCGCGGTCGTGCCGCGGTTCCTCCCAGACCGCGCGCCTAGCGCGCGGCGGTCCTCCGTCGTGCGCTCGGTTGCGCGGTCGATTCACTGTGCGATCCTTCTTCCGTCTTCTGTTTTCCGAGTTTTTGAGCTCCAATTGACTTCTTTTTGGTCCTTTTTCCTTTGGCTTGCTAAAAACACCTAAAATCATGCAATCTCACCACAAAATTCATTAAAATGCATAAAGTCATGAATGAGATCACAATTAATCATTTTCACACAAAATCATTGTTTTTAGCAATTAATTCCACATTTTCCATAAATTAAGCCTTTAACTTATCACCTAATCACAAGGAAATACCGCACTCTGTGCAAGGTATCAACATCCTCACACTAAGTCTTGTTCGTCCCCGAACATGGTAAAACTAAGACCTAGCAATGTCCAACACACATAATAGCCACCAAAATGTCTAAAAGTCGAACTCCGACCAATCACAAACTCAAGCAGATGTCAAAACCAAATTCTCATTCGTCCCCTCAATACCAACACTTCCACTTAGCTCAACCCTCACCAAGATCGCATAAGGAAATATATATATGTGTATGAAGTGCTCTCATATATGATCAGGGTAAAAAAAAAATCACTCAATACCAAGGCAATGCAAGTATCAGTATAAATTTGTAACACAATCACATAATCACCAACTTATGATTTCTCATAAGGAATCAATACGTCTTTAAAGTGGTTGTAACGGGGCTAGGGTCATGAGGTAGGAAAATATGGATAAAGTAGGGTAATAAAAGTGGAACAAGTTCTTCAACCGCCAATACTTCTCCAAAAAAAATAATCCCACACATCCAAATATGACAAATATGATGCCCCCATAACAACACATCAAGAACTCAACTCAATCCATAAAATGTAGTAGTATGTGCCCAACATAAATTGCTATTGTATTTTTTCTCTCTTTTTTTCTTTTCCTTTTTTTTTTTGGTGGATTTACATAACTCTACAGTTTTATTTAGAGGAATCCCAATATCCAAATAGTGCAGACGGAACTTCAACTCTTGTTGTTCTTGACTTAGAGTGTAAACTCTTTGTCAGCGGAACAACTGTGTAAGCTATATAAATCCACTTTTCTTCTTTTTTTTTCTTTTTTTTTCTCTTTTTTTTTTCAACAATAGCAAAATGTAGGCACTATACTCTTCTCAAGAAAATTCCTTCCTATTCTTCCATCTCTTTCAAATAATTTTTCTTCGAAGGCTCCCCCAAAAATTACCACATGCCAAATGTACCACTAAAAAAAACAATACTTGTTCCACGGGTTAAAATTCTGAAGGCTTATAAAAATGCGTGGCTAGTGAGAAAATATAGTGGGTTATCAAAGAAACAGGCTAATAGGCTCAGAGGGGCTTCCCTAAAGGTAAATATGTGAAAGGTAGGAAGTGTTTAGGCCAAGAGCTTCTAGGTGCCTATATCATATTCCTCATCAAAACCCCAGTAGTAATCACATGCATTATTATCACAGATAAATAATTCTACAAGCATGCATGGATCACACAATCAAGAAAAAGTAAGGCCAAAATTCTCACCCAAGGGCTTTTTGGTTGAACCTAATGGTTATGTAGCATGAGGGGACTCATTTAAACTCAATTAATCCATCTACTCTCATAAGTTTTCAATCAAGTTCAACTCCTAGACAAAAATACAACTACTAGTGGTGACGTGCAGTGAGCAATGTATCATGAACTTGGGGTATCCCCCATCCTCACACTAAAGATTGGCATTGTCCTCAATGACTAAGCAAATAACCAAGGCACACATATCAATCACAGAATCCATCACAGTGATACTACATGACACTAATAAAAATCAACATAACATGCATAGGGTCATAAGATAAGAGATCCAGAATAGAACATAATACAACCCCAAATAAAAGCATACTCAAGAAACTACGCCTAAAAACTCCTCATACAAATAAATTCCACATCCTAAACATAGACTCCAAATAAAAATAAAAATAAAAATAAAAATAAAAATAAAAATAAAAATAAACTAAAAAAAATAAAAAGAAAGAAAGAAAAACCGTAGTATCACTGATCCGGTGGTGGAAAATGTGGTGGAAAATGGCCACGCATGTACTCGTCCATGCCGCGCATGTAGGCATGCATCTCATCCATGCGGGTGTCCAGTCGCGTGAACCGAGCGGCCATGTCCACTCGCATGCCCTGCATCATGTGCATCATAGCGGCCATATCCTGTCCATGTGGAGCCGGTGGATCAACTGCGGGAGGAGGTGGTGGTGGAGCCGGCTGTGGAATCACAATGATCAATCCATCATCCTCTGGCTCCGGCTGAAGCACAGCCGGAGGTGCGCCATGTCGCAACGCGGTCCGTCTCGCAGGGTATCCCGCTATCTGATAGTGCGCTCCGGGATCCAACAGGTAACGATCCCCAGAAGCATCAATCCCACGGGCTAAACAGATGTCACGAATGAGATGCACATGGGTGATCTGGTGAGACTGTTGACCTCGAGAAAGCTCCCGCAAATTGGCCTCTACAAAGGCCCCTAAATTCACTCTATCGCCTCGGACGATAAAGTGAATGATGTCGTAAATCCACTGCACTAATACGTGAGACCTAGTAATCGGATGGACACGTCCTAGCCATAAATGTGCTAGAACACGCCATACCGAATCCATGGTCCTCAGGCGCAACTCATGCTGATGATCCAACTCCAGTGCTCGGTCAGTGCATAGAGCTCGAAAATCAGGGACTGGTCCTCTCTGCTCATATGGAAACTCGGTCACCCCCTCATCGGGCATACCATAATGAGCATTAATTGCTCTAGCACTAAAATCAACCCAGCGACCGCGCACTCGAACTCGGGATAAATCTGTGTCCTCGCCCACACCTCCGATGTTGGCTATGACCTCCATGGCTAGATATCCTGAAGCCCGACCCGAAGGCTGAACTACAAATCTAGTCCACCCCAAGTGGTCTAGCAAGGGCCTCGCTCTATCATCATTAAGCTGTGCCTGAAGGAAGCCTCTCTCTGGAATATACGCCCTGTTGACTCTCAACTCATCATAATAGAAGTCCTGGGACGATGCAGAAGCAAATCTCCGTCTAACCCACTCGTCTGGCCTGTCCTCCTCGGGAAGATTGGGAAGCCTAGAGACAGGAGGTGCCTTCTCCTCAGAGTCAGACTCCACCTCCGGAGGTATCACAGCCGCTGGGGCACTAGGACCGGCCTCGTGATCATGAGTGGCTCGTCTCTTGCGCCCAGGCGGGCACATGAGAGATGCTAAGACGAGTAACATGTATAGAATCATCCTGCAGAATACCCAATATCAAATAAAGAACGACAATCCTCACACTAGGGATAAAGCAGGGAATAAGAAACAGAAAACCACCAAATCCTAGGCTTCTAAAACATATAATCGAATAAACTCAAGCCTAATCATCCATCAAGACAAAATTCAAGGCAATCCAAAGCAATAATCATATGAAAACAAACATGGAACTCATTGTGGCATTTCATCGAACATGTTATGCGCACTTTTAGGCCTAATCTCAAATTTAATTGTAAACTCATGAATAATTGCCCAAAAATTGAAACAATCACCCAATCATCAATGAATAATCACAATGTAGCATCACCAAACAATATTCTACTCAAATCCAAGCCTACATTGTTAATTAAATTCGAAATAGTCATGTTCTTCACAAATTTTCAAAAATCCAACATTTAATCTCGAAGAACATGCAAACAAGATGCACCAACATGTTTAAAATCATCACACAAGTATTCCAATACCACAATTATAACACTAATCGCACACAATTAGGCATAGAAGGCAAAATCCCCAAATTCTAGCATAAACCCTAATTTCACTTGTTCTTCACAAAATCAACAAATCCAAAGCATGAAACTTGAAATTAAGTGAAGATAAAAGTAGAAACATACCTTGGTTGATGAAATAAGTGAAGATTTGAAGAGAAATTGGCAAGAAATTACCTGATTAGTGAAGAAAGAGGGCTGAAGTCGCGCACTGGGGGAAAAGAAAATGAGGGCATGCGAAGACTGCCTCTTCCGCGCTCGGATATATCACCCATGCGTGAGCCGCGCGGTCGGTGCGCGGTCCTTCCCAGACCGCGCGGGTACCGCGCGGGGTCTTTTTTCCTTTTTATATATATATATATATATATATATATACATAAAAAAAACGGAAATAAAATAAAAATACCCCTTCAAAGCTAATGTGTGCGAAATTTGTGTTCCAATATTGCTTTCCAATTCAATGCTACACCACTTCCTGCCAATAAAATTCACCAGTTAAATCCAAAATAAATAAAATAAATAAATAAATAAATAAAACACTAAAACTCAAATTAAATAGAAATTGAAAAACGCTCGGGTTGCCTCCCGAAAGCGCTGCATTTAACGTCGACAGCCAGACATCCTTTGTAGCCCCCTATTCCAGTCTCCAGGATTCAATGGACCGACATGCTAATTCCACATATGGCTTTAAACGATGTCCATTCACAGTGAACTTCGTGCTACCATCATCCAGCTCAACTGCACCAGAAGGAAAAATTTTAGAAATAATAAAAGGGCCAGACCATTTAGAACGCAACTTCCCTGGGAACAATCGTAGTCGAGAATTAAATAAAAGAACTTTTTCCCCTTCACTGAATTGCTTAGCCCTCAATCGCCTATCATGAACCATCTTGGTCCTATCCTTGTAAGAATTTGAGGTCTCATAAGCCACAGCTCTCCAGTATTCCAACTCTAGCAATTGTTCTCGTCTCTTTTCTCCTGCAGCTGCTAAATCAAAATTCACAAGCCGAGTAGCCCAAAAGGCTTTGTGCTCGACCTCCACAGGTAAGTGACAACTTTTACCAAAAATTAATTGAAACGGAGACATACCTAAAGGAGTTTTGTAGGCAGTGCGATATGCCCAAAGTGCATCATCCAACTTGTTTGCCCAATCTTTTCGTGTATGTTTGACGGTAGTCTCCAAAACATGTTTAAGCTTTCGGTTGCTCACTTCCACTTGTCCACAAGTTTGGGGATGATATGGTGTAGCCATTTTGTGTTTCACCCCATACTTGACTAGGACCGCCTCCAACCACTTATTCTTGAAGTGTGTACCCCCATCACTGATAATAGCACGAGGCACTCCAAATCTAGTGAAAATGTGCTTTTTGAGAAAAGCAATCACCCTCTTCGAATCATTGGTTGGCATAGCTAAGGCCTCCACCCACTTGGACACATAGTCCACTGCAACTAGAATGTACTGATTTCCATAGGAGGATGGAAAGGGACCCATGAAATCTATACCCCACACATAAAAAATTTCAACTTCTTGAATATTCTTTAGGGGCATCTCATCCCTATGTCCAATTCCACCAAGCCTTTGACACTTGTCACATGCCTGCACAAAAACACGAGCATCTTTGTATATGTTAGGCCAATAGAAACCAGATTGTAATACCTTAAATGCAGTGCGATTAGCTCCATGATGTCCTCCAACTGGTGAAGAATGGCACTGTGCCAGGATGTCTAAAATTTCATCTTCATGAACACACTTCCTAAGCACTTGGTCCGAACACAGTCTAAATAACTCTCCATCATCATAGTGATACATGTGGACATCCCTCATGAATTTCTTCACTTGATGTGGTGGAAGATGAGTAGGAACATACCCTGCAACCAAATAATTAACAACATCAGCATACCAAGGGTCAGGAGTATGAATAGCAAAAAGATGCTCATCAGGAAAAGAGTCAGGAATCTCCCAATCATGTTCCTCCTTCTCTGGCTTGATTCTGGATAAATGATCAGCTACTAGATTCTCAGTCCCTTTTCTATCAATGATTTCATAGTCAAACTCTTGCATAAGACAAGTCCATCTAATAAATCTAGCCTTTGCATTCTCCTTCTTTGCAGTCAGACACTTTATAGCAGAATGATCAGTGTGGACAAATGTTTTAGACCTTACCAAGTAAGACCTAAATTTCTCAAATCCAAAGACCACAGCTAAAAATTCCTTCTCAGTGGTAGAATAATTCCTTTGTGCTCCATTAAGTGCCTTTGATGCATAATAAATCACATGCATCTTCCTATCCTTCCTCTGGCCAAGAACAGCTCCCACTGCATAGTCACTGGCATCACACATCAGATCAAATGGCAAAGTCCAATCAGGAGCCTGAATAATAGGAGCTGTTGTCAGTCTCTTCTTCAATGTCTCAAAGGCTGTCATACATTTATCATCAAAGATAAATGGGACATCCTTACAAGTCAAATCAGAAAGAGGCTTGGCAATATCTGCAAACTTTTCTACAAATCTCCTGTAGAACCCTGCATGTCCTAAGAAAGCTCTCACTCCTCTAACATCAACTGGAGGTGGTAACTTCTCAATTAAACTAATCTTAGCCCGGTCTACTTCAATCCCTTCCCCTGAGATCCTATGTCCCAAAACTATCCCCTCACGGACCATAAAGTGACACTTTTCCCAGTTTAAGACTAAACTAGACTCCTCACACCTAGCCAGGACCAACTCTAGATTACGCAGACATCCCTCAAATGACTTCCCAAATACTGAAAAATCGTCCATAAAAATCTCAATCGCCTGCTCCAATAAATCTGAGAAGATGGCCATCATACATCTCTGAAAGGTAGCCGGGGCATTGCACAAACCAAATGGCATTCTGTGATATGCATAAGTGCCATATGGACAAGTGAATGTCGTCTTATCCTGGTCCTCTGGAGCGATGGGTATCTGGTTATAACCCGAGTACCCATCCAGAAAGCAGTAGAAATCATGGCCGGCTATCCTCTCCAACATCTGATCCACGAAAGGTAATGGGAAGTGGTCCTTCCTAGTAGCAGAATTTAATCTCCTATAGTCAATACACACTCTCCACCCCGTAACTGGCCTAGATGCTACTAACTCCCCATCATCAGTCTCTGTCACTGTGATACCCCCTTTCTTAGGTACTACATGGATAGGGCTCACCCACTCACTGTCTGAGATAGCATAAATCATCCCTGCATCCAATAGTTTTACTATCTCAGCTCTGACTACCTCCTGCATGTGTGGATTCAACCGTCTCTGCGGTTGTCTGACTGGTTGCATGTCCGTCTCAAGTCTAATCTTGTGCATGCAAACACTAGGACTAATTCCCTTGATGTCTGCAATGGTCCATCCAATCGCCCGGATATGTCTCTTCAACACCTCAGTCAATGCACATTCCTGTTCACTTGAAAGCCCTGCAGAAATAATAACAGGAAGTGTGTCATTCAATCCCAGAAATAAGTATTTAAGATAACTTGGTAGTTCCTTCAATTTAAGCTCAGGTGGAGATTGAATTGATGGCAATAAAGGTGTAAGAACAGGTAAGGAAGGAGCCAAAAGAGGAGAAGAAGTCTTCCTGTCGGAAATCGAGCACGCGGAGTTAGAACAGGCGACCTGTCTGTCCCGCGCGCTCCGCAGACCGCGCGAAAACCGCGCCGTTTCGTCAACGGCCGCGGTGGATCCGCGGTCGAGTTTCGCCTCGCGCCACGTGCGCGCGGCTTCGTCAGTTTGTGCTCTGACCTCGCGTTCTGGCTCCGTTTCGCGTGCTGGAAGCTGTGTTGAGCTGTCTTGTACTCGAATTTGCCCCTTGGGGTGCAATTTTGACACCCTATGCACCAATTCAGCTGTTTTCACTTCCTCTTCCTGTTCCTGCAACCAATTCTCACATTCCTCCCAAAAATCGTCATCAAATTCACTATCACAATCATCATAAATACAATCAATTAAATTAATTTCAGAGGTATGAGAAGATTGTTTAACCATATTGTTCACATTAAATGTCACTGTCTCTTCTCCAATTCTAAGGGTTACCACTCCATTTTTATAATAAAAATAACAATTAATCCATCTACTCTCATTAATTCCGATTAATTCCAATTCTAGAGCCTGAAACAACAGAAAATCAGGGAGTGAATAAAAATAAAAATAAAGAAGAAATAAGGAAGAAACCACAAAAATTCAATAAACTATAACAAAAACCACCGTCCCCGGCAACGGCGCCAAAAACTTGGTGTGTGGAATATTTTCCAACACAACCCGCAGTGTACGGTCCAAGTAATAAACCGTTGAAACCGTGTCGAATCCTCAGGGAACAATAAATTGCTATAATTTATTAAATTCAAGTAGCGAAGAAAATTAAAATGCGAATAGAATTGGGTTATCTAAATTCCTAAATTGCAATTAATTAAAAGAAAGCAATAAAAATTTCATTCAATGGACAAGAGAGAGAATTGATTTATGCACTAGATGATGAATGGGGATCCCTAGATCTTACAATTGTTGACAAACTTTGCAATTGCATATAAAAATCCAATTTTTAATTAATTAATATGCCTACTTAGAATTATCACAATTTAGAAACCTCTCGGTTTTAATGACATGCAATTCTTCCGGCTAGTGATTATCCTAAGTTTGGTTCTAACAATTTTGGCTCCTTTTCAAGATACCAATTATTAGAATTAATTTGTTCAATTATTTTTGTTTAAGTATTTTTCAACCACTTAAACAATATAAAGCCCTAGTTCAGATCTCCTTTCGGTCTCACAAAACACCCATAAGAATTGAACAAATTTACATATAATTAACGAAATTCATAAAGCAAAAGCAAACATCAACAATGTCAAGATCTAGGTTTCCCCAAACGATGGGATTAGCCTAGCATAATGTCACAAAACGCAAAATAATAATAAAAGAAAACATAGTCTGTAACACTAATGGTGAAGAAGTCCGATGTAGATCTCCACTGGATCGCCTTCAATTTCATCAATTTCATCTTTTTGCATCCTATGCTATATTCTCTCCAGTTTTGTTTGTTTTTTTTAGGAAAATAAAGGATTTGGAATATACTATACTTTATTAAAAAGGAAAATAAAGGATGTAGAGGACACCACAATATCAAGGATGTAGATAATCCAGTTGCGCTAAAGTTAAATAATAGTAAATAATACTGAAAAATAAAAAATATCTAAAGAAATAAGATTGAGGGATTATATAAATTGATTATTCAATCAAATTTGTAATCAATTTAATTATTCATATTTAAAACTTAAGACTTTGGGGGTGTTTGGAAGCCGGCATATTTAGGAGCATATAGCGGATTCAATCAGCATATCCTCTCACAATTCTCTCTCCGAATCTGCTATCTGCTAACGGATCCGCTGACTCCCAAACATCCCCTTTATCCATCCTTTGTACTTCATCTGTTCTTGTGAAAGTGAAACATTTCATTTTTTGTTACTGTTTATTATTCAACTTTGATGCAAATTTTTATCATAGCTATACAAGAAAAAACATAGTCAAGTAGGATTTTGTTGGATTCGTCTTATCTTGAAGTTTTAGAATATCAATTTCTTATAATTTTTTGTGTACACAATTTAAATTATTAATAATTAGAGATATATATTGGATTGCATGCTGATAGTGAATGTTGCAGTTTAAGAAAACAGATGCAGTATTTTGCTTATCATGAAAGCCCACTCCCACCAACTATTTAAAGAAAAATTTTGAGCACCGTTTTTTTCTTTTTTATATTCCCTCCTTGCAGGTAGCACGTTATGTTTGACTTTTGACAATATTAATTGTTCAGTTTGATTCATTTTTATTGTAAGTCTATATTTGAAAAAAATAATCGAATTGAGTTTTGTTATAATCGTATAATCACGTAGTTTTAAATATAAAATTTATATAATTTTTTATTGTATATATTTTGAAATATTAATGATTATAATATTACATTAAATTGTGTGCAAAAGACAAACAAAATAAGTTAAATAATAAAGAGAATATTAAAATAAAAAAATAAAAAACAACCCGACTGAGTCCACAGAATCTACTCTCTAGTCTCTACTCAGCTAGAGGCTACTCCCTCACAATTTAAAATCCATTTCAATTTTCAACCTGTCAATTTTCCCCCAAATCAGAAACCCTAATTCCTTTCTCTCTCTAACTCTCTCGCTCCTCCATGGCCTTGACCAGAGAACAGTACCTCTACATGGCGAAACTCGCCGAGCAGGCCGAGCGCTACGAGGAGATGGTTCAGTTTATGGACAGCCTCGTTTCTGGTGCCGGCGGTGCGGAGCTCTCTGTCGAGGAGCGCAACCTACTCTCTGTCGCTTACAAGAACGTCATCGGCTCGCTCAGGGCGGCGTGGCGCATAGTCAGCTCCATCGAGCAGAAGGAGGAGGGCCGCAAGAACGACGAACACGTCTCGCTCGTCAAGGACTACAGATCTAAGGTCGAGAACGAACTCTCGCAAGTCTGCGCCGGGATTTTGAAGCTCCTATCCGATCATTTGATCCCCTCCGCCGCTTCCAGCGAGTCCAAGGTTTTTTACTGGAAAATGAAGGGGGATTATCATCGGTATTTGGCGGAGTTTAAGGTCGGGGAAGAGCGGAAGCAAGCTGCTGAAGATACTATGCTTGCTTACAAAGCTGCTCAGGTATGTAATTACACACACACGCATCTGGTTTGTTACTTTAAAGTGGTTTGTTTTAGGGATAGTATTACGGTTGATTTTTTATTTTTATTTTAGATTTGGAGTTCTTTGATTCTATGTCCTGTAAATTGCAAAGTAGAGAGTAATTTAACGTAGATGGATACCATTATGAATTTCTGTTCTCCTAGATGTTATGCCAATGATACTAATTTGTTGAGTTTTTTGATGATGGATTTGGTGATGGTGGTGGTTAGGTTTTTTACCCAGTCTCTTTTTGTTACAATTGATGTATCTTGGTGTCCATTGAGTCATTGACAAATTTTTTACTTGATTGAAAGTGAGAAAAGTTGTGGAAAGATTTTGATTTCAGTATTGAGGTTCCTAAGATTTGAGATGCGAATCCAGGATATGTTGTATACAAGGATTAGATTGGGTCTTGTCCTTTTTGTTCTTGGAAAAAAATATTGGCTTATGAAGTTAGAAAACTTAGATGCTAGGGTTACTTGATGTCACAAGTAAGTTGGATATAGGAACATTTGGGCATATTGAGACAGTAGAGTCATAAGCATATGCGTAACACATTATGCTTAATCAAAGCCTTCTCTTTTGGGTGCAAATGTGTTATGAGTATAATTTTGTTGGCCATAATAAGTTAATTCAATGCTATGATATTTAAATTTTGCTATGCCTTTCAATACTAGTGTGGCTACAAATGTTTGATTGCTGTGGTTGGTGATGATCGCCTGTTCATGTGCTTGTTTGGAAACAGGATATTGCGCTTACTGATCTTGCTCCAACACATCCTATAAGGCTGGGATTGGCATTGAACTTCTCAGTTTTTTACTTTGAAATTCTTAATGCTGCTGAAAAGGCTTGCAACATGGCCAAACAGGTTAGTTTTGTAGTTTTCACTAAATTAGATCAGTTATATGATAATTATTACCCTCATTTAATATTCTTCCCATTCACTTTTGATCTTCCATGATTTTTATCTTTTATCGTAAGTTGTGCAATTTACTTTGCATGTCAACCCAAAACTTGAAAGGACCATCCGCCATCCAAAACTAACATTGAAATAGCATAGATTAGTTGCATTTTGGACATTTCTGAATGCATTTTAGGTTGTTGATTGTGTTTGCAATTTATGAAAGGTGGAAGTGAGTTGACTTGAGGAAATATGTTATATGTACTTGGGTTGGAATTTTGGGTGCCCTGGTGCTACAGTGTGTAGATGCATTTGGACCTACTTTCTTTCTTAATGTTGCATGTATGAATGTTTATGTCATTAATGTATCCTTCTGTTTAATATAACATATATGTATATACATACATAGGTCCATTCTCTTAGACATATATGTATATGGCGGGTGCATATGTTGTTGATTGGTATGTGTGCAAGGAAGATGGCTGTTTTAGATTGTTTAAGGGCTCATTGAAGCTAAGGTTGTTAAGATCGGGATCCTACATGGGATTGTTTTTCTCTTTGCAAGATCGGGATCGTAGGATCGAATCGGGATCCTAAGATCTTATGAAATTGCAATAGTGGATAAAGTCAATTATGCATACTAACAAGTAAAAGCATTATTTCGTGTGTTTATGAATCTTGCAAGTTAATTAATACAATACAATACAAAAACATTACAATTAAACATAAAAAATATTTCCACATACAGACATTATGTTTTTTTTACATATCATAATTCATACATAAGGAGTACAAGTTCTTAAGTTTAAAATTAAAGAAAAAAAAGTTACTTTGATTCCAAATCTTAAAATACTACAAAAATTTTATGCGTTTAAGAGGGTATGATCGTAAGATCGTAGAAACCTTTAAGGGAGTATGACCATAAAATCGTAACATTTTACGATCAGGATTGGGATCTTATCTAGATCTTACTGATTTTAAGATCCTATAAGAATCGAGATCGTTTTAGAGAGGTGTGATCGTAAAATCGTAAGATCTTAAGATCAGGACCGGAATCTTAACAACTATGATTGAAGCTTTTCGGAAATAGATCCCATGTTTGATAATGTTTTAGGACGGTTGAAAGGTTTGCGACTTTGCCTATGCCTGAAAACATTTATGGTGTTTCTTGAATATTTTGGCATTCTTCATTTGATTTAAATAACTATAAATACTATTCTGAATAAAAGCATTCATTCTCGTTTCTCACACCTTTAGTTGAATTAGTAGCTTATGATTCTAAAGTGAACTTTCAACTATATGTTAACTTGCCCCATATGTTTCATGCTTATTATCTACTGATGTATCATGTATTATCAAATTAGTTATTCATTTTCTAGTGTTACTTGTACAAAAATACCCAAGCCAACGAACCAAAAATACAATATGCTATTTGTAGCTATTCCATGAAAACTATTTTATTATTCTTCCCGAGAAAAAAGAACTTATAGTTAAAAGAGAATCTTTTTGTTTCATAATTTTTCTCCTTGGGACCTAACTTCCTTTAAAGAGTTATGTATTTTAAAAAAATATTAGAACTCTGTAATTCTGTGCCAAATACATCATGCCCTCAGTAAATAAAAATCAAAATATTCAATTAAACATATTTATTTTTTTGTACTACTTTGAAGCCTTTCTTTGTGCCATTCCACTTGTAATGTGTAGGTGTTATTAGTTTAAACTTTGAATTCTTTTGCATTCTTTAAATACACCGCGATACCAAAATACCATATTCAAAAGTATCTTTGGTCAATGATTGGTTATGACTCAGGAACACAAACTTCATTAGTTTTGTCCTTATTCTAGTGTAGATTTCCAATTTATTTGCTAATGGGTACGGACATTTAAATATGGATAATGGTTGAAAATGAATCATTCTTTATTGTACACGTCTTATTAGATTACCAAATCAATATATAAAACCATAGATATAAGAAAATGCAAAACAATTAGGGGTGGGCGTCGGGTCAGGTTTGGTGGGTCCGGCTAGTCTGGTTCGCGTTAATCGGGTTCGAGTTTGAAAATTTATTACCCAACCATTACCCGATAATGGTGGGTGTCGGGTACCCACAACTTTTTTTAATTTTTTTTTTCTTTTTTTATTATTTCTTTTATTATTATTTTTTTAAGTTCTCTAATGAAAAATGTGTAAAATGTAAATAACAATGAAAAAAAGGCAATGATCTATCCAATCACATCATGGAACAAAAGCAAACCCACGATATTATGAGTAGATAATTGCAATGCAAAACGAGCCATTTATCTTTAATTAATTAATTTCATTATTTTTTTTTGGCGGAACAGCCTATACAGGCTAGGGAACTAAAGTAAAACTAAAAAAAGAACATCAAGTCGAGCCTAAACACGGGGAAACCACGTGCCGACTGCATCTGCTTCAAGAAAAGGTTTCACAATGTCTGGAGGGTACGCCCAGGTGGTGAACAACAAATCACTTTCAACCCCCAATTTTGCTAGTGAATCAGCGGCAGAATTACCTTCCCTCAATATATGATCAAAGCGACACGACCGAAATTCCCTACTCAGATCATCAATTTGCAGTAAGTGTGCATGATACCAATGAAGAGGATCACGATCCATAGCAATTAAATGTAAAGCTGACTTGGAGTCACTAAGACAGCAAACATGTTGACATTAAGTTCTCTTGCCAATTTCAAACCTTGAAAAATACCCATCAGCTCGGCATGTAAGACGGAAGTGGCCCCCAAACAACCGGACACCCCTCCGAGCCAATGGCCGCTGTTGTCGCGCACAAGAGCACCAAACCCAGCTGAACCTCGACTAGCCATAAATGAACCATCGGAGTGGATAAAGTCTCCAGACCAACTCACCATATTCCATGAAACCAGCCGAGTTTGAGAATTCACAGAACCATGCGACAAATAAACAGTGTCTATAGCATGCTTAAGATGAGACGTTTGCCTAACCAAGCTTTGAATAGAAGTCGACTTCCCCCGAAACACCCTAGAGTTCCTCTCCCTCTAGGCCATCCAAATTCCCGCAATGAAAATATATCCAAGGTGATGAAACATGCCCCGGAGCCAGTACTTGACATTAGGACCATCAAGGGTATCCATATCATTTGGTAGCACAATGCCTAACTTCTGCCAAAACGAAAGAGCCCACGGACAGAAGAAGAGGCAGTGGTACCATGTATCGTCATGCATGCCACATATTCCACACAAAGGGTTTGTCGCCATCCCTCTGTGGAACCTAAGAACATTGCAAGGGAGTGCCAAATGAGTAATGAGCCAGCAGCATACAAATTTTCTCGGGAAATGAAGAATGCCATAACCACTTCCAACCATGGTGATCGCCAGAGTTACCCAACAAGGAGATGTAACCCGACTTTGCAGTATAGTTGCCCTTGATATTACTCGCCCAGCACCACCCATCACTAGAATTTGGATGAAGTGAAGGCGGCGGCCTCGACGTAATATTCTGTACAATATCAGTAGGAATGATAGTGTAGAGATGGGATAAGTTCCACGTATGGTCATAAATAATATCTTTGACCTTTAAATCCATGTCCACGACATTAACAAATGGGACCAAAGGTCCTAGACATCTATTATTAAGCCAAGGAGAATACCAAAGTGAACAATCCCCACTGCCAACGCGAAATGAATATCCAGTTGCAAGACGACGTATTGATTTTTGAATGCTATTCAAAGTGAAGGAACCGGATGTCTTAGCAGAAGACAAGTTTACCCATGAAGGCTTATAAATATTGGCAAGCTCAGATGACCACAGCTTCTCCCTTTGAAAATATACATCGGATGCAAGCTTTCCAAGGAGAGCAATGTTGGCATGTCGAGCCTTACGTATCCCCAACCCTCCCATAGCTTTAGGAACGGTAATTTTATTCCAGCCAACAAGATTGATGCCTTTGCCCAAAGAGTCTTTCCACACCAAATTTCTGATCCTTCTATCATATTATTACAAAGAGATTCCAGTAACCACCCAATTTGCATGTAATACATGGCGAGCTAAAGTGAGCCTCCCGGCTTTGTTAAGTAGTCACATGGCCCAACAAGAAATTTTTCCATCCATTTTTCCAAAATAAAAGCATAGCTATTAACCGTCACCCTTCCATGGTGGATAGGAAACCTTAGATATTTGCCAAGCTGCATGGTGAACGACACTGGCGAAATATCTGATAGCCAGGACCTCTCCAATGTTGTCACATTAGGTGAAGCAAATGCTTTGGATTTCTGAATATTAATTTTGAGGCCCGAGAAGGCTGCAAACCTTCGAAGAGGCAGTCATGCATTGAATACTCTTCTCATTCACTTTCGTGCATAGAATCAAATCATCCGCAAATAGAAGATGCGAGATGCCCCGTCCCTCCGTCGAAAGGTGTATGGGTTTCCAGTGGTCATCTTCTACCTCTCTTCGAATAGAAACCGACAGGCGCTCCATGACAATGTTGAAAAGATATGGGGAAAGAGGGTCTCCTTGACGAAGCCCTCGCTTCGGTGTAAAAGTCTCAAGAGGAGTCCCATTCCACAGGATAGAATAAGATGGTGACGTAACACATGCCATGATAAGATGTCTCATAGCCGTAGGTATCTCCATTTGCCAGAGACACTCATCCAAGAACAACCATCTTCAAGATCAATTTTTAAGAGAATAGCTTTAACCTGCGACAGAGAATGGGACATAGAGTAGACTATCTCTTGAAGAAGAATAGCATTATCAACTGTTCCTCTCCCGGGTAAGAATGCTGATTGAAGAGGGGATATGTATTTCTGAAGCATGGGTTGAAGCCGGTTCACCAAGACTTTCGAGATAAATTTATAAGAGACGTTGCAAAGAGTGATAGGGCGGAATTGTCGAATTGAGCTAGGAACCGCCACTTTAGGCAACAAACAGATATAGGCCATTGCCATTTCCCTCGGAATGGTTCCATGATCAAATGCATGTTGTATCATATCCTGAATATCACTTCCCACTACTGGCCAAAACTTTTTAAAGAAGTATGCTGGATAACCGTCGGGCCCTGGAGCAGCCAAGGGCTTTAACTGTTTTAAGACAATCTCCACCTCTTCTCTAGTGACAACTGCCTGTTGGAGAATTTCCTGATGAGATATAATAGTATTAAGCGCAGGCAACGGGTCCTCTTGTGGAATTACCCCATCATCATAATAAAGGTTAATAAAATATTGTCTCGTCGAATGTTGAAGAGTATGTTGATCAGTACACCAAACCCCATCTTCTAAAAGAAGCCCATGAATTTTATTGCGGTGATCAAGGTTATCACGGCGAACTTTTTTTCTCGGCGCTTGTAGATCGCCATGTCGCCTAGGCGACACGGCGCCCGCCATGGCGACAATTTGGCGAAATGACGCCTTACCTATTAAAAATATTTAAAATATATGACAACACATAAAAAGTAGAATTTAATAATATAAAAAAATAAAACTATATTACTCTTACATTCTAGAAAGTACTTGTAATAACTAATAAATAGAAAAGTGGATTATTAAAGCAGCACCATATTTATTATACTCTACATTCTAGAAAAGTACTGTATGTAGAAGATAGAAAGTAGCACCAATATCTATTATACTCCTACATTCTAGAAAAGTAGGTAGAAGGTAGAAAGTAAATGTCATTTATTACCTAGAAAGCATATAATAAAAGGAAAAGGAGATGAGAAAGGAGACGGTATCACTCCCTTCACCCAAAAGGCCAAAACCCTAAACCCCAGAACTGATTAAAAACAAGAGTAAACAGCCGGTGGACAGCCGCTGAAAGTTGAGCGGAGATGAGATCGGGCTTCGCGATCTTGCTGCGGTGATGGAGACAGCGAGGAACAGAGAAGCCGGAGATGGCGAGAGTCTCTTTGCTGGAAGAAATGAAGCGGAGGCCGGCGATGGCGACGTGCTGCTCGGAGAGCCGTCGGGCTGCGGTCTTGTTGGGTGGGGTGCCGCGGGTTTTTTGCGTCGACCTGGCGTCGAGTTGGCGTTGCCTTGGCGTAAAATGGCGACGCCTGGACGCCTGGTCTTCAAATGGCGAGGCGCCATTACCCGGCGATGCTGGAGCATCGCCAGGACGCCTAGGCGTCGCCTAGGCGACGACTAGGCGACGCCGTGATAACCTTGGCGGTGATGGTGGAATTTAGCTTGGGCGTGGAAAAATTTCGAATTCCTATCCCCAAGTTTAATCCAATTTGTTCGCGCACGCTGAAACCAGAAAGCCTCCTCTTGTTCTAGAATATGTTCATAATCCAGCTGAAGTTTTCTTTCCAAAGCAATCAGGCGTACAGAGTCCATCCTTGCAAGAGCCCTCTCTAATTAATTAATTTCATTGTTAAATATTTATCTATATTATTTTATTAAAAAAATTTAAAGCTCATAAAATATTTGGCTAATTGGCTCCAAACTCTCACTCAAATAACAAGTCTCTCTTGAGAATCGGTCTTGGATAGTTGGATATAATTTTTAAAAAAAATGGTCGGGTTAGTTGGGTACCAGATCGGGGTATTCAAGCTTACTTATGGAACCCGAAACCCGACCCGAACTATTAGTTTTGGGAACCCGACTTTGGGGTTTCCTTCTTCTTTTTTTTTTTTTTTTTTTTTTTTTTTTTTTTTTTTTTAAAAAAACCCGACCCGAGCACATTATTTTTTTGGGTTCGGGTTGGATACCCGATTAACCCGACTTATTTGCCCACCCCTGAAAACAATGATATGGAAATACTATATGCACTTAAAGTAAACACATTCTTTAATGTGGTAATAATGGTTCTTTGCGTATCATGCTTGGCTCAAGAATCCCATTGGAGCTGAAGTTGCACCGGCACAATTTGAATTTTTTTTCATTTTGATGGTAGGCTTTTGAGGAAGCCATTGCTGAATTGGACACTCTGGGTGAAGAGTCGTACAAGGACAGTACTCTTATCATGCAGCTTCTTCGGGACAACCTCACTCTTTGGACCTCTGATATGCAGGTATACCGTAAAGACCGATAAATGCCATATCTTAACCAAAAGCGACAGTGGTGTTCTACTTTTCATTGGCTAGTAATAAGTGCATAGAGGATAAT
Source organism: Hygrophila difformis (assembly GCA_030278955.1). Taxonomy (NCBI): domain Eukaryota; kingdom Viridiplantae; phylum Streptophyta; class Magnoliopsida; order Lamiales; family Acanthaceae; genus Hygrophila; species Hygrophila difformis. Next base: position 31,138,825 of record JAOANR010000008.1, on the reverse strand, counting down.
GTATGCGAATCTGAATTTCTGTGGTGTTGTCTCTTATAATCCTCTAAAGTATTCCATCTATTTTTGGTGTTTTAAATGCAGGACCAGATAGACGAGGCTTGAGGGTCTCTCTAACTTGATCTTTTGTCTTCTCCTAAAGGAGGTGGGCTTGAATGTCACAAAATCATCTGTAATTTGCATATATGATAGGACTGGACTTGGCTTTGTATCTTGTGATTGTGGTGTTGTGGACAATTGTTTTTATTTGTACTTTGCAAGTATGCAGATTGTTCAGATTTATGTTTGTGTCTTTTTTGTTCATTAGAATTTGCAAGTATGCAGATTGTTCAGATTTATGTTTGTGTCTTTTTTGTTCATTAGAATGTCGGAAGAATGCAGATTGTTCAGATTTATGTTAGATTGAAGCAAATTATTATGAAATACAGTATTGTACTATTGTTCTTGGTTGTGCAGAATTTTGGCAAAGTTGAATTAGTTGTTTGTGGAAGGCCAGGCGAATCAAGAGCAAATATACTTGTTTCACCTAGTTTCATTATGAAGTTGAGAGTTTGGTTTCACCTTGTCTTTTTTAAGGTAAGTGATTGGATTTGAATTATTAAATTATTAAATGATTAAATTCAAAATGAATAAAAGTATAAAGGGATCCGTTAGGGTGCCGCGACATGATGTGCTGCGGATGCTTCTAGACCGTTGATGTATTTTGTAAATTGATGGTTGAGATTAATTTAAGGTTAAAATAGTAAATTTGCATAAAAGTAAATGTAACGGAAATTAGCGTCGCTGAAATGTTCTTGATAGCATCCCTTCATTATTTTTGGTAGCATCACAGAATTGTTTTTGTAGCATCGCTGAATCATTCTAAGTTGTATCGCTGAATTCTGCTTGGTACCATCGCTGAATTATGCTTGGTACCATCGCTGAATTCCTCTACTTGAGGTCGCTGAAATATATTTGATAGCATCCCTTCATTACATTTGGTAGCATCCCAGAATTGTTTTTGGTAGCATCGCTGAATCATTCTTGGTTGTATCGCTGAATTCTGCTTAGTACCATCGCTGAATTCCTCTACTTGAGGTCGCTGAAATATATTTGATAGCATCCCTTCATTATTTTTGGTAGCATCCCAGAATTGTTTTTGGTAGCATCCTGAATCATTGGTTGCATCGCTGAATTCTGCTTGCTACCATCGCTGAATTCCTCTACTTGAGGTCGCTGAAATATATTTGATAGCATCCCTTCATTATTTTTGGTAACATCACAGAATTATTTTTGGTATCATCGCTGAATCATTCTTGGTTGTATCGCTGAATTATTCTTTGCAGTATCGCTGAATTATGCTAGATACGATCGCTGAATTGCTCTACTTGTGGTCCCTCAAATATATTTTATAGCATCACTTAATTATTTTTGATAAGATCGCTGAAATGATCTATTAATAAATTTGATACGTATCTTTGATCATAAAAAGATATTATTTGAAATATTAGATATGGATTACCAAATATTTGATATGATTTACCAAATATTAATATGATAACATACTAAATATAGAGTTACCAAATATTAGATATGATAACATGGCTAAAATACTTGCCTTGTCGCTGAAATGGTTTGTTATTAAAATGGACTATTATTGTGTTATTACATTTATACCCTTATTAACCTACAACCGTTGGATGCTTTTGAATGGCTATGATTGATGCCTTGATGTGCTGCGGATTCCATGATTGCACCATAACCGAACCCAAGTATAAAACTACTCCCACCGTTCATGTTTAATTGTCTCTTTTAGTTCAATTTTAGTAACCAAGAATTGTATTAATTATCTCATAAACTTTCATTTTTACCCTCCAACTACATTACTCTACTTAGTAATAAATGTCAAGAAATACTAATATTTATGCAAAATAAAGGGCATATTTGGGAATTAGCTGTTAGCTGTTAAGTGATTATGTGAGTAATAATTAGTTAAAATTAGCCGTTTGACAATTTCAAGACTAATTTTTTGCCTATAATAAGCTAAAATTCAAAATGCTGTTATTTGCAGTGGTTTCAAAAAGAGCTGATTGAATGCTGTTTTAAGTTATTTTTATCTTTTTAAATAAGCTAATTTTTTAAAACTATCTCACAAAAAGCTAATTCTAGTTTAGCTGTTCTGCCAAACATGGCCCTATCATAACTACCTATAGCTACCTACAAATGACAAGTATTTTGAAACGCTTTTTAATTTCTAAAAAGACAACTAAAAAAAACGGAGGGAGTAACAGCTAAGATAACTTTTTAATTTTTTATAAAAAATTTTGAAATTTGATTTAGGTCCTGTTTGGCAAAACAACTAATGAATTAGCTTATCTAGGCAATTTAAAATAAATTAGCTTATTTAGAAAGACAAAATAACTTAAAATAGTGTTCCGCTAGCTCTTTTTGAACCCGCTGCAATTTTGGAATTAACTTATTCTAGGTAAAAAGTTGGCCTCAAAATTGCCAAACAGATAATTTTAACTAATTTATTACTTACATACCCAGTTAACAGCTAACATCACATAATAAGTTAATAACTAACAGTTAATTTTCAAAATCCAGTAGTTTAATGTAAGTTCATAATATTCAGATATACTTAATGAATGGAGTTGCAGTTATTTCAGTAGCCTACGCCTAGTAAACTAGTAGTGGTAGTTTTAATTGGGATTGTTGAATTATGCATTATTTTTGTTGAACGTCAATTTTCAACAAGATTGTTACACATTTAAATTCATTACAAGATCATGACGATGCCCAAAACCCAGGCCCAAATCCATCCCCACCCCTTTTTTGGTCTCTCATAAGAAAGAATCTCAACTTTCTCTTATTTGAGATATAGGGCTCGTTTGGATTGACTTTTGAAAAAAGCAGAAGTCAAAAACAAAGCATGTAACTTTTGTGTTTGGATGGAATGTTTGAAAAGCGGCTTTTTCTAAAAAACATGTTTGGATGAATAAAAATGAAAAGTGCTTTTGGAATGTAGTAATTACCAAAAAGGACGTGATACTTAATATGATAATAAGATATATTTATAGTGTAATTCATATTAAGTAGTGGGGGTATTTAAGTCATTGCACATTTTACGAGGTGCTTTTGGCTTCTGCTTTTGGGAGAAGCACCCCCTGGGCTGCTTCTCCCAGAAGCACTTTTTTGGCTTTTCGAGGTGCTTTTGCTTTTTCTTAAAAGCCAAAACAAACACCTAATTTTCATTAGAAGTGCTTTTGGCAGAAGCAAAACCCAAAGCACCTCTCTAAAAGCCATTCCAAACGGCCTCATACTAGTGGTAGTATGTTGACAGTAGTGGTACTAGTACTAGTATAATGTGGTACAGTATTTGAAGACGCTATAATCATAACTAGGGCTGGAAAAAATAAAAAAACATACTGCATACAATATATATCGTATAGTAAGATTTCGGTATAGTAACGATATAGATTTTTTTATACTGCGTTATATTGTTACTGTACCGAACTTCGGTATATACCGCTGTATCGGTATGTAGATATGTACCGGGGGCTAAGTATTTCGATATACCGAGCTTACCAAAAAAAAATACCTAATTTGCATAATTTAATATATTTAACCCTATATATCGGTATGTCGGTATGTACTAAAGGTTCAGTATGTCGATATCTACCGCGACACCGGTTTGTCGGTATGTACCGAAGGTTCGATATGTCGGTCTATACTGCGATACCGGTATGTCGGTATGTATCGAAGGTTCGGTATATAAGTATCTACTGAACTTACGAAAAGTGGGTATGGTAACGGTATGAAATAAATATTTCATATCGAAATCTTCAGTATACTGAACTTCGATATACCGAAGGCTTTGGTACGACAGAAATTTCATATCGTAAATTCCGGTACAGTACGGTATGCTGAAAATTTTCGACATACCGTATTGAACCAGCATAATCATATGACCATATGGGATGCTAGGGCACATACATAAATACTAGTGTACTAGCATGATTGATATGATGACGCATCATGTACTGTGTGTCTGTGTTCCAACCAAGCCCTTTTATGTTGCGCATGTGCCCACATGTTTTATGCTTCCTTCCATTATTACATCAAAATCATCACTCCATTATAGGGAACATGTACAATTTCCCCTATCCATATCTTTTTCTCTACCCTTTCTTTCTTTCTTTCTTTCTTTTTTTTTTTTTTCATATATAGTACATAGTATTTAAGTTGTACAAGGATTTTTATTTAGGAAAATGATTGAGTAATAGACTAATAGCACTTAGTATTGTCAATTTTATACCTATTGTTGTAAAAAACTATTTCTTTGGTTTTTTTTTAGGTGTAATTGTGTCATGTACTATTCATTAAGTAATTTTAAATCGATTTTTTAACAAAATTATATAACATAAAATATTGGCAAGTGATATCGTCTTGGATTCATCTTATCACATAAATTTAGAATATTGATTTTTTAAATATTTTTTTTAATTTTTATACAATTTGAGGAATATTGATTTTTTAAATTTTTTTTTAATTTTTATACAATTTGAGATATTAAACGTTAAAAATATATCTTAAATTGCGTGAAAACATGAAAAGTACACTTGAAAAAAAACAATGAAAGAAGTATATATGTAGCATATATAGCCTCAAGTATGTTTTCGCAGAACCTAGTTACGCCGCAATACTCGTGTTGATAACGAGTCATATACTATGGGAATATATAATATTAACCCCTATCATATTTTAGGATCGGGTAATTTGTAGATAATTGTTTAGTTATTTTTAGTATAAAAACACTATACTATTATCCTTTTTAAATTAATTGAATTATTATTTTTATATATTAACAAAAATTCAATATTCTTGCGCAGAGTACAGACAAAAAAAATATCTGGATAAATTTTGATGATTCAATTTTGAAGATTAACTTATGACTGCTTATGTAACTATATCTAGAAAAGGTAACAAAAATGACAGGGTGACCAGGTAGGCTAAATACGAGTAATATTCTGGAACTAGTAAATAACCCGTCGAAACTCGACGGGCATAACTTTATATTTATATAATATATATATGTATATTATATAAAGTCTTAATATAAATTATATTTTGAGTAATAAAAAATGTGTAATGATTTTTTTTATATATATTCAAAAGATAATGTATATGATAATAATATAACTTAATTATTTTTAAAACTAACAAAGAAATTATATTATACCGTATTCTTTAGCTTCTGTGGCTTGTCCGGTATAAAAAGTAACAGATCAATAAAAATAACTCTTAAAATAATATTTTTATTAATTTGAAATTTAAATTAAGATAAAATAAAATTTAAAAATAAGTATGAAGCATAATATGAAAAATTTTCTAACAATTTGCTGAACATTTCATTGGTGAAAATCTCATTGATAGAAGCTAGTATAACACCATCTTTTAAAATCTTTGAATTTGAAATGGGGCAATTTATATTTGTATATGTACTTTAAAAAATTACTGCTATAGGATCACCCGTAGAGTTCATAAGAATATCATCCGAAAATATCACATCTAATTATACATCTCCAAAATCAATACCCTATTTACCATCACCTACATCAACTATCCATTTGCAAAATTTTCTGTCATATATAAATTTCATTATAAACAACAATTCTTGTAGTATCTTGAGTTAATCATGGCATATTAATAGTTTTAGCCACATCTTGCTAGTGACACGAAATATTACAACATTACTGTTCATGACTAAAAACTGGTTTTGGAAGATAAAATCCGACATTCTTTAAAGTTTGAAATTTTCTTTTGTTTATAATAATAGCAAAACAAACTGTGAGTGAAAATTTTCTCATCTCAAATCGAATAAAAAATTTGGTTAAATCAAATATGCTCATAATCATTCTACCAATCAAGAATTTTCTACTTTCATGGTTTTCCGAAAATTAGTTTAACCCCAACTATCTAATTCCACATCTTGGTTACTATCAATCTACTTCCATTGCATAATTTATTTGATGGATATATATTCCTAAGAAGCATAAATATGCAACCCTCATTCAACTATATTTCATGATCGTGTTTAGATATTCCAGTTAAAATAATTCATTGGCATTATCTATGCTTTCATCCTTTTGACAAATATTGTTAGTTGATTGTAGTAGAGAGACATTGATGTTTTGGGGCTGTGAACTCACTTGTGTTTTTGTGGAAATAAAATAGATTATTTCTCAAAAACAAAAATTGTTAAAACTAATATATTTATATATATATATATATATATTCTCATTTGCAGACATACGTTCCATGATGTAATTATTGATTATAGCAACACTCATTGGTAGGGGTTAATATATAAAATTTTTGGATTTGAATGGGTGCAGTTTATATTTGTATAAGTACTCTCAACAATTGCCACTATAGAATCTCGCGTAGAGTTTATAAAATTATCATCTGTAAATATCACATCTAATTGTACATCTTCAAGATTAATACCAGCTTTACCAATTACCATCATGTACATGAAGTATTCATTGTGCAAATTTTTGCCATATATAATTATCATTGTAAATAACATTTCTTATAGTATCTTAAGTTAATCCATTTTAGTTACTATTAATACTTCGAGTCCCCTCTTTACCGTGACAGGAGATATTGCAACATATCACTAACATGGGTAAAAACTGGTTTTTGAAGATAGAGTTTAACCTTCTTTAAAGGTTGACATCTACTTTTAAAATTTTTTTTATTTTTATTTTTTATAGTCATAGTAAAACAAACTGCGAGTAGAATTTTTTCCTCTGAAATCGAATGGAGAATTTGGTTATTTTAGACGGGCTCATAATCATTCTACTAATCAAGAATTTTCTTCCCCAATAGTGAGCTTTGTTATGAGAAGAGATGTAAATAATTTTCCGAGGTAAGTTTTTTGCGGGTAGAATTCTCATCACAATCTAGTGGAATACCAAATCTAGAAAGTGCAGTCCTACCTCTTGAAATGAGTAAGGGTGCTATTCCATTGGATGCTACATGCAACACAATATTACACTTACCATGAAGAGCTAAACATAATATTTTCTAAATAAATTATTGATAAATGTCTTGTCAGTTCCACCACGTAAAAAAATTTTAATCAACACCCATCACTATCAACTACAGACATTATATTATTATAAACATTATTCTTATCATTAATCTACAAAGATAATAACTTAGCATGATCCGCTTTCATTTCTTCCATATTATAATATCTCTTTTAGTATCAATAGATTATTTGTTTCAGACGTAAAAACTTCATTTAGTACCGGTATTCCAGAGAAAATTTTCAAACTTATAGAATTTGCAACAATTAGCCTTTCAATATGAACTTATTTTTATCATTCACAATCACAATTTTCTGAGTATTTGTTTTTCGTCAATTACAAATCTGATAAAATATAGATTAATGGATTACATCATCTGTTTTTTAAGTGTTAGACTTTCCATTTTTGAGTGTTTGGAAATAAGTGTAACATTACCATATTTGAAATGTTTTGAAGGTTAATAATTTTTTCTAATTATACTTAAATTATTATTTTTTATATTCATTAGAAATAAAGTTAAATTTCACTTATTTTATTTATTTAATTACTTCAACTAAATAATTTTTATTAACTTACCTTAAATCTTGTGTCATTTCCTAGTGTTACACTTATTATAAAATGGAGGGAGTATTTCTTAAAAATATTCCCTCCATCACATAGATAAAACAAAAAATATAAATAAATAAAATCCAACATAGATAAAATAAAAAATGCAAAATTTCAAATTTTATCTTTCAAATCTTTTTAAAAGTGAATATATAGTGACATGATAGGATGATTGAGTGAGAATTATAAGTAAATAATAGATTTTATACACGATAGACTAAAATCTATAATGAATAATTAAATCAATGCGAAAATCTAAAATTAGTAAATTAAAAAATGCAAAATAATATAGATAAAATAAGATATGCAAAATTTCAAATTTCAAATCTTTCAAATATTTTTAAAAGTGAATATTGTAGGAATTCCATATATTTCAAAAACTGAAAATCTATAATAAATAAATAAATAAATGTAAAAATCTAAAATGATGAATTAAAAAATGCAAAAATTTATAAAAATTAGAAATTTGAAATGGAGACACCACATTAAATGTTGGATGGGTTGTTCACTAATGCTTTAATATATATATATATTATATATATATATATAGATTAGGATAATAAGTTATATAAGGTGTAGAGTTTCGGTATATTTAGGATTTTTTATTAATAAATACTAAATATACATCTGTGTTCTCTTTTAAATGCTTCAAGCTTCTATGTTTTATGTAGTCCAAAACACTTTTTTTTCGAAGATAAAGCTGGGCCGGAGCCAATTTATAGTTCAAGACATATTTTTATATTTTAATAACTTTTTTTTTGAGACAAAGTTTATTATATTGTATAAGGAGAGCATACAAGTAAAAATTATAAAAGATATTAACCGTAAAAAGGTACTACATTGGAATATGTATAGTGGAGACAATAGACTAATGTAGTACAAATTCACATGGAAGCTGAATTTCAAATTTATTTATACTGTTCTATTATTTTATAATATTTTGAAATAAGATTTATTTAGTAATCTAAATTTCTTGAAATTAATGTTGGCACTAGATAAAGAGGTAAAATTAGAGGTGGATATGGATAGGGTGAATATTTATTTAAAACGTTCATAAATAATATAATCTTTATATTGTGGCTTAAAGTATAAGTCAGCTTAAAAGATACTCTATTTCCTATATAATTTTTTTTAGTTATTTTAAACCAATAATAATAATAATAATAATAATAATAATAATAATAATAATAATAATAATAATAATAATAATATTTGTTATTATTATTATTATTTAAAATTTTGATATATGTTAGTATATCACTATAGTCTATAGGTATTTTCCCGATGATTAAGGTTTTTTTTTTCATATTAAAATAATTATCCGCATATATGTTAAAACATATAAAAATAAATTAATAATGACATTTTACGTTGATATCAATATTGAAAAATCACACGTCTTTTCTCGGGAACTTATCAACAAATTTGTGGACATTTTTTTTTTCTCTCTTCTTTTTACCCCATAGAAAAAGACATATTTAAAAATTTACACGTATAGAGGAGGGGAGCTAGCTAGTAAATTCCATGGATTCAATTAGAATATTAAAGTAATTAAATCCTACTGGAAGTATGAGGAATGAAACCCTAATGTAAAATGAATTAATGACAAGTGCAGTGAAATTAATCAATCAAGCTTAAAAACTTGTTATTAGACAGAATAACATAAACAACCATACATAAAAACATAACTACTACTACATGATCAAAGCACACATACATATTAATAATGATCTCATCATCATCTGATGCCAATTAAACAAACATTCTTCTTAAAATGAACATTTCCGAATTCCAAAATGATGAGTAGTAAAAGTACCAAATTGAAAGTAACTAGCTAGGGTTTCTTACCAAGTGTATGCTTGTTGTTGTGCATCCACACTTTGAGGACATGCCTCTTGATCCCCACCTCCTCGCAGAATTCCTGCACCGTTTCTTCGTCCTGCTTCTGAATCCTCCACCCCAATCTCCCCGCCAGATTCACCATCTTCTCCTTCTGATCCTGTGTGAATTTCGTCCGGAATCGCTTCCTTCCGCCGCCGCCGCCGCTCATGTAATGATTGTTGTTATTATTATTATTGTTGTTGTAAAAATCATCCAGCTCCGATCCCCCTCCACCGCCGCCACCGCCGGAGGTCGATGGTAGTGCCAGAAACGGCGGCCTATGCTGCTGCTGCACGTGAAGGAACCCACCGGGCGGCCCGCGGTACGCCATCAAGTGGTGGTGGTGGTGGTACGCCGCGAATGCAGTGGCGCCGACGAATTGCTCCTTGCGGTGGAAGCTGCGGTGGCAATTGCAGGCCGCGCATTTTAGGGATTCGACCGTGCCATCCTCCCCAGCCGGGATAAACTCGCCGCAGCCGTCGACGGCGTGGCCGCCGATCCCCACGGCGTGGTTCTTGAGGCACTCCTTGTATTTGGATTTGGCCAGAGTTCGGACCGACGCCGGGAGTTTTGGACCGAGTCGAGTTCGAGTTACCGGGTGAGTCGTCGTAACTCGGGGCCAGCCCGATTTCTTCGTCTTGCTCCTCAAATTCCATACACACTACTCTTTTTTTGGATTAAATTTATTTATTATATTGCCCACAGCTTACAATAAAGCCATATCTATATCTCTATAATATATATATATATATATATATATATATATATATATATACAGAAATATGTGTAATAATTTGCCCTGTCTGATTTCACTAAGCTGATCACTGATCAGTGATCACATGATGCACTGGTTAAACCCTAGGACAGAGGGTGACCGGCAACCGGCAATCAAGTTACTCCCTTTTGGAATTAATTGAGGGCGAGAATGGGATGAAAAAGGGAAAATGGACAAAATCTTTTTTCCCCCAAAATTGAAAAAGGATAGAAATGCTTTCTGAAAATGTGAAGGGTGTTGGTCTCTCTCATACCGAAAATGGGAATGGCGTGTAAGAGGGGAGGGCCCTCAACCGGTGACAGCCGGTGACGGACAGACAGCAGGCCGGGACTGTAGTACGTACACATACAGTGTAACAATGCAGCAGAATTCAGGCGGGGAGAGGGATTCGATTCGATCCATTCGGCCGGCCACCGGCCACGTCACGCGTTCCCGGCGGATATGGGAGTACGGCGCGTGCTCTATCATGCCTGTTTCAGGTCCATGACGCGACAATAATTGCTTTATTTTTATATAATTTGGAACGATTTTGTCCTTTCTTGTAATTTGAATTTTCGTAATCCGTGTAAAAAAAATTTCCTTTATTTTGGTAATTTTGTTCGGTTTATAATTCTCACATTTGGTTTCGTTCGAATTGCACATCCCTAGGGCCGTTCGGAAGACAAATAGAGTTAGTAAACGAGCCGAATCGAGTCGAGTCGAGATATGAGTGTTTAGGTTCGAGCTCTGTTCGTATTCGTTCGTTAAGGAGTTGAGTCTAAAATTATTTTCTAGCTCAGCTCGTGAAAAAGTTTGTGAGTTCGAGCTCATGTTCGACTCGGCTCATTTAGTTCAAACAATTACTCAACTTACTCTTTTGTTTGACTCAGTTAGTTTAGCTTGAACTCAATTCGTTTAAACTCGTTTGGCTCAATTAAATATTTATTTAAATTTATTCATAAAATATTTATAAATAAATCATAAATTAAAAAATTACAACTTTATAAAATACTCTAAACATATAGACATGGACGTCCAAATGCGATGAGGACATTATATTGCATGATACTTTCTATAAAGTACATTGATGCATCACAATAGATCGACTCTCGTATTTAATCTTGAAGTAGGAACATAATGAAGATATTTCTACCATTCTTTGGAATATTGTAAAATTTTACATGTACAATAATATACTTAAATATAAACTTATAATGGAGGACGAAGAAACCGAGTATAAATCATTACAAAAATATTGGGCAAAATCCCCAAGCGATAAAATGTCAAATGAGAAGCGAGTAATAATTGGTCCCCCTTATAAGCCAATACTGGCAATAAAAGGCATGTCGCTAGAATGACATGTATTTAGTTAATTTTTATTAAATTAGGTAAAAATATTTAAGTATTTCCCCTTATGTTAATAAACACTAATTAAATGTGTAGTAAGTAGTATTTAAACAATAAATATATTAATATTTTTTTCCAATTAAACCTTTGGTTTTTTTAAAGGCATTTTCAGTGTTAAGTTCACACCATCGGATAGCAATTCTTGCGTTGGCTAAAGGTTGATAGAATGGATAGGAAGATTTGAAAAAGTTACATTTAACTTCCACGATACATGCAACTCTTCGATTTTTTTGGTGTCATTTCCATGCACGCACCAAATCATATCCAGAAAGTAAATAAAACATAAATGATGTCAAAAATGTATATATATGGTGTTGAATAACACCATTTGATGGATATTGACAAAGTTGTATAGGTGCGAAAAACTAAAGGAATGGCTTAGCGGATTTCGTATTTTCCAGATATGCTTGGCACGATTGAATGTCTATCATCATTTTGTGTTTTGGCGTGAATCTTCCTTGTTAACACAATCAACAGTTAATTTGTATTATGTATCTGGTTTTGTCGTCTTCATGTGTGATAGTCCCTTAGAGTAGGTTGTTAATGTGTTATGATGATCACATGCACAATTTCAGTAAAGTAAAAACACAATTGTTTGGTGACCCGGTTCAGACCTCCTGTCCTACGTCCGGGGGATTCCAATCCAGGCGAAGATCACTCAACAAAATTCAAGAACAAACACAAGACTTGGAATCAATCCTATCAACTCGATCTAGAAGCTGAAATCCCCCCCTCAACTCCTAATCTCCCTGACTAGAATTACAAACACAATCTTGTTGTTTCTTCAACCTGTTGACTACCCTGAACAAGAATCCTAAGCTATTCCAAGAAGAACCCTCATCTTGGATTACAACTCGATCTAAAACGATATACACATGAATTACAACTCAATTCACTCAAGATCAAAACTCACTATCATCTAATCATGAAGAACACTTTTTGACTCAAGTATATCTTCTAATCGAATCTAAGAATACTCTCGGTAAAGTTTATATATGAATGAATGAAAGTACAAAAATCTGGCTCAAAGACTCAAGTATAAAGATCTTATATTAACTAAAGTCCGCCTTGGTCCTTAAGTCCATGGTGCTGGTGAGACTTGATCCACCCAAATGATAACTGCCCTGTTGTTAGTCGGGTGCATTGACATAGAAAGAATCCTGCATGAAATGTTAAGTGCCAACAATCTCCCTTTCATTTCATAAAGAGGATGATTCATCACATAAAATCACGAACCAATATGATGAAAAACAGTTCAGAGTATCAACCTAACAATAAGGGTAAAAGATCAAGTTCAACATAAAGATAGTTAAAAAGTAATAATAACACCAGCAAAAATAACCAATAAGCAAGTTAGAAAACAGATAATAATCAGTCATAGAATTCCATGCATAGAAGTTTAATCCGCAAAATAGGACAAAATCAGCAAGCAAAAGTATCAAAAAGTATCCAGCAGCAAGCATCCAATTAGTTACAGACCCCAAATACCAAAAGATTTCAGTTTAGAATGTACCCCCCAAAATGTTGTTAATACCATCCATTAACATCAGTCAGTCAACAAAACAGATCAGTTTGAGACCATATCTCCCCCTTGATGAGTCAATCCTCCTCATCATCATCCTCCTCTCCAGTAGGTGGAGGATCAAATGAGCCCGGAAGCAACTTCAGCATGTTGTTGTTTTGCTTCCTGATCCGGAGGCCAGCAGCAATGACATTGGACACTTCCTCATTCTGTCGGAGAATGATGGTCTTGAGATGGTTCACCAATGATGTGCCAGAGAGAGCAGGACAAAGGAGAATGTCATTGTGCATATTTTGGAGATCATTGGTGGGAGTGATCTGCTTTATGGGAATGCGCTCTTCTTTGGGGACTTTGATCCCATTCTTCTTCAAGAACCTAGTGATCAAAGCGGGATAGGGAAGGATATCGTTCTTGCCAAGCGATCCTCGAGTATAACCTACCATCTTAGAGAGCATAGAGAGACCAAAATTTGTCATTTTAAGATATTTTTCAATGCCAAACATCAATTTACCCATATGAGATGAAACTTGACTGGCATTGGTTGTTGGAAGGATGTTGGAACTGCACAGACGAAAGAGACAACTATACTTAAGAGTAAGCTGAGTAACACGAAGTTGATTTCGACCGAATGCAATGCTTTTGGTGTTGTATATCTCGTAAGCAACTTCGGCATTAGAGTTAGGCATGTAGTTCGTCACATCATCCAGGTTGCTGTTAAGCTGCACCTTTAACAACTGGTTAAAGACTTGAGGGAAAATCTCCAGGATTTTGCCTCGGATGTAGATCTTTCCACCAAATGGAGATTCACCATTTAGAACATCTGGATGGAGGTTTGCATAGAACTCTCGAACCAAAGCAGGAGAGTAGTCCTCCAGTTTTGTAGCCCAGTAGAGAAGATGACAATCTTCAAAGTACTTTGAAAATCCGAGTTCCTTGTAGATATGATGTGTGAACTGCTCCTCTGGTATAAAATCTCGATTGTTGAGTTCCTTGGCAAATTTCTGTGCATCCATGTCATAGAACTTGAAATTTAGAGCGTCACGAACAGTCATAGGGCCAACTTTCTTTGATCGTTTCTGAGTTGTCTCAACTGCAGGTTGCTTGTCCTTCCTTTTGCGAGAACGAGTCACGGGGGTGCGAGCAGCAGGGCGATGTTCCGGAGTGACTTCAGGATCCGGCTCGTTGTCCCTCTGTTGTTCATGTTCTCCAGTAACAGCATCGTCAGGATTATATGAATCAAAGAGGTCACCGTCATTCCCTTGAGGATACTCAGTATTGGTTCCATCATCCCAGTCGATGTCGAATGTTTCCTTTTGAGGTGCTGGAAGAGCAGGTGGAGTCGGTGCAGATAGTTCTCCGGCTGGCGGTAGATAGTCAAGAGGAAGAACCTCCTGGACGGTGTCGTCAGCATTGCCTCCAGACGCCTCACCAAGATCAGTTGTTGGATTTGGAATGGTTTCGCTAAGGGCTTGTAGGACAGATGACACTATTTGCACTGGATCAATGGGTGTTTCAGTATTTGTTTGGTTGGATGACTCGGGAATAGGTTCAGAAGGCAATTTGGGAGGAGAAGAAGATGACGCCATTAGAGAGCTTATGCTGCACAAAGAAAAACTAACCAAAACAAAGACAAGAAGAATACAGAATGGATAAACTTGAAGTAGCATTTAAAGAGAGAAGGGATTTGAAAACGTAAACCACGATCATCAAGAGTGAAACGGCGAAGTAATGATGGCAGTTTCGGGGAACGTGAGCTGCTGGGGTGAAGGGACGGTTACTGTGATTGCAGGGTGATGATGACACAGATCAAACATCGTATCAAAATCTCTCCGTATCAAAACACTTCTTTTGTCTTTATCCGATTCATTCCTCTAAGTAGCTTGGGCCTGTGGATGTTAGTATGCATAGAAAAACAAATGGCCCAAACATAATAAAATCTAATTGGTGTAGAAACTTAGGCCCAGAATGGTTCTAAGCCTATCAAACTTATCTCCCTCCATGGCTTTGGTTAGGATGTCAGCACGCTGCTCTGACGACCCTACATGTTGAATATCACAAATATTATCTTCAACCAAATCTCTAATGAAATGATACCTGATGTCAATATGTTTGCTCCTATTTTGAAGCACTGGATTCTTAGAGATGTTTATAGCACTTGTATTATCACATAGTACCACAAATTTCTCTTGATTCACTCCAGAGTCTGCCAAGGTTTGCTTCATCCACATGAGTTGAGAGCAGCAACAAGTAGAAGCTATGTACTATGCTTCAGCAGTAGAGAGAGCAACTATATTTTGTTTCCTTGAATACCAACTAACCAAATTATCACCAAGATAGAAACATCCTACTGTTGTCGATCGTCTGTCATCACAACTTCTAGCCCAATCAGAATCTGTGTATCCTATGAGATCCAATGATGATCTTTTAGAATACCAAATTCCAATACCAACAGTTCCCTTAATATATCTCATAATCCTCTTAGCTGCCTTGAGGTGTGTCTCCTTAGGTTGAGATTGAAATCTAGCACATACTCCAGTGCTATAAGAGATATCAGGTCTGGTTGCTGTTAGGTAGAGAAGACTACCTATCATACTTCTGTATAACTTTTGATAAACATCACTGCTGGAATCATTTTTAGAAAGCTTCTCATGAATACCCTGAGGTGTCCTTGCTACCTTGCTGTCCTCCAAATTAAATTTCTTGAGCATATTTGCAGCATACTTCTCTTGTGATAAGAATATACCATCTTTTCTTTGTTTGATCTGCAAACCAAGAAAGTAGTGCAATTCTCCAAGCATACTCATCTCAAATTCAGTCTGCATAGCATGAATGAATCCTTTTCTAAGTTCTTCTGAAGTAGAACCAAAAATGATATTATCAACATAGACTTGTACTACTATTATGTGCTTATCTGAATGTTTAATGAACAAAGTCTTATCCACATTTCCTCTGGTGTAGCCGTTGTTAACAATAAACTGTGACAACCTTTCATACCAAGCACGTGGTGCTTGCTTAAGACCATATAAAGCTCATTTGACTCTGTAAACATAATCTGGATGTTTATGATCTTCAAACCCAGCTGGTTGAGCTACATAAATTTCTTCCTTAATTCTCCCATTGAGAAAGGCAGTCTTGATATCCATTTGGTACAACTTGAAATTCAAAGAACATGCTACAGATAGCAAAATTCTTACAGCTTCCATTCTTGCAACAGGAGCATATGTCTCTCCATAGTCCAATCATTCTATTTGTGTGTAGCCTTGTGCTACCAATCTAGCTTTATTTCTGACTATGTTTCCATGCTCATCTTTCTTGTTCCTGAAAATCCATTTAGTACCAATAATGTTGATATTGTCAGGCGGTGGTACTAACTCCCATACAGAATTTCTTTCAAATTGAAGTAATTCATCTTGCATGGCTGCAATCCAATATTCATCCTTGAAAGCTTCTGAAGCATTCTTTGGTTCCACCTTGGATATAAAACAATTCATTCCAGCTAGTTGCTTGTAGTCAACTTTCTTATTTTTGGTCTGCCTTGGTGCATCTATTCCTCCTATAATATCAGTATCAGAATGATGCTTCAAAGTTCTAGTACCTTTCCTCTTATCATTATCTGTAGAGTTAAGTGGTTGTTGTTCTTCTTCAGTATCAACCAAAGATTCAGTTTTAGCACCAGCTTCTACATCAGCTTCAGATGATGGTTCTTGTGATTCCTCAGTTGGTAGATCAAACATAGGAAAGTAATGTAAACCAACTTCATCTTCAGATAATCCTTTGGACAAAAAATCTTTAAATAAAACATTTACTGATTCTATGACCTTTTTACTTTCAGACAAGTAGATTCTGTAAGCTCTGGAGTTGTTAGCATAGCCTAAAAATAACCCTTTTTCTGATCTTGCATCGAACTTCTTAAGTTGTTCCCTATCTCTGTAAACATGACATGGACAACCAAATGTATGAAAATATTTAACATTAGGAAGTTTATCATACCATATTTGATAAGGAGTGAAATTTGTCTTTGGTCTCAAGAGAACTCTATTTGCAACATGACATGCTGTGTTGATTGCTTCTGCCCAAAAAGTCTTTGGAAGAGTACTATCATGAAGCATAGACCTTGCCATCTCCTGTAAGGTCCTATTCTTCCTTTCTATAATGCCATTATGTTGAGGAGTTTTTGGGGCTGAGAATTCTTGAGAAATTCCATGTAGCTTACAAAAATCAGTGAATTGTTGATTGTCAAACTCTCTTCCATGATCAGTTCTAATCCTTTTGATCTTCCCTTGTTTTTGATTCATGATCTTCAGACTTATTGATTCAAAGTACTCGAAGGCTTCATCTTTGGATCTGAGAAAACAAACAAAGGTGAATCTAGAAAAATCATCAACTATCACAAGTACATACCTTTTACTATTTAGGCTTTCAACTTCTAATGGACCCATCAAGTCCATGTGAATAAGTTCAAGGCAATGATTAGTGGTAATATCATCAACTCGTTTGTGTTGAGCCTTAGTTTGTTTCCCTTTGGAACACCCTTCACAAACAACCTTGGAGTTATTCTGTAGTTTAGGAAGCCCTTTGACAGCTCCTGAAATGCTTAACTTGTAAAGAGTTTGGTAGTTTAGATATGCCATCCTTTTGTGCCAAAGACTTGTAAGGTCTTCTTTCAAAATCAATGCCCTGTCCACTGATTCCTTTAAGATGTAGCAATCATTAACAGACCTTTTACCAGACATAATACATTTATAATCTTTGAACACATAACAAGTATTCAAGTCAAATAGCACTAAGGAATTTTCATCACATAATTGACTTATGGAAATTAAATTTGTAGTAAGTCCTTCAACGAAGTAAACTTTAGAGAGATTAGAGAGAACTCCCTTATCAATTTTACCATATCCAGTGATTTTGCTTTTGGCACCATCACCATACATAACCTCTCTACAATCTTGTTCAGTGAAGTTGTGAAGAATACTCTTGGTTCCAGTCATATGCCTAGAGCATCCAGAATCAAAATACCACAAGGTATTCTTATGGTGTGCCTGCAATGATACAACAACAAGACCAACAGATTGTTTGTTAGAGTACTTAGGTATCCAGGCCTTACGAATCTGGTTTTTCTTCTGTAGTTCTAACGATGGCCAGACAACTGGTCTTCCATTTAAAAGATCTCGAACTATCTTTAAACAAGTGTCAGCTTGATGACCAGGTAGACCACAGTAAATACAATCTCTTGAGTCTTGAGGTGCAAGGTTGACTTGAATAGGCACATCCTTGAATGTAGCTGCATTGCTAGACTCTTCACCTAGATATCCTCCACTGACAAAGTTTCTCTTGGTTGATTTGAATTTGTTCAGCTTTCCTTTCTTCTTGTATCCAATACCTGAAAGATCACCAAGTCTTTTGCACATAGAAAGAACTGAATCTAATTTATTTTTACCTTTAACGTTTGAGAGAGCTCATTGCACTTGCTTTGAAGTTTTTGATTTTCTGAAGCTAATAAGGACTTTTCATCAGAAAGTTTGGAACATTCAACTTGAAGTTCTTCAATTTTGAGCTTAACAAGTTTCAATTCCTTCTGAATTTTGATCTTCTCAGCAGATAGTTCATCATAAGATATTCCGAGGTCAGCCAGTTGAGTTAACAACTTCTTGTTCTCAATGAAGGCAGTGTCATACTCAAACTTTAGCTCTTCATAGGCATCAGCCAGCTTTGTATATATTTCATTGATATTACCTGCACTAACAGCATCATCTTCATCGGTAGAATAATCTATTGAACTTGTTATACCTGTTACAGGGTTGCAATCACGAATTGTTAAGGCTACAACATCTTCTGGATCACTCTGTTGTTCCTCTGTTGCCTCAACATCAGATTCTCCATCACTGAGAGTAGCTTGATATGCTTTTCCTTATTTTCTCTTGCCAGTGGGACATTCCTTTTTGACATGTCCTTTGCCTCCACATTCATAGCATACAATAGAGGAGAATTTATCAAATTTTTCTGGTTCCTTGAGTTTCCTGACATTGTTGCCTTTGCCATCATATTTCTTAGAACCCTTATTCTGTTGTTTGTCTGACGTCGAAACACCATGTGAACTGGATTTCTGAGGTTTCCCTTTCTGAAACTGTCTTGCTCTCTTTCCTTGAAAAAATTTGGCCATTCTTCTAGTAATTAGTGAAAATTCTTCAACCAGATCATCATCTGAATCCTCAATCTTTTCAGCCTTTAGAGCAATACTCTTCGATTTGCCTTTGTTTCTTGATTCCAAATGATTCATCTCATAGTTTTGCAAATTCCCTACCAATTCTTCCAAAGTCATCGTATTGGTCTTTTCACTCTCTTCAAGAACTGAGATCTTTCCAGAATACTTGGGTGATACCGTTTGTAGCATCTTCCGGACCAATTTCTGTTCATCAAAATGCATTCCAAGCTCTATGCATTGATTAACCA
Source organism: Hygrophila difformis (assembly GCA_030278955.1). Taxonomy (NCBI): domain Eukaryota; kingdom Viridiplantae; phylum Streptophyta; class Magnoliopsida; order Lamiales; family Acanthaceae; genus Hygrophila; species Hygrophila difformis. The sequence continues at coordinate 31,119,132 of JAOANR010000008.1, read as the reverse complement.
CATTTTGAAATCTTTCAAAATATGTTGAGATGTTTTCATCATCTGTCATCTCCAACCTGTCATACAAAGATTCAACGCGATGTAAACGCGTTAGCTCAACATCTGCAGAACCCTCAAACCTGATTTCAAGAAATCTCCACATATCATGGGCGTTTTTACAATTCTTGATCATCATATGTTTTGCCTCCTCCATGGCTCCACTAATTGCATTCATGGCCGCATAATTTCCTTATTTTGCTATCCTTTCCGCTGCTGTATATTCGACCTTTCTAGCAAGTCGAATTGTAGGCGCTGCAGTGGTTGTAGTGGCAGTGGTATCCGTAGATGTGGATGTAGTTGTACTAGAAGTTGCAGGGGTTTCAGTCCTAGTTGGTGGTTCCCATGCTTCTTCGACTGCATCCCAGACATCCTCTCCAAGAGCTCTAAGATAACACTTCATTCTTGACTTCCAATAGCTATAGTTGTTTCCATCGAAGATCGGTGGACGTAGGTGCGAGATTTCCCTACTCATGATGAATCTTGAATCTCTAGTAAAGCGTTGAAGATGGCTCTGATACCAATTGACAGTCCCTTAGAGTAGGTTGTTAATGTGTTATGATGATCACATGCACAATTGCAGTAAAGTAAAAACATAATTGTTTGGTGACCCGGTTCGGACCTCCTGTCCTACGTCCAGGGGATTCCAATCCAGGCGAAGATCACTCAACAAAATTTAAGAACAAACACAAGACTTGGTATCAATCCTATCAACTTGATCTAGAAGCTGAAATCTCCCCCTCAACTCCTAATCTCCCTGACTAGAATTACAGACACAATCTTGTTGTTTCTTCAACCTGTTGACTACCCTGAACAAGAATCCTAAGCTATTCCAAGAAGAACCCTCATCTTGGATTACAACTCGATCTAAAACGATATACACATGAATTACAACATAATTCACTCAAGATCAAAACTCACTATCATCTAATCATGAAGAACACGTTTTGACTCAAGTATATCTTCTAATCGAATCTAAGAATACTCTCGGTAAAGTGTATATAAGAATGAATGAAAGTACAAAAATCTGGCTTAAAGACTCAAGTATAAAGATCTTATATAAACTGAAGTCCTCTTGGTCCTTAAGTCCATGGTGCTGGTGAGACTTGATCTACACAAATGATAACTACCCTGTTGTTAGTCGGGTGCATTGACACAGAAAGAATTCTGCATGAAATGTTAAGTGCCAACAATGTGTAGTCTTCTCGTCTTCATGTTTCGATAGTTCCCTGTATAAGATGAGATACATAATAACTTCATAAAATAGGTGCAGGAAAAAAAAAAAGAAAAAAAAAAAGAGGAGTCGCAAAACTCAAATTTGAGAGTTAATGACGCTTTCCGATGTTTTGCTAATATAAATTTTTCTTGTAGTGTTATAAGTTGAATGCATGAATACGAGACTCGAACATGTACAATGCAATGCAACGCATGAAAATTATGAGAACCTATTACATAAATGCATCAATAGAAGATATGTATACAAATGCTTGGCAAGATAATGCAAGGAAGTGAACGTACAATAACTTGATAAAAGAAGAAAAAGACTAAAAATTGGCTTATTTACAAGAAAAGTGATAAATGAATTTTTAAATTCACAATATTGGACTTGAAAATGTGGAAGAATAATGATTTCTTTTGGATGTCATAAGATGACGATATCAATATAGTCTAGGCTTCATGGACCTTTTTTTTTTAAAAAAAAAAAGCCAAATCGATCATTTCTAATTTTTTTTTGTCCAATTGATCCGCTACATTGTCTAATTATGTTCCAATCGGTACACTATTCACTAATTACGCCCTAATTATTGACGTGTCAAATGTTTTTGCCAAAATAGTCCTTTTTTCCGAAAAAATATAAATCGGTCCGTTATTAAATTTTTCCCCCTTTCATGCAATCCAATGCACATTTTAAATCACTAATAATTCAAGTTCGGTATATGTCAAAATTCTAAAATTTTGATATTTAAAAACTACATGACGAGACGAATCTAACCAGATCCAACTTGGCTTATTTTAACTTGTATAACTATGTTTAAACTTTAAGTCAAAGCATGTGTGTGAATAGTAGCAAATTAGCCAATGTAGTTATTAAAAATGGAGGGAGTATATCGCAATTGGTCTTTATTTTCGGCAAATTAAATTAAAACCCCCCATTACACCCCGCACTCCCTCTATACCCCCTGGAGGAATTGTAATGTAAGAAAACCCCTTCGAAATAAACAATTTTCTGTAAAGAGAGTAAAAGAAGTTAAAGTACCCATTATTTTAATAAGAAACCGTAATTGAGGAGAGATTGTCTGAGTGCCTTCGTCTTTTGTCAAACCCTCCGGCCATTCCCTCATTTCCGAAAACATATATCCATCGGAGAAACACCCACCGCGAGAGAAGAATTATTGGGGGAAAACCGTGCATAAGACGGGCCACAAGGGGGGAATTTTTGGTTGAGAAGCGGGACCTTGTACGAGTTACGAAAGAGCGAGTCCGACGGTTCTGGAGGACAACCAACGGCAAGCGCAGAAGCGGCAGGAGGAGGGTGCAAGCGGAGGTGGAGGTTCGCGAGGAAGGGAATTGTGCCGGGAAGTGAAAGGGGTAAGTATTCTCCGTCGTAGTTGGGTTAATTTGTTGTTTGGGGGAATTAGGGCAGTCTGCCGGTGCCGGAGCCGAAATTGGGGGAAGGGGGTTTTGGATTGAGTCGTAGGGTTTGTGTTCAACTTACAAATTCCGAATTATTTCTTGTATAGTTATTTATTTCATTTCGATGGAAGGCTGATGCGATAAATTTGGATTGAATTTGGTATGCTCTGTGTTTTGTGTTTAAGGATTACTAGCATGTATTACATTTGCGGTCCAATCGTTTTGGAGAAATATGTTTTAAGTTAGACCAAATTCATGGTGTAGGTGTCCATGGTTTGGGGATTAGCAGTAGCTATTATATTAGTGTTCAATGATGGTTTAATTCAGACGAAATCTGAATGCGAATAAGGAAATGAATGTTTTGTAGGAATAATTGCTCGTTTGAAATGATTGGTTGATTGAAAGATGGAATGTTGTTTATGCTGGATGAATTTAGATGGAGCAATGTGTTGCAAGTGTTATTGCGATGACCTGTATTATAATTTGTTGCAGGGAGTCTGTTGAGGAGTAGGGTTACAGCAGCTGGAATTTGGGAGGGTGAATAGCAATGGGGCGAAAGTCCTCCGAGAAGACCGTTGGGAAGAAAGTGGCGGAGTGTTCAAGAGACAAAGGAGTGAGTAGGAAGGGGACGGTTGTGGAAAGAAGCTCGAAGGAGAGAGGGCAAAGTAGCGAAGGGAAAAACATTGATGCTGGAAAGGAAAAGAAAACAGTGAGGAAAGCTGAGTGAAAAAGGACTGTTAGGAAGAGTAAGGATGGAGGGGAGGCGGTGCTGACGACGAGGTGCTCCCCACAGTTTTTTAGGGCGACTATGGATGGGATAGTTGATAAATTAACAGAACAGCAGATTGGTGTAATGAGGAGGACCCCATTCTGGCATTTCATGCAATGTCCAACCGGGTACAACAGTCTAGCGTGGTTAGAAGCTTTGGTGAGGTGCTACGATGCCGAGGGTACAAGTTTCCTTATTGGAGAGGATTTGGAGTTGAAGTTTCCAGCAACGGAGTTTTGCTGCGTGATGGCGCTTCAGAACGAGGGGTTATATGTCCACCCAAAGTTGGAAGAGAAGAGTAGGACATTGGATAAGTATTTCGGGGGAAGATTTGCTAAGGTGAGGCGAAAGAAGATTATTGCTGTGTTAAGGAAAATGTGTGGGGGTGAGGCTGCGGTGTTGGGTAGAGATGACCCCGAGGATGCAGCAAGGATGTATGTATTACTTGTCTTCAGCTGCATATTGTTCCCGACTGCACACCAGTATGTTCCCCCCTTTGTCATACACTACGTTGATGACCTACAAAGTATAGGGAAATATGCTTGGGGGGCTGCGGCACACACATACTTGTTGGATGCCTTGATGAAGTGCGCGAAAGGGAAGAAGTACGTCGATGGCTGCGTTTTGGGGTTAACGGTAAGGTTTTTGTTAATGGAAATTAGCGTATTGTTATTTATATGTATCTGAATGTTTTTGGTAACGTGATAATATTGTGTGGATTGGATTTCAGAGTTGGTTTTTCGAGCGTGTCCCCCTTCTAGCGAAACCAATTGGGAAGTAATGTGTACCCCGTTTTGCAAGGTGGCGCAGCAGTCATCCTGGGCTTGTGGAATGCATGGAGGCACTGAGGAAGTTGAAGGCGGGCGATGTGCATAAGTTTTACCCTTTGGAGGCGGAGCACAGGTATTTAAAACCTGTGATACAGGAGTTCGAGGTAAGCGCGGGAAATTATATACAGAAATAAAATCAAATTGTGCAACGATTTGGTGTGAAATGTGATGTGTTGGTCGAGGGTGATAAAATAATAGTTTCTTTAACACCCCGGTTTTTGGTCACCCAGGTCGGGATGTCACCGCCACACCTCCCAAATAAGACACGGTTTCTCCGGCTTACTAAAGAGATGCAAGGCTAGGTATTTCAGTAATTAAAAATATTTAAAACATTTGCAAACAACCCATACAATATAGTCTCGAAAATAATAATATCATAATGCAGCGGAAATAGTATTTAAGTATAATATTGCAGCGAAAATGTAAATAAGACTGACATGGTCAAAACACAGGTTAAACAGGCCCGTTTATTTTATTGTCTAATGCAAGAATTTAATAATAAAGTTTGCAAAAATAAAGTTTCCCCCATGCATGAACGTGCTCATGTTTGTTCCACATACTCTGTAAGGAAAAAGGAAAATAAATGGTTTGGTCAGCACAACTTGCTGAGTAAGTTAACACATGCATGATCGTAGGGTTTAAAAGTCATTAATTTAATAATTACATAAAAACACGATAATAATCATAAATAATTTAATTTAATAATATAACCCATTCGCATAATTAAATTATGGCACTAACCAATAGTACATTTAGCATAATTTAAATAAAAGCCGTAATTGATTTAAATAAAGCATTTAGTAATTTAAAAGGACAATAATTAAATATTTAACTATCCCCATTACACCCAAGATTTAGTATTTCAAGTATTTCACGATTGCATCGCGATGTCAACAAGTTTAGCCGGAAACCGGCGGCCGCAGCCGTATCTGCCATACCCAGTACCACTCCGGAGCCTCGGGAAACCCATAAGGATATTCACGAGAGTGTAGGCCATATATCTCATGCCGTTTTGGCAACATATCTCAAAAATTTCGCGCGGGTCACCATCGTCCATAAAGGCACGAAGTGAATCGTTAGGAGGGCACCCTGCAGAGCACTCACCCCCTAATTTTAAAAATCAAGTTTGTAAAGGGGATTTCCTAAATTCCAGATTTCACGTATTTATTTCAAAGAGTCTTCTACTCGTTTAAACCTTAAAGGCTAGTTTCACCGTTTCAACAAAATTTCAAGATTTGACTCGGTCAACCACAGTTTACTTCAAAATTCATTAAAAATCGAGTTTAATTCCACAAATTCCGAAATTTTACCACTGACTCGGAAACATCGAGATGAACAACTTTTGTGTTTCAACTTTTTCAATCCGAGATGCCGAAATAGGTCAAAAATATCAATTTTCGTCATATCATTAATCTGTCCGAATTTCGTGTACAGCAGTTCAAGATTATCAAGATCTACCATAGCAAATTAACTCCAAACTCAATGAAATTTTACAGAGACCTTTTTAAGACATTTGTCTACAACTTTCATGTTCGGCTAAAGATCTAAATCGGCTTATAACTAATGTCAAAAACGTCATCAAGATCGGACTTAAGTTCTGTTAAGAAATTCAAGATCCAATTTCAAGCAGTTCGGTTTCGGGTGGATTTCATATATCATCATGAAAAATTCTGAAAATTTTACAGGAGATAGATCTAAGCCTTAGAAACATTTTTCGTGTTTTAAGTTTTTCCTTTTGAAGACTGTTAAAGGTTCGGAAAAATTAGACAGAACTGTTGCGCCGGTAGAAATCATATGTTGACAGATTTTGAAAGTTTTGATTAAGCTTTTAGGTTAAGTGTTTTAATTACTCCCAAAACCATGTAAGTGTCAACTTACAGATTCGTAGTCGTCCGGGATCGTCGAGTTCGGAGGCGTGGCTTCCAGTCCACCGTTTATCCTCTCCGTTCGTCGGGTTCTTCGTTCTAGATCCGATTCGGGGTGTAGAAATAAAAAGAAGAAAATTAGGGTTTCGTTTTTGAATTAAAAACGAGATGGATGAATGGATCAGACTTACCACGACGTTGGAGATCTCTCAAATTCGTCCACGGCAGTCCCCGCTCTGTTTTGGTGCCTCCGATGACTTCCGGATCTAGGGTTTTGTGTATAGAGAGTATCGTAGGGTTTTGAAAAGTGTTCGGGGCTTCCAAGAGGTTTTATTTATAGGTAAACATGACCTAGGGACGTCCAAGGTCGGCCTTGGGGAGTCTTACGCCGAAAGGTGTTCAACCGAAGTCGGAAAATCTGGATTCGGGCGAGTGAATCTCGCAACCGGCGAATCTGCCCGTTGGCGCGGTCGTGGCGCGCCTTTCCCCTATTGACCGCGCGGCCACCGCGCGGCACTCGCCTGGACTTCTGTTCGGGCGGGTCGTGCGATCCGTCGTGCCTTTCCTCCTCTCTTTCGGACTTCTATCCCCCTATGCTCCCGGATTCCGATTTCCTGGGTATCTTCGGGTTCCTATTTCCTTTCTAAATTTTACTCGGGTCTAATTGCATGTTTGGACTCAAATCCTTGAGTTCATTGGTGTCGGGTTTCGGTGTGCAATTTATTTATTCTTTATTAATTCCTTTTTGTTTAATTAAATTCCTTTAATTACTTTTTAAGTTAAATTTCATTTCTCATTTCCTTCTCTCTTTATTTATTTATTTGCTGAATTTATTTATTTATTGTATTTATTTTATCTATTTTTTATTTATTTAATTATTGTTTTATGTTGCAAAATTCTCGCCTATTACAGTTTCACTGTTTTACCTGTAATTGTTTCCTGTTGTAGAATGTAACTGTGGAGAGCAAACCAGTAGAGAGATGCAGTGGAAGGGTGCCGGTGGCTGTGGGGCCGCGGGTCTCCCGTGATCGAGGTGTTGAGGGCCACCGGTCAGGGAGGAGGCAAGGGGTAAAGATCGGTAAGCAGGGAAAGCGGCAGCGGGTTGATAAGAGTGGCGAGCGCCCTGTTGAGCACAGGAATAAAGTGGCTAACGAGCAGGCCGATGAGGTAGGCGACGAGAGTCGGAGAGAGGGAGACGGGGAAGTACCTGGTGAGAGGGTAAGGGAGCAGCGTAAGGAGAACCCAAGCGACCAACATGATGAGCATTTGGGGAATCCGATAGATGAGAATAATGTTGAGGAACCGAGTACGGAATGGGTTGAGGAGAACAACGGGGCTGGTGAGGTGGAAGAGGATGGCAATGAATTTGAATCCGAAATGGATGAAGGTATAATTCAATCTATTATTATAATTTCATCTAATAACCGTAATGATTGTTATGGTTTGAGTGTTGACAAGTGATATGAACGAAGCATTGTAGATATGTCATTGATATGCATTACGTTGTATAACAATGAAAACAGGTGAAGAGGAAAGGAGGACGAAGCGAAGGGAAGATGTTTGCGTGAATAAAATGTTGGGGGACTGTCCTGGGGTACAAGATTGTAGAGAGATGGATGTTGATGATGAGGACAATGCACGGTATGGCAATGAGCAAGAGGGTATGACGAAGGAGAGCATTGAAGGGGAGGCCGTTGATGGAGATGGTAAAACGGTTGAACACGAATTTAACACGAATGATGGGATCGGCAGCGACGTGGACGTGTCATTCGCTTCCGGACAGCCAGAAGATGAGGAATTCCTTACTCCTGTAGCACCCCAGCCTTTGTCATCAATAGTTGAAACTGTTAGGAATCAGGAAGACCGTATACCGAAGGGCAAGGCTCCGGGTTTTATAACACCAGTGACGACCCCGAGGGAAGTGAAGAAAGGTGGGAGGAATCCAGTTTCGCTTCATGAACCTGTAAGTAATGTTTGAGTTACAGTTTGAGTTACCGTTTAGATTGTGAATACTGACGAATGTCTACATTTGCTGAGATTTGATTCTTGTACTGACAGATAAACGTTACTGGATCCAAGTACGATAAATGCGAGGATGGGGACGAGGAGAAGCGTGAGGAAAGGATTGCGAAGAAATATTGGTCGAAGAGACGGTACAGTGGCAGACAATTGATTGACGATGATTCAAGTTCGAGGATTGATCGGTTTTTGGAGCAGGGATTTAGGGGGTAATGGTTTAAACTCTGCTGTGCATTTTATGGTTTGCATGAACTATACTCTCCTTCACTCTATATGTATTATTGAAGCAGGCCAATTGTTTGGTGTCGGGAGCCCCACAGGGTCAGGGTGTCTAGCTTCATGGCCCTGTTATTCGATGAAGCAATCAATGAAGAGATCATTCATGCGTGGTTGGAGATCATTACGTCGGACGAATATAGGAAAAGACACGGTATTATTCATAGGATGGGGTTCATAAGTTGCTGGAGCATGGTAATCTTTCTTGTTTTGGTTATCATTATGTTATCTGAATGAGAATATAAATCTGAAACCCGTGTTTGGTTTTGTGAAAGTTGGCCATAATTGCTGGTGTAGCGAGATACAAGGAAACAATGCAAATTGAGGATTATGATGATTTCCTGGAGAAAGCGCCTTTGCATTGTCGGAAGGAGTTACTGCGGATGATACAGGAAGGAGTGCAGGAGACACGTTACTATGTTGTCCCAGTACACGAAGGGAAGTACGCTCACTGGCATCTTCTAATCATAGATTTGAAAATGAGGAAAATATGGTCACGGGACCCGTTCAAGGGGAGACGATCGAAAACAGGAAAGGATCGAGTGGTAAGTTGTTATATTTTGCTATATCCAAGTATTGGGTTAATACGTTTGTCAGTCAACTAATAGTGATGAAATATTGAATGAAATTGTTTCGTGGTTCAGGCAAATTTCTTTATCGGATGGCTGCAGCGTAATCAATTTGATGTAGACCCGACATTGAGGGTTGTGTCCGGGTGCCGGCAGCAAGAACCGGGTTCAAATGACTGTGGAGCATTTGTATGCTTGTGGTGCGAGGCCTATCTACGTGATGAAACAGAGTTCTGGCAAGACAAAGGGTTGTGGATATCAAAGCGTATCGTTCCGGTATGGCTAAGATTATTCTCGAGGATGAGCATTGTTTGCTTAAAGAATCCTAAGCTGAATGTATGTTACTATGAATGAATTGTACTGACTGCTTTGTTCCAAATTTCTTTAGATGTGTTCAAGGACTATCCAGTAGACATCTTTGTTGGGGCACTCTGTTGAATTTGAGAGAGTGGAAAGTTTCGGATTAAGCCATTCATTTAGTGAGGCCCAGTACACAAACTGTACCTAAAATACACACACAAATTAATTGGGCCGGGTATAAGTGAGGCCTAAAAGGAATGACCCAAATAAATAAAAATTACGATCCAGTAGCCATTAGCCAAAATTCCATGTCCAGCAACCCAGCTCCACACCAATTTCGTCTTGCCTCTGACCTTACTACATTCAATACACTCATCAACATTCCAATTAATGAGCAACAAAACAGGGAGTTATACGAGGAATCCAATGTGGGGATCTGGTTTTTGTTCAGACATTTATGGAAAACACCCACATTAAGGAACTTAACACACACCTGGCCACCATAACCTTGTTCCCTTGCAACATTGGAAAAATTTAGGCCGGACAAGAAGCAATCAATGATTGGATGTAGTTAAGAAACATTCTTAATCTGGTTACAACACCAAATTTGGGAAGCATTTAATAAGAGGACAATTGTGTTCCATGTGGAAACACCAACAAAACACCCGAATCTAATAAAACCAGGTTCATTAATTCTTAGATTCCACTGTCATCCATTACAACATATATATAGACATTCATTACAAAAGTGGGTTTATAGCACCCGTAACAAGTCAGCACCAGTAGACAAGGATACCAAATCCAAACCTTAAACAAACCTAAGCCAAAATGCTTTACTCCTATGTCTCCAGAACCCATTGAAACCAAAAACTTTCGGAGAAGCAACCATCAAAAGTAGGTTTTTATTACCACCAGAGTGAATCAGTTAAGGCCCCCAGAAACATCCTCTTCCAAAAAGTGTTCCAAGATTTGTTTAAAAGCCTACTGGACTTTCATTACTTCCGAAATATATGGATGGCAGTGGAAAAATTACCAAATACCTTACCAACGAGCTTGGAATCGGGCAACCGCTGATTTGATGAAGAAATAGAAGAAACCCTCACCGTCGATCTCATCCTTCTTTGCGAAAAGGAAGGCAACGGCGAGAACACCCAACGGGAACATTATTCCGCCGAACGTTGAGAAAACCGGACGGGACTGGGAAAGTCGGATTGCCCTAATTTCTTCTTGGAGAAGCTCCATCTCGCGATTCTGTATGGAGTCGTTGGTGAGGACGTGGTTGATAGTGGTGGCGAGTGTCTGTTCGACCTGGTAAACGCGAGCTTCAATTGCCGGAACGCCGGTCACCGGAGGGATGGGGCTGGAGTCGTGTGGGATTTCCATGGGAGGACGGGGATGGAGGCGAGATTTCAGTGCTTCGATGTGTGATAATGGGGTTTGGGGGGGAGAGGGGAGTACACTTCCCTATATAATAAGTGTTGGAAGGATTTTTGGGCAAAGTAGAAGATTACATGCTGCAAATCTATACTCAATCACTCCTCTCGGGCAACCCGCCAATTGGGGCTAGACATGTGGCATTAGTTTCCCTCCATTTTGCTTTTCACAGGCTGTGTCCCCTTAGAACTATGTAAATCAAAACATGCAATCTTTGCTGCGGAGCAAATAAATCCACCTAGACATTATCCGATTTTGCAGATGCGGTACACCCATAGGTTCATTATACATACCAAAATTTCATTGAGTATTTCAAATTAAGGTAGGATCGGATCGCATCAGAATATGTCAATCGCAGAGCAAATTTTCAAAGTGGGTTTTGCAAACCAATTTTTTAACTTCAACAAATGTATATCGGTACGAGTAGAAATTCTAACAATCTCAATCACTCATCACATACAATGTTGGACGATTCAAAAATATCTCACATCACTATAATTATCCTTGCAAATATATAATTTCATACGGAGACACAATGTACTGAATTCAGCTCGATACACACTAAAATTCCCATCATAAAAACCGATTATCGTTATCATTGTATTATAATTCTCCATTCTAAAACTTAAGTTAGTTCCACAAGAATTGTAAAGCGTGACCAATGCACTATATGCACATCGTCAAATGAACTGAAATCTCCATCACATATACCAATTCACTCTCCAAATACACACAATATACATCACGCAAATTTGATAACCGATATTTTCCCATATTATCTTACCTAGGCCACACTCAATCTTGTGGGAACTCCCAAACATAATGGTCCTAAGACGTGGAGTTCGCATAACGTATTACCATAGGATGCACATAACCCACATGATCGTTTTACCATTGGTTGTTCTGCCATTTCTTCTACTTTAACAAGTCATATGATCAAACGAATGTTAAACCATCATTGTTATATTCTACCTCTTATAACCAATTTCACATTCCGATGTGTCAAACTTGTGGACTGTGGTCCTGCTTTCTAATGTGTATTAATCCAATACGGCACGGTCATGCACAAATATATACTCCTCACCTATACCCATTCCTGAAGTGGTCCGAAAATTCAATATAACATATTACCAAGGTAATGAAATATATTCCATTTATACCAAAACAAACTTACCCTACACCCAACCCGTCATGGTATACACTGAATATCAAACGAGATCTAGTCTCAGATCACGAATACTGAAATCACTACCATACACAATGTAATACCCACAATAAGTATTGAACTTCTATCTACATGGATTACAATTACGAATTCATAAACTTAATTTAGTACTTATACACAACAAAAATACTAACCAAATACCTAGTTTTATGAACTCAAATTTTTGTTACATATACTATTAAACGAGACCACGTTACGGATCACGAGTACTGAAACCACTTCTCCACACAATGCAATACCCCATAATAAGAACCGTTTACCTTCTAAAGTATACTATAATGTTGCCTTCATGAACTGAATTTGGTAACCGACACAAACAAAAACTTAATTCACATTTTATGAAAGCACTGAAATCCCTGCCATACATGCCAAAACACTCCTTACATGCAACCAACATTTCATTCACATGCCATAACCTAAAATTCAGGGAAAAACATACATGGCAACATCTTTAGGAATCATAAGTCCCAACATACAGCGATACATTGTAAAAAAAAGGAACAACATCATGTCTAAATCATGTTCACATCAACAGTTAATACCAAATACACTATACTTGACGGAATACAATTGATTTATCGTCCTCATACAAATAGTACTAAAATCATGTCTAGAATGAAGTACCCTAATATGAGGCAATCAAAATTTAGGATCATATGACCAATTTCTGTCTAAATGAAGTTATAATAGTCGACCACTACTCAAACCAAACCACCAATCATTCTCACTGCCTTGACACGCGCGAAGACTTGCATGTTACTCGGTTATGGCCTTGACCCCGACACAATCCACACCGCACCATCGGTCTCGGCACCTGTGATGGTATTCTCTTTTTCTTCCTCCTACCAGGTTGTGCCCGAACATCAGGTGCGCGAACAAAATCTGGATCTGTACTCCTGTGAACCACATCTCCATCGCTTGGTATCGGGTACAATATCCCGCTGTACGTTGTCCGATATGCCTGCACCCGATAGAAGGGATCACAAAAATCATATACACTACGATGAATGTGATCTAGGCATGCACATGCATGCTTGCATGGAAACCGATATAATTGCCAGCATCCACAACTGCACGTGCGCTGTTCCACATCCACTGCCAGTGTCTTCTCGCCCTCAACGATCTCGAATATTGTACCTGATGCACTGAACACGCTAACTTCACAGGCTGCCAAATAATTCATGCTCAATTTTTGCTCAAACTCTGGGCACAACGCAGTCTCCATCTTTGCCCCCGCCTCCCTTTTCTGATTAAACATGCCCATCGTCTTCAAGCGAATGCTGTTAACCATCCCTAGTGGAGGTAGCGTCCTCGCTTCTTTCACCCAAGAATTCCAACTCTCAGCAATGTTGTTATTCACAATACCCCAACGATTTCCCACAAACAACGCATTTGCCCATTTGCTTGGATCGCTGGCCATTAGGTATGGCCCTGCAGCTGGTAGTGCTTTCATTATATCGTTCATGTGCCCTTCGAACTCAGCATATGTCGCTGCGTACGCCGCCATGTTTAGCTTCCCAGTCCAATAGTTACTGTAGCTATAGTGATACTTCGTCATTACCTACAAACCATCAAAGCAGCACAATCATGATTGCCATCTAGCTTCGTTAATTATATGACTCCGTAAATCAATGTCGTAACTTTTTACTTTCGTTTTAAAGTTATCCACCAGATGGCGCATACAAATGGCATGGTTACAACCCGCAAAAGTATTCGGTATACCTTTCATCAATCCTGAATGCCGATCACTAAATAACGTATACCTACTCCACACCTCATCCCCAGTACGCTTTGCAATTGTGAACTTTAACTTCTCACAGAACCATTCCCAGTTCTCGTCATTTTCTGAATCCACAACTGCCATTAACCATCAAAACATTATTCTCGCAACTACGACATTTACAAAATTTTATTTTAATAGGAATCTTACGTGCAAATGCAACACACAGCAACCCGTCGTTAGCATCTTTAGTTGTCACAGCCAGTATATGCCCCTTCCATTTGGATTTTATATGTGTCCCTTCGAAGAAAAGCAAAGGTCTACATCCTGTCACGAAGCCGACAACACATGCTGCAAAGGCGATGAATAATCTGCGGAACTTCCCAGTTTCTTCGAATGTCTCAAGGTCCGCCATGCTCCCTATAATTTCAGCAGAGGCACCAGATTCCAATTAAGAACATGATATACAACATTGTTCATATTTATATAAGACCAACCTGGGTTTGTTTCTTTCAGTGCAGCACAAAACCCTCTTAACTTGTTAAACGAATCAAAGTCATCACCGTGTATTTCTCGTAGAGCAATCTCCCTCCCATTCCACGCCTTCCGATACTTTATTACAATCCCAAACTCCCTCTGCAAGTCCTTCATCACATTGACCGGCCTAATTGTTGGGTCGAGTCGGATCTTCTCCCTTATATAACCTGCTATCCAGTTCGCATCAGCCTTTGGATTGTCACGATCCTTTAGGCTATCCAACCCACATGTGTGGTTCAGGTTACATCTTCTAATGCCAAAACACCTGTCCACCTTATGATAAGAAGCATAGACACGCCACGAACACCCCATAACCGTACATACTGCTGTTATTCTATCCCCGTCATTTCTCTCGTACCGAAACGCACGCTTGTTCGCTATGCAATAGTTTTTCAGAATCGTTCTAAATTGATTCGCATCCTCGAATATCTGTCCCATCCCCTTAATCGCACGACCCCATATCAAGGAACCTATAGGGGCATTTCTACTCTGCGTTTCACCCTCTTCACTTCTACCTCCATTTCCTACCCTGCAATCCGACATTAAAAAGGTAAAATTACATCAGTGCATACAGATTATAACACTTTCATTCTCTTATCTACTCAATGATGCAACTCACACATTCAATGAATATATTCCACAATATCATTTCGCATGATCAACCATACCAACTTGTATAAACCCTAATCGGCAGTTTCACTTTACAAGAAAATTATACTAACATCTCACCCATACACCGAACGCCATCATTGTCATTGTCCTTACAATTTTAATCCCACAAAATTAAAACATACACTGCCAATAATCTTACAAATATGCAGTTACCCTTCTCAAATTTTATCTCACCGAAAATGTTACCTTGTTTCATTCTGCCCCCGCTCGACCCGTCGAGCTGAAATTCTACACATTCCCTTCCCAACCAACAGATGCACTTCGAGCATGTGTCTGACATCATCTTCCGACCTTAACCCCACCGGTAACCTCTCCACCGGATGCTCGTATAGCAATATGAAGCTCTTCACGTCCATCCCTCTTTTACTTGCTAACACAGCATTAATTTCACTCAGTCCCATCCCATTCCGCACTACCATCGACTCCATCACCCCATCAACCTCGCAAAATGCCAGAATGGATGGACCATCATCAATCTCCTCCTCATCGATTTGAACCATCTTCTCCGCCAAATGGGATCACTTAATTCCTACCTCCGATTCGGCACTCCTTTCACTCTTTCGACGATCACAACCAGTCTTTTCCCCGATTCTGCACTCCCTCTTCCGCACTTGCTGCTTGAGCAAAAGCTTACTGCTTAAGCCAATGCCAAGATGTTTCTTGGCAATTTCCCTTTCAAGGGGAAAACCCCATTTGCCCCTACTGAATTTGTGTTGTCCATGGGTTAAAGTGTAATTTCCTATTCCTAAATTTACTAATTCCTTTTCTTTTCAGACATGTACGAATTGGAACTTCTATTTCCTCTTATGGGGTACAACTTGGTAAAAATTTCCTATTGGTACTGTCAAGGGTTTTCAAAGGGATGGATGGGTTTTTATAATAAAAACCCCCTTTATTTTATGGAGAAACACCAAAACCACCAAACTCTAAAAGAAGATCCACCGCGGTAGCTGCTGACCAGAACTTTGATGGCATCCAGCGAAGGTACTGCCCAATCCAATGTGAGAATGGGCTTCACACATAGGAGGGAGTCCCACAAAATGATGTTCTTGGAAAACGTAGGTCAAGCGACTCCCTCCTCTGTTGGAAGCCCTTTGTCACATCGAATTGGGCAGTACCTTCGCTGGATGCCATCAAAGTTCTGGTCAGCAACTACTGCGATGGATCTTCTTTTAGAGTTCGGTGGTTTTTGGTGTTTCTCTATAAAATGAAGACCAATTGCGATATACTCCCTCTGTTTTCTCCGTTTTTTAATAACTACATTGGATAATTTGCTACTATTCATACACATGCTTTGACTTAAAGTTTAATCATTGTTGTACAAGTTAAAATAAGCTAAGTGAGATCTTGATAGATTCATCTCGTCGTGTAGTTTTTAAACATCAAAATTTTAAAATTTTTACATATACCGAATTTGAAGTATTAGTGATTTAGAATATGCATTAGATTGCATGAAATGAGGCAAAAATTTACTAACATACCGATTTAGATTTTTAGGGAAAAAATGGACTGTTTTGGCAAAAATATTTGACACGTCAGCAATTAGGGGGCAATTAGTGAACAATGGGCCGATTAGGACATAATTAGACAATGAAGCAGATCAATTGGGCAAAAAAAATTTAAAAATGATCGATTTTGCTTTTTTGTAAAAAAAAAGGGACTATTTTCCCTTTTTTCCGTTTAAATTATAAGGAAAAAATTATCTCCTCTATCCCATTTGAAATGTCTCAAAACTTTTGGAGACGCAGTCCCGTGCATTTATTTAACCGTTAATATCTTAAAATATAAATAAATAAAAATTATAAAAAAAATATACTACATCCGTCTCAATGTTTTGTCACGGACCCACCCAGCACATATACCAATACACATTTTTTTACGGTTAAAAACTTAAATTGGGTACAATAAAAAATATAAAAATTTGATTGTCTAAAACTACTAGATTAGACGAATCTAACAAGATCTCAATTGACTATGTTTTTCTTACATAACTATGATAAAAATTTAAATCAAACTTAAACAGGTAATAGTGTCAAAAAGTCAAACTAACAATTATACCGAGACGGAGGAAGTATATTCTAAACCTATGCAAAAAAACGAATACAACAAGATGATAATTGACTATATTTTTTTTCTATATAGCTACAACAAAACATTAGGTCAAACACACATAATTAACAGTGTAAAAAGTTCGAATGGAACATTTAAAATGGAATGGAGGAAGTATTTAACTACCAAATTTATTAACTATATAGCTATCGAATCTCATTAGCTACGAAATCATTAAACAAAAAGCAGAGTACCTAAGTAGATTGAATTTTCGGAAATTTTGCTTATTAGATTGGGATGAGATGCAATCACCTTTTAGAGCATCTCCACTCGAATGGTAAAACGCAAAATGGAGTAAAAAAAACTGCTCCAACCAGCTTCAAACTTCAACCCAAATTGCATTTCCGGCGGAGAAGACGACAAGATAAACGCATGCGTTTCACTATAGATGACTGCAAAAACTTTTCAATATTGCAATTAAGTTCCTCTATTTCTTCTCTTTTTATTTTTAATCTTTCATTTATTGCAAAAATCCTCAACAAATTTAATAATAATATATAATTTAATGTAAAATTCATTTTTATTGGTCTAAATTATAATTTTTGGGCAAATTTAATCTAAACTTCAATTCTTGTCTTTTTATTTGATTGATCTGTTTTAACATTAATTTTTATATTTATAATTTAACTAAAATTTGATATTTATAATACAACAGAATTTATTAAAAATACTAAATTTCCATTAAAAGTGCTAAAATAAAATAAAATATTATTAATATTGAAAATAATTTGTAATTTAACATTAAATATAACTTATATTAATATTTAATTAGTAATTTTTAGTGATTAATTTTTTAAAAATTTAACATAGGGATTAAATTGTAAATTTGATAAATACATTGGTAATATATGAAAAGTGTATAAAGTAGTAAAAAGAGAATATTTTGTGGTATATTCTTTTGGGTTTGAGTTTAGTGTTTTCGATTGGAGATAAAATACTGTTTGATGTGACATTTACTGCATTTTATGTTTAAATTTGGTGTTTTGGGTTTGAGATGATCTTATCTCCCTTTTATTCACCAATTAATTGGGATGAGATACAATACAATCACCTAATTCATCTCTATGATTGCATGCTGTAGTTTTCTCCGATGGTTTTATTTTTTTCACCAAAATTTTCATCTTGTCAACACTGTCAAGTAGACACTAGGTCAAATGCTAGAGCTAGATAAGGCCATTCTATAAAGAACATCATTTTCTAACATAATAAACTTATTCCATGACAATATTTAGTTTCTAGAATAGTAAGTACTTTCTCAGTTCTTTTTTAATTGCTCAATTCCAATCACTGTTTTCAACTAGTTGACTTTGGAGCTTTATTTGATTAGGTTAGAGAATGATTTTGAAGGTAAGTCTAACATGAGTTTTGTAGTTTGTAATCTCTACTTTCAATATTAATTTACCATTTTTTATTTAGCCTTGTAACGAATCATATAAAACCATCCAAAGTCAGCTAGTTGAAAACAGTGATTGAAATGAAGCAATTAAAAAAGAACGGATGTAGTAGTATTTATTTAGACCAATTAAAATTGTTGCAAGAACAGATCCATGGCCGCCAGCGAATATGTAGTACTTCCTCCTTTCTTATATATCTGCTCCATTTTTTTTATGAGCCGAAGCCAGAGAAAAACATACAAAAAAAGAAATCAAAAAGACCAAGACTACAGAAGGAGGCCTAAAATAAAGAACCAGCTAAAAACGGGGGAACCAAGCACCGGACGCATCCGCCGCTAGAGCCCCCAACACAAAGTCCGGGGGAAAAGCCCACGTGGTATACCAATCCTCAATCCCAGCACCATGTTTCACCAACAAATCCGCAACCTGATTCCCTTCACGAAGCATATGATGAATCCGACAAACCTCAAAGGACTCCCTCAACTCCTTAATACGTTGAAGCAGAGATGCGAAAGGGTGAAAACCATCCCAAGTTTCCAACGAGTGGAGAGTAGCCAGCGAATCAGAATACACACAAACCCGACGGACACCAAGCGTCATCACATACTCCAACCCCGCTGCCGGGCGAAATACCTCAGCGTAGGCAATGGTGGTGTACCCAATGAAGCCACAGCCACCGCCAATCCAATGCCCATCATCCTCGCGCACGACAAACCCAAACCCCGAGCGGCATGGGTTCCCAATCGAGCTACCATCCACATGGAGAATCGTCCCAGTCACCCCTTCAATATTCCAATTCACCAATCTGGGAGAAGATGAACCCGAAGGACCACTGATGCCAGCAAGGGTGAGAGCTTCAGTGAGGCGACCGATCTCACGTGTCAAGACCCATTTCGACTTTTGAATCCCACGGAATACCCGAGAATTCCTTTCAATCCAAATAACCCATATGGCCACAACGAACACATTCCCATACAGGAGATACATGGCCCTAAGGAAACTCCTGATATCTGGCTGCAGGATCAAACTACAATCTGAAGGCAGGGTGATGTGGAGAGCATCCCAAATGAAACCTGTCCATGCACAATAAAAGATGCAGTGTGCCCAATCTTCGATGTGTTGACCACATAGCACGCACAATGGGGATGAAGCCATTTGACGCTTAAACCGGACATAATTAACAGGCAAAGAATTGTGAGATATCAACAACATGAGAAAGCAAAATTTCTCCGGGAAGGAGGCCTTCCAGAGCCACGTCCAGGCAGTCCCTGGCACAGGATCATCAGTTAGAAATTGATACGCCGATGAGACTATATATTTACCTGATGTTGACTGACTCCAAGCCCATAAGTCAGGCACAGCCTCGTGCAAGGGTGGCGGGGGCAACGCTTCAATCAGGCTTCGCAAACTCAGCGGGATAGGAGAATACACAGTACTCCAATTCCACTTCTTATCAACAATAATGTCCCTTACTTGCATATCGAGATCCTGAGTCGCTACATATGGAATGAGCGGAGCAAGTTGAGTTCCATTCCACCGTTCATCAAACCATATGGACGAATGATCATTCCCCAACCGAAGTGAAAATCCCTTCCGCAAATGAGGGAGGATTTTCTGCACCATCCGGAGAGTTTTAGGTGGAGCATTGGAGACTGGCACTAGTGGGTGCACCAACGAGGATTCCATACCCATTACCAGCTTGACCCACGTCTTCTCAGGCGAGTGTAGCAAATCCCAAAGACGTTTCCCCAACATCGCAATGTTCATCCGCCGAGCCTTACGTAGACCAAGACCCCCTTGAGACCGAGGCCTTGCCACCAGGTCCCAGCGAACAAGGTGGATCCCCTTCCCATCCCGATCCTTCCAAAGGAACCTAGATAACTTTCTGTCAATGGCTGTACACACCACTTCCGGTAGCCAAAATAATTGCATGGCATAGGTCGGGATGTATATTTGCTCCATTTGCATAGTAACAACTATTCATTGAGTAACTTTGATTAATTTTTTTAACATAGTTCTATAAGATAAAACATAGTCAAGTGAAATCTTGTTAGATTCTTCTAATCACGTAGTTTTAGAATATTAATTTTTTATAATTTTTACTTATATAAAATATGAGTTATTATCGGTTAAAAGTATTTATTGGATTGCATGAAATACAGAAATGTACAGTTATTAAAGAAAAGAGGTAGTACATATCATCATTAAAAAAAGAAAAAAAAAATCACACTATAGATTATGTACTTAAAAGCATCATGCATAATAACATTGTTAAAGTATTTAAACAAGTAGTAACTGAAAGTTGAATTTTAACAATGACTTTTAATACTGGAATATTTCAGTATTGGGAAATAGGAGTAGTTTTATTATTTTTTTTAAAGGAAAAAAGAAGAAAACCCTGGACATTTGTCAATCCAAACAAAGTATAAATGGGACACCGGGGAAAGTAATAAAAAGGGTCATTACAAGGAGTCTATTCCACTTTTAGGCCATTATAAGTTGAATTTCCAGAATTATGCCATTACAAACACATGTTGAATGAAATTAAGCCATAAGGACCAATTTGAAAATTAATTAATTCCCAACAACTTTTCCTTTCTTTCATTAAAACCCCAAGAAAGTTTAACTTTATTTACTTTAGTCCTTTGTCAATATACTTAAGTTTTCACTATATAAATGACACCCAATGCGCTTGAAAATTGGGGTATTCCCCCAAGAGTCTTGTATCCTCCATGAGGAACTAAGTGTCTGTTTTCTCCGTTAGGGGAAATTATGTTTAAATAATATTTTTAATATTTCTTCAGTAAAATCCAGGCTTCCAAATATCCCAAATATCCCGATAATATAACTAAAACCCTTTATTCATATCCTGATACGTCCTAAGGTAGGAAACGAAATAGGACTGTGCTGTTTGTTGCTGAAGGAGACAAGAATCGGTGAACCATCGGTCGCGGCTGCGTGGTTAGAGGAAGTCCGTAAAATCCCGGAGCTTAGGAAACCCGGCAGCAAGGCGGTCAAAGCCAAGGTATGAAGTTTAGTGCTTAATTTAATTATCGGAAGCATGATGAGCTGATATTGGACTAATGATAATGAAGAAACTAAAATCTGGGGTCAAAATGAAATAAAGTAAAAGTTGGTAGGGTTAATTGAAGTTTGAAAAAGTCAAAATAGTCTAAATGGCCTTAATTTGGTCAAAGATGGTTTCTAATGGCCTAAAATTGGAAATTGATTTCATAATGGCCCAAATGTGAAAATGGTGCCTTGTAATGGCCTAAAAAATTCATTTCCTCATGGGACACCCAATGTTGCTGAATAATGGAGTATGAACTACTCCCTCCGTCCCAATATAAGTGGCCCCTTTCTTTTGGGCACGGGAATTTAGGTAGTGAGATTTAGTAGTTAAAGTGGTGTGAGTAAATTTGACTAATTCATCTATCTAATTTATAATGGTTACATTTGAATTTTAATCATATTTATTATTTAACTTTGACTTAATGTTATCGTAATGATGTAGAAAGACAAAAATAGTCAAGTGTGATCTTGTTGGAATCGTCTAATCGTATAGTTTTATAATATATATTTTATATAATTTTTATTTATACCTATTTTGAGATATTAATGGTTAAACATATATAGGGACTTTGTGCAGAAAGTACAATTGTCATTATTGTGGGGTTTTTAATCATGTTTATGTTATCTAATTTACTTAAAATGGAAAGTGGCCACTTTTAATGGGACACCCCAAAAAGGAATAGTGGTCACTTTTAATGGGACGGAGGGAGTATCAAGAAATTAGAGCAAAGATAGGGGTGGGGTGGGGGGTAGGCATGTGAATGTTGGCAGATGACAGAGCACTGTAGGATTCTTACTGATTTTTCAAGTTAGCCAATTGGTGCAAGCAAAATCCCTAGAAACCAAGTAATAAGTAATAAATGAAAAATGAGATATAAAAGGAGAAGTTGCAAAATGTGCCATGTTTGGGCTGACACAATCAGATGTTTCCTTGAGAGGCATCAAAGTTGCACCCAGAAGGAAAGTATTCCAATCACGCATCATTAACACTCCACTATTCAGTTGTTTGCTTTTAATAATACGACAAAATTAAGCAATGGTTGGGACCCTTTCTCTTACATCTTAGTATTTGTGTCAACAACTCATCTTCCATAGACCATAATTTTTACCTAAAGGCTCAAGGTTCTTCTACACTTATCCAATTCCCATGTACGGACAACAATTCATTCAATACAGCAATAGACATTTTTAGAAATTAGTTGTTATTAGCTGTTAACTTATTATGTGAGTAATTTAAGTATAAATCAGTTAAAATTAGTTGTTTGACAATTTTGAGGCAAAATTTTATACCTAGAATAAGCTAATTTCAAAATGCTGCTATTTGCAACGATTTCAAAAATAACTGATTGAACACTATTTAAAATATTTTGTTTTTTGAAATAAGCTAATTTAACTTAAAATAAATAGAATAAGCTAATTTCGTTTAGCTTATTTGCCAAACAGGGCCAATGTCTTCTTCTCACCCACTTCATTTATTTCTTTGTTTTTTTAGGCATTATTATTTGATTTAATTAATCCTGTAGACTAAGTTCAAGAGGTCGAGATCGCAACTACTACTATATTCCAAATGGTCGGAAAAAAAGAAACAACACAGCACAAAAGAAATGCTTCACATTTTTTCGAAAAGCTAAGACAAAAGAAATGCTTCACTTTTGAAGCTAAGACAAAAACAACACAAATGGAATGCACCTAAAACTGAGGGAATTCTTGGTTTAAGGGCTATGATTAGTTAATTATATTTACTCATTTTAACAACATATATAGTGAATATGAAATAAAATTCAGGTACAATATATCATAAATTTTGGACAAATTAAATATGTACAATGTGTCTAATTGAATGTCTACAATATCGACAGAGTAGCTTACATACCTGTGCAATGTGGATCTCAAGATATTCAAGCAAGCAGTGTAAAATGTAAATCATTCTCAGAAATTCAAGCAAATAAATTAACTCCACATAAGATATGCTATCAAATTTGTTATCACACTTACCTGCAAACTTTTTAAGCGGTACGTGAACAACTTGCTGGGAAATTATATGAACTTTCCAAAAGGGTCTTTGAACGAGAAACAATATGAATTCTGATCCCTTACACCTCGAAAGCTCTAATCACAATGATGTCAATTAGATTTCCTGCTCAAACGGCTCAAATCAAGAATCATCTTCAAGTCCCACGGTGATGAATCTTATTAACTCGAGAAAAATGTAATCTCATAACAAAAAGAAAGGGAAAATGATGAAATAAGCAAACAAAGACTTGTAAAAAAACCTTAAAAACAATCCCAAATATTTGTACAAACATTTCATCAAAATACAAACACCAGCTACATGCATTAGAAACACTGCTAATCAATTCTGTCAAAATATTAAAACAACTTTGAAGCTAACACCAACAAACTGCATATCAAGAGCACACACTGAAGGGAAAATAAAATTCTCAAGCACTAAATCATCAAGAAACTCCACCAATCTCATTCAAGAATAGATAATGTCCAATTCAAGAAGCCCATGACTCGCTTCTTGGTCACATTTAGTGATCTTGTGAGTTCAAAGCAAGCTAAGGAGGTTGCTAGCAAGGTCTTAAAGCTTTCCTAGCGTTTTCCACTTGAAGAGTAAGCTAGTCTTACCCGTACATTTTAAGTTTCATGCAAAGTTCTTGAATTATATGCATGAATCGCTTTTAATTGCTTTAATCTTATGTTCATGCATTAGTGTTAAAAGTTTGTGGAATTTTTAATCCTATGTTATGTCAAAATGCTTTTGAAACATTTTATCATGTGTTTTTGGGCTAGGCCCATGATGTCGAAAGTAAATTGGACCGTTGGGTCATTTTGTGGATATTATTTAAATGATTTGAGGGCATGAGTACCGCGGTGGTACTTGAGTTGTGGATAACCAAACTCCCCTCGGCTAAGTGGTAGGATGACTTCCTCCCTTAGACCCACATGTTTTGAGCCTATGTTTCGCTAGACGTAAGTCGCGGTTCGCGGTCTAGTTTACCCGGGTATTAAATTCATAGCTGTATCATCATGTGCATGTTGGGCCGCGGCTAGTTACTGCAGCCAAAGAAATATTGTGAATATATGTTGTGTATTTTAAATGGATACGTGTGTCCTCGGAATGAGGCTAGCTTGCTCAGCATTGTTGCTGATTATTTGTTGTTTCCCCTTTTTCAGGGTAAATTTCATTTGAGAAGTCATGCACGCACGTGGGCTTGGGAAGGTTTTCATAAATAGAATTCATTTAAATTATTGCATCGAATTACTTTTAGAACAAATGTTTTGGCCATGGGCCCAATGAAATTTCTTATGTTATAAATAAAGTTTATTAATATAGTATTGTCTTCTTCCTAAAGCACTAGAAATTTTATTATGCCTTAGTACTAATTGTGTTTAGGAATACAAATTAGACTTGTGTACTATCGAGTTGCTAGGGGGCTTCTGTCTAAGGAGGCTTGGTGATAACAAGGCCTGTCAGCCGGTGGCCCACCTCCCTTTCCTGGGAACCCCCCGACACAACTTTATAGAACTCAAGTACTTAACAGTAATTCCAAAGTTAAGACACTTAAGTTAATCAAAATTCCTACAGTTAGCCTTAGCATTCCTTGGTCAAGTTAGCCGTAGCGAGCTTGACTAAGGGATGTGGCGGTAACACTCCCGCCAAAATATATTTTAAAAACGGGGGTGTTACAGAGTGGTATCAGAGCGGATAACGGTCTTTTCTTTTGAAACCCTTTGATACAAAAGATATGCATCACTTTTTAAAACTTTTGAAATTTTTTGCACAAGTATATTTTGGGGGACACATGCACAACATATAGGCACAATTAGAATTTTCTTTGTGCATATTAAAGTTTTTAATGTTTGACAGCCATCGGTGAGAGACACCAACAGATTTCTTTTAAATGTGTGGATGGTACCAATGGTTATCCATCACGATAAATATGGACACCGCAATGTGGGTTCCCTATTAGATAAGGAAAGTCGGATTTTCAACTCAAGGAATTAGAAGCCAAGGTTGCTATACTAAGGAAAGTGCAATAAGGGAACAAACTAAGATAGTGGTCGATACACAAGGAAGATACGACCAGGAGTTGAAAGAGTTATGAGTTAAGGCCGGGTGCTAAAGATTTGAATACGAGTCATTGGCTAAGGTTTTAAGTATTAGATCATGGCCTAGAGCCACAGTTATTTGTGGAGGGCGAGTATCCATGGGATACCTGTAATTATGGATGACCGAATTACTCCCTCAGGACAAGTAGTTGGCACTACGACCTCCAATGAGCGAAAGTTGCTATTGGTGAAAAGGCATAGGGCAAAGCATGAACAAGGATCTCGATACTAAGAAAAAGGCCAATCGCCGGAATATTGAAATCAACAAATACTCGGATCAACGGCCAAGAGCCGGAGTACTGAGAACCTGGTTAATGGCAAATATTCAAGTCCGAGCATACATGAATGTGTTGAACCTATTTTTGTCCGAATAATTGTTGTCAATATAGCCATAAAGGACACATGGCTAAGGAATGCCAAACTCACAAGAACAAGATACTTTGAGAAGAAAACGCAAGTTGGACAACCAATAAGGATCCTTGATACCGAGGAAAGACCGAGACAAAATAAAAAAAAAGTTAAGTTGGTCAAGAAACAGTGGTCAAACCACAGTGAAGAAGTGATATGGAAGTTGAAATCTGATGTAATTGCTAAGTATCCCAAATTATTCCAGCAAGACTGCGCGCAGTTACGAGGACATAACTGCGAAACCAAGAAGGGGAGATTGTGATGACCTAGAACGATGAAGAGTAGTTATGAGGACATAACTGTGAGAAAAGGTGGGGAGAATGTAATACCCCAAAAAAATAACGGTCATGATCCGGAAATACAACAGTAACTATATTTTGGAGGCAATTATTTTCAACAAGTGAGAATCAGACTTTAACAAGTAGGTTGTTATGGCATATTTTGGGATTGATTTGGGCTATGTTTTCAACATGTTTTGGCTGCTAGGTAAGGCTGAAATAAAGGGATAATAGCCCACTTTTGGAGCCTTTAAGTGCCACCTACACCAAGCATAGATAAGGACATAAAAACCTATCCAAAACACCTAATTTTGGAAGGTTTAAGGAGCTGGTAAAGGGCTGGCAGCAATCAAGCCATTTGCATTTACTCCCATTCCAAAAATTCACTCCTAACCCACCTATAAATACCCCCTCTCATTCACTCTTTTCCTCACACCAAAATCATTCCTCTCTTCTCCTCTTTTATATTCTTAGTGTTCTTAGTGATCTTGTGAGTTCAAAGCAAGCTAAGGAGGTTGCTAGCAAGGTCTTAAAGCTTTCCTAGCGTTTTCCACTTGAAGAGTAAGCTAGTCTTACCCGTACATTTTAAGTTTCATGCAAAGTTCTTGAATTATATGCATGAATCGCTTTTAATTGCTTTAATCTTATGTTCATGCATTAGTGTTAAAAGCTTTTGGGATTTCGATCATATGTTTATGTCAAAATGCTTTTAAATCATTTAATCATGTGTTTTCGGGCTAGGCCCATGATGTCGAACTTAAATTGGACCGTTGGGTCATTTTGTGGAATTTATTTAAATGATTTGAGGGCATGAGTACCGCGGTGGTACCTGAGTTGTGGATGACCGAACTCCCCTCTGGCTAAGTGGTAGGACGGTTTCCTCCCTTAGACCCACATGTTTTGAGCCTATGTTTCGCTAGACGTAAGTCGCGGTTCGCGGTCTAGTTTACCCGGGTATTAAATTCATAGCTGTATCATCATGTGCATGTTGGGCCGCGGCTAGTTACTGCAGCCAAAGAAATATTGTGAATATATGTTGTGTATTTTAAATGGATACGTGTGTCCTCGGAATGAGGCTAGCTTGCTCAGCATTGTTGCTGATTATTTGTTGTTTCCCCTTTTTCAGGGTAAATTTCATTTGAGAAGTCATGCACGCACGTGGGCTTGGGAAGGTTTTCATAAATAAAATTCATTTAAATTATTGCATCGAATTACTTTTAGAACAAATGTTTTGGCCATGGGCCCAATGAAATTTCTTATGTTATAAATAAAGTTTATTAATATAGTATTGTCTTCTTCCTAAAGCACTAGAAATTTTATTATGCCTTAGTACTAATTGTGTTTAGGAATACAAATTAGACTTGTGTACTATCGAGTTGCTAGGGGGCTTCTGTCTAAGGAGGCTTGGTGATAACAAGGCCTGTCAGCCGGTGGCCAACCTCCCTTTCCTGGGAACCCCCCGACACAACTTTATAGAACTCAAGTACTTAACAGTAATTCCAAAGTTAAGACACTTAAGTTAATCAAAATTCCTACAGTTAGCCTTAGCATTCCTTGGTCAAGTTAGCCGTAGCGAGCTTGACTAAGGGATGTGGCGGTAACACTCCCGCCAAAATATATTTTAAAAACGGGGGTGTTACACAATCAGTATCCCTACCGATATAGAACAATTTGCATCACCACTAGTGTGCATATATTCATCTCAGCAACACTCACAATGCTACGGCAGAGCTCAACAAAATTCAGGAGAATCCTACAGGAAACTTTTCAACAAAATATTACAACACCACATGTGCACATTTGTAGATCAGAAAAGTACAACACCGGGATATCGTAGAAAGCAGTAACCGAATAATAGTTTTTTCAAAACATGTGAGATAACCTCCATTTTTAAAAAGATTGCAACAAATTGAACAACCTGAATGAAACTATAGAGTACAATACAGCCGATGTGCTTTCAACCCACAGGAAGGATGTCACAGTAGCAAGTCTACGTTACTCTGTGGAAAAGAAATATATGAAACAGGCAAATGTTCGTAATGGTTGCAAAAAGGATCCATGCAAAACACTATGCTGCTTTGGCCTAACCATAACAAGGGGATGAAATGCTAAGAACACATCTGAGCTAAATATATGCCCAAAGTCTGAAGAGAATACTATTGCACAATAAGATGGTACTTTTTTATGAGTGACAGAATGAGAATATCTTTAACCTAGGAATACATGCAAATAAGATTCGCGGGAATTATGCCCAATATGTAGATACAGCAGGGATTTGGAGATGTACTGTGTTCCCCAAAAGACAGGAAGATCCTTCTCTTGTAGAATGTGCAGGGGGTTGGAATGTGCATGAACATTACACAGATTGTACCTCACGAGCTTGAAGGGCTTGCTGAAGGCATTCTACTGCTACGCTGTACTTTAAAAAGCCCATGTACCAAAATTCATGGTTATCAACTGATATGATTTGGATGTATTTTTCGGCCGGATTTGTCCTACTTGTTGAAGGGTTGATTGCTTTTAGTTGATGCAATGGAATAACCACCTGTTACAAGGATGGGCAAGCAAGATGCAAAAATTGTGTGATTCACTCGGTAAAAATAGATAATAAGAAGAAATCAGATGATATAAAAGTTAAACTAGCACTATGGATATATGAGTCACACAATATACACAATAGATGATGCATGCTGGTTTTACTTTGTCCTCCATAACTGTAACAGATATTACAAAATGAAAGGAGTGAGAAAATAATATGAATAATATGCATGCTGATTTCATAGTGACTATTTAAGGCATTTAACCAAAAGGAGTGAGAAAAATGAAAGTTACAAAATTACCCAAAAAATTGTCACTGGTTTTGGTTGTATTTATGTACTGTTTTTATTTTTTAATTAATAAATTAATTTATTTTCTGGCCACAACACCTTCACATCAAGTATAAAAGACTTTAAAAATGTTTGGTTGCCCTCTCATCCCCTTCGTTTTAACTTGACCATTTTCTGCATAGGGCCCTCATACAACACCTTTTAAGTCACAACCTTCCAAAGAAATCATATAAAACACCTAAAAAATAAAATCAAATATCATCTATAATGGTACTTATCACTTATATAGATCAAAGAGAAGCAAGGCCAGCCAGTACACAAGTTACATATTTACAGGAGGTATGATTTCAACTTTGGATTTGTATCCAAAGTTATGTTCGGTATAAATGACATATTGGTGGAATTTGCTATCATTATTAAAGAAAAATGTTAAGTGAAACCCTTGGAACATCTCCAAACCAAACAACCCCTAAGTAAAGAACTAAAGTTTTACTCCCCCCGTCCCCTTCCAAACATCCCATTTGGACTTTTTACACTGTTTATTATGTATGTTTGACCTAAATTTTTGTTGCAGTTATATAAGAAAAAATATAATCAAGATCTAGTTGGATTCGTATTTCGTATAGTTTCATAATATATATTCTTTTATAATTTGTACTTCTCTATTAGCAGTTAAATAAATGCATTGGACTGTGTGTCCAAAAGTTTTAAGAATTTGAACATTTCAAATGGGACGGAGGGAGTCTTATAAAGATTCACAAAAAAAAGGATGCTCAGTAATGATGTGGATATGTAGGAGGGGCAAAGGAAAGTAGAAAGAAAGGCTTTCCTTAACCAATGGAATAAGTTGGTCAAATATTCTCCTATCTTATTTCCTCATATTCTCCATCATGGTGTACTCAATGCATGGTTCTATTTTGCATGCAAACACAGAACCAATTACACCAGGAGACACATTCTGACATACCTTATAGTAGCTCCATTCAGTCTTTTCAGAAGCTTGGTATGAAAGAGGGTTGTCGCTACAAAATGCAAGCTTTGAAGTAGAGATATACAAAACCCCCATGACTGGACCAGCTGAAGTTGATAAATAGCATGCAAATGAATTTTGCAGTTGCTCCTCTGGAACTGTCTCAAATGTTTGCCGAAATATTTTATCATAACCACCTTCGGCTAGAACCTTAGTCCCCTGTGCAATTCTCCCTAAGGCAGCATCTGCTAGGCTAGGGCTTGTTTTCACTTAAAGAACCAAAAACCAGAGAGAGAGAAATAGTGTTGGACAACTTCAGAAAGTATGGATCCCATTGCAGAAACCATCTAATATGTGGGGAAAAGCAAAGAATAGTATGACAAAGTTGATAATAAACAAATGATATCACTCAATCTTTTGTCTAATTATAGTATAAAGTAGTAAAACAACCATAAAGCCAAGGTACCCAAACCAAACAATCACTTCACACCTAGGTAAGATAACAAACTAATAGGAAATGCAGTAGAAGCCCTTACACAGTAAAGCAAAAACGAGTCTCCATGTTCAATATGGAATGAGATGAGTGGAAACAAAGACGAAAATTGACAAGGCATTTGAATGCCAAAATCAGTGTTCAGTATAAAACTCCCATGTTCTCCAAACAATGCGTAATAAATTTCAATTCGTGAGACAGAATTGTCATAACAGAATCCGTATGTCCGCAACATCCTCAATTAGAAAAATCGACAATATTAATCACTTAGGAAAAATCATTGGGTTCGATGCAGTAGCCGGTATTCCGTATTCAAATAGAATTCAATTCTTAAGAAAATACTCCCTCCATCGCACTAATTCCGCCTTACTTTTCTCTTTGGTCCATCCCATTACAATTGTCACATTTCCTTTTTAGAAAATAATTAAACTAAATACTTTAATTACTAAATTCACTCCCATCATATCATATCAATAAACAAATATACTAAAATTTCAAACCCACAACTATCATATCATACATAAATAAATCAATTAAAAATTCAAACTCATTACAATCACATCTCATAAATTCTAATTTACCCTCACTTTAAACACTAATATACCCCTACATTAAATACTAACCATTCCCACATAAAATACCGTGCCCAAAAGTTTTGGGACACATTTAGTGGGACGGAGGGAGTATATTTTAATTCTCCTTTATGGTTATTACAATCAATGAACCGAGATGTTAACCAATTGCATGAATACAGAACATTATTTAAAATAAATTCAAGGATTTTTAATCAACTCTGCTTCCAATTTTTGCTTCCCGAATCCGAACCAAATGCCCCCATAGCACCTAAATTTAGCATTCGTCCAAATAGAGTATCCTGCCCTGAACAACATGAAAAACTCTTAAGAACCCATTTACTCTACAAACCATTTGTTGTGAAAACTTTTCCAATGTGAAATGAAGGATCCACTAGCAAAGTTTGAGAAACCATCATCAACATCACCATCATCATCTAATTAGCTTTTACATTATTTCTTATTTTCAAAATTTTCCAGGTCTTACCTTTCCCCTTCCTTTTAATAAGATCCGAAGTGTTTAAATATTCAATCCATAATTCTGGAGCATCCACACAGATGATTTGTAAGATGATTAGACCATCTTCAGTATACTTTTCTCATTTTCAAATGAAAAGCTGATAATGATGTGAGAAAATGCAAGTGGGCAATACTCAGTTACAGCTTCTAGGTCTTTTGTCATTCTCAAATTCAACATTTTCACGAGAAATACAACAGATCATCACTTCTTTGCCAAAATTCTAATGGGAGATCTAATTGAAAGTTATCCAAATAAACTCAAAAACTCATTGAAGTCTGAAGAAACTCATTCCCCCACCTCCATCTGATCGTCTGCCCCCCACCCCCACCCTCTCCCCATTTGCAGGAGAGCACCAACTACAACATAATCCAATATTCAATGAGTCGGATAAAAAAATGAACTAAGCATTCATCAAGCTCATCACCAATACCAAAGCAAATAAAGAGAAATATAGTAACACACAAAGCAACATATAAACAACATACAGTGCTGCCAAGTGTTCCCGGCAAGGTCCTCAACCTTTTTTGTTGCTTCTCCAACCTTCTTACCCCATCTCCCCAGGACATCCTTGACAGAGCCCATAGTCTCTAAAAACCAAAAACAAAGAAAATCAATTACAAGCAGACAGGATGACAACAAACCACTGGTATTCAAAACTCAAACACAAGGGCCATCACAGAGTGCAGTTTTTAAATAATCCAAATTCCATATTCAGAAAAATCCAACTTCTAATCAGATAATCCTCTGTACAATCTCAATCAAGATTTCACTTCTTTAAATTTGAAATATTAATTAAGATTGGAAAAGTACCATTCAAATTTCAAAAAATCGCAAAACTACTAGATCATATGCAAGTTTAGATGAACATAATATGTTATCACACACACACACATATAAAACAGAAAAGAACACCCAAACCCTAGCTCCAGCTCAGTACGCTACTCGTTTCGAATGTATCGACACATAATTTCTCTCTTTTCTCGTTAATGTACACTCATTTGCGCAATTTATACAAACCTATCCACAAAATTAAATAAAGAGAAAAATAATAAACCTCTATTCAATCGAAAACAACCCGCGCAAATACAAGAAGAAAAATCCAATAACCTTTGAAGTTGAAAGACGGCGACTCAGCAGCAGGCGCGACCTCATGATTGACATAAGGATTGCTGGATCCGCGATCGTCATCCCTCGGAACCTCCTTCTCCATCACCAAATCCTGGCTCCAACTCACCGATTTCTTCGTTTTGAAACCATCGGCCGCCGATTGAACACTATTTTCCTCCTCGCTACCACTGTGCTTCTCCTTCAAATCCACTTCGCCGCTATTGCCAAGAGCAACACTAACATGAGCATCGCCATTATCTCCGGGCTTCAGTGCGCCGCCTTTGGGATTGGGGTCGGGGTCAGGTCCGCGATTCGGTGTGGGATCTGGATGGAGATCAATAGACTGCATTTCTTCCGCATTTTCTTGCTTAGAGTGAATTGGCTGCTCCATCGATTTTGATTTCAGGGGAATGGAAAATACGCAGAAATATAGTACGAAGTATTTGCGAGGGAAGAGTAGAGTAGTAGTCAGCCGTGCACTGCTTTCAGAGTTGAGTCTTGAGAGTAGGGTTGTAAAGGAACCCAACCGTATTCGCTTAGCTTTCGATAAATATTATCGAATCGAATTATTCTATAAAGTAATTTAATAATTAATAAAATTAATTTTAATTATTAAACTTAAATATTTAATTCGATTTATAGATCAAATTTAATATTTAAATATTATATATAAATATATTTACATTAATTAGTAAGTATAATCACTAAAATTAAATTGTTAAATTATCTAACAAAATACATTTATATATTTATATATAATTTAATATAAAATCGAATATCGAATCGAATCAAATATTAATCGAATATCAAAATTTCGAATAATTTTGAATAAAATCACGAATCGAACCAAAAATATTTGATTCTTTTACGACCCTACTTGATAGGGTGGTGGGGAGCGCTTAATTATACTAGTACTTATCTTGCGTGGAGCAACGGGTTTTAGACTTTACTTAGTAGACGATGGAGAAGGATGGTTACTGGTTACCGGTAATTCCAGTCGTGGTAAGCAACTAGGTGAGTGAGGGGAGATTATTCCCCGTCTGTGCCTTTTACGTGTATAACTTTATAAACCAATTTGATTTATTTTGAAATTTGAATTGTGTATTAAGTGTGAGGACTTAACCCAAAACCCAATTTTCAACCCAAGATTGGAGATTCACCAGAAAAAAAAAAAGTTTAATATACTTGGAAGAGGTAATGAATTTTTTAGGCCATTACAAGGCACCATTTCCACATTTGGGCCATTATGAAATCAATTTCCAATTTTAGGCCATTAGAAACCATATTTGACCAAATTAAGGCCATTTAGACTGTTTTGACTTTTTCAAACTTCAATTAACCCTACCAACTTTTACTTTATTTCATTTTGACCCCAGATTTTAGTTTCTTCATTATCATTAGTCCAATATCAGCCCATCATGCTTCCGATAATTAAATTAAGCACTAAACTTCATACCTTGGCTTTGACCGCCTTGCTGCCGGGTTTCCTAAGCTCCGGGATTTTACGGACTTCCTCCAACCACGCAGCCGCGACCGATGGTTCACCGATTCTTGGCTCCTTCAGCAACAAACATCACAGTCCTATTTCGTTTCCTACCTTAGGACGTATCAAGATATGAATAAAGGGTTTTAATTATATTATCGGGATATTTGGGATATTTGGAAGCCTGGATTTTACTGAAGAAATATTAAAAATATTATTGGGGAAAGTAATGAAAAGGGCCATTACAAGGAGTTTATTCCACTTTTAGGCCATTATAAGTTGAATTTCCAGAATTAGGCCATTACAAACACATGTTGAATGAAATTAAGCCATAAGGACCAATTTGAAAATTAATTAATTCCCAACAACTTTTCCTTTCTTTCATTAAAACCCCAAGAAAGTTTGACTTTATTTACTTTAGTCCTTTGTCAATATACTTAAGTTTTCACCATATAAATGACACCCAATGCGCTTGAAAATTGGTATCAGAGCCTAGGTTTTATTGAAGAATATATTAATTATATTATTTATAATATTTTATTTCTTAATGGAGAAGATTTAATTATTTAATGGATTCAATTAATTTGAAACCCACAAGTTATTTCCAAATTTTGGAAATAAAAAATAGAAAATTCCAAAGGAATTTCTTGAACTTGTCCCATGGACAAGATATTATCAAAATCAGTTTCTTTCCTAAAAATGAGAGGAACGGACTGGAAAGAAATTGATCCGGATAGCTCTAAGTTATCAAAAGACTTAAGAGAAATCCAAAAGACGATTCAAGATTTTGGTAACCAGGTATTAATTATACCTGGGAAAATAGATAACTTGAATCAGACAACAGATGAGATCTTGAAAGTATTTCAAGATCTAAAGAAAGAAATTTTGAATCCGAAATTTGACATTTCGGATATCAAGAAAAGGCAGAAGGATATTCCTGGATCTTCCAAGAATAACCAAGCCAATATTAGAGATGCATTCGGACCAGTACAAGCTTTACATCAAAAGGGTAAAGCAACTATGGTTCCAAAGCAGAAATCACAAGAAGAGCTTATGATCGATCTCCTGAAAACAGTCGAATGAGTGTTTCCAGGGCAGATCTATCAGATCTACAAGAATTAGCAGAATCATTTTCCCAACTTGGGATTATGGATCTGGTTAATGTAAAACCCAATGAAGTCCTTCAATTGGGTTATGCGGAAGGATCAGGATCCAACGTGACCCACGATGGACCGCCTGATGTTCCAATGAGAGAAAGTACAGACTTCTATATGAACAGGTATCCTGAGGTGCATCTTAATGCAAGACGAAACCCAGGACGGAACCCAAGTAGAGCACCAGAATCCACACCGTGGGCCAAGACGATGTTACAACCATTAAATCCATATGGCATAACACTAAACCTCGACGTTATCGACTTCCGAAACATCGAAGACCTGATCGATGAATGGGTAGCTTCAATGAAGATTGCAGCAACCACCCTGGAACTCGATAAAGAAAACTTTGTCAGATTAATAGAGCTGAGTCTCGAAGGATCGGCAAAGCTGGGCTGGAAAAACTCCACGGCTGCTTTAAAGGAGCAAATACTCGAAGGAGAATCCAAAAGCACAATCTGCGAAAGGTTTGGCCTCTTATTCAAAACCCATTTAGTAGGAGATGGTTATTTTGAAGAACAGAGAACAGAAAAAATCAAAGTCTATACCCAAGCACTGTTGGGTATGGAGTTAAGAAGTATTTGCGCAGTAGACGAATATATCTACTGGTTTCGTAAATACTATTTTCGGAGTGAAATGACAGCTGAAGTAGCATGTCCCATGTTCTTTGCAAAGATCTGCAGCCCATGGAGAGAAATGTTGATCCAATCGTACACAGTACCCCCTGGTACAGTGGACTCAATAGCTCGAAGAATGTCCTTCTTAAAGGATAAGCTCAGAGAATGGTGTCAACAGGCAGCAGCCCAAAAGAACATCAAGAGACTAAGAGGTAAAATAAAAAGAACTCCTCTTTGCTGTGAAAATAACGATTTTCCAACAATTATAGGAGAATCGGGAGAAAAAAGGAAAAAGAAGAAGAGTCGGGGCTCATACAGTAGGAGTTTCAGAAGACCTCCATTCCGAAGAAGAAGAGCATGGTGGTCCAAGAGCAAGGCCAGATCATACAAAACTGGACAAAGAACGGGAACGACGAAGAGTTCATCCCAAGGCTCAACTAGCTCAGCAGCAAGGAGCACGGGGAGAACGACGTCCAAGAGAACATTCAGACGAGCCCATACCCGAGCCAACGAAAGTTTCAAGGACTGCAACTGTTGGAAGTGTGGAGCCAGAGGTCATATCTCACCTGATTGCCCTCAGAATCGTGAGGTACGAATGTACGAAGCCACGGAGGATATCGTGGAAGCAGTCTACCATAGAAAGCTGGTACCAGTCTATCAGTTTGAGGACATCCCCTCGGATGAAAGCATCTACGAGGAAGAATTAAGAAGTGACTCGGACTCATATTCAGATGGATCTTCAACCGAGTCTGACTGAAGAAGATAGGATTCAGACCACTGAAAACCTGTCTGGATTCTTTTCAAGGATGACGATCTCGAATCGAACCATGGAAAGAATAATGCGACAAGATTCCAACCTCAGCCCATATGACGGATTCAGAATTTGCGGGAATGGACGAGTTCTTAACCAGATGGGACTCAACCAGAGAAGACATAACATCATCTACAAGGTAAGTGCAGGTGAGTTTGCAATTCCTATGGAACTTACTTGTAATGTTATGGATATGCAATTAATTCCTAAAGAAGAAATTCTTGAGGAATTAAGCAGAATGAAGGAGGAAATCGCCATTACTATGAAATGGATCCACATAGGAGCCATTGAAGTAGTAATTAAGGCAACCTTCAAAGAAGGCATTGATTCTGAATTGCATCTATCAGTCACTGATAGAAGAATCAATAACCTTAGAGATGGTCTTCTTGGAACTATGGTAGGAAATTTATATGCTGGGAAGTTAATGTTTGACATACATCCCAGAATTTCCTATAACTTAGCTGACCAAGATTTTAGTAGAGTTCTAACCCTTCATCAGGATTTTAAAAGAAAAGATCTGATGAAAGAAGGGAACAGGCCATATTCTATAACTTATAGAATCTCTTATGCACTTTCTAATAGTCATCATTCTGACTTATTTCTCAGGAAAGAATATATAGAAATTCCTAGAATTTTCAAGGAATTTGCTAAAGTCATGACTCCAAATCCTACCCAGATTCCAAGGTTAGGAGGAGTAGACATACAAATAAGAGATCATCCAATTCTAGACAGATCAACGAGTGCTAGAATTGAGTACGCAAGCCGTATGTCTTTTTCGGAAGACAGAATTATGGCATATAAAGGGAAGGAGTTCATCAAAGATCTAACTCCTCAATCCATTGGGGTAGATAATATAAAGATAAAATGCCCTGAAGGATGGAAAGAAATACGAGTAATATTCGACATCACTGAAAAGATTAACCGTTTTCCATGTGATGACTTATACTACTTGCAGCAGCCATCAATTGGAACCTATGAAGGAACAATTGAAATTGCAGGACAAGAGATCAGAGTCTTAGGCACCGCCGGAAAAGACAATGGGGTTATGATTTTGGGATTAAGTTTTCTCGAAAATCATAAACCATGGGTAAGAAAGGATAATGGTATAGAATTTAATCTGAAGGGTCACACCATCAGAATTAAATGACAAGTCCATTCTCCATTTATATCTCAGTAGGGATAATATATGAAGAATATAAGTCAGAATATTTCGCAGCTTATATTGATTCAGGATCAGGTATTTGCACGGCAAAAGCAGGAGTTTTCCCTAGCGAAGCTATGGAATCATTACCCATTATTGCAGGAAGAGATTTTTCCCAAAAAATCTTAGTACTAAATAAGGGTATTCGACAAGCCAATATCATGATTGGAGGAGCATTTGGTACACCTTGGTATAAGGTAAAAACGCCTCCTATTTACTTTCATGACACAGGAGCGGATATTTTGTTAGGGAACAATTTTATACAATCCTTTACAAAATATGTTCAAGATAACAAAAGAAATTTGTTAATATTTACCACAAGTTGTGGAAATGAGATACAGGTGTTGCGCAGGGAAAAGGCATTCAACAGATTAATGCCTATATTATTTCGCAGCAAACGTGGTGATAATGATGCCAAACTAACCCATCCAAAAATGCAGGATAAAAGAAAGTTTGGTAAGGCTTTGTTGTCTTTTAGACAGCAAGGATTTGATGAAGCTTCTATTGAGGAAATTATAAACCTCAAAGAAGCAATGCAGGAAATGAAGTCATTAAATATAACTTCACTAGACATTGATGGGGAAACTAAATTGTCCCTCGAAAATGTCAAAAGACTTATCCAGAGAAACTTTAACGAGGATCCTCTGGCATGGTGGGATAAAAACAAGATCGAAGCTACTCTACAGGTAAAAGAACAATATAAATATGAGTATGTTCGATACAAACCCATCTTAATGAATATGCAGGATAAGAAAGATATGCAGCAAATTATCAAGGAGCATATTGATCTTAAACTCATCGAGCCTGGAGTCTCAGCTTATAGTAGCCCTGGATTCTTGGTAAGAAACCACGGTGAAATAAAGAGAGGTAAACCCAGGTTGGTAATAAACTATCAAGGTATTAACAAAATAATACAGTTTGATGGTTATTACATTCCGAGTAGAGAACACTTAATTGATTGCATCAAAGGTGCTAAAGTGTTTTCTAAATTTGATTGCAAATCTGGTTTCTATCAGATTAAGATGGAGAATGAGTCGAAGAAATTCACAGCATTCTCCACCCCACAAGGGCAATATATTTGGAATGTTATGCCAATGGGGCTTTCTAATGCCCCTCAGATATTCCAAAGAAAGATGGATAATCTATTTAAGGATTATCTAGAGTTTATGTTCGTCTACATAGATGACATTCTGATTGCATCTCGAAATATTAAAGAGCATATTAAACATCTTGAAATATTTTCTGATGCATGTCACAGGGAAGGTCTAGTTCTCTCGGAGAAAAAGGCCACTATCGCTGCTAACAAAATTGAATTCTTAGGAGTTCAAATTGATGAAGCAGGAATAGAGTTACAGGAACACATTGTGGAGAAAATCCGCAATTTTCCTGATATATTAAAAGATAAGAAACAACTTCAGAGTTTCTTAGGAGTTGTAAATTTTGCGGGTATGTTTATTAAAGACCTTGCAAAATATAGAAAGGATTTTAGACCACTCCTGAAAGAGACTGAAAGCTCTAGATGGAAATGGGAAGAAATCCATACCAAGAGAATTCGTGAACTAAAGCAAGTCTGCAATAGCTTGCCAAAACTCGCGATACCTCAGGATGAGGATGAGCTGGTAGTCTACACAGACGCCAATGATTTTCGATGGGCAGGAGTGCTCATGAGAAAAACAACTACGGGTCAAGAACCTTGTAGATACACAGGAGGGTTGTTCACTGAACAACAAGCCAAACTTTGGCATATTAACGAAAAGGAATTCTTTGCAGTATGGAAAACATTTAAAAAATGGCCTTTATTCTTACTTGCAAAGAAATTTGTATTAAAAGTTGATAATACTAATGTTAGGGCTTTTTTAAAAAATAAACTTGAATCAAAAATTGAAAAAGCTCGTATTATCAGATGGCAAGCTGAATGTCAATATTATACTTATGATATTGATGTTATAAAATCTCATGAAAATGTTCTTGCAGATTTCCTAACGAGAGATGGAAGCATTTGAAGCTGATTCCATCATCACGAGATTCAGGCACCTCAGAGAAAACCTAGAGGAGCTATCGAAGCATTTTGGACAGCTCGAGATCAATGCACGAGCAGCTGGCCAAATACAACAGAGCGATGTGGACATGGTCCGCAACAATATACGAACCTCCCATATAGCAATGACAGCACTATGGGAAACAGTATTAGAGCCAATCAGGAAAGCGTCAGCTTCCCTGGTAAACAAAGAGAAATGTGCCCAAAAAGCTAAAGTGGTCACATATGAAGAAGCAGATTCAAGCACTGCTTCAAAGGAACCATTGTCGGATACCGACAAAAATGTTGAGCAAGAGGAAAGTCACATTTCCGAAAGCTCAAGTCAACCCACTGCCTCTGGGGTGAAAGAGGAAGAAATTAACCTTAGGCCAATGACAGGCACCTCTAAGGTTAATTCAGACGAGAAGGTCCTATCTACTGCCTGGCTGGACTACCAAGGAAAATGGGAACAACTGGTTTCCAAAAAGGGAATTAACCCTAGCAAAACAGTAATCGAGACATCCGGGAGATACAACAGGGTATGGATGCTCGAAAGATCGAAACCAGAAGAGGTTCGAAAGTGGTATGACTTTGGAGCATTAGCATCTGTTCATACTACATCACCAGGGTTTCCGGAAATCGAAAAACTTCCGGGATGGATAAGTAGTGCGGTGCACGAATCATGGCAGAACAACCCGCACCTGCAAAGAGGAGATATTCTGGAGCTTAAGTTCATTTCAGCGGCACCAGAAATAGTCGGAAAAGGTTCTTATCCGGTCTTTCAATTTATTAAATTACAGAGACCTGATATGATTGCCTTCAACAGAGTTAAGTCTATGGATGAAAAGGCACCATTGGTATCTTCAATCAGCGAAGATGAAATCTCCACCCGACGAGCATGGGGATTTTGGGTCTGTCTCACCGAGATGGAAAAGGTTAAATATCCGTTTAAAATATTCTCAAACAATTTAAATGGATCGTTCCTGGTTAATTCTTTAACAGGGAAAAGCACAGAGTTTGCGGAAACCTCATTCGAAAAGAAGAGGTTACTCATCTGGGAAAACAAGTTGCCAGCAACCGAGTCTACCAGAAAAAAGGCATGCAACATGATGCATGTTGGCCAATGGGATAACCACATATGCCCATATTGTGCAGAACAGGAGAAACCCCTATTCGGTACAAAGATCCGGGTAACCCAGAAAAAATCCGGACCCGAACAGGACAAAGGGAAGAAACGTCCAAAAAACTTTCACAAGCCAAAGTAAGATTAGCTGGATGTAAAAGAAAGAGAGGTGTCGGCAACACTCATAATTAAAAGCCGACAAAGAAGCGCAGAGTAGCTGGCAGAAAGTGGCCGACAAGAGAAGGTGGAAAGTTGACAAAAACCACCTAACGCAATAATTCAAAAAAGGACAATAATGTAGCCGGTGGAAATTAAGGCCAAGTGACGAACGCAGTGACGTCACAAGGATTTAGAGGAAGATTGGAATCCGGGGCTGAAGTCCGCGGGCGCCTATAAATAAAGGAGTTTGAAGCAGATGGAAGGCATCGAAAAATCCCTCCCAACTCTTCAAAGTATTTGTAATATTTCTCTTTCTGCATATTTCCTTTCGAGTCTGTAAAAGTATGGGGTATTCCCCCCAGAGTCTTGTATCCTCCATGAGGAACTAAGTGTTTGTCTTCTCCGTTAGGGGAAATTATGTTTAAATAATATTTTTAATATTTCTTCAGTAAAATCCAGGCTTCCAAATATCCCAAATATCCCGATAATATAATTAAAACCCTTTATTCATATCTTGATACGTCCTAAGGTAGGAAACGAAATAGGACTGTGCTGTTTGTTGCTGAAGGAGCCAAGAATCGGTGAACCATCGGTCGCGGCTGCGTGGTTGGAGGAAGTCCGTAAAATCCCGGAGCTTAGGAAACCCGGCAGCAAGGCGGTCAAAGCCAAGGTATGAAGTTTAGTGCTTAATTTAATTATCGGAAGCATGATGGGCTGATATTGAACTAATGATAATGAAGAAACTAAAATCTGGGGTCAAAATGAAATAAAGTAAAAGTTGGTAGGGTTAATTGAAGTTTGAAAAAGTCAAAATAGTCTAAATGGCCTTAATTTGGTCAAAGATGGTTTCTAATGGCCTAAAATTGGAAATTGATTTCATAATGGCCCAAATGTGGAAATGGTGCCTTGTAATGGCCTAAAAAATTCATTACCTCAATATTATTTAAACATAATTTCCCCTAACGGAGAAGACAGACACTTAGTTCCTCATGGAGGATACAAGACTCTGGGGGGAATACCCCATACTTTTACAGACTCGAAAGGAAATATGCAGAAAGAGAAATATTACAAATACTTTGAAGAGTTGGGAGGGATTTTCGATGCCTTCCATCTGCTTCAAACTCCTTTATTTATAGGCGCCCGCGGACTTCAGCCCCGGATTCCAATCTT
Organism: Hygrophila difformis; assembly: GCA_030278955.1. Classification (NCBI taxonomy): domain Eukaryota; kingdom Viridiplantae; phylum Streptophyta; class Magnoliopsida; order Lamiales; family Acanthaceae; genus Hygrophila; species Hygrophila difformis. Next base: position 31,076,644 of record JAOANR010000008.1, on the reverse strand, counting down.
CCTCTAAATCCTTGTGACGTCACTGCGTTCGTCACTTGGCCTTAATTTCCACCGGCTACATTATTGTCCTTTTTTGAATTATTGCGTTAGGTGGTTTTTGTCAACTTTCCACCTTCTCTTGTCGGCCACTTTCTGCCAGCTACTCTGCGCTTCTTTGTCGGCTTTTAATTATGAGTGTTGCCGACACCTCTCTTTCTTTTACATCCAGCTAATCTTACTTTGGCTTGTGAAAGTTTTTTGGACGTTTCTTCCCTTTGTCCTGTTCGGGTCCGGATTTTTTCTGGGTTACCCGGATCTTTGTACCTAATAGGGGTTTCTCCTGTTCTGCACAATATGGGCATATGTGGTTATCCCATTGGCCAACATGCATCATGTTGTATGCCTTTTTTCTGGTAGACTCGGTTGCTGGCAACTTGTTTTTCCAGATGAGTAACCTCTTCTTTTCGAATGAGGTTTCCACAAACTCTGTGCTTTTCCCTGTTAAAGAATTAATCAGGAACGATCCATTTAAATTGTTTGAGAATATTTTAAACGGATATTTAACCTTTTCCATCTCGGTGAGACAGACCCAAAATCCCCATGCTCGTCGGGTGGAGATTTCATCTTCGCTGATTGAAGATACCAATGGTGCCTTTTCATCCATAGACTTAACTCTGTTGAAGGCAATCATATCAGGTCTCTGTAATTTAATAAATTGAAAGACCGGATAAGAACCTTTTCCGACTATTTCTGGTGCCGCTGAAATGAACTTAAGCTCCAGAATATCTCCTCTTTGCAGGTGCGGGTTGTTCTGCCATGATTCGTGCACCGCACTACTTATCCATCCCGGAAGTTTTTCGATTTCCGGAAACCCTGGTGATGTAGTATGAACAGATGCTAATGCTCCAAAGTCATACCACTTTCGAACCTCTTCTGGTTTCGATCTTTCGAGCATCCATACCCTGTTGTATCTCCCGGATGTCTCGATTACTGTTTTGCTAGGGTTAATTCCCTTTTTGGAAACCAGTTGTTCCCATTTTCCTTGGTAGTCCAGCCAGGCAGTAGATAGGACCTTCTCGTCTGAATTAACCTTAGAGGTGCCTGTCATTGGCCTAAGGTTAATTTCTTCCTCTTTCACCCCAGAGGCAGTGGGTTGACTTGAGCTTTCGGAAATGTGACTTTCCTCTTGCTCAACATTTTTGTCGGTATCCGACAATGGTTCCTTTGAAGCAGTGCTTGAATCTGCTTCTTCATATGTGACCACTTTAGCTTTTTGGGCACATTTCTCTTTGTTTACCAGGGAAGCTGACGCTTTCCTGATTGGCTCTAATACTGTTTCCCATAGTGCTGTCATTGCTATATGGGAGGTTCGTATATTGTTGCGGACCATGTCCACATCGCTCTGTTGTATTTGGCCAGCTGCTCGTGCATTGATCTCGAGCTGTCCAAAATGCTTCGATAGCTCCTCTAGGTTTTCTCTGAGGTGCCTGAATCTCGTGATGATGGAATCAGCTTCAAATGCTTCCATCTCTCGTTAGGAAATCTGCAAGAACATTTTCATGAGATTTTATAACATCAATATCATAAGTATAATATTGACATTCAGCTTGCCATCTGATAATACGAGCTTTTTCAATTTTTGATTCAAGTTTATTTTTTAAAAAAGCCCTAACATTAGTATTATCAACTTTTAATACAAATTTCTTTGCAAGTAAGAATAAAGGCCATTTTTTAAATGTTTTCCATACTGCAAAGAATTCCTTTTCGTTAATATGCCAAAGTTTGGCTTGTTGTTCAGTGAACAACCCTCCTGTGTATCTACAAGGTTCTTGACCCGTAGTTGTTTTTCTCATGAGCACTCCTGCCCATCGAAAATCATTGGCGTCTGTGTAGACTACCAGCTCATCCTCATCCTGAGGTATCGCGAGTTTTGGCAAGCTATTGCAGACTTGCTTTAGTTCACGAATTCTCTTGGTATGGATTTCTTCCCATTTCCATCTAGAGCTTTCAGTCTCTTTCAGGAGTGGTCTAAAATCCTTTCTATATTTTGCAAGGTCTTTAATAAACATACCCGCAAAATTTACAACTCCTAAGAAACTCTGAAGTTGTTTCTTATCTTTTAATATATCAGGAAAATTGCGGATTTTCTCCACAATGTGTTCCTGTAACTCTATTCCTGCTTCATCAATTTGAACTCCTAAGAATTCAATTTTGTTAGCAGCGATAGTGGCCTTTTTCTCCGAGAGAACTAGACCTTCCCTGTGACATGCATCAGAAAATATTTCAAGATGTTTAATATGCTCTTTAATATTTCGAGATGCAATCAGAATGTCATCTATGTAGACGAACATAAACTCTAGATAATCCTTAAATAGATTATCCATCTTTCTTTGGAATATCTGAGGGGCATTAGAAAGCCCCATTGGCATAACATTCCAAATATATTGCCCTTGTGGGGTGGAGAATGCTGTGAATTTCTTCGACTCATTCTCCATCTTAATCTGATAGAAACCAGATTTGCAATCAAATTTAGAAAACACTTTAGCACCTTTGATGCAATCAATTAAGTGTTCTCTACTCGGAATGTAATAACCATCAAACTGTATTATTTTGTTAATACCTTGATAGTTTATTACCAACCTGGGTTTACCTCTCTTTATTTCACCGTGGTTTCTTACCAAGAATCCAGGGCTATATAAGCTGAGACTCCAGGCTCGATGAGTTTAAGATCAATATGCTCCTTGATAATTTGCTGCATACCTTTCTTATCCTGCATATTCATTAAGATGGGTTTGTATCGAACATACTCATATTTATATTGTTCTTTTACCTGTAGAGTAGCTTCGATCTTGTTTTTATCCCACCATGCCAGAGGATCCTCGTTAAAGTTTCTCTGGATAAGTCTTTTGACATTTTCGAGGGACAATTTAGTTTCCCCATCAATGTCTAGTGAAGTTATATTTAATGACTTCATTTCCTGCATTGCTTCTTTGAGGTTTATAATTTCCTCAATAGAAGCTTCATCAAATCCTTGTTGTCTAAAAGACAACAAAGCCTTACCAAATTTTCTTTTATCCTGCATTTTTGGATGGGTTAGTTTGGCATCATTATCACCACGTTTGCTGCGAAATAATATAGGCATTAATCTGTTGAATGCCTTTTCCCTGCGCAACACCTGTATCTCATTTCCACAACTTGTGGTAAATATTAACAAATTTCTTTTGTTATCTTGAACATATTTTGTAAAGGATTGTATAAAATTGTTCCCTAACAAAATATCCGCTCCTGTGTCATGAAAGTAAATAGGAGGCGTTTTTACCTTATACCAAGGTGTACCAAATGCTCCTCCAATCATGATATTGGCTTGTCGAATACCCTTATTTAGTACTAAGATTTTTTGGGAAAAATCTCTTCCTGCAATAATGGGTAATGATTCCATAGCTTCGCTAGGGAAAACTCCTGGTTTTGCCGTGCAAATACCTGATCCTGAATCAATATAAGCTGCGAAATATTCTGACTTATATTCTTCATATATTATCCCTAATGAGATATAAATGGAGAATGGACTTGTCATTTAATTCTGATGGTGTGACCCTTCAGATTAAATTCTATACCATTATCCTTTCTTACCCATGGTTTATGATTTTCGAGAAAACTTAATCCCAAAATCATAACCCCATTGTCTTTTCCGGCGGTGCCTAAGACTCTGATCTCTTGTCCTGCAATTTCAATTGTTCCTTCATAGGTTCCAATTGATGGCTGCTGCAAGTAGTATAAGTCATCACATGGAAAACGGTTAATCTTTTCAGTGATGTCGAATATTACTCGTATTTCTTTCCATCCTTCAGGGCATTTTATCTTTATATTATCTACCCCAATGGATTGAGGAGTTAGATCTTTGATGAACTCCTTCCCTTTATATGCCATAATTCTGTCTTCCGAAAAAGACATACAGCTTGCGTACTCAATTCTAGCACTCGTTGATCTGTCTAGAATTGGATGATCTCTTATTTGTATGTCTACTCCTCCTAACCTTGGAATCTGGGTAGGATTTGGAGTCATGACTTTAGCAAATTCCTTGAAAATTCTAGGAATTTCTATATATTCTTTCCTGAGAAATAAGTCAGAATGATGACTATTGGAAAGTGCATAAGAGATTCTATAAGTTATAGAATATGGCCTGTTCCCTTCTTTCATCAGATCTTTTCTTTTAAAATCCTGATGAAGGGTTAGAACTCTACTAAAATCTTGGTCAGCTAAGTTATAGGAAATTCTGGGATGTATGTCAAACATTAACTTCCCAGCATATAAATTTCCTACCATAGTTCCAAGAAGACCATCTCTAAGGTTATTGATTCTTCTATCAGTGACTGATAGATGCAATTCAGAATCAATGCCTTCTTTGAAGGTTGCCTTAATTACTACTTCAATGGCTCCTATGTGGATCCATTTCATAGTAATGGCGATTTCCTCCTTCATTCTGCTTAATTCCTCAAGAATTTCTTCTTTAGGAATTAATTGCATATCCATAACATTACAAGTAAGTTCCATAGGAATTGCAAACTCACCTGCACTTACCTTGTAGATGATGTTATGTCTTCTCTGGTTGAGTCCCATCTGGTTAAGAACTCGTCCAATCCCGCCAATTCTGAATCCGTCATATGGGCTGAGGTTGGAATCTTGTCGCATTATTCTTTCCATGGTTCGATTCGAGATCGTCATCCTTGAAAAGAATCCAGACAGGTTTTCAGTGGTCTGAATCGTATCTTCTTCAGTCAGACTCGGTTGAAGATCCATCTGAATATGAGTCCGAGTCACTTCTTAATTCTTCCTCGTAGATGCTTTCATCCGAGGGGATGTCCTCAAACTGATAGACTGGTACCAGCTTTCCATGGTAGATTGCTTCCACGATATCCTCCGTGGCTTCGTACATTCGTACCTCACGATTCTGAGGGCAATCAGGTGAGATATGACCTCTGGCTCCACACTTCCAACAGTTGCAGTCCTTGAAAATTTCGTTGGCTCGGGTATGGGCTCGTCTGAATGTTCTCTTGGACGTCGTTCTCCCCGTGCTCCTTGCTGCTGAGCTAGTTGAGCCTTGGGATGAACTCTTCGTCGTTCCCGTTCTTTGTCCAGTTTTGTATGATCTGGCCTTGCTCTTGGACCACCATGCTCTTCTTCTTCGGAATGGAGGTCTTCTGAAACTCCTACTGTATGAGCCCCGACTCTTCTTCTTTTTCCTTTTTTCTCCCGATTCTCCTATAATTGTTGGAAAATCGTTATTTTCACAGCAAAGAGGAGTTCTTTTTATTTTACCTCTTAGTCTCTTGATGTTCTTTTGGGCTGCTGCCTGTTGACACCATTCTCTGAGCTTATCCTTTAAGAAGGACATTCTTCGAGCTATTGAGTCCACTGTACCAGGGGGTACTGTGTACGATTGGATCAACATTTCTCTCCATGGGCTGCAGATCTTTGCAAAGAACATGGGACATGCTACTTCAGCTGTCATTTCACTCCGAAAATAGTATTTACGAAACCAGTAGATATATTCGTCTACTGCGCAAATACTTCTTAACTCCATACCCAACAGTGCTTGGGTATAGACTTTGATTTTTTCTGTTCTCTGTTCTTCAAAATAACCATCTCCTACGAAATGGGTTTTGAATAAGAGGCCAAACCTTTCGCAGATTGTGCTTTTGGATTCTCCTTCGAGTATTTGCTCCTTTAAAGCAGCCGTGGAGTTTTTCCAGCCCAGCTTTGCCGATCCTTCGAGACTCAGCTCTATTAATCTGACAAAGTTTTCTTTATCGAGTTCCAGGGTGGTTGCTGCAATCTTCATTGAAGCTACCCATTCATCGATCAGGTCTTCGATGTTTCGGAAGTCGATAACGTCGAGGTTTAGTGTTATGCCATATGAATTTAATGGTTGTAACATCGTCTTGGCCCACGGTGTGGATTCTGGTGCTCTACTTGGGTTCCGTCCTGGGTTTCGTCTTGCATTAAGATGCACCTCAGGATACCTGTTCATATAGAAGTCTGTACTTTCTCTCATTGGAACATCAGGCGGTCCATCGTGGGTCACGTTGGATCCTGATCCTTCCGCATAACCCAATTGAAGGACTTCATTGGGTTTTACATTAACCAGATCCATAATCCCAAGTTGGGAAAATGATTCTGCTAATTCTTGTAGATCTGATAGATCTGCCCTGGAAACACTCATTCGACTGTTTTCAGGAGATCGATCATAAGCTCTTCTTGTGATTTCTGCTTTGGAACCATAGTTGCTTTACCCTTTTGATGTAAAGCTTGTACTGGTCCGAATGCATCTCTAATATTGGCTTGGTTATTCTTGGAAGATCCAGGAATATCCTTATGCCTTTTCTTGATATCCGAAATGTCAAATTTCGGATTCAAAATTTCTTTCTTTAGATCTTGAAATACTTTCAAGATCTCATCTGTTGTCTGATTCAAGTTATCTATTTTCCCAGGTATAATTAATACCTGGTTACCAAAATCTTGAATCGTCTTTTGGATTTCTCTTAAGTCTTTTGATAACTTAGAGCTATCCGGATCAATTTCTTTCCAGTCCGTTCCTCTCATTTTTAGGAAAGAAACTGATTTTGATAATATCTTGTCCATGGGACAAGTTCAAGAAATTCCTTTGGAATTTTCTATTTTTTATTTCCAAAATTTGGAAATAACTTGTGGGTTTCAAATTAATTGAATCCATTAAATAATTAAATCTTCTCCATTAAGAAATAAAATATTATAAATAATATAATTAATATATTCTTCAATAAAACCTAGGCTCTGATACCAATTTTCAAGCGCATTGGGTGTCATTTATATGGTGAAAACTTAAGTATATTGACAAAGGACTAAAGTAAATAAAGTCAAACTTTCTTGGGGTTTTAATGAAAGAAAGGAAAAGTTGTTGGGAATTAATTAATTTTCAAATTGGTCCTTATGGCTTAATTTCATTCAACATGTGTTTGTAATGGCCTAATTCTGGAAATTCAACTTATAATGGCCTAAAAGTGGAATAGACTCCTTGTAATGGCCCTTTTCATTACTTTCCCCTACTTGGAATCAAAACAATTAGCCGCAACTCAGATTCAATGTCCATCATTAATCTGCTTGAGTCATGGGATATTGAACATGTTTGGAAGCCGGCATATTTAGGAGCATATAGCGGATTGAATCAGCATATTCTCTCACAATTCTCTCTCCGAATATGCTATTTGCTAGCAGATCTGCTGACTCCCAAACATCCCCATTATCAGTCACCCCTTCGCACCGTTACTGCTGAAGATCCAAGAGGTCAGGAGATCCTTCAAATGGTGCTGTATTGCTCACGTACAGCCTTGCCAAGTACGGAGCTTCTATAAAAAATATTTATACCACGTGAGCACCGAATTTTGTTTGTGTGGCCTTGGATGAGGATGCCCTCGGTGTTTGGTTCCCAAGAGCTTAGATCATCTCCAACCCACCCTGCAAAAATGGAGGTCCCTCCCTCTCAAGAGGGAGGGATCTACAGTGTTCCGCCCCTTTGGGCGGAACACTGTTCACACCCGCTGGGTGTTATTTTTTTTTTTTTTGTTTTTTTTTAAATAGGTTTTATATGTTTGTGAAATTGTGTTTTGACCCCCAAAGGGTTAAAATGAAATTATTGAAGTTTATTTTTTATTTTTAAAATTTATATTTTAATTCTTTTATTTTATTTGTATTTTATTTTTATAATTTAAATATATTTTGTGCATAAATATTGTTGAATCACTTAATTTAAATATTAAACACTCATTAAATAATAATAAAAACTTGAGAATTACATAAAATGCAAACCCAACATAAAATTAAATACCAAATACAACATAAACTTCAACACCTAGTACAACATAAACTTAAACACGCATAGTACAACATAAAATTCTTCACTCAATAATCACCCAAATTGGTTCCATCACCCCCACCGAAATTGCTGAAAAATTGACTAAAAAGTCCCGACGAAGAATCTTCCGGTGGATTTCCCATTCGGTTGCGCATGATTTTTTCCTTCTCCTGTTTATAATAAGCATATGTAGTAGGATCTGTGATGGCACTCAAGTCTACCGACATTATTTTATCTTCTCTTTTAGCTTGATGCAATGCCATTTTTTCTTGTTGGATTGCCAATTTTTTCTGTTCAAGCGCAAAGTACTTCTCTCTTTCAACAGCATTATCCTTCATCATTGCTTGAATTGTTGCATTGTGTTCATCCAACTTGGCAAACTCAGCACCATATGCATCATCATTTTTTCTTTTGGCCTTTGCTTTTTTCACCCCCATTGGTCGTTCATGAGAAGATCCATCAGTTTCCGTAGCTAAAGGAAATGATGTTACATCAACATTATCATCAGATAAGTTAATATTAAATGATGAAATTCTAGGAGAGTCGGATGTAGCATTTTCCGATGATGATGACACATGGGTAGAGAAATTTTTTCGAGCAATTTTATGTGGATTCCTTAGTTCATTATGATCTTTAAACTTTTCTAAATTCCTCATTATCTCAAAAACATGATCGAAATGAAATCCTTTTTTTGACCCGGCTGGATTCCTTTTGAACATGTCTCTAGCCATCGCTAACTGCACATAATAATTAAGAATTAAATATATTTGTGCACATGAAAAGCATATATAAAGAACACATAAATATGTAATACTTACAGTATCAATTTCTGATGTTCCACTCACTTTCAGGTCTTCAGCATTTTTAATACAACTCAGAAATAACTTACACTGCGTTTGGATCAACGAAAATCGACCCTCCAATGATTTTAAAGTACGATAGTGGGGAACCTCCGGTGCTACATCCTTCTTACGTTGCTCATTGAATGCCTCAACAATTCGATTCCAAAAGGCTTCCTTGGACTGGCCTCTGCCTGTAATCGAATCTTGAGTGAAATCGGAATAGATATTGCATAGTAACTTATCTTCTTCATCGGTATATGCAATTGCTCTTTTAGACATGATTTAAAAATTAAACAAAGTGAAAGATGATAGGCAAGTAAATATAAAATAGAAAGAGTTTGAAGTGTGATTTGGGAACATTTGGTTACATAATTTATAGACAAGTGAATGATGCACAAAACCCAAGTCCGGATAGAGTTGCACACAAACCCTATCATAGATTTGATAACTTGACCAATCCAAGCCATCCATTTAGATTTCTTTCTTCACAACCATTGGATGAACGATTCTTTATCCAAGAAAGTGGACAATGAATTGATTACTTGTGTCTTTATTCCAACTCCATAATGCACAAAAACCCAAGTCCGGATAGGGTTGCACACAAACCCTATCATAGATTTGATAACTTGACCAATCCAAGCCATCCATTTAGATTTCTTTCTTCACAACCATTGGATGAACGATTCTTTATCCAAGAAAGTGGACAATGAATTGATTACTTGTGTCTTTATTCCAACTCCATAATGCACAAAAACCCAAGTCCGGATAGGGTTGCACACAAACCTATCATAGATTTGATAACTTGACCAATCCAAGCCATCCATTTAGATTTCTTTCTTCACAACCATTGGATGAACGATTCTTTATCCAAGAAAGTGGACAATGAATTGATTACTTGTGTCTTTATTCCAACTCCATAATGCACAAAAACCCAAGTCCGGATAGGGTTGCACACAAACCCTATCATAGATTTGATAACTTGACCAATCCAAGCCATCCATTTAGATTTCTTTCTTCACAACCATTGGATGAACGATTCTTTATCCAAGAAAGTGGACAATGACTTGATTACTTGTGTCTTTATTCCAACTCCATAATGCACAAAAACCTAAGTCCGGCTAGGATTGCACACAAACCAAGTAAGGGATTTGATCCCGTGACCAATCCAAGCCATCCATTTAGATGTCTTTCTTCATAACCATTGGATGAGATATGCCATCCAAGTAATGGATCATTGGCCAATCCAAGCCATCCATTTAGATTTCATCATTCACACAACCATAGGATGAGATATGCGTTATCCATATCTTTTTCTTCATATTTTCTATAAATTGATATGGGGTTTACACGAAAAATCATCATAAACTTTCTGTTAATCACTTATATTCCAATATGAATTTCTTTAGTGTTGGTGGTGTTTCATTTCAGAGTTCATCTTCTTCATCTGATGAAGGTGAAGAGCAGCAGTTCCCATTTATGAATTCGATTGATGCAGATGAAGCAATAATGGAATCATCAATTCAAAGAAATAATCTTTTCCGGCGTTGCTTCGACATACCTCAACCAATTCACGGTGGCTCTGTTCCAGGTCATGTAGTTGTTAATCGTAATCGTGAGGAAGCAGATTTGAGATTATATAATGATTATTTTTCAACTAATCCACTGTATGATGAACAAACATTTCGACGAAGATTTCGATTATCTCGAAGTTTGTTTCTTAGAATTGTTGATGCAGTGAAAGATCATGATATATATTTTACACAAAGACGGGATGGTCTTGGGAGGCTTGGCTTGTCTACCTATCAAAAAGCAACTGCAGTTTTCCGGGTGCTAGCATATGGTGCACCAGCGGATTCCACTGACGAATACATAAAGATAGGTGAATCAACAACTATTGAATGTGTTAAAAGATTTTGTCGTGCAGTTGTAGAGATATTTTCAGAACGCTATCTCAGAGCCCCCAATGAAGCTGATATTGAACGATTGCTTCATATTGGTGAAAGCCGTGGTTTTCCTGGTATGTTGGGTAGTTTGGATTGTATGCATTGGGAGTGGAAAAATTGTCCAACTGCTTGGGCAGGGCAATATGCAGGGCGCAGTGGAAAACCATCTATAATTCTTGAAGCTGTGGCGGATTATGACCTTTGGATTTGGCATGCGTATTTTGGTATGCCGGGAACTAATAACGATATTAATGTTTTAAACTCATCGACATTGTTTAGAGATCTTACTTCGGGTGTTGCACCTCCCGCACGGTATAACATTCAAGGAAAACAATATGAAATGGGTTATTATTTAGCCGATGGTATTTATCCTAAATGGGCCACTCTTGTACAAACTATTAGTAACCCGCGTGGCCCGAAAAAAAATTATTTGCACAAAGGCAAGAATCTTGCAGGAAAGATGTAGAGCGCGCATTTGGAGTTCTACAATCACGCTGGGCGATCGTGAAAGGACCAAGTCGTTATTGGCATAAAAATATTTTGCATGATATAATGTCTGCGTGCATTATCATGCATAATATGATAATAGAAGAAGAACGTGATATTAGCGCGCCAATAAGAGAGTATCAAGAGGCACCGCTCCCATCCGTTGAAAGGGCAACAAATCAAGATGAATATCATCAATTTCTCGAGCGATACACTCGAATCAAAAGCAGGGATGCACATTACGAACTACGTGATGCTTTGATTGAGCATATATGGGAACAATATAGTAACTCAGATGATTAATTATGTTGTATTATTGGATTTGCGTAATTAATGTTATGTGTTCTATCTATATTATATGATAAGTGTTGTTTCGTAATATTACGAATTTATTTTATTAAAAGTATTTTTTTCATTAATTTATGTTATCAGATAATTAAAAATTACTAAATAAATTTAAATAACAATAATGATATAAAATAATAATTTGGAATATTATTGTGAAGTGGAATATGTAAAAATTATAAAATGTTGGGTGTTATTTGTAAATAAGAAAAGTAATATAAAATAATATATGAAATGGGATATGTGGGGAATATTCTTTGACCCTGCAAAAATGGAGGGTTGGGTTGGAGATGCAGTTACTGTAGCAGTCCTGCAAAAATAGAGATTTGTACTGTAGCTCCTGCAAAAATGGAGGGTGTGGTTGGAGATGGCCTTAGTCTCTTGGTGAGTCACATCCTGTTTTTCTCTTGTTTGTTTTCTTTTTTCCTTATTTTTTCATTTTTTTATACTTTTTGCCATTGTATTATTTGTACTTTGTCTTTTCTCCATTTTTTATCTGGCTTCGGCGACCAAAAAAAATTTAATATACTTGGTTAATATTTTAAGGGAGAAGTTAGGGTGCAACTAAGGGATTTGACATGATGTACTTAAGCGTTTTCCAACTGCTGATTAACTTTTTAAATCAACGGTCGAGATGAACTGGAAGAGTAAAAAGGTAATTATGTCATATTACTCCAAAATATATTTTAATACATTTCAGCGATAAGATATGTACTTTTCAGCGATTGTGTTGATTAATATATTGTTTTCAGCGCGCCTTCCATGTATTTTCAGCGATGGAGTATAGTATATTTCAGCGACGCTCCGTAGTATATTTCAGCGAAAAGCTATAGTATTTTTCAGCGATATATGGTGCATTTCAGCGACTTCGTACGTAAAAGTTGAAACCCTAATTTTTTGGTTTAATATATATCAACGACGCACTATAGTATATTTCAGCGATACACTGTAGTATATTTCAGCGACATACATAGTGTTCTTCAGCGATGACCTTATGTGTATTTTTCAGCGACGACATTAAAAAAAATTTGGACAATTTTACCCTTTTACATTTTGGACCGTTGGATCTTAAACGAACGGTTGGGATTGGTGCCTTGATGTGCTGCGGGATTTGGTGATTGCATCATAACCAATCCCATATTTTAAATATGAACAATAAAAATAGAATAGGGAATGTGGACTAGCTCAAATGACAAAGTCTCTGTCTTCCAACATTGGGTTGGGGTTCCATTTCGCACCCGTCCTCATATCTCTCTCATTTGTTCCCTTTGTAATTTATGTGGCATGGACTTCCAGCACTCTTTCTCTGGCTTCGGCTTCTAAAAAAATAAAAATAAAAATAGAATAACAACCAAATTAGTCCTGTAAATATTCTTTATTATCAATTTCGACATTTAGTTTTGCTAAATACTAAAATCGTACTCCAATTATCATAATTTAACCAATTTCATCTTTTTGAAAAACCAATTTAGTCCCCTAACTATGATGCCTTTTACCGATTTGGTCATTTTTATCGTTATATTCCTTATTTAATATTCTTTTTTATTCTTTTTAATTGAATGAAATATAATGTAATTTTATTTTATAAATATATTTTTTATTTAATTTTTAAAAATTTATTTTAATTATTTAATTATATTAAATTTTTCCTTAATCTCTTTTTATTTTATTTGAATGAAATAAATATTATCACATTTTATACTAATTTTTGAACTTTTTATTTTCAAAATCTTTTGTTTTACTTTATTCAAAATTTTATATTATTGATATTTATTAAATTTTACAGATTCCTTTTATTTTTCAGAAAGATAATATTAAATTCGATTATAAAAATTAATGATAAAAGTTATATAAAATAACAAAAAATAAAATATAACAACAATATTAAAAAGGAAAGAATTAAAAATTTACTTATATTGATTTTTTATAAAATATAAAAAATACTATATAAAAAGTAACAATAGAAAAATATAAAAAAAACGTTAAAATTTATTTATATTAAATGAAAGTGATAAAACATAAATAATATAAAATAGAATAAATCCAATAATTGAAATAAAAAGTAAAAAATATATGTATACAATATAGAATTACATTTTAAAAATTATTATAGAATAGAATATTTTTTATTCATTCAAATAAAATTGAAATTGATAAAAGAAAAAATTTAGTATAATTAAAGAATTATTATATTTCATTAAAAAGAATAAAATATAAAATATAATGTTAAAAAAGCTCCAAATTGATTAACATAAAAAAATTAGGGGACTAAATTGGTTATTAAGAAAAATAAAGTACTAAATTGGTTAATAAGAATACTTTAGGGGATCCAATGATGAAATTAGTTAAATTATAATACTTGGAAGACAATTTTAGTAATTAACAAAATTAGAGGACAAAATTGGTAATTAAGAATACTTATGGTACTAATTTGGTTGTTATTCTCTACAAAAAAATATTTTACAAAAAAAATAAAAAATGAAAGAGGGGTCAGGCCGCGAAAATGGTAGTCTAAATGTAAGTGTATAAACTATAAAGTTAAAGACAGCGGCTATGTACACACTATATATTTGCTAAGCACACACTATTCTATTTTCATGTTCCTAAAATACTTCTATTTAAATAAAAAAAGAAAACTCAAAGCTCAATATTTACATCTATATACTTTTAAACTTACCCTACCAAAATTGTTAAATACACAAATTAAAATGTATAAACCCTAAATCTCATACCACCTTCACATTCTTCCCTCTTTTCTCCATTCAAACCCTAACATTTTTCTTACACTAAATACCACTCAAATCCAAGCCAAATTAAGGGATATATGCAAAATGTTGGATGAGAAATCACCCCTGGAAGTCATGGTAAGCACCTTGAAATTTGAATATTTTGGTCTTGTTTGTGTCGTGTTGATGACTAGTTTCATGAACATATGTGTTGTGTTCGAAAAAAATATCATGAACGCATATGCTACGTTCAAATAATAATAATATTATTATTATTATTATTATTATTATTATTATTATTATTATTATTATTATTATTACTTTTTCTGTAGAGAGCTTATTTGTTCGAGATTTTTTCTTGAACATAGATGTTTGTTCATATTGAAGGGCATACATCGCTATCTACACTAATGAGCATATGCACAGCGAGGGCGACAACGGCCGACAAGGATACGGGAGTTCGATTGGAGATTGGAGGTGGTCGGGATTCAGAGGAGGGAGTATGGGTTAGGGTTTTGTTCCAATTTTGATTTTTGGGGAAGATGGGTTAGGGTTTTGTGTTGTGTAGAGAAGTAAATGTAGTTTATCTTTAACAAATGGTTATAAGGGTATAATAGTAAATGCCTATGATGTATATAAGCAGTTGGTTAAGGAATTCCAAAAAGAGACAATGGCAAGAATGAATCTTAACCTTGGGCGCAACGGTTGAGAAAAGACTACAATCGCTTGATCTATCCCTTGTTTCAACCAGCGGTTTTCAAAAAAAGGGTGTCATTCGAGCAACCCAGACCGGCCAAAGTTCAACATCAGCTGGGGTTGTTTTGACAGACCTCGCCACAAGCTCGGCTCTGTTCTCACTAATTCTTGCTAATGTAGACGCCGTTTCTGCTAAATAACGATCAGCGAGCCCCTCTGCTACTTCCTTGGTTCAGAGAAAGGGTCGTAATACCTATATTTCCTCGCATAATGCGTTAAGCGACACATCCGGAGGACCCACTGCCAGAATCATACAAGATGACTGCCCAGCGCAGACAATTTGGGCAAATGAAGGGTCATTTTGTGGAACATAGGACGAAGAACTTGCCATTTTCACGGAAGATTCTCAAAGCTAGGGTTCCTACCTCACTAAACCAAAGGCGGTGGAAATTTGAGAAGACTCAGAGTATCCGAAAAGACGTGTAAGGGCGGTTTCAAAACCAAACATTCATATATGGTTATGTTTGGTGCTCGTTGTTAGTCTTTATCCGAAAATGATAAAATTCCTTTTTAGCAAAATGCCAAACGTCAACGCCCATTATTGTTAAAAAAATGGGGGACAATTTGTTAACACACGAAATATTAATAAACCCAAAAACTAGTGATGGTCCAAACACATGATAGGCCCAATATTATGGTTAATCCGGGAAGGATAGTCGTGTCGGGGCTATGGACTCTGAACGACATTATCTCGTGGAAGCAACCATTACCAAATAAAGGTGCGAAGCTTGAAGAATAGCATTCATGCCAATATCTGCCCGAGGGAAACCATCCGATTAGACTTTTCCGAATAAGATCAAAATAACGTGAGCAAGGAAGCGTCTGTACCCTCGTAAGGGGGCTTGTTCGCGCCAAGAGAAGGAAAGAAGGATGAAAACCGATGTCCGAACAAGACCCGGTTCATCCCAAAGAGTTGCATTTTCGTAAACAGACACCAATACTTGTATAAATAGGTATTTCATAGGCAGGAAAAAAGAGTTCTAACACCCACAGAGAAACTCTACATTGTAACGCCCCGAAAATTTAAAATCATTTTCGTGACGTCACCGCCGTATTAAACTGTACTAAACTGTTGATCACTCAGCTTAGACAGCTAATACGAAGCGAGGTAATAACATAATAAGAACATATACAGTAAAATGATCCCAGGAACAACAAAAACATATCCGGGCTACAAGCCCTGAATCATTTACTAACAAGGCAAAGCCTAATAACACCAACATAAATAAACCCAGATTGTGCACAACAATACAATTAAAACAATAGTAATCTATACTAGTTCGCTCAGCCCGAACCCCATCCTCATGATATGCGCCATCCATGGAGAATCTATAAAACAACATCAACAGCAAGGGTCAGTACAAAAGTACTGAGCAAGGAAATAACAGTAATATGTAGATTAGACAGTACGAGAATTAAATGACATAATTATAAATTCAAATATATTAATAACATAAATTAAATACAGTATTTAAACATCACACCGTCCCATACCGGTGCTTCAACCATAAAATGCATTGCAATCATTATGTATGATGAATGATAAGATGAATGATATGACCTACGTGGCTATCTATCCTAAATGCAGCAGATAATCATGTCTAACGCGTTTCCTAATAACCATGGTCGACAGTCATTATTGGCGAGAGGACACCACCCTCTCCCATCACAATGAACTGCCCGTCAACGTCGCCCCCGCCGCGGACGAACAGCCTACGCAGGGCCAATAACATAGGTGAGGGAGCCGGATAGTCGTCACTGACCAGAGCAGCGTCTAGCGGGTCATGGCAAAGGGTTCACTCCCCAATTGCCGGTCATGGCACAGGGTTCACTCCCCATATGCCCAACATGCCGTAGCATAACACAAGTATCACCGAGGTATAACACCTCACACCCAAAGGCACAATACCAATAAAAACATAATATCTCAATTTCACCTTTGATACCTTACTCAAAAAGATTCTAGTCCAATTCTTATCTGTAACATAATTCTCACATAACATAATAATCAGCACAGGCAACGTGTATACCTCACATTCTTATTAATAATCACAAGTATAAGAAGATACAAGCCATCATTCCTATAATCAAGTAACATGATAGTCAGAGAAACCCCTAGTCGTCTAAGTTCCCCTATCATAAATACATAACGTTTCAAACACCACTTCTACATCCATTATAAACTCTACTAGTTCTAACATAGCGAGTAATAAATCCCTAGGAAGCCAGTCTAGTCATAGACGTCCCTAAATCCAAAGTATAACCTAATTAGGTTCGCATCCTAATCGTCTAGGTTAACATGCCATGACTTAGTTCAATTATAAATTTAATAATCATTAAGCATCTCGTCTAACTCCCTAATCTACAGATTACTAATTACTCCTTGCCTGGGATTATCACTCTTCGAAGCTTCCTTTTTAACATCTTCAATCTCCCCAAGCTTTGACATGAACCCACGAATGTTCCCTGTGCAAGAATACAATTGTAAGAATAAAATAATTTATCAATACCAATTCCATAATCTCCTCTTATCTCCAATACCAACAACCACCTCCAATCCCCTTTTTATAATCCCTCTAAATCAACCACCCAACACTTCCAATTCTATGTTTATCAACATAGAATTGACTAATATTGAATAACCCAACAACATTAATAATATAAAGAATAATTCAATCCAACATGCCACACTATATACTACAAGTTCTCCAAGCATTCAAGTATCACAACATTAAAATACTAACAAGGTATCCCAATTAATTAAACTACCACCTACAAATTCCCACTTAAAATCCACATGTTTATTCAAGAGTTACTTACAAAATTTATTTAACTCTTGAATTCATATATAATCAATCAAGCTCCATAACAACAAAAAAACCATGTCAAGTTATAAAAGATCCAACAATTACTCAACAATTCATCCCTTCCAAAAATGTGAACTACCAACAACTCAACATATTCATTTGATAAAAATAACAATATCCAAGAATCACAATCCTCAAAAACCAACTAGCACAATTCCTTCTCCAATTACAAAACTCATCAACATCTTTAGTATCAAATTCCCGAATATTAACATAATCAAATAACTCCATTTAAGCCTTTAAACCAAGCATGCATTTCCAAATTCTAAAACAAAATCCAACTACTTAATTAATCACAATACAATATATCCAATTATTCAAAATCCAAGAATGCTTCAAAGTAAAACCATTACTAAGCCAATCCAAGGATTTCCTACCAATCCTTCCAATCTTCAAAACCCATATTCAAGCATCATAGCCTCTACAACAGCACACCAAAAATCTATAGAACTCAATTTAACCATTACACATCTTCTCTAACCAAAACCAAGAAGCAATCAAGAAGGAAATTGAACAACTCATCAACACCACCACTGTCCATCCTCCAAATCTGTCCAGCCTCCGCCATGACACCACCACCACTTGGCCGCCGGCGAAACGCCGGCGGCGACCGCCGGCAACGCGCAGCAGCGCGTTGCGCTGCTCCAGCAGCGGGCAGCAGCCCGCTGCCGCTGTCCCGGCGCCGCACCACCGCGGCGCCACCTCCACCACACCACCGTCGTCATCTCCTCCCCCATGCCGGTGTCCCCTTCGTCCCTCCGGTGACTCGCCGGACAGCCCACCAAGAATAATGAAAACATCCCCAACAAGAAAGGAAAAGAAAGAGGAAAGGAAAAAGGGTTCACTACCTTTAGGAGAGCTTGACAGGAGTCTTGATTTCCCTCACAATAGTCCAATTTGATGTCTTCTCCCTCTTCCTCCATGGCCGAGCTCCCTCCTTCCAAAATGCCCTAGTTTCCTTTCTCTAACAATGACGGGAATTGGGGAAAGGGGAAATGCCTCACTCCTTAATTTTCCCTAATTTAAAAGTCAGGGACCCATTTGCAATTTCATATTCTCAATTTGGCCCCAACTCTTCTTAAATAATCTTGAGCACCCCTTGTTAAATCAAACATTGGTTGAACCACCAATATTTCTACATTGGGCTTGAAGTAATTATACACTCACTCTATTTAATTACTTATACCCATTTGACTAATTAATCATAATTAAATTAATTTAATCATGAATTAATAATTCGGGATGTTACAATCCCTCCCCCTTAGGATCATTCGTCCTCGAATGACATAAGAGTATGAACCAGGAGGTCAACATCACCCACTTGTCGGTGAGGTCCAACTTTGAACATCTTAGCACACACTTCTATTGGTACATGACGTTGTGTCTTTATCACATGTTGAGACCATAGTTCCTTCACCATGTAGAGCATCTTATAATAAGTACTTTATCCTTCATTGATTACTCATTCTTAGCAATGATTCATATTCTCGACGGTTGTCAAGCTTCACCTCAACAGCTTGTATGCATCTGTTTGAATCATATATAGCTCCTCACAATTTGAGGTACGTTTCGCACATCACTTTCTATTATCGGGAGTAACACCTTCAGCATGCCTCTGATAATTTCTGACAACTCTAATGGTCTTTTTAAGAGTTCTGCAGTCAGTTGTTCTCATTTCGAAGAACCACTCAGATGATGGGGGGAGTCTTTACTTTCTTCCGGCCAGTTCTTAGGTAACGCCAACCTGATACTCGAATGTGGTTGGCTATTGTAAGAGAAACTTAAATACCTTCATATGTTTCTCTCACTTACACTAGAAAATAACTTGCAACCTCATGTCCAGTCATTAAAATCTAGATTCCATCTGACATTTCATTTCAAGCAATGGCCCTTTTCTCTAAAACTCCATCAACTTCTGATAGATCAATTAGATATGTCACCTAAAATGAGCTCACCGTCCACTGGTAACATGCGAGCCTCAAGCTTCTGTCATGTTTCTCCTCCCACGTTTTACGGCATGTTTCACGATTTCTGAGATGCAATCGTTATGTTGGCATGAAACTCTATGTTTTGTTGCATCTCATCACATAATTCTCATCGGTCTCGCGATTTCTCATTGAAACGTTGGAAATTTAATACAATCCACTCAATTTCCATGTATACCGATCCAAGCTTCAATGAATTTTACCTCGGAAGCCTATCTCAATTTGTAGCTCGTTGCATTTAGTCTTGATGGAATTCCGAGATTCCATCTCATTCCGAGGATATATTACACAATTCTAACTGTTCAAACGGTTAATTATTCCCTGAGAATTTATTTGGATTGTGTAAGGACTGAGTTCTGCTCCGGATAGTCCATTTACATCGTGAATCAATCGCTCCCAACTTTGCACAGTTGGATGTTTTTGCTTCGTATCCTTGATGGGAATTGCACAAGTGCAGTGTTACCTCAGCAGTTTCACAGAATTTCTCGCCTTGGAATAGACCTACATCACAAAAAGAACAACAATCTCCAACACAAATAAGAAGGTGAGATCGAATTACCAAGAGTATAGTAAATTCTGAATTATATCGAGAGTCAAAATCTTCCGATACAAGAGGAAAAGATGCGAACAACTAAAATCGTTGTTTGCGGAAATAAGGATACTGATACGAGAGTCATTGTATAAGGGAGCAAATATAATTAAATAAGTGAACCAACAACGAGTTGACTCGGATTGGAAAAAGGACTCCTACTGATTGATAGAGACTACAATTTATTATATGGATAATAAATCAATAGAGAATAGAAGGCACTAACAAAATGCCCGGCAAGAAACGATTCTATTCCGGATAGAAATGAAATAGTAGTACAGAATTTAAAATGCGGAATAATTAAATGAAAGGAAAAAGCTATCTCAGGCTCAAGCAGATACTACAGAAACTTCCCGAAATGTAAGGAAGTCAGTGAAAGTGTTATCATATAAATTTGGAGAATGATAGTGAAGTTCGAAAAATTTAAATAGATGTAGTTACCCATACCAGAGAACAAGTAATTCGAACTATTTAAAATATTGAAACGGTAGAAAAATATAAATGTTGACAGAGTATCAATGAGAACCGAATGGTTGGCCTCATAAGTGATTTGACAAAACAGAGCACCAACGGAAAAACTTAATTTAGAGGAAAGAAACCGGTACCGAAATGTACACAGTAGAATCAGCAAAATAGGCAAGGAAAATAATAGAGGAATTCATTTTCTCATAATAAAGAAAATGAAAAAAAAGAATTTATAGATGAACGTAACCAATAACAGGAATACATATATTAGCATGCGAGCAGTATGACATTCCCTTGCATAAACGCCTTCAATTAATCTCTGCGGTATACTCAATTCGATATCTCAAATTGAATGTCATCATAAATCCGTCGATCAATACAGTCGAAAGAGTTACTCCATATATCTTTAAGATCTAAAGATGTCTGAGATATTATTCTACTGATGTTCTGATCATCTGCTAACAATGGATCATCATTACGCATCTGTATAGCACGGATTTGCAGGTGCCAATCAGCTCCAATTTTGTTACGGGCCCCACAGAAGAACTTGTTGTTGATGATTACCCAACGCTTAACGAATCGGGTGCTTCCTGACGATCCTTCATAATCAAGTCATCTAGATATTCAATACTTGCAATTTACCTTTAAGACAGATCTCATGCATTATCACCACACAAGTTAGCAGAATTCCCAAGCAAATAATAATATTAATAACAATAATTATTCAGCAACTTCTAAATAAGTTGCTAGTTGAATTAAAACATAGATCCCATTAAGATATCCTTGTTATCTACCCATGGTTATCTTGCAAACCATGGCTTGAATCCACAAGGTGCGCAGTATAGTTGACAAAAATAATAGCGTAAAATAAATCTAACTAGCATATGACAATGCAAAACCTACCCTATATGCAATCCCCGCACACCTCACCGCATGCTTTTATCAAGTTTTAAACACATAATAGAGCCAACCGCTCTGATACCATTCTGTAACGCCCCGAAAATTTAAAATCATTTTCGTGACGTCACCGCCGTATTAAACTGTACTAAACTGTTGATCACTCAGCTTAGACAGCTAATACGAAGCGAGGTAATAACATAATAAGAACATATACAGTAAAATGATCCCAGGAACAACAAAAACATATCCGGGCTACAAGCCCTGAATCATTTACTAACAAGGCAAAGCCTAATAACACCAACATAAATAAACCCAGATTGTGCACAACAATACAATTAAAACAATAGTAATCTATACTAGTTCGCTCAGCCCGAACCCCATCCTCATGATATGCGCCATCCATGGAGAATCTATAAAACAACATCAACAGCAAGGGTCAGTACAAAAGTACTGAGCAAGGAAATAACAGTAATATGTAGATTAGACAGTACGAGAATTAAATGACATAATTATAAATTCAAATATATTAATAACATAAATTAAATACAGTATTTAAACATCACACCGTCCCATACCGGTGCTTCAACCATAAAATGCATTGCAATCATTATGTATGATGAATGATAAGATGAATGATATGACCTACGTGGCTATCTATCCTAAATGCAGCAGATAATCATGTCTAACGCGTTTCCTAATAACCATGGTCGACAGTCATTATTGGCGAGAGGACACCACCCTCTCCCATCACAATGAACTGCCCGTCAACGTCGCCCCCGCCGCGGACGAACAGCCTACGCAGGGCCAATAACATAGGTGAGGGAGCCGGATAGTCGTCACTGACCAGAGCAGCGTCTAGCGGGTCATGGCAAAGGGTTCACTCCCCAATTGCCGGTCATGGCACAGGGTTCACTCCCCATATGCCCAACATGCCGTAGCATAACACAAGTATCACCGAGGTATAACACCTCACACCCAAAGGCACAATACCAATAAAAACATAATATCTCAATTTCACCTTTGATACCTTACTCAAAAAGATTCTAGTCCAATTCTTATCTGTAACATAATTCTCACATAACATAATAATCAGCACAGGCAACGTGTATACCTCACATTCTTATTAATAATCACAAGTATAAGAAGATACAAGCCATCATTCCTATAATCAAGTAACATGATAGTCAGAGAAACCCCTAGTCGTCTAAGTTCCCCTATCATAAATACATAACGTTTCAAACACCACTTCTACATCCATTATAAACTCTACTAGTTCTAACATAGCGAGTAATAAATCCCTAGGAAGCCAGTCTAGTCATAGACGTCCCTAAATCCAAAGTATAACCTAATTAGGTTCGCATCCTAATCGTCTAGGTTAACATGCCATGACTTAGTTCAATTATAAATTTAATAATCATTAAGCATCTCGTCTAACTCCCTAATCTACAGATTACTAATTACTCCTTGCCTGGGATTATCACTCTTCGAAGCTTCCTTTTTAACATCTTCAATCTCCCCAAGCTTTGACATGAACCCACGAATGTTCCCTGTGCAAGAATACAATTGTAAGAATAAAATAATTTATCAATACCAATTCCATAATCTCCTCTTATCTCCAATACCAACAACCACCTCCAATCCCCTTTTTATAATCCCTCTAAATCAACCACCCAACACTTCCAATTCTATGTTTATCAACATAGAATTGACTAATATTGAATAACCCAACAACATTAATAATATAAAGAATAATTCAATCCAACATGCCACACTATATACTACAAGTTCTCCAAGCATTCAAGTATCACAACATTAAAATACTAACAAGGTATCCCAATTAATTAAACTACCACCTACAAATTCCCACTTAAAATCCACATGTTTATTCAAGAGTTACTTACAAAATTTATTTAACTCTTGAATTCATATATAATCAATCAAGCTCCATAACAACAAAAAAACCATGTCAAGTTATAAAAGATCCAACAATTACTCAACAATTCATCCCTTCCAAAAATGTGAACTACCAACAACTCAACATATTCATTTGATAAAAATAACAATATCCAAGAATCACAATCCTCAAAAACCAACTAGCACAATTCCTTCTCCAATTACAAAACTCATCAACATCTTTAGTATCAAATTCCCGAATATTAACATAATCAAATAACTCCATTTAAGCCTTTAAACCAAGCATGCATTTCCAAATTCTAAAACAAAATCCAACTACTTAATTAATCACAATACAATATATCCAATTATTCAAAATCCAAGAATGCTTCAAAGTAAAACCATTACTAAGCCAATCCAAGGATTTCCTACCAATCCTTCCAATCTTCAAAACCCATATTCAAGCATCATAGCCTCTACAACAGCACACCAAAAATCTATAGAACTCAATTTAACCATTACACATCTTCTCTAACCAAAACCAAGAAGCAATCAAGAAGGAAATTGAACAACTCATCAACACCACCACTGTCCATCCTCCAAATCTGTCCAGCCTCCGCCATGACACCACCACCACTTGGCCGCCGGCGAAACGCCGGCGGCGACCGCCGGCAACGCGTTGCGCTGCTCCAGCAGCGGGCAGCAGCCCGCTGCCGCTGTCCCGGCGCCGCACCACCGCGGCGCCACCTCCACCACACCACCGTCGTCATCTCCTCCCCCATGCCGGTGTCCCCTTCGTCCCTCCGGTGACTCGCCGGACAGCCCACCAAGAATAATGAAAACATCCCCAACAAGAAAGGAAAAGAAAGAGGAAAGGAAAAAGGGTTCACTACCTTTAGGAGAGCTTGACAGGAGTCTTGATTTCCCTCACAATAGTCCAATTTGATGTCTTCTCCCTCTTCCTCCATGGCCGAGCTCCCTCCTTCCAAAATGCCCTAGTTTCCTTTCTCTAACAATGACGGGAATTGGGGAAAGGGGAAATGCCTCACTCCTTAATTTTCCCTAATTTAAAAGTCAGGGACCCATTTGCAATTTCATATTCTCAATTTGGCCCCAACTCTTCTTAAATAATCTTGAGCACCCCTTGTTAAATCAAACATTGGTTGAACCACCAATATTTCTACATTGGGCTTGAAGTAATTATACACTCACTCTATTTAATTACTTATACCCATTTGACTAATTAATCATAATTAAATTAATTTAATCATGAATTAATAATTCGGGATGTTACATACATTCTCTGTAGTTTCTATTTTAAATAAAGTCTTTTGTTTTCATTAATCGCTTTCTTTAATGATTTTACGCATTTATTTTCATTTATTTACAATGTTCTAGATCGTAGGAGGCATTGGGATAATTCATTATCCCACTTTCCGTCTTAAAAACACTTTTTTAGATGATAAGCATTATTTCAAAATGTATAATAATTTTTTGATATGGATTTTTAATTAAATTTAAAAATAGAATGATGTGAGTATGAGAAATTATATTTGAGACAAATATGAAACATAAAGTTTTACTTGAATTGAGGGATTTGGAATAGATGAATTTTAAATTAATATATCATTTAATTTTTTTAATACTTTTTGGCTCAAAAATAAATTTAAAATTCTTCTAATGGAAAAATACGAGCCTAATAGTACTAATATGATTAGACGAATCCATTAATAACTTACTTCACTATGTATTTTTTTTTAACATGTAGTATATAACTATGCTATTTTTTTGTCAAAGTTAATAAATAATTAATAACTATAGTGAAGGGGGATTGGATTCTTTGCCGAATGTTCTGGAGCAAACTGGTGGTGGGGTTGCGGTTAGTGGGCCTGTTGAATTTAGGACCAAGGAGCTGAGTGAGACAGAAACTGTGGTGTTGGGCCTTAGGGATGACAATATTAGAGGGACAAATAATGGGCCTACAAATGATAGTGAGTGTTGGGTCGATGGGGTTATACAGGAGGTGGTAGCACAAACCCAAGAGTTGAGTGATGATAATTGCCAATTCGTGGTGAGTGCAGAGAGGGAACAAGGGGGGCAGAGGCTGTAAGAGATATGGAAATTGAGGAAGATGCCGGGATAGTAAAGGGGCTTCAATTCAAAGCCAACGAGATGGAGGGGGTGTTGGATCTTAATTCTCGGGTCAGTAAGGAGAGGGATTTTTGACGGAAGGATGCAACAGAGATGAGGCTGGTGGAGGAAGCGATGGCGAAAGTATTAGATGGGAGATTAAGGCTGAAGAAGAGGGGTAGGCCGAGGGGTAAGGCTTCCAAAAATAAGGGGCTTGGTACTCGGATTGGTTGACCTGCAGATCACAGAGCTCAGAACAACGATTTTGCTAAGCTCCAATTTACTACCTTCCATTTTAAGGATAAGGTAAAACTGGTTGATATGGTAGAGGTGAGGGAGACGATAGAATTGGCTGAGAAGTTGGGTTTGGGGTGTCTGGTTGATGGCAAGGTTGCCGAAGATAGAGTATGGAGGGAATTGGTGAGGGAGCAGTAGTGTAACACCCCCATTTTCCCCAAAGATCAACGGAAGCAAAATATGGGATAAATGGACGAGTGCTACAGCCACGCATCCCGGGACATCCCGAAATACGCTAAGGCTAACATAAATAATTATTTGCAGAAAATCAGAGTTTAATTCAGGTATTGAGTGTTTCGCACAAAAGCTGCAAATACAGGCATTCTTGAGAAAATAGCATTCATAGTCGATGAAGTAGGGAGGCGTAAAAGTTCCAAAAGTGGGTAGACACCCAAATACACGTCCTCGAGTTAAATCAAAACACATGCCAAGTTACTCCGTCTAGGAGACTTAAAAGTTATACATACTTAAAACCCAGAAATACTTTAAGAATACCCGAACCGTGCCCAGATGATAGAAGAAGACTATCGGTCCTTACGGATGTCAAAACCTGAAAGAGGAGTAAAGTAAAATGTAGAGTCAGCGAAAACAATCGCTGAGTAAGTAGACCCTTACTCCCGGAGGAGGTTGGGTTGCAGGGAGTATTTTTAAAATGCAGTTATGGAAAATGGCATGCTAAACGAGAGTAATTTATACATATAGACAATATTAATCTAACCCGGGAATAGTTAATACAGCAATATGCGTTACCGAGATGTGAAATCCCAGCCACTGTGATGTGCAGGTTCCCCAACGGGGCCCAAATCTCACATTCACGCAAGGGTGTGGAGGAGGTATGAAATTTCCTCGAAAACCCACCACTGGAATCAGATATGGAACCGCCTGGATAGCCCCAAGAGTCCCCGTGTGGCGATTAAGTGCACAACAACATGGGAGTTGGGCAGCCAGCCCATACCCAGACCCAGCCCCCGTAACAATGGTACCAAATCCATCCGATTTATTGCAGAAATTAAATAAGCACAGTAAAAGAGCACGCCAATATTCCAAAAACAGTAGGGAGCTATAAGCATAAAATTAAAATAATAAAGCGGTAAAAATTATGCTTTAGCTAAAATAAATTTGGGCTATCCCCAAGGAGTAAAAATCTACTTACAATTACTGACGATAGTTTGGGGACACTACGCAGACCACGAGCAGATAATACCTCCTAGCAAACCGCTACTCGTCTAACCAAAGAAAAATATATTTTTAATACTTATTCAGTATACTTCTACCATATTAAATGTAACTAAAGAAACTCTTAATAAAATGTTACCAGTGGCGATCCTACTGACGGATCTTGCTAACACTGGAACTTTAAGACACAACAACAGCAGCAGTATTCAAGACTCCCGAGAGCAAAACCATACAGAGAGGAAATGAAGGTAGTGAAGGAAAGAAGAAGAGAAATTTGGTGTAAGATAGGCTGTAAAGGGGCGTGTTTATATAGAGAAATTAGCAGCTATCTTTTGCCCGGTTTAGTGGCTCCTCTACTGCCCCCATCCCTTTTACCCAACATACATCCATACCCATCAAATCTCTCTCCCTCAAGTCACTCCCCTCCCACCGCCCACCCTACTCCCTTCATTTTCTGAAATATAGCTCTCAATCAGTCCCCTCCCTTCTGATGCCTTGTATTCCTCCTTTGGACCGATGAGACAGAGCAATATTCAAGGGAAACACCAAGGCATGAGTTCGATCGGTGCCCCCTCTTCCTCCTCCCTGCCTTCTCTCTTCCTCTCTTTGTCCAAGTTCTATTTCTTTTCTGCTGGGTTGGGGAAAACAAGGGTTGTGTTGAGCTTTGGGAAGGATGGGGATGGTGGTTACCACAGCGGCGGCAGGGACGGCGGGTGGTGGCGATTTCGCCCGAAGACAACGGCGCAGGGCGGCGGCTTGGCCACTGAAGCGGCGGCGGCGGGTTGGCGACGGCGGTGGCAGGGCAGTTGGCGCCCCCCTCCTCCCGTCCCTTCTCTGTCCCTCTCGCGTCTCTTCTCTGTCTCTTCCTTCTTATTTTCTATTTTCGATTTGTTGAGGGTTGAAAAGGAGTAGGTTTGGTGGTGTTGGTTTGGATCTAGATTTCGGTTTTGGGGGTGGTGGTGTGGTCGGATTTCTAGATGGTGGTGGCGGCATGGTGTCGGATTTTGGCCTTGGGGTGGAAAAACAGTGGCGGTGGTGGTGGTAGAGGCGGCAGGGGGCCGCGGATGGTGGTTTTGGGGCCGGAAATGGAATGAGGGGTGGGAAATGGTGGTTTGGGGGTGGCGGCCGGCCGGCCGGCGGCGGCGCCGGCGAGGCTCCGGCGAGGGCGGCGCCGGAGGTGGGCGGCGGGCAGATTAGGGTTAGGGTTCTTGTGATGTTGTGGGCTTGGGCCCAATCTTGGTGTTGGGCTCTTTTCTCTCTTTTAGTATTTGGGTATCCATTTTAATTAACCAAGCCCAAATGCCTAATTGAGACCTAATTAACCTATTGGACTTAATTTAATTTATTGGACTTAATCTTAATTAATCTTAATGGTGGACCTAATATTCTGTTAATGCTTAATTTTTGGACTTAATATTTTATTGAATTTAATTTACTGATTGGTTTGGTTCCATTAGTCCAATAAACCAGGATTCTCGATTTTTTTCCACTCCGGAATGGTCATGTATTATAAATTTGACAACCGTTAGTTTTCCAACAATTTAATTGAGTCAAGCATTTTTAATTTGATTGTATGACCTTAACCGCAAATTATTCCCGTTCGTAATTATCGTTAAATTGAACATTTTATTAACTAGTTGGCTTAGTGGTATTGTTCAAGTAATTAATTCAAATGTACCCTAAGCTTAAGGAAGATTCATACAACCTTAATTAAAATTTTTAAGGATTTGAGCAAGTTATTACTTAAATTTATTTTATTATCAATTTTGTCCCTATTCTTGCTTTAAATTTTTCGGAGTGTTATAGTCTACCCTCCTTAAAATAAGGCTTCGTCCTCGAAGCCATGCAAGTTAAAATGGAAAACTTGATACTTCATCAGTACTTTAATTTAAAACAGCGTACGATCATACATAGTACATCGAGTCCCTATTCGTCCCTAAATTCGCCAAATAGATCCGGATACTTATCCCTCATATCGGCTTCGACTTCCCACGTGGCATCCTTCTCGTCATGTCTTGACCACTGCACCTTCACCATCCGGATCGATTTCCGCCTCGTGGTCCGTTCTTTTGAATCCAGGATTTGCACGGGTTTCTCTTCATATGTCAGGTTCTCGTCCAACTCGATTATTTCCGGTATTACTTCCCTCCTGGTGTCCTGATGATACTCCTTGAGTTGGGATACGTGAAATACGTTGTGGACCCTAGATAATTCCTCTGGTAGAGCCAACTTGTAAGCCAGTGGTCCAATTCTTGCGGTTATCTCAAACGGTCCAATATATCTCGGACTCAGTTTACCGTGCTTGCCAAATCTCATCACGCCTTTCATTGGAGACACCTTAAGAAGTATCTTATCCCCAATTTTGTACTCGCCAATCCTCCGATGCTTGTCGGCATACGTCTTCTGTCTATCCTGTGCCGCTTTGATCCGCTGCTGGATCGTCTCGATTATCCTTCTTGACTCCTCGATCATTGGGGGTCCAACTTGGACCGGTTCGTTCTTCTCAAACCAACACAGTGGGCTACGACACTTTCTCCCGTACATTGCCTCAAATGGCGCCATGCCAATACTAGCATGATAGCTATTATTGTATGAAAACTCAACCAGCGCCAGATGCTTTTCCCAGCTACCGCCGAATTCCAGGATGCACGATCTCAACATGTCCTCTGGAGTTTGGATGGTCCTTTCAGTTTGGCCGTCCGTAGTCGGGTGAAAACCGTGCTTAAGTTAAGCTTCGTGCCAAGTGCCTCTTGAAGCTTCGTCCAAAAATTCGAAGTGAATCGCCCATCACGATCCGACACGATGTCCTGTGGGACTCCGTGTCTTCTTACCACGTTCTCCACGTAGGCTTTTGCTAATTGTTCCATGCTCCACTTATCTCGCATAGGTATGAAGATAGAAGCCTTGGTTAATCTGTCGACGATAACCCATATTTTATCGTATCCCGATGGTGTCCTAGGCAGTCCTGAGACGAAGTCCATCGAGATGCTATCCCACTTCCATGCTGGGATTTCTAAAGGTTTCACTAACCCGATGGGTTTCTTCCGTTCCGCCTTAACCTTTTGACAGATAGGGCATTGTTCGATGAAGTCTGCTACTTCCTTCTTCATTCGCGGCCACCAAAAATGTTCCTTCAGATCTTTGTACAACTTGTCACCTCCAGGGTGAACAGAGTATGGTGTCTCGTGCCCTTCCTCCAAAATTTTCCTCTTTAGTTCGGCACATGCCTGTGGTATGCACCAACGTCCTCGAAACTTAATACATCCATCCGCCTCAACCGGAAGTCAGTTGCCTTCCCTTGTTCAATCTTGGCCCTTATCCTTTCCAATTTAATGTCTCCTGGTTGACTTGCCCGAATTTCCTCAAAGAAATCTGGCCGAATTGCGACTGTGCTAAACAGTCTTGCCGGTGTGCCCTCGTACACTAACTCGATTCCAAATTCGGCTATCTCTCGATATAACTCTGGGGGTAGGACCTTCATACTTGCCATGTGTGTAGATTTTCGGCTAAGTGCATCGGCTACGACATTTGCCTTACCCTCGTGGTAGGCAATGTCCAGATCATAGTCTTTGATTAATTCCAACCACCTTCTCTGTCGCATATTCAACTCCTTTTGAGTAAAAATATACTTTAGACTCTTGTGGTCGGTATAAACCTTGCATTTCCGCCCATACAAGTAATGCCTCCATATCTTTAGTGCGAACACGGCCGCTGCTAATTCCAGGTCGTGTGTGGGGTAATTCTCCTCATGAGGTCTCAGCTGTCGGGACGCATAAGCTATTACTTTCCCGAGCTGCATCAGGACACACCCAAGTCCGTTCTTAGATGCGTCGCTATACACCTCAAAATCATCCGTGTCTGTGGGAAGTGTTAGGACAGGAGTCGTAGTCAATCTCTTCTTCAATGTCTCGAACGCGGCAGCACTCTGGTGTCCATATCACCTTGCTTCCCTTTTTCAAGTTCTGCGTCAATGGTCTAGCAATCTTGGAGAGGTCCTTCACAAAACGCCTGTAGTATCCTGCTAAACCGAGAAAGCTTCTTATCTCAGTTTGCGAGGTCGGAATAGGCCATTCGGCCACTGCTGATACCTTGGCCGGATCTACCGAAATTCCTTCGGCTGAAACATTGTGTCCAAGGAAGGGACACTTTGCTTAGCCAGAACTCGCACTTTGACAAATTTGCATATAACTGGTGGTCCCTCAATATTGTCAAAACTTTACGTAAGTGTTCTTCGTGTTCGCGCTTCCCTTCAGAGTAGATTAGAATGTCGTCGATGAACACCACTACGCAAGTGTCTAGTAGTTCGCGGAAAATGTCGTTCATCAAACTCATGAATACTGCTGGGGCATTGGTTAATCCGAAAGACATTACTGTAAATTCGTAATGCCCGTATCTGGTTCGGAAAGCCGTCTTCGGAATGTCCTCTTCAGCTACCCTCAGCTGATGATATCCTGATCTCAGATCGATCTTTGAGAACGTTCTTGCTCCTTTTAGTTGATCGAATAGATCGTCAATCCTCGGGAGAGGATACTTGTTCTTAATGGTCACCTGGTTCAATCCTCGGTAGTCTATACAGAGTCGCATACTACCATCTTCTTGCGGACGAACAGCACCGGGGCTCCCCATGGTGATGTGCTTGGCCTGATGGAACCCTTATCAAGTAATTCTTCCAGTTGTTCCTTCAATTCCTTGCTCTCTGCAGGCGCCATCCGGTACGGGGCTTTAGACACAGGTTGGGTTCCTGGTGCCAAATCAATAGTAAATTCTACCCCTCTGTGTGGTGGCATCCCCGGAATCTCATCTGGGAATACATCCGGATAGTCACGTACGACTGGGATCTGTTCGAGGTCAAATCCCTCTGCTTCATTGTCTTCTACATGGCAGAGATAGACTGGATATCCTTTGTTTGCCAACTCTGTCATCTTTAGAGCCGTGACAATCTTAATCCTCGGTTTCGGCGGTTTCCACATAAATAGACACTCTTTTCTTATTCGGGCCATACAAGGTCACCTTCTGTTGAGCGCAGTCAATTGTGGCCTTGTGACGAACCAACCAATCCATTCCCAAAATAATATCAAAGTCTTGCAAGTCGAACTTAATCAAGTTCGCTGCAAACTCGACCCCGTAGATAAGTATTGGAACGTTCATGTATCTCTGAGAGCAGTTACGACTGTCCCATTAGGTAACGAAACGCCTAAGCTCACTGCGCTAGGGGCTCTAAATCCTAGTTGTTCGCTTTCTTATTTGCTATAAAGGAATACGACGCTCAAGAATCAAACAAAACGTACGTGGCAGAATCTTTAACTGTGAACGTACCAGCTATGACATCATCATTGTCTTGCAGGTCAGCTCGTTCACCAAATCTCAGTCGCCCCTGATTGTTTCGAGTAGCTGGGGGGAGGGTTTCTCTGATTGCGGCCCTGGTCTGGTTGCGAGTTCCGCGGCTTCCCCCTCAAACGACCGCCTCGGTCTGGTAACGAAGGTTCACACTTTGAGGTCAGGCTTTTGCAGCCTATTTTGCATCCAAAGGTTGCCACTGTCGGAAACCATATAGCACACAGGTCAGACCGCACCTGTACTGTCCCCATTACGCGGGCTGACTTGCATCCAGTGTCGTTGCCTACTTTTGTTGCAGGGTGCGGGAATAGGGAGTCGATTCATCATTCCTCTGGTGTGGGGCCATTGACGGTCCAAACGTTGGCCACGGTTCCCCTTGTCTTGCTGCTTCTTCAGAATCGTCCCTTCTCTGGGCTGCAAGGATTGTCGCAACATATTCCTCTCTTCACTTGGGTAGCCGGACCCGTTCACTGTTCATCATCTCGGATCGGTAGAAAAGCTTTTGGAGGTTAAAGAACTGCTTACCTCCTAATCCCTCTCTGGATTCCTTGGTTCAGACCGAGCTCGAACTTCTGGGCCTGGCGTGATCAGTATTCACCAGTCAGTCCAGTCCCGGGGCAAAACGGAGAAGCTCGTTAAATTTTTCCGCAGTATTCATGGACGAAACGGCTTCCCTGCTTTAGAGTGACGAACTCTTCGTATTTTGCATTTTTCACGCTAGTGGAGTAGAACCTAGCGCGCAGTGCCCCTTGAAATTCTGTCCAGCTGACGTCCCTGTTCTCCTGGCTTCTCCACCAGGGTATTCGCCTTTCCTCCCAGAAAGAATGTAGCCACTTCCGCCTTCCTTTCTTCCGGACATCGGACAGCTTCTAGCAACTTATCAAGATCTTCGATCCACCCTTCCAATTTAGCCGGGTCCTCGTGTCCGGCATACCTGGGAGGTTGGTATTTGTGTACGGCTTC